>CM057459.1:88047500-88647500 GCA_016271365.2 Neoceratodus forsteri
AGTTTCTAGAACACCACCCTTGTTTCTCTCACTGCTACTCCCACCTCTATTGTGAACCATATAATTTTCCTTTTTTTCTTGCACTTCCACCTTACCGCCAACAGGAGCTGGTGACATCTTGTACGATTTTCTTTATGGTTTCCCATTTCACATCTACACCCTCAAACTCTTTGGCACCTTCCAACATGACCCTCATCTTCTACCTCATTTTCCCATCAGGCACTCACCACCTCAAGTATAAAGCACCACTCTAAAGTGTATTTCATCAGTAAGAAACACACATTCATTTAGTGCCAAAATTAAAAACCTACATACCTCCTGATGCATTTCCAACAAACTGTCCATTGTCCTGGAGTCCCCCCTTTTCCCCCACAAAAGACAGAGACCATTGTATGTTGTTGTGCTCAGATTGGCAATTAATTTATTATATATCACAAATCCATTTTCCATTTCATCATCTTTTACTATTATGTCTTTCACCATTGCATTTTTTATTGCATCCATATATCAATCTCTGATCATCCCACCTTCCTCCTCTACTCGCTCCCCCAGGTGAAAACCTAGGTGCCTTCTTCTTCTCTTTTCCTGTTAGGTAACGGTGTGAACCGAGACCGCTTTTTCTCCTTCAGCTTCTTCTTCTTTCATCCTATTCCTTTTTCTTTCCTCCTTCCCTCCTCCCCCCCCCTGCCATCCACCTTTGGCAGTCCAATAACCGTCCTACTGGACCATACTGTCATCCACCTCTGACAGACTCCATGCAGCCCCATTCTGACTGTCTTCCCCTCATGCTCTATAGTTCAAGGGGGTGGGAGGGATCAAAACTCCAGCAAAAGTGGAAGAACCACTCTTGTGCTGCCCATTATGTACCTCCTTTAGCCTCTCCCCTTTCTGTTGCCTGCCTATTGTTCTGTCTCACTGTCCCTCCCCTTCCCTTCCCCCCTCCCCTTCTGAGCACACCATCTTCAGGTAAAGGGAAGGGGTGCACCAAGACAACTTGGTCTGCCCCATAAAGGGCAAACTTCATTGTCCCAGATTCCCCCCTTTTCTCCCACAAAAGACACAGACGGGCTCAACTGTCTCGAGCTGTTGCTTCCTTACTTCCCAACTAAGGTCTGACTCAAACAGCATGCAACTTGGGAATTTCCCCAAGATCCAAAAGGTTCAGTTGGCTGATCCTCCTGTCAGTCACAACAAGTGTTCCCCCCTCTAGGGCTGTTTAGGTGCCAAAAGCCCAAAACTACAACTCCTACAAGTTCTGACCCCACACAGCCCCTGTAGGCAGGCTCCATTTTAGAGTTCCAAAGTACTGATTGGTCCAATTCAGCAGTCCAGGACCAAGATGGTGGAGATAAACAAAACAGTCCTTGCTGCAAAGAAACAGGTTAGAACAAACCACAATATCATTATCACTCTAACAGTTATTCAGCCAATAGTTACATCTTTTAACAGCGCTCCCTCTGCGCAAGTAGCAATGGCAGAACAGAACGATTATGAGGCAGCCTGGGTGGGACTCGAGCATAGAATCACTCAGCCCCCTTCCAGCTTAATTATAACTGCAATCCTGGCAGCTTCTTAAAGAGACAGTACATAGAGGCTTCACTGGCACTTGTTGGCACTAATGTTTAAACTGCTAAACCGCAGAACACCATCCTGGCAGTGAGCATTTAGACAAGCTCAAGAAAGACTTTTTGAGAACCCCCATTTGTAGGGGGGTTACATGAGATTAATTTATTTTGAAATATTTAACCAAAGAAGACAGCGATAATTGGGATACATTTATTCTTTTCCCTTTTGTGCTCTCTGTTTAAGGTTTGGATGACAGTCTTTGCTCGTTTTTGTCTTCTACTCTACAGGTGGTCTTTGGAACAATTTATTAAAAATAAGACACTTTGATGGATTTATCTACCCAATACAAACTGATCAGCTGTCTATAATATGAAATATATGACAAGACTGTTGATACAGGTCTAACATTCAAGATGTATCATTCACTTGAAAGTGTATTTCTCAGCCAGTCATATTTACTTCCATGCACTTTTATACACTTGTATGTATAATTATGTGAGACTGTAGCTTTAATTTATGGCCTTTAAATGTTGGGCTGTAACACTCGTTGCCCATCCCCCTGATGAAGACTCTGCAAGGGCTCGAAGCTCTGGGGTACTTGTGTTCAGCTGCAGTGTTTTCTGTGCACTTAAATCACTTGGCAGTACTTTTTTTACATTAAGGAGTGTTCTTTTTTTGTGCACCATCTGTTTGCTTCTGGTGTTGCTATTTTCTACAGTGCAGCATATCTGAACCCTAAAAACGCATGAGCACCACTGTTTTTTCTTTTTTCATTTCTGTCATACTCAGCTGGACAAGATTTCACTTGTTGTTAGGGCCATGAACTGGTTAAACAAACTGCCTGATACTCTGCTGAATCTCCCCAAGATTAACCAGTTTCAGAGATCTTTGCCATCTGCCCTTGCACTCCATGCAGTTGTAACTGTTAAACTGTTTTATTTGGTTTCTCTCAGTACATATCCTAAGACTTTTTATACAAGGATCTGTATGGATTTTTTCGGAAGTGTATGTAATTGATCTCTCTTAAATGCTTTGAGCCTGACTTGACTGTATTTCCTCTGGACTGCTTATTGTACTGGTAATGCTTCTTGTATTTGATGTGGAACCTTTGTAAATGAGTGCCTGTGCTCAGAGGCATTCCCCAAAGTTTTTAAAAAATATAGCTCTACTACCTTGTTTGGAATCTCATTGAGTAATGTCCACTGAAAATGGCATCATCCGGGGGATTTTGCTTTATTAATGTTCATTAATAATGTCCTGACACAGTCCTAGTCTTGTGCCACAAAATTAAAAATATTTGGAGAAAAGTTTTAGATCAAATTAACATCATCTTAAAAACTAGCTTGATATTTGAACCCAAATTATGTTTACCGTGTGCAACCTCTATACAAGATATACCTAAAGGTCATAAGATGACACTATTAAATATAACTTTACTTAAAGCTAAAAGATGCATCACTTGCATATGAAAGACTTCCAGGATCCTGATTTGGCCTTGTGGAAACACTTATTCCTAGAAAGTATGAGATATGAGAGAAACCAGTACACTGTAAACAATCAAATGATCCAGTGACCACAAATATGGGGTCCAGTACAAAGAGTTCCATCAGAAGGTAGGGTTTAAGAATGATTGTGGTTCTGCACTTTACCCAGATTATGAAGTCTGGGCGTTTATACGACCAGGAATTTTAATCTGTTATTTCTTTCCCTCCTCCCCACCACGGTTATAAGAAAGGGTGGTACAAAGGATGCTAAACATGAAATAATGAACATATTAGTGGATTGCTATTGTCTGTGATGGAAAACCTGTTACTAAGTTGTATCCTGATCTTTAGACATTCTAATAAAATTGTACTTAATATGCCAAGTTAAAATGTAAACATGTGTGTTTCTATTTCTTTCATCTGCATATTTAAAAATCCAGAAAGATAATATTTAAAGAAAGAATTCATAGGGCTGTCTGGTGGGTTGTGGAAGGCAGGGCCCTCTGGTCCCTGCACATCCATGGGACCTCAGATACAGACACACAGGGCAAAAAGTCCATCTGTCAGTCAATGCACAGGGCCTCTGCCACCCATGGGTATAGAGATGCAGGGCCCTATGCCAAGAGGAAAGCTCTATTCACTGTATGGTACCTGACCGCTTGTGGACAACCCTGCAGCTTTCATTCTCTGGCTTGAAGGGGTGTGAAAACAATGTTGTGTCAAGGATTTAAAATATGACATCTGTCATGTTTATGAGGTGGTGCGGAACAATGGCTATGTTGAAAGTTTGGAGACAAGGGGACATATTTTTGAAAGTCTGAGAATGCCACAAGCCCCTAGTGTGCTGAGGGTGCATGGGGCTTGAGGCATTCTTCTGGCGGGGATTGGGATTTTCTATCCTGTGCACCAAACAGCCACATGTTAGATCAACTTTTTGTGGTCTAACTTGTGGCAATCCCGAGGGCTATTTTTATGGAGCTGGCACCAGATATTTGTTGCAAGCTGCCGTAAATGGTGGAAACTGTCACAGCTGCACCTGAGATTGTAAAATCGGGTGCAGTTGCTGTGAAGGGATTTGATACAACACCAAAACCTAAGTGTCGTGGTGCAGGGCTTGATACAAGCCTTGTGCCGTGGTTTGAAAATCGGTCCCAAAATATTTATAATTAGCTAATTTATAAGTGAACATTAAAATACTGCAATGTTCAGTCATAACCTGGGTATTTTACCATATTTGTACACCAAATTTTCAGCATAGCATTCTTGTTACTCCATCTCATGAACTTGGTAGGTGAACATTTTCAAATCCCCATCAAATGTCATTCTGCACCACCGAAATGCCATTCTATGCCACAGGTGCAAAAAACACTTTTTGGCCAGGATCTGAAAAAATGGCAACTATTACAATCATGAGGTGCTGTGAAAAAATGGCTATGCTGAAAATTTGGGGCTAACATATTTAAAATTATCAAAGTTATGAGTGGGCATAGGAAAATGTCAACATATGCTTGTGACTTTGTAATTTTTGCATATTTTGACCCCAGATATTCAACATATTCTTCTTCTGACCCCAACTTCATGGATAAGGGTGGTGAAAATATTCAAATCTAGCTTGAAAGGTAATTTTGCAAAGTGACCATGAAATGCCTTTTGGGCCAGGTTTGTTTGTTTGCTTATTTTACCACTACGTATTGCAGCAATTCCCAAAAGGGATGTTGAAGTTGATTACATTCCATACATATGAAATTTTAAGAAACATAAAAAGAAATCCACATAATCTTATTACAGTCAAGTAGAAACTACATAAAAATATTTCTTAATACAGTATCATCATAATCTTTCTACATTAAAACCTGTGTACCCTTTTCATATAAAACATACTATAAAAGAGCATACATCCATTTTCAACCCTGATTTATTTTATTTATTTATTTGTACAAATCGGAATTACAATCCTTTGAGTCAAGGAGTAATTTCCAAAGGCTCCTCGTCACACAAAGTACAGATTACATAAACAGAACACCATATAGTTACAGAGGAATATAATAACATAGCTTCATATGGTAACATAGATACACGAGTAGGCAATTACAGAGGAATATAACAACATAGCTTCATACAGTTACATAGGTACATGAGCAGGCAATGCATAGAAAGGGTATTGCAGATTGTCATATAGAGTGACTAAGGTACAGTCCAGAGGGGAAGCAATAGAGGGGCAGACAGGTAGGGCACTTGGTAAAATAGTGGGATTTTTGCTGGGGGGGGGATATAGAGTGGTAGTGTTGAAATAGACACTCTGCAGGGGTTGATGGTTAGCTGTCCAAGGAACATTGTTGGGGGCTGTGGGTGGCTGGAGAAAGATTGGGGGGGGCCTTGGTCTATCAACAGTTGCAGCAGCACAAGGCAAAGAGATGGTTTCTAAGGGCAATTTTGAATGGACCTATTCTAGCGAGGCTGGTAATAGTAGCCAGGAGGGAGTTGTACCATAGTGGGGTCCTATAGGGGAAGGACCGCTGTGTGAGCTAAGTCTTGACTCTGGGTATCGTGAGGGTGGGTTTTTCAGGTACTGTGGGAAGATACTATGAAGCAGGCAACACTGAGGAAGGAGGCCACCCTTGGGGGGAGAGAACCAGGAGGATTTTCTTTGCCAACAGGCAGGATTGGTAGAGGAGCCTCTCTTCAAAGTTGAGAATGTTGGCAAGTGAGTAGAGAGAGCAGGTGTGGGTGCACCTGTCTGCATCTAACAGGAGCCTGCAGGCCTTGTTAATGTACAGTTGCACTTTGTTGAGGACAGTTTTGCCAGCAGCAGCATAAATTGGGAGGCCATAGTCTACCAGGGACAGAACAGATGAGGTGACTGCAATATGAAGTGCATCAGAGGGTAGGCAGTCCTTGTGGCGGTAGAGGAGGCCAATCCATATGTTTGTGGTGGACAAGAGGGCAGCAATATGGTGGTGGAAGGTGAGGGCAGGGTCAAAGGTGATGCCCAGGTATTTGTACATAGTCACTTGTTTGAGGGGGACCTGGGTGTTGGGGAGAATCTGGAGGGGGGTATCTCTGGTCTTATTCTGATGGATAGATTTTGTTTTTTTCAGGTTGATGACCAAATTGTGGTCAATGAACCATTGCTCGGCCTTGGTGAAGGATTGCTGGAGGATGTTCTGTAGGGCAGGGGGGAGGGTGTGAGGTGAGGAGGACAGCATCATCTGCATAGAGAAGGATTTTTCCCACGCAGACATTGGGGAGCATGTTTAAGTAGAGGCTAAAGATAAATGGGCCTAATATGGAGCCTTGGGGGACTCCGGAATAGACAGGCTGGGTGTTAGATAGGGTGCCATTGATTTTTATGCACTGGGACCTGGAGGACACATAGCTGTCAAACCAGGAGAGGGGGCCATTGGGAGAGTCCGCTATTTCACAGGAGCTGAGCAGAAGGGGGTGGCAGACCATATCAAAGGCCTTGGAAAGGTTGATAAAGACAGCTCTGGCCAGGTGCCCAGTGTCCGGGGCTGTGTGCAGGAGGTTTGAGAACTCTAGCAGGGCTGTGGTGGTGCTGTGTCCTGCATGGAAGCCACGTTGCTCCCTGCACATGGTGTTGTGCTTGGTGAGGTAGTCAGATAGCTGGTCAGGTACAATTATTTCCAGCACCTTGGAAAGCGGGGGGAGGATGGAAATTGGTTGGTAATTACAGGGGGTGGTGCCATCCCCACCTTTGTGAATAGGGGTGATGATTGCTGTTTTCCAGGCAAGAGGGAACTGACCTAGGCAGAGGGAGCAATTAAGCAGGTGGGTGAGGGGGACGAGTACTGCATCCAATACTAGCCGAATTAGCCCAGTGTCCTGGAGGTCACTGCTGGGGCTGGTGCTGCTGAAGGCTTTGAGTAGGTATGGCCTGGCTTCTTGCAGAGTTATGGTCCAGAGGTAGAAGGGGGGTGGTGAAGATTAGGTATCGGGAATGGAGGGACTGGTTTGAAGTTGTTGGGAAGGACTGAGCTGAGATCGGTAAAGGTGATGTTGAGGCTGTCAGCAATGGTTTGGGGGTCTGTGGTAATGGAGCCATTGACAACATGTTGGGATGGGGGGTTGTGTCTTCCCATTCAGTTCCTTTAAATTGCCCCAGAAGTTCCAGGCATTACCCCATGAGGAGGCATGGGTGCAACTTGTAATGCTCAGCCTTAGCCTTGTGGATGGCGCAGGTGCACTTGTTGTGCTCAGCATTATAAGACTGCCTATCAGTCTGTTTACCGGATTCCACAGCTCTATGCTAAAGGTTGTCCCTTAATTGCATTTGGTGGATGAGCGGTGGGGTAACCCATGGGGCATTCTGTTTCTTAGTTAAGGTCTTGGTGAGGGGTGCAAAAATGTTACAGGCCTTGTTGAAAGAGCTATACACTATATGCATCTATACACTTTCATTTATTTCCAAGATATTATATGAACAAATATTTTTTATAAGTCTGAGTTCTAACTTTTAGTTTTCACCATCTACACTGCATTGGTAATTCATATTTGATAGTTTCTCTGGGAGGTAATAAATTATTTAATCTATGGCTAGGATCACATATGTCTTTAAACATACTGTATCTCTGGCCATTTTATGCTCTTCTTTGTCCTACCCTTTGCAATTTACATTTTTCTAATAACTCATTATAACTAATCTCTTTACCATATATAATCCTTAATACCCTTTTCTGAACCTTTTCAATTTCCTTTTTCCTTATTAATTAGTCTCCCATGCTACACAACTGCCCCTTATTCCATTACTGATCTTACAATGGTTACATAAAAATAAACTAAGTCACTTCGACTAAGATCTACTTTTCTTAATATGTTTAGGCAATATAGTTGAATATTTGTTTTTTTTTATCATACTAACAACTTGCTCTCCCTATCCAAAGTCATTTTGGAAAACAATCTCTAGTAACTTTACTTTACTAACTACTTCCACTTGAACCCCTCCAAACTCTAAGGGAGATATGTTACTCCACTTATTTTGCCTACCATATCTAATTTCTTTTGTCTTGTCAGGATGTATTTGCATATCATTTTTATTTGACCATTCTTCAATGTGTTTAAGATCACTATTCGTAGTACTGTATAACAGAATGAATTCACGGCAGTTAAATTTCACAGTTTCATTTGCTCCAACATTTTCACAGCAGTTTGATTTAGTGCAAGCACAAGAGCAAGCTACAGTACAAGTCACATTAAACGGTTCTGTCAATGAGATGGCTTAGCATTGTTTTTTACAGTTGACACTGCATTGGCAACTCATATTGCATTGTTTTTCAATGCTTAATCAGCTCAAGAGCAATGCTCGTAAAATATTTTTGCATCTCAGTTGAAATGTATCTGAAGTCCAGTTACAATGCAATGCAAAAGCAAAGAGTTTTAACTCTTAAGAAAAAGTTTGTGCAGGGCTTTGTACTGGATTGAGAAACACATGCAACTCAGTCATAAACACTAAAACAGCTAATTGGAGGAACAGTTTAGTGTGAATTGTATTGTAACTTGTCAATTGTAGTACATATTTTCACTGGCATATCATTTTCATTGCATTTTCAAAATAGTGAACATAGCAAAAATTGTATTCCAGTGAAAATAATGTCTTATACAGCACTTTCTGTTTCACTTACAAAGTGTCTATTATTATTATAGTATCATCCACATATTTTATACATGGTCCACACATATGTAAATGATTTATCATAAGTAAAAATAATAAAGGACCCAGTTTTGTGCCCGGAAGGACACCTCCTGTTATACAATCCACCTCTGATTTCTGCCCTTCAATCTCTATCCACTGTGTTTGTCCCTTCATAAAATCATAAACTCACCTTAAAAGTTATAATACATTCTGGGATTCCAAATTGTTGTGGAATTTTTCCATAAATCAATAACTTTTTAAAGATGTTACAAAGCCAGGTTTGTATAATTCCACTGCTATTGGTCATGAGGTGGAGTCCCTAAAAAGACCATGTTGAAAATTTGGGGTCAGAATATATAAAAATGACAATGACATGAAGAAAAGTTGAACCTTCAATGAACTACATTAAACTGGATATATCTTATTTTCTCATATCGCAGTGAATGGTTCCAGCAGCAAGATGTGTCTTCAGTTAGAGAGTGGATCTATTTTGTGGGACATGTTCAGCTGAGTGAGGGTGTGTGGAGGGTGTGTGGTGGTAGTTGCTGAGTGGGAGGTCAAGATGGGGTGTGTGTATGTGGGTGGGATGAGGGGCAGATTGGCAAGGGACCATTTCCTTTTTGCAGGTTAAAAAATCAACAAGGGACAGTTTTCCTTTTTCAGGGGAATGGAAGATGGCAGCACCACTCCAGCTGTCAGCATTCAAGAAAGTCCCAATTTTCTCATACAGACAACATGGGTAAGCAATTCCTCTTTCTAAGCTAGACACCCTGGATTTTGGGGTGCATGTAAATAGTATTTCTAGCATTTTTTTTAACAAACAGCAGAATCTTGCTATACAGGTTCCATTTAGCCAGGTACTTGTGTTTGTTTTTTAAAAATATATTAATTTTTATGTATTTTCAATATTTGTGAGTATAAAAAAATTGTGGCCATCATGATTAGTACTTTTTCCACATGGCAAGTAAATCATGACAATAAGCACTCACAACAAGTTTTTTTGTTATACAAAAGTCCTTATAATTCTGGAACAGTATAGCATATTTTCATGAAACCTTCAAAAGGTTCACCCTTGGCACAGGCCCTTTCAACCCTGAAAATTTCATGAAAAAAGTTTGCACCATCAAGGCTGTAGGTGAGAACAAAAAATACATAATGTTAAGCATATAGAAAACAAATGTATTTTTTCCCATTTCTGGCACTTCGTATCTTGAAAACCAAACAAGATGCTGTCATGAAACTTTCCACGTCTTGAGACACCGTCAATCTTTTTTCTGCAATTTAATATACTTTATTAAATTTATAATAAGAAAAACCAACAAACATGAACAATCAATAATAGCTGATTCAGTAAATTAACATCGTAACAGATAAAGATATACAAAGAGGCTACAAGAATCAGTACAAAATGATCAGTAATATCAAGACACCGACAATCTGATCATGCATGTCAAATTCTGGGTTATTTTGTCAAGTGACACTAAAGTTGCTAAGGGGCAAGCATTGCAGTTTAAGATTAAAAGCCTACTCAACCCTGACGATAGGTAGTGGTACCACACCCATAGATAAATGGACGGATAGATAATGCTATAGAAAGAGAGAAAAACACAAAAATCACACATACCTCCATAATGTAAAGCATTGTGGGATAAAAATGCAAATCACCATGAACATTTAAACTGGTTCTGCCTTAAGTAGGAATGCATGGGGCCAAAGGGCCTCGCACACAATCTGCAGAGAATGAAAACAAGATACAGACACATGCTTCATCCTACACAGGACTCAACAGTGTACCTCATCTGTATCTCACCAAGGGGAAAATGAGCCATTCCTAATAAGGTTGTACAGGTTTAGGTCATGATGGCTCCAAAATAAGAAATCAAGCTAAAAAGACAAAGCTGCTCTGCACAAAAGGATTGTGGTAAGGGTTACCCAAATATGGCACTGACAATAAAGCAAAGTTTCAAAGAATTACAAAATCACACATACCCACATAATGTAAAGCACCATGGGAAGTATATGCAAATCATCATAAACATTTAGGCAGTTTTGCCTTAAGGAGGAATACATAGGGCCAAATGGTCTCTCAAACAATCTGGAAAAGGGAAAAAACAGAAGAGACAAGCTGTGTTTACATGGCGGCAGCACTGTGGAATGTGCGCCACTCTCTTCCTGATTTGCTGGCTGCTTTCGGGTTTACACAGCCTGCCCTCGCAGTGCTGCAGGTCACTCACTCCAAGGAGGGGCTGAGAATGCACTGAAGGCTGAAGAAAAAACAGCCTTTGTAGCGGAGTGAGCTCAGCAAAGCATTCACACTGCCATTTAATGTGATTGCTCTGCTACTGACCCCACATCTGAGTCAGATCAAAAAACTGATCCAATGAGCATTTAAGGTACTCTTGGCAGTGTTTACACTGCCAACTTTGCAGCACACCAACCCATGCGCATGGGTTGATGTGCTGCAAAGTCATCAGTGCAAACAGTGCTACAGACACATGTTTTGTCCTACATAGGACTAATCAGTATGCCTCATCTGTATCTCTCCTCTGGCAAAATGAGCGATCTTACAAGTACATATAGTATATTGTCGCCATGCTTAAATTTGTAGTGTAAGTTGGTAGATGAAGGAAAGGATATTTAGTCAGTGTTTTGGAGCACTATGAAACTTTTTCTTGAAATTTGTAAGAGTTAGTGTGGGGATACCTAGCTTAGTAAATTAATATTGGGGTGAATTGATTAAGAAATCCTTGTGAATAGAGATGTGTGATTGGGGGATGAGGTGCAAGAGGCTTAGTGGGAACAGGCAAGTGAGTGACTACAGGAAGCAGGAAGGGGAGGAAAAAGAATGAAAAGTAGCAATCAGTGTGTCTCATCATGCATGTGTGCCACAAAGTAAGTCTGGAGCATGTCACAGGAGTGCCTATAGGGTGTCTGCAGACAGTCCACAGTCTGCCGGAGACTCAGTAGGTGGGACACCACTACTTGAGATGCAGCAAAATTAAATTCTGCCGGTGAAGTGAACTGAAGTGGCCACTTCGCATTATTATAATGCTACATGAAGTGGCCATTGGAAAGTGCTCACTTTGCTTTGTTATTATGACGTCATGTTGTTAGTCCGCCTTAACGCGAAGTAAGGTGAAATGACAGCAATATAGGCAGCCCCCCTACACATCACCTGGCTTACAGTACTGTAAGTCACATGATTTAGCCAGGCAGAAAGAAAGTGAGTCATACAAGGATACTTTCGCTTTCTCCTTTGCAGAGGTAGAGCAAGAAAGCATTTTGTGTAAAAGAGGAGAGTTTGTGTTAACAACAAGTTTCTTTCTTGAGCAAATTCCCAAAACCCAAAAGCTTTCTTAAAAGCTAATTCTTTAGTTTTGTTTGTACTGTTCTGTCAGTTCTTTTTGGTGACCGATTTCTTTGTTTTATAAGTTTTGTTTTGTTTTGTGTGTGTGTGTGACTGTGTGTGTGCCTGTGTTGTGTGAGTGTATGTGAAGTCACTCGTTGCGTCGGAGAGGGAAGGAGTGTTTTTTTGTGTGACGGACCAGGGGCAGTATGTAGCCCATGGCCATAGGGGAGTGCGCACACATGGGGGTCATAGCCGGGTGGCGTTGGACTGCTCCAGACTCTTTGGTCCTGTCTCCCCCCCTCCAGAAGCAGCAGCAGCACCACCAGTGCCGCCCCCACGTCCACCAAGTCTACCACCACCAGTAGCAGCAGCAGGAGCTCCAGCAGCACCAATTCCACAGCAGCAGTTGGAGCCCCAGGTACATAACCATGCTGCTGGCACTGCATCTGCCTCTCCTGTGCCTGGTCCCCCCCACAGCTCCCCATTTTGGCAGTTTTTCAACTGTGTCAGGGGAGACAGCAGCCTTGTGGTGTGTCTGCTTTGTGGTGTGCAGGTGCGCCATGGCCCCTGGGGGACACATCTGGGGACTGGGGGCCAGCGCACACATATGTTGAACCACCACAAGGTGGAGTGGCAGGCTGCCACCGAACAGGCCAGGGCTCCACCTGCTGACCCTTCTGTGGCAGTGGCAGAGGGTACTGCTGTTGCACGTCACCACAGCACGAGGAGGGCCACAGCAGCAGCTGCTCCACCACCACCCCCACCACTGCCACCAGCATTACCCTCACAACCACCACTACCTGGTTCCCCCCCACCAGTGGACCCCACAGTGCCTGCAACTCAGGCAGACATAACACTTTTGTGGGCTGCGATGGAGGAAAATAACGAGAGGGTGGGTGCTGTCCAGCAGAAGGTGCAGCAGATAGAGCAACACCAGTTCCAGATTGTGTCAATGCTCCATCTGCTGCTGGGACATCAGGGGATCCCCAATTAGCTTTTTTTTCAGCACCCCCCACTGCTGTAGCGTTTTGTCCTTTGTTTATGTTTAATAACAGACAGAGGGAAGGCCACAGTATTAGTTTAAAGGGAAGCAGTCAAGGCCAGCCCAGTGGCATTGAGGGTTGAGGCGCTGGACGCCACACCTTGCGCCATGCTGGTGACCTGGGTTTGGGAACGGACTCGGGCCGCTGGGGGCTGGCAGGGGAGAGGGAGGATTGAGAGCCCAATGACTGCTCTCCTCTCTCTGGGGTGGGTAGTGGGGCTTGCATCGCCCTGCAGCGGTGACTGGCGGAGGCCGGCCACACTACAGTGGCATGCCAAAGTGGGGGGAGAGCACGGCGGGTGTCAGCACTACGTGCTCAGGACGTCATTGCCATCCAGCTCTCCATAGGGAGAAAAAAGTGAAAAATGTGGAGGGCAATCTTCATGGCTGATGGCCACGCCTTGGGCCCCTGGAGAGACCTGAGAGGGGTGCGTACCCACTGGGTGCGAGAGCGATAAAGGCCGGCCCACTGGGGGAGCGGGTTCATGTGGCCTGCATGCAGGAACGGGTACGGGGATGCAGGGCCAGTGGCCAGAGATCGTGGGGCCACTCTGCTGAAGGAGGAAAAACCGAAGTAAGATAAAAAAAAGGGAAGCAGTCAGCAACAGGAGTTCCCCCTGCAAGGCTTACCCTCCGGTTAAGCCTTTTAAGTATGTTGCGGCATTCTTCTCGCTCCACAACATACTTTATTTTAATAAAGAAAAGTCAGTGACCCAGAAGTATGACGGATGCTATGGGGGCTCCATTATGTGTAAAGGTGCAACGGCGATGCACCATGCACTTCAATACAAAAGTACTGAAGCACATGGTGCGTTGCCACCACACCTTTACACATAATGGAGCCCCCATAGTGTCCACCATACTTTTGGGTCACAGACTTTTCTTTATTAAAATAAAGTATGTTGCGGTGCAAGAAAAACACTGCAACATACTTAAAAGGCTTAACTGGAGGGTAAGCCTTGCAGAGGGCAGGAGCTCCTGTTGCTGACTGCTTCCCTATAAATATTTACATACACATACAGACATATATGCTCCTTATTGCCCTGTTATTATAATCCAATGCCTCAGTAATGTTTACTTTCTGTTGTGGAGTGGTTGTGGAAAAGTAGGTGTGGGCAGTGCAAGTATGATGTGTTAAATCGCATGTGTGCAGTCAGTGTTATTTCCTGTGTGTGTGACATCAGACATTGTCCAGCTTCTTGCAAACATATATATGCTGACTTGTTGCAGTGTTTATGGTATAAATAATAAAGATAAGAATAACGTATATTTTATTGCCACCATCATCATCAGAGGAATAAGTGAAATGATATTTTTTCAGAGGCGTCTGGCCAGACTGCATCTTAGTCACATACTGCACGCATGACTTTTAGGAGAGCATGTGTTTTTTGTGCTATGATCTCCGCAAAATCATCTGTGCACTGTGAGTGACTGAGGTGCACAGTGACCCGATACCTCTGAGAAAATATCATATCACTTACTCTGCTGCTGATGATGGTACAAATAAAATATACATCATATATTCTTTCTTATCTTTATTTTTTTCATACTGCAACAAGTCACACAATACATATATATGTTTGCATGAAGCTGGACAATGTCTGCACACACAGGGAAGAACACTGACAGCACACATGCAATTTAGCACAACATATTTGCACATCTCAGTCCTGCTTTTTGCGAAACACTTCACGAGTCCCAATACAAAATAAACATTACTGAGGCTCCAGAAATATTTCTTTTTTGAAATAGACATTAAAGCAGCAGTGCAACAATCTGGTGAAAATTTTGACCTATACTTTTTTATGCTATTTTACATTGCCACGTTACTTACCTCCTGACTTGTATGATTCCATTCTTTTCAGTATTTGAGTCTGCTTTAGTACTTTTTTTTTTATGTCTGAAATAATAAAAGGAGCACTCCTTTTAACATGGTGCGGACCAGGTCTTTGTCAGTATTTTCCGCTGTTTTTCCCCATCAGATGTTTATATATTACTTCTATTGTAAAATTAATAATTATGCAGCAGGCAGTGTTTTATGACCTCACAGAACAGTATTTGTTCAAAACAGCTGCAAATAGTGATGAAAACCTGGTCAGAGCCATATTAAAAGGTGTGCTCCTTTTATTTTTTCAGACATGAGAAAAAGTAGTAAAGCAGACACAAATTGTGAAAAGAAGGGTATCATACAAGTCAGGAGGTAACTAGTGGCTGGCAATCTAAAATAGCATAAAAAGATATTGGTCAAAATTGTCACCACATTGTTACACTGCTGCTTTCATTTATAATTTAAGTATGACATTATGTGCTCACAATCGCGACACACAAAATGCAACTGTCTTGTGTCCAGAAAATTCCCAAGTGCTGATGAAGTGAAATGGGAGTGTTACACCACATGCAAAGTCCCCCAGAATGTATTGCATAGTCACTCACGCATGCAGTGGTCACACAGAGTCCCCAGAATTTTTCTGCATTCCCAAAATGCAACTGTCTTGTGTCCAGAAAATTCCCAAGTGCTGATGAAGTGAAATGGGAGTGTTACACCACTTGCAAAGTCCCCTAGAATCTATTGCACAGTCACTCATGCACGCAGTGGTGGCACAGAGTCCCCAGAATTTTTCTACACCCCCAAAATGCAACTGTCTTGTGTCCAGAAACTTCCCAAGTGCTGATGAAGTGAAATGGAAGTGTTATACTACATGCAAGGTCCCTCAGAATTTATTGTGCAGTCACTCATGCATGGAGTGGTCACACAGAGCCCCAGAATTTTTATGCATCCTCAAAATGCAGCTGTCTTGTGTCCTGAAAATTCCCAAGTGCTGACGAAGTAAAATGGGAGAGTTACACCACATGCAAAGTCCCCCAGAATGTATTGTGCTGTCACTCATGCGTGCACTGGTCACACAGAGTCCCCAGAATTTTTCTGCGTCTCCAAAATGCAACTGTCTTGTGTCCAAAAAATTGATATACTCTGTGATGATGTTGTCATGATGCACAGTGTCTTGCCAAACCATGTGAAGAAGGGATAACATGACATGAATCCATTCAGTGTTCCATCAGAAATGATGACTGTGAGAGAATGACTGCTGATCCAAAGTGTGCTGTGATTCCTGCGAATGCGATGCGATCACCTCAGCTGGATGGAAAGGTGCCCTTTCTGTGTACACTAATAGTAGCCTTGGTGAGTTGATATATATATATATACATTAGAGGCTAAAAACTCCGTTTAATGCATTAGTTAGGGTTGTTCCACAGCGACAAAAGTGAGGAAATTCGCTGTTAGGGTTGAAAACCCTAACTCCGAATTCACCCCCCCCAGCACCACACACACACACACACAGACACACACGCACACACATGCAAGTATGGAGGAGGACCAAGTCAACACAACCAATGACAGACATCCAGCAGCAGGTGACAGAAATAAACAATTGTCTAAATGTACTATGAGACATCCCCACCCACCTGACCAGGTACTGCATGCTCAGTGGAGATCAACAGCAAAACTGAGGCCATGTACACCAAACGCACACATCCCTGATTGCAGCTGCACACAACGCATCACACTTAGTAGTTGCATGGCCTACTCTACCGATGCCCACACCAGACCACACCACATGTGGTGGGCCACCTGAGCAATAGAGTTTCAGCAAAACCAAGGAGTTGTACAGGTATAATATCTCTGATTATAACAAGGGTTTGAGAAATGCAGCTTTCTAATTGACTGTAAACATTGTAACAGCCTTATGTTTAGTTTTTATTAACATACATGTAGAGCCTAACCATATGATGAACATGGTTTAATGTTGTTTAAAAAACAGTTTTATTATGATAGCAATAAGCCACTCCCAGGTATTATGTTAATGGTCAGTTTATCACTGTCTAGCGACATGTGGCACTCGGCTATGCCTCATTCAACATTAAACCCCTACAGCGTGATTAACATACCATTTAACATAACTGTTGGTCATGCCTTATTGCTTAATTGTCTCTATGAGTAGATACTCTCCCTCTGCTAGGCACTGCAGCAGCTTTGCAACACAGTGTCCCACCCAGTTACACCATACACTGTCTAGTTACTGGAGAATGGCTGTGAATATGAACTCATGAAGATGAACAGTGTAACTTGATCATTACAGTCATCGAAACCTTAGTGTGATTATAACTGACAGAGTCAGTGATAGAGAATAACCCCTGCTGTCCTAGTACACTTACCCCATTGTGAGTTAAATCAATACTAAAGACATTCTGTTTATATCTACACCATACCTACTTGATTCCTGTTGTACCACAATTAACATAGTTATCACTTTGATAGCATCAGTGACAGAAGTGTGGCAAACCCAAACACTAGGCATACAGCCTGAGTATGAAACAACTGTTAAAAAATTACACTGTGTCCATAAGTGGCATAGATCACTCATTGCAACAATAGTAAATGTATTACTATTTGAATAAGTTAGTCATTACAGATGCAATGAGATTGTCTTTATCAGGTACAACATACTCAGTAAGTGCCTACAGGAAAATCTATCCTATATACATCTCCGATACAGGTACGTCATTGTTGGCTCAGTAGTGCTATGATATTTAGAAGTTGCTTGGCCTGATCCATGCAATTACACTGTTTCTTACAAAGAATACTTACTGCATCTTTAGTATTGAAACACACTGAAGGTCTATGTATGTACATCAGCAGTACACCTTCATCAGTAAGAATGCATCTGATACTGGCAGTACGAATTTCACAGCGTTGAGCAGGCAATGCTTTTCCATATGTTTACAACAGCCTCTCTATCTTGAGTAAACCGTTGCAGTAAATGTACTACTATGTAAATCACATACTAAATGTAACACTACTTTTATCTTGAGCATGCTAGTGTCTTGTAGTTAATTTATGTACTTCTCTTAATTAATGTATACTCACTAGTGTTAAAACCTTTCTACAACTGTCATCATGCACCTTCAGCATTTATATTGACTAACGGCACAGTACCAGTTGTGGTGTGGTGTGGGGCATCGGTAGGTAAGGCCATGCAACTACTAAGTGTGGTACGCTGTGTGCAGCTGCAATCAGGGATGTGTCGTTTGGTGTACATGGCCTCAGTTTTGCTGTTGATCTCCACTGAGCATGCAGTACCTGGTCAGGTGGGTGGGATGTCTCGTAGTACATTTAGACAATTGTTTGTTATTTCTGTCACCTGCTGCTGGATGTCTGTCATTGGTTGTGTTGACTTGGTCCTCCCCCATACTTGCGTGTGTGTGTGTGTGGTGCTGGGGGGGGGGTGAATTTGGAGTTAGGGTTTTCAACCCTAACAGCGAATTTCCTCACTTTTGTCGCTGTGGAACAAACCTAACTATTGCATTAAACTGAGTTTTTTGCCTCTAATTTCCCTTCTTTTTGAGAATGATAACGAGAAATAGCGAATGTAATGCGGCGGCGGGAGCGAGGGGCCCATGATGTCTTGTGGCATAGTAACAGGAAGAGCAATGCAAACAGAAGCTCTAACAGTGGCGCACATGGTAACGCAAGCTCAAACGACAACAGAAAGGGCAATGCACATGGTGGCATAGACGGGAACAGTCTGCCACGTGATGTGTTGTCACATAGTAACATGGTGCCTGCAAACAGAAATGTCAATGGGCATGGTGATGCAAAGTGAAACAAAAAGAGAAACAGTACTGTAGACACAAATGGCAAAAAATAACAGACATGCAAGCGCAAATGAAAACGCAAAGGATAATGCACATAGGGCCCCGCGCTCCCGGCACATAATGCAGCAGCGGGAGCGCGGGGCCCAAAGGGCCCGGCACTCCCACCACATGATGTCTTGTGGCATAGTAACAGGAACAGCAACGCAAATAGAAGTGCTAACAGTGGTACACAAGGTAATGCAAGCACAAATGAGAAAGAAAGGGTAACGAACATGGTGGCGTAGACAGGAACGGTGTGCCACGTGATGTCTTGTCACATAGTAACATGGTGCCTGCAAACGGAAATGTCAATGGGCATGGTGACGCAAAGTGAAACAGAAAGAGAAACAGTACGGTAGACACAAATGGCAAAAAATAACAGAAACGCAAACACAAATGAAAACGCAAAGGATGACGCCGCGATCGGTGGCGAGGACGCCAGCAGTGGTGAAACGGGCATGGAACCGCATGCGGAAAGGGCAATGGTAACAGTAATGTAAGCGCACAGGCTGGTTTTCCCCAAAAGCTCAATAGAGAAAGACAGTGAGTACAAAGAATGTATGCATAATAATGGGTATCGGAGCAGAAAATGAGGACTTGGAATGCTAAATAGGTTCTATCTCAGGAACCGTACAATGTAGAAAAAAAATTTAAAAGTCGTATGATTTATGACTGTCCTGGCTAGTTTTGTACTTAGCCCCTGTTGGGGGGCTAAGAACTTTTCCAACGAAAAGTCCGTATCTCGCACCGTTTCCGAGATACGGGCCCTGAAAGGCGCGGCGAACACCGTAATGTTATCCTATGGGAAAAAAAGAGAAGTTCGGAGCACCATAACTTTGCCTCCCTGTAATATTTTTTCACCAAACCACTGAAAGGCACATCTGTGGGCTGTTGGCTATCTTCCCTCCAAATTTCAGGAAAAAAGACAAGACCGTTATTTTGCAGCAGGGTGCCAAAGGATTCCTGTAATGCATTGGGCGCCGTAATGTTATCCTATGGGAAAAACTGTCAACTTTGGAGTGCTGTAACTTTGCTGCCATGTAATATTTTTTTCAATACAACACTGAAAGGCACATCTGTGAGATGTCGGCTGCGTTCCTTCCAAATTTCAGCCCCAAACTCCCAACCGTTCTTTTGCAGTGCAGTGCAGTGCCAAGGAGTACAGTGTTTCCACAGACTAGAAAAGGTACTGTCGCAATTTCTGACTTTACATGAAGCATTTGCGACACTTCGTGAGCACGAAAGTATTTTTGCAAAAGTACTTTTTCCAGAAATCTGAAAACGTATTTCTGGGTGTTTTACCAAAATAAAGACATGGCAAGCATCCTCGGGGTCCGATTAGGTGAATACAAAAATAATTAGGTTGCTAGAGGGTCCCAAATTTAAATGCAAGCATTTTTCTAATCACCAACTGAAAACAAAATGGCTGATTTACTGAAGTAATAGCCCATTTGCAAAAGTAAAAATGCATTTCAGTAAGTGTTGAACTTTTGTTAACTTTTCCCATTGACTTATAATGGGAAATTGTTTTTTGAATAACTTTTGAACTGTTTAATATTTTTTCACCAAATCTTCAAAAGGCACATCAGGGACCCCAGCCACACGTTCCCTGAAGATTTCGGGCCGGTCGCGCAAACCATGCAACCTGTACGTGTGACCGTAGAATTCCAGAAAAAGCGTAAATGTGCGCACAAATCACGCTTAATAACTCTGCAGCTGTGTATCCAACTGGTACAAAACTTGGCAGATGCCAAGGCCTATGGCTCTTGATCATGTATTCCAAATTTCAGACAAATCTGTCAAACAGTTGCAAAGTTATTAAGGTGCAAAGTTTTGGGGTTTAACACAGAAATGGCTCCTCAACCCTAACTATGGCAGCACTACCGTGCTACCAATATATATATATATATATATATATATAGATAGTATATATAAATATTTTCTAGGTGGGGGTTAACAAATATATACATGTACTCAATGTATTGTTTTGTATAACAGGTCACATACTGTTGGTGTGCAGATTCCAGTGCTTGATGAGAAATGTTGGTGTTGAAATTGGAAATTAAATACCCACAAGCCAATGAAGGTAAGTAATTTTTTTTGGGGGGGGAAACATGTTTGCAAGTAGGTCTCATTAATGGTTTATTATTTGGTTACTTCTTTACAGATTTCATCTGCATCCTTCTCCAGTCTGGTAATGATGGTCATGGTCATTGATTGAAATGACTTCTGCTTGTTGCATGTCTGCCCCAGCCTGGTGGAGGGGGGGGAATGATGTTGAAGAAGTTCTTTGGATAAAGCAACTATGACACAACAAAGCATCTGCAAGTTTCCTAAAAAAAACAAATGAAGAACGTATTATAACTTGATTGCAACAGTAAGACATTATGTTTAAGCCATGGCTGTTCCACCATGGGTATCTGGATTAACACAGATAGAAAGCTGTCCCACTGCAATCATCAGATCACACTTTAATTTAGTACCAGGCTGTGTAACAAATACACTGTGTCAGTGTCCCTGTGTCTCAACTCAAGTTACATTTTAAAGCCACATCTTGTCAAGTAACACAACCTGGGTCCAACTTTTTCAACACTGTCATGGCTGCACAGCTGAAAATTTGGAATACAGTGCATGATATGATGCAGAAATATTTTTTGTGATGTACATGTCACCTAGTTTATGAATCAGTCGGATTTGTTGCACTCTTATGAAAAAAAAGGGAACAGATGAAATAAAATTGATATACTAACCAGTATGGATTGGAAATGGATATCCCATAGGTTCCTGTAGACAGTACTGCTGCTGTACCATTGATACAGACCTTCAGCAAAGGAGACTCGTTTGTTGTTAACTTGCAAAAAAACAAATTAAGTTAACCATATGTGTTTGACCATTGCAGCTCAGAAATGCCACACAAAACAAAACACACAGCTAAAGGAAGTTGAATAGCAAGAAAAACATTAGTACACATACTCACTTTATAGTTTTAATAGTAAGAAGCCTTATGCCTGTGGCTGATGGATGTGGTCTCCTGTTCAACTCCCTCTGCCTTGGCATGGTCAATGTAATGGAAAAACATTGTCACAATGGCACTGGTGGTGGGTGGTGGTGGCCATAGCTGCGGCACATAATGACATTCCCTCTCACATCTTCCTGCATCTGGTGGTGGTGGCAGTGGCAAACAGCGGTCTTATGATGGTGGTACTCCAGGGGGACACACAGTCACATTCCCTATGGTGGCAGTGGCGAACAGTGGACTTATGGTGGTGGTAATCCAGGGGGACACACGGTCACATTCCCTATGGTGGCAGTGGTGAACAGCGGTCTTATGGTGCTGGTAGTCCGGGGAGAACACACAGTCACATTCCCTATGGTAGCAGTGGCAAACAGCGGTCTTATGGTGGTGGTAGTCCCGGGGCAAGGATATACTGTGCTCTGTGTTATAAAAGTGACGTGTGTAAATGTGGATAGCAAGGAAGTCCAACACAGTGTCAGGATGCCAAATAAAATATGTATTCATACAATGGAAATAAATAAAAGCGGACTGATTTTGTCAAAAGAAAATAATCGTAAACAAGAAGACATCAAATAAAGGCATAACGGTTCAATATAGCTTCAAACGGAAACAAAATCCCACCTAGAAAACAGCAAGGGCTCTGATAGGGTCACCACCCAATCACAAATTAAAAAAAATGCTCCCAGACCTGGTCCTTTATACAGGAGTAGGATCAGGTGATCAATTAGGCTCTGCCCCTTTTTATAACTAAAGACTAAAATCTTCCAGAATATTTATTTTTAGTTCGGAATTAAAGCAAACCTACAATAGGTTGTTAGAAACACAATAACATAATTTAGAAGTAATAATAATAAGGCAAATCCTTTCTATGCATGCAATTCCGAACAGTCAGGCTCCTCCCATCACTACTGACTATAAACTAACTGAGAAGATGGCCACCTGGCCCTAAAGCAGAGTCAGAGGGATGAAGGAGAATCTTGGCTGCAAGAAAGGCTAAAATAGGTAAGGCAATATTTTCTAGCACAGCAGTACAAGTTTTCTTTTACCTAAAACATAGAATACAAAGCATAAGTCTGTTAATATACAAGAGTCTCTTTTCAGAAAGAAATGTGTTGTTTTAAAAAGAAACAAAACAACAAAATGGGCTGCAAAAGCCTGAGGAGACAAACATGCTTATTTTCAGTCTATCACACAGAAAATAGCAAGCACCAAGCAGCCTCAGTTTAGCACTGAACTTTAAACTGCAGGTAACATTAACTGAAGAACCAAACTACAGGTTACCTTGTGCACACATTCTATTTTGTTTAGAAAACCATCTCTGCAGTTTATTTTGCTAGGAGGGTGACAGAAACAGCCAGAAAGGCACTCAGATTGTCTTTCATTTCACCATGTCGTTTCAACCCCTAAGCTACACAAGAAGGAAAATAAGGGCTACTTTCATTGGGTTTGTCCTAGCTAAATATTAGCTAAATGTTAGGACATACAAGTCCGTTTTGGAAATGGACTCAGCAGGAGTGCAGATGAACTGCTGCAATTTCACGCAGGCGATCTGCACATTTCGAGACGATTATCGTGCACACATTCATGCAGGCAGAATGCACACGATCGAGCGGCGCTATGCGCCAATAATGATTTAAATGTGTAATCAGGGGCGCAGTGCAAATGTGGAAGAGCAAGAAGAAATGAAAGGAGGAAAGAAAATAGGGATACACAGAACAAATACATGTGGCCTTCCTGATAGCTGGGGAACACAGGGAGAAGAACTAGAATAGTACAAGACAAAGAATTACTGTTGCAACATATTTGATTTAAAGAGAAAGCGTGCTCATTCCAGGGTACACACAGCCCCTATTACATACTCCTCCCCACTTTAGAGGAAGCCAACAGACAGGGCTTTCTCTAAAGGAACTTTTCTTTTCCCTTACTGCTTTTACTTACAAACAGAAGAAATAGATCTCACACAAGGAGAGATGGAGCTTCAGCCCACCCACTCCCAAAGTTCCACCTCGGGGTCCCTTAAACTCAAATAAAAATAATTCAGAGGTTGCCCTCTGATTCTTAATCAATCATTACCCTGAGGTCTACTTCTGTCAGTACAGTTATATCTGCCCCAAACCGAGACATAAAATCTGCATTGCTATTTGCGGTCCAAGATCTGTGTTTTACTAACAATTTATATGGCTGTAAAGCCAGGTACCACCTCATAATCCTCGGATTCTTCTCTTTCATCATATGAATCCAACAAAGAGGATTATGATCGGTCCACACTTCAAATTCTGTACCCCACAAATAGTATCTCAGAGTCTCTACTGCCCACTTCAGGGCCAAACATTCTTTTTCTATAGAAGAATATTTGGTCTCTCTTAAATGCAGCTTTCTACTGATATAGATTACAGGATGTTCTTCTCCATCCTGTGTCTGGGATAAGACCGCACTAATATCAGTATTGGGCGTGTTGGTCTGCACAATAAAAGATTTGGCAAAATCTGGGCTCTTCAATATGGGGGATGAACATAAGGCAGCTTTGATAGCACAAAATGCCTCTTCATAGGCTGGTGACCAAGCTACCATTGTAGGTCTGTTTTTCTTAGTCAATTCTATCAGAGAACTAGCAATGGTAGCGAAATTGGGGACAAAATGTCGGTAATAACCGGCCAAGCCTAGGAAGGACTGAACATGTTTTTTAGTTACTGGTCATGGACGTTTGGCTACAGTGTCCACTTTCCCTGTTTCGGGTTTTACCTGTCCTTGGCCAATTACAAAGTCTAAGTATCTTGTCTCTGTCATTGCTATAGAGTACTTTGTAGGATTAATGGTGAGGCCTACCTTGGTAATAGTGCTCAACACTGCATTTAGATATTTCAGATGTTCTTCCCATGTGTGGCTAAATATTATCACATCATCCAGGTAGGCTGCACTGTATAACATGTGTGGTCTAAGAATTTTGTCCATGAGCCGTTGAAAAGTGGTAGGGGCACCATGAAGGCCAAATAGCATTGTTACAAATTGAAACAATCCAATGGGGTACTGAAGGCAGTCTTTTCCTTGGCCTCCACATCCAATGGGATCTGTCAGTACCCTTTTGTGAGATCTAATGTAGTGACATACTGTGCTTGACCAAGGCGGCAATCGATGATGTCATTGATGCAGGGTATAGGATAACCATGAAATTTAGATATTGCATTTAACTTGTGAAAATCCAAACATATCCTAACCCCTCCCTTTTTTTTCAGTACAGTTACCATGGGGAAGCCCCAATCACTGTTGGCCTCTTCTATCACCCCCATTTCTTTCATTTTTCGTATCTCTTTTACAACATCATCTTTTACTTTTTCATGTAATCTGTAGGGCTTAACCCTAATAGGTGACTCCTGGGTTACATGAATGTGGTGCTTTATTTCACCTGTTCTCCCTGGTATACAGGTGAAAGTACTGTCAAACTGATGTAACAGGGTATCTAACTCTGCTTTCTGGCCTTTTGTAAGTGAGGGGTTAACTACCATTGGAGCTTGAATACTTTCAGTGTCCAACCTCTTGTAAGCAAGATCCAACTCAGTTTCTTCAGACTAAACAGGGCAAACATACATATTTGATGATACATTAGATTCAGCTCGCTCACACCATTTTTTAAGTAAATTAGAGTGGTACACCTTCACTTTCTGTCTTCTATCTGGTACCTCAATCTCAAAATTAAGAGGCCCAGTTTATCCCCGTATAACATCTGGACCCTGCCATTTCATTGTCAGCTTGTTGTCAGAGGAAGGTAGTAACAGTAAGGCATGATCTCCTGGCTGAAACTGTTTACTCCCTACTCCCTGGTCATATCTCTCTTTCTGATACTGCTGCTTTTCCTGATTCTGTATTTGTGCTAGCTGAGCATATTTTGCTACGCTCTGACACATCTAGGTGACATATTCCAAGGTGGTAGGTGTCTCTACAAGATTGCCATTCTATTACTGTTCCCTAATGACATCTAGAAGTCCCCTAGGATTCTTGCCATATAATAGCTCGAATGATGAAAAACTAGTAGATGCCTGGGACACCTCTCTATAGGCGAACAGAAGTGGCAAGTAGAGATCCCAGTGCTTTCCTTCATCTGACACATATTTCTGAATCATCTTTTTCAGTGTCTTATTGAAACGCTCTACCAATCCATCTGTTGGGGGGTGGTACAGGGAGGTGTTCACAGCTTCCACCCCTTGGGCTTGGTAGAGAAGTTTCAGCAAGATAGAACAGAAGTTTGTACCCCTATCCATTAGTATTACCTTGGGTATTCCAACCTTACTGAAAAATTTCAGCAATTCTTCTGCTATATTTGTCTGTTGTAACAGTACATAGGGGAATAGCCACTAGGTATTTTGTACCATAATCACAGATCACCAGCACGAATCTATTACCTTTTTCACTTTTAGGTACAGGACCTACGATATCCATGGCAATCCGTTCAAAGGGAATGGACACCAGTGGCAGGGGTTGCAGAGGGACTTTGTCCTTTTTGTTTATAAGAGCCACTTTCTGGCAAGCACTACAGCTCTTACAGTAGTCTGCTATGTGTTCATGGATACCCGGCCAAAAGAAACGCCATAGCAGCATACTGAGAGTCCTGTCCCTCCCTGCATGCCCTGAACAAGGAATGTCACGGGCCAAGTACATTAGGTTAGCCCGGTACTGTGTAGGAACTACCAGCTGATCCACTCATTCCCCAGTCTTAGGATTAGTACATTGTCTATACAGTCTTCCATTTTGGATTTTAAAGCTGGGAGTTATAGAATCCTTCCCCTCAGGATCCACCTGTAAAAATAAGGGTGTTAATGTACTATCTTGTTTCTGATCATTAATAAAAGACTCATGTTCAGTACATTTCAATAATGTCTCATCATCTATCAAGTCCTTCTTTAAAAGTCCATTGATATTTATCTCTTCTCTTCTTTCGTTTGGACTTCCTGGTTTTCCCAGGCATGTCATGCAGTTCCTCCTCAAAAGGAAACTCCTTTGAAATACACTGTTCCTGTTTGGCCTGAGCCCGTGTTGTGACAGCACATACTGAAGTAACAGATGTTAGGAGATTTTGAAAATGAGGAAAATCATGTCCCAATATTAGGGGTACCGGCAAACGTGGCACCAGACCTACCTGTATCTGTTGCGTTTGGTCCTGCATAGTCACATTTACCTCTTTAAGGGGGTAGAAGTGCATGTCACCATGAATGCAAGTGACTCCTGTCTTGTGGTTCAGAGTATTTTCTGCTTGTACAGCATCAGTCCAGACTAAAGTTTGCCTACTCCCCGAGTCAACCAGTCCAAGCACTTCCTTCCCTTCTATGGTAATTGGCATCATGTATTGCCCCCAGTTGGCCAATGCTAGATGTGTAGGGTCACTCTTTCTCTTTAGGTAGAATCTAGCTATGTGACCCTTCATTTGACACTCATGACAGACAATGTCAGGATTGTAACGTCTTATAGGCTTATCCAATCTAACAGTACTAGTGTCACTGTCTAGAAACCCTATTAGAAGAAGTAGAATGCATAGGCCTTACCATGGGTGAGGAGGCACTGGTCCAGGTATGTCCTTTCTGATGTGATGGGTGGGCAGTCAAGTTGATTGCTTTCTCTGCTGTTTCTGGACGGTGCTCCCTCACCCACATCTGCACATCATGTGGCAGGATCTTGATGAATTGTTCCAAGACAACCGATTCAAATAACCTGGTCGATGGTTTTCACAGAAGGCTGAAATCACTTCTTGCATAGATCTTGCAATCTCACATATGCTTCCTGAGGAGAATCCGCTGACTGGTACCGGAAAGTCCAAAACCTCTGTCTATAAGTCTCTATGCTTATATCGTAGCGCTTTAAGATTGTTTGATGCACATGACCATAGTCAGTGGCATGTCTAGTCTCAACATGGCTGTAAGCTAATTGGGCCTTTCCGGTGAGACAGGGGGCTAGTCGGACTACCCAATGGTCCTGAGGCCACCCACAGGCAGTAGCCACCCTCTCAAATGTTGTTATGTAGGCCTCAATGTCATCATTCTCTGCTAATTTAGAACGTTTAATGTATTTTGGGTATCATTAGGTGGATTCTGATGAATGGCCCCTAGTGCCTGAATGGCCTGCAATGTGTCCACCCACCTTGCTTCACTTTGAAGATGGTCCCTCTCTTTTTGTTTCTCCATGTTGATTTGCTTTACACAAAGTCATCTTTACAAGTCATCCTTCTTACTGGGGGAGTCTCTTCTTCTTCTTCAGAACCACTAGAGACATCTTCCCCTCCTGTATCTCCTTCCTCATGTTTCTCGGTCTTGGCCTCTCATCTTCTTACATCCCCTAGGCCAGGGTTCAGTGGAATCTGTAGCTGCTTTGCCATTGTCCTTGTCAGAACACCACTAGCCATGGAATCTTCCACCTTGTCCCGCTGCATCTAGCACCTCCTGGATATTTTTGGACAATATCCACTGCTATCCCACTTCTGACACCAAGTGTAAATGTGGGTAGTAAGGATGTCCAACACAGTGTCAGGATGCCAAATAAAATAAGTATTTATTCATACAATGGAAATAAACAAAAGCGGACGGATTTTGTCAAAAGAAAATAATCATAAATAAGAAGACATTAAATAAAGGCATAACGGTTCAGTATAGCTTCAAATGGAAACAAAATCTCACCTAGAAAAGAGCTAGGGGTCTGATAGGGTCACCACCCTATCACCAACTAAAAAAAAATGCTCCCAAACCTGGTCCATTTATACAGGAGTAGGATCAGGTGATCAATTAGGCTCTGCCCCGTTTTATAACTAAAGACTAAAATCTTCCAGAATATTTATTTTTAGTTCAGAATTAAAGCAAACCTACAATAGGTTGTTAGAAACACAATAACATAATCTAGAAGTAATAATAATAAGGCAAATCCTTTCTATGCATGCAATTCCAAACAGTCAGGCTCCTCCCATCACTACTGACTATAAACTAACTGAGAAGATGGCCACCTGGCCCTAAAGCAGAGTCAGAGGGATGAAGGAGAATCCTGGCTGCAAGAAAGGCTAAAATAGGTAAGGCAATATTTTCTAGTACAGCAGTACAAGTTTTCTTTTACCTAAAACATAGAATACAAAGCATAAGTCTGTTAATATACAAGAGTCTCTTTTCAGAAAGAAATGTGTTGTTTTAAAAAGAAACAAAACAACAAAATGGGCTGCAAAAGCCTGAGGAGACAAACATGCTCATTTTCAGTCTATCACACAGAAAATAGCAAGCACCAAGCAGCCTCAGTTTAGCACTGAACTTTAAACTGCAGGTAACATTAACTGAAGAACCAAACTACAGGTTACCTTGTGCACACATTCTATTTTGTTTAGAAAACCATCTCTGCAGTTTATTTTGCTAGGAGGGTGACAGAAACAGCCAGAAAGACACTCAGCTTGTCTTTCTTTTCACCCTGTAGTTTCAACCCCTAAGCTACACAAGAAGGGCTACTTTCTCTGGGTTTGTCCTAGCTAAATGTTAGCTAAATGTGA
This sequence comes from Neoceratodus forsteri, assembly GCA_016271365.2. Classification (NCBI taxonomy): domain Eukaryota; kingdom Metazoa; phylum Chordata; order Ceratodontiformes; family Ceratodontidae; genus Neoceratodus; species Neoceratodus forsteri. Next base: position 88,076,809 of record CM057459.1, read on the forward strand.
GGACATACAAGTCTGTTTTGGAAATGGACTCCACGGGAGTGCAGGCAATCTGCGCACATTCGCACAGATGATCGTGCACACATTCGTGCAAGGTGAAATGCACACGATCGAGTGGCACTATGTGCCAATAATGATTTAAACATGTAATCGGGGCACAGTGCAAATGTGGAACAGCAAGAAGAAATGAAAGGAGGAAAGAAAATAGGGATACACAGAAGAACTACAGGTGACCTTCCTGACAGTTGGGAAACATAGGGAGAAGAACTAGAATAGTACAAGACAAAGAATTATTGTTGCAACAGACTTGATTTAAAGAAAAAGCGTACTCATTCCAGGATACACACAGCCCCTATTACAACGTGACATATGGAATTTGAGTCACTATGAGTGGGACAGTGATTTAACTTTATGAAAAAGAAAACATGTATCATACAAGACACGTGACATCCTTTTAACCACTTAAGTTAAAACCTGCCAACATTAACTTCATCATCATCCTCAGAAAGAAAGCTCCCCTCGCAGTCTTCTATGTCTGAATTTTGACTATGGGGGAATTCTTTCTCCATTGTGTAATCTACGTCAGTGGCAGGCCATTTCATGCTGTCACTGCCAACAGGATGGTCCCTTTCTTTAACATCAGCAAAACCATGAGTATGCCATGGTATGAATACTGAGGTGGCAGTCTGAGCAGGTATGTGCCTGTCATTCATTTTGATGAATGTCAACAAACTGACATTTGCAGGAGAGAGGTTTGTACGACTATCCCGAGCTATTGCTCCTGCTGAACCGAATACCCTCTCGACACTCACACCGGAGGGTGGGCATGTCAGGTACATCGGTGCCTCAGTTGTCAGCTCTGGCCATTCACTGATCTTTCCACTCCAGTATAAAATGGGATCATCAGTGATTGACAGATGCCTGTTTTCAGACACATATGACTCAACCATTCGTTGTGCTGCTCTAAGTCCAGTGGTTGATTATCATCCACTTCTCCGGAATCATTTATGTCACAAATCCCCACTTAGGACAAAGCCTCCGAAAGTGGGTTAGTGCCAGCTGCTTTTGATGACAGACCACCTGGAACTGCATTCCCCTTCCCCTTACAGGACATGCATGATACTAATCCTCCAGGTTCAGCTTTAGCCTGATTATGCTGCTCAGGTTTCCTGACCTTGTCATGTGACTTCTGTGTCCCATGAACCAAGCGCACCAGTTGCCCACTGACAGTTTTTACCTGTTCAGGCCTGCCCTCCAGTATTGAAGCAATTCCACATTTGTATTGTGGGTCCAGCATTGTTGCTACTGCAAAGTTGTCACTACGTTGAATGTTCAAGATGTAATGATTCTGGTTGTTAACTGTCAGCATGTGTTTTAGCAACACACTTCTAGCACTGTCTCTGGCACCATCAAAGCTATGCTGTACATTCACCAATGTCTGCCTCAGCACCCACAGTAAAGCTGGATGAGCCAGTACAGGGCTTGGCTCGGCTTTGCCTCTATTGCTGACATGCGAGCCATGAGCCGAGCCGATAGATGATTTCATGAAAAAAACAAATACAGTATTGTGTGGCGTGAATCCTGCATACCCCGCTAAGTGATCCACATTTTGCGGGGCCGGCCTGATTGTGATAGCATTTAAACCGCTGACCTGCACACCCCCAGGCTGGTCCGCGCATGCACAGAATAAGAGTGAGCGCTCCTTCTCCTCCTCTAGCTCCACTGCACAGCCACATCATCTCCTTGCATCCTGCAGGCATAAAAGCGTGGGCAGAACATCAGCAGGAGAATGTTGAGGACAAGCTGGCAGCAGTGCGGTTGGTTTCTCAGTTCGGTTTTGACTGCAAAAGTAAAAAAAAAAAAAACATTCGCCGAGTCACCGCAATCATGTCAGAGTCTGACGTGGAATACTCCAAGAAGCTGGGTGGTCTTACAGCAAGGTGCAGGAGGTTGAGGAGCAGCTGTGAGTATCTGAGCAGCAGCCAGGGCTGGGGTTGCCAAGCGTCAAGATTAAGAGGAGGAAAGAAAGAAGCATTCCACCAGCTTCCAGTGGGAGCAGTCCCAAGTTTGGCCCTGCATACAGCCAGTGAAATAGTATGGTACATGGTAAATTACTTTTGCTCACACACTCAGTTCAGGTGATCATCTCTTTACTCATCATGAGGTTTCTCTTCTTTTTTGCTGTCATGACCCCTAGATAAATCCCTGTTGTGGCACTAGTGAGAGTGGAGTTGTCTCTGTCCACTGGTCAAGCAAACCAGCCTAGTGTGTGCTAGACTGTCTCAGATCTGGTCAGTGGTCTGAAGTATCTGCCTTCAGATTTGGGGCTGGGGCCACAAAAAATAATGTGGACAGTGTCTATCATGGGCCCATGTACATAGGATGTGCCGATGTGCTGGTGGCAGGAGTTTAGTGCACAGTGCACACCCCAACCCCTGCCCAATGCAGTAGCAGACCCTGGTGGCTGTGGATTAGTGCCCCCCCCAACCATCGATTGCCACCTTATACAAAATACACAAATACCCTGGTGGTCTAGTAGTCCCTCCCCACTCCCGATCACTGATCACCCTCCGGGTCATAAAGAAAGAACGAAGATGTTCACAACTTCCTGGTGGTCCTGGTCCCACCTTCTCCCCATTCTCTGATTGCTGTCCCCTTATATTAAAAATAATTTCCTGGCCATCTAATGCCAATGGTCCATCTCCCCTCCCCATTCTCTGTTCACCATCACCTTATACTAAAAATAAATCCATGGTAGTCTAGTGGTCCCTCCCCCCATCCCAGTTCACTGATCACCATCCCAGTAATACATACAATCTTCTCCCTAGTGGTCCAGTGGACCTTCCCTGATCACCGACACTGAGCACTGTTCTGGTAATACATACACTCTTCTCCCTGGTGGTCCAGTGGTCCTTCCCCTTCCCCAATCATGATAACTGTCTTGGTACTACAAACAAGCATCTCTCTGGTAGTCCAGAGGTCCCACCCCTTTCCTGATCACCAACTGCTATCCAATTCTGAAAAAACTAATACCTCTCTGGAGGCTATAACTAGTGGTCTGTCCTCCACCAACCACTGTCCCTTATACAGGAAAACACATCTCCCCAGTGGCTAGTGGTCACTCACCCTACCCAATCACATGTCCAATAGATACACCAAATAGTCTCTGGTGTCCAGTGCAGTGTACCCCTCATCCTGATCCCTCATATAAAAAGGTGACATATGTCACTGGTGGTATATGAGGGTTCAGGATGGGGTGGTACACTACAGTGGACGCCAAGGTCTGTTTGGTTTATCTATTGGGTGGGAGATCAGTGAGGGGATATTGATCGGCAGGGGAGGGACCACTAGCCACCAGGGAGATATTAGTTTTTCAGAATGAGATGGCGATTGGCAATCAGAGAAGGGGTGGGACCACTGGACCACCAGTGAGCTGCTTGTTTGTATTACTGGGACAGTGATCGGTGATCGGGGAAGGGGGGAGAGAGGGACCACTGGACCACCAAGGAGAAGGTTGTATGTATTACCAGGACTGCAATTGGTGATCTGGAAGGAGGTACTGTACTGTACCTTTACTAAAAAAAAAAAATCTAGGGATCAGAGAGGAAAATTAATAAAACGCAAATGTACTGATTAAACTCAGATACCTATCTCATGAATGTGTCCTAAAAACTGAACATGTGAGAAACGTAGGAACATGTGGTCTCTGCAGATATTGTCAGATGAGTACCTTTACTGAAACCCTCTCTGGAGATAAGAGGTGATCTAAGTATGCAAAATATCAAATATATGTTTCATATTTGGGGATTACCAAGAGGAGGTTTGAAATAAACTTGAACTTTAGAAGAAATACAGGTTAATACAGCTCTCATTTCTACAAGTTTGTCTGGAGCCCTCCTCTGTCTACTACAATACTACAGTGACGGTATCAAGGAAAAGGGTGGTGCTATCGAAAGGTTATATAACACAGCTTTGAAACCAGCACAACAAAAGATCTAGTTTTAATTCAGGTCAGTGTCTTTGAGCAGAACTTCAATGCACTGCTCTTGCAGGTTTGCTCAAAGGCACTGCCCAGGAGTTGAACCCAGGCCCTCAGGCTATTTGCTTTCTAGGCATGTGACCTAATGTGTTGCATCCTTGATTGCGTAGCACCATGGTTGTTGCAGAGATGTATGCAGTGCACTAGAAGATTAGTGTTTGAAACTTTTATCCCTGGTTGACACATTCTGAATTTTTATTGTAATGCTGAATTTCTTTAGCATGGTGACCCATGATATTGTGGAATTCCAATAGTATATCTACACAGCAGGGATTCAGTTATCAGACAAAATATTTGCACGAGGAATGCAATATATACCTTGATGGTTTACAGTGGGATGTTAACCATTTTCTTGCATGAAATTACATTTTGCTGAGCAAAATATTTTTCAAAGGGTTGTGTAGTATATTATCTAATTGTAACAGAAAATTGAGTAACACAGAATTACAGTAGTGTTTAATTAGCAGGTAAATTCAGATTGTTAATTAAAATGCCTAAATGTTATATTTTCAGACCATGGGACACTAGACAATTATATCATATTTTTTTTGTAGACTGTCAGTAAACCAATATCTGCACCTAAGTACTTGAAATGTACTTTAGAGGACAGATTGAGTAGGGAGAGGGGAAGATGTGAGAATGGTGTGCAGCAACAATAACCACGACTATTGCCACAGCAGTTCAAGTGTGGAAGCCAGCCAGCCTACTGAGTGTCCAGTTCACAGTCAGCTGCTGATCATGTGTGGCAGAGAGTGGACAGAGATGTGCAGTGAGTGTGCCCATGATCAGCCTGCTGCTTTGTTCAGTCTAGCAATCAGTAACAACTTGTCTTCCAGTAAGAGTCCTTGCTCCATACTATAGTGTATGTGCTTACTCGGCGCTGGTCTGCTTCTCCTGTCCCCCTCTGTCTACCATGCTGCCCACTCTGCCAGGTCTGCCTCTACCCTTGGAATTGCATGTTTTTGCTGCACTAACTTTGACTTGCCTTGCTATACTGTTTGCTCTTGCCTCTCTCACATTATTATTATTTTTTTTTATAATTGGGCTCACCTGTGTATAAAAACAAATTGTGAATTGTGAGTTTGTGACTGCTGTGGGGGGGGGGCGAACTTGAAGGTGATGACAGGCCTGGTCAGTGGTCAGACTCTGGTTGTGGTGAAGAAATGCTTCAGTTATTACAAGTAATATTTTCATAGTGTGACTCAGTCAAAATCAATGTGGCTGGGTGTGGGCAGGAAGGAATTAAGTGAAAACTTATAGTGGTGCTTGTTAGTAAGTCAAAAAATACATCATACATTTTTATATAAAAAGATATTGTAGACATCATAGAATGCATCTTAAGTGCATTCTTTTGGTGGGTCTAGTATGATTGCCTGTCACTCCTTTTCCTGACTCTGTTTTTCCCGCGATCTATTTCCCATAATTGAGTTTGCCAACGCGATGTTTGCCCGAACATTGTTTGATCGAATGGTAATGTATGTAATACTGCAGTCTAAGTCCAGGAGTGTGTGCTGTCTAACCATCCTGGCAGTGTAGCATAGCGGATAGAGTCACGGCTTCTAAAGCGGGTGGTTCAATGAAGTGTGAGCTTACTGTACTGTGTGTCTCTAATGACTGTGGCATATGCACTGTATGAAAAACTAATTTTGTAATTTTCCAAAAAGTATTAGTTGTTAGATAACGTAAGTATCTTTGTACATTGCATGCAATCTTTATGCTTTATCCATATAAACATATGGAAGTCCTAGAACACTCTATTCTTCCAGTCCTACATATGCCTTCATCACATCACTTGTTGTAAAGCTTGAAACAACACCAATTTTTAAGCACTTTTCTATCTAAAATCAAATACGACAAGCATAATTTTCATTCTGCTGCTTTGCCTTGCTTTTTGAAGTGTGTTGAATACACAGACACCAATAAAAAAAACAAGTGATGGAAATGAATAATTGCTTAGCGGCTAGTCTGCAGGGAGCGAGCTGACACTGTACAGCACATATTTCATGAATAATGATAGAACTCTCAGTGCTGTGCAATCACTGCCTATTGGGTCATAAAGACACTCTTTCCTGACTTAAACATACCTTTTCCTGCACTGAACTGTCATGTTTCAGTCCTAGGTATGGAGTAGAACCCCAAAGCATTATAGTACTTCAAGTTGGGAAACTGTTGACGGTAAATCATTTTTTTGGGAAACAGTAATGACAGGAAAGTCGCGTCGGGAAACCACAAGACGGGAAACCTCATGCCGGGCAATCATACGGATCCCCTTTTGGCTCAGATACTTATAAAACAGATTTTTTAATTAGAAGCATTTTCTGAAATATGCAAAATACATTGTAGAAATTTATTGCAGGCTAAAAATCTTACAAAAAAAAAAGATCAGTTTTTATATTTTTGGATAACCTTCGGCTCAGCTCGTGATTGACTCTAAGAGCCAAACCAGAACCTTGGCTCGGCTCTTCTTCAAAAAATTAAGGCTTGCCCACCTGTGACCCGCAGCAGTAGAATTGATTGGCTAATGGAGGCAGACTCGCCACTCACAGACTGTGTGGCATGTTCAAAAGGCCTCAAGATTGTTATTACAGAGTCCATGAGGTGCCACTGTTCTGTTATCAAAGACATGGAGGCCCTGGAACTGTCATGACTAGTGTGCATGGCAAGATATTCTGAGATGGCTTTGTACTGTTCATACAACCTCTCTGTCATGTATAAAGTGGAGTTCCACCAGGTGACAACTTCCAGCTTCAAGCGGTCCTGCAGGAGGCTGTTTCGGATCTGCAACTACCGGAGTTAGTTACGGACCTTTGCAGAGCATCAAAAGTGAGAACAGATATGGTGTGCAACTGTTAGCATTTTACTTTATATCAGGGTGCTGCAGAAACTCCTGCACCACAAGATTTAAACAGTGGGCCATGCATGGAACCTGAAAAAAGCCACCATTTGTGATGCATTTCACCCCATTTGACCCATTGTCACTTGCTATGAACCCAGCTCTCAGGGACAGGGGGTTCAGCCACTTGTCAGTTTCAGTCAGTACGAGGTCCAACATGTTTTCAGCAGTGTGTGAACAGGTCACATTGTGCATAGCAATCATTGCATGCTGTTGAATTCCTGGAAGATTGCTACCACGACACTCCACCTTACTACACTGATTATTCACACTACCAACAGCACAAACAACCACCGGCACCTCTGCACAGTGTGAAGTTATACACAAATATGAACTCCCCACTGTTTTGCCACTTGTCCACATATCCATACTTAAATGGATGAATGGAGAGGAGGGATGTTGCAGGGCATGTCTTACTGAGTTGGACACAGTACAGTACAACTCGGGGACAACACGGGTCAAAAAGTATGTCCTGGATGGGACTTTCCATTTTGGACAGGCACGTAGAGCAAACTGCAGGAACCCAGAATTCTCCACAAAGAAGAAGGGCAAAAGATCAATTGCCATCATTTCAGCTACAGCAGCATTAAGTTCATGTGACACTGTATGATTGGGTGGGTATTTCAGCTTATGCACAAAAACACTCTGTAACGTGGGCTGACTTAAATGTTTTACATGGGGTGTGATGACAAATGGTTCTGCTCTGTGAATCACAGGTTGTTGTGGAGTGTGGACATGTCATGAAGATGGTTGCACAGGTGATGACAAACCCAGAAATGCAGTTATTTTCCCAGATTTACCAACAGGAGTTAATGTACCACTTGCACTAGACATACTGCATTGACCACCACCACCAAAACTGCTACTCCCACCACCGCTGGACATGACTTCAAAACCCTTCTGCTCTTCCACCTCATCATGCCTGTAGTACTCCTCTGCTGTTATTTCATCACTACTGCACACATTTAATTTTCTACTTAATGCTACAGTCATGGAAGTGGATAACATGCTCATTATGGTTGATGATGAGGGTGAACGCCCCACTGTGGTACAGGTATTAGCTGCCATCTTGTGCTGAGTCCACAGTGCCATGTGCCTATTCTTAAGATGTGTATGCTGTGCCCCTGTGTCCAGATGGCTCCCCTTTTTACCTCGACTCACAGACACCTGGCAAACCTGGCAGATTGCAACTGACTCATCATTTGCATCTTCCACAAAAAATCCCAAACAAGGGATTTTGATGCTCTAGTTTTAACATGTCCCCCCTGATGCTGCTTATTGGGCTCCATTTTTTAAGCTATGAAGTGGGGGGTGTGCTACATGATAGTTCAGGCAGGACACACTTGGAACGCAACTGACCACCACGACTCTGACTACCTATCATTACTACTGGGTCATCACCATCAACTGAAACTGGTAAATCACAACTTTTTACAGGGGGGGGAAATGCAAACAGACCCAGACACAGCCACATTGAGTTTCTTTTTCTCCAGTTCCCAACAGGGGTCACTGACATCATCATCATATTCATCAACATCATCCACTTCTTTTGCTTTGATGTGGGCATATGGACTGCACGTTGCAACCACAACAACATCATCATCAGCACCACCATCACCCAAATTTTTTTCACCACACTGTGAATCACTGCATGGCAAATGCATGACCTGAACCACGGTGGAAGAAATGTCACTTTGTGTGCTATAGTTGACATGATGATCAGAATTCTCATGTTCATTTACTGGGATGTTACTGGGGAGTATGACATCATCTACACTGTCACTCACTGCCACTGCTTCACACGTCACTATATTTTTGCACACAGTAAACTGGTCAGAAGTGGAACTTGAGGCAGCAGTACTCATACCACCACCAGCAACTGCATTAACACCACCAGTTGGGACAACATTATCTCCTCCAACTACGAGTGAAGCTACTGATTGCACTGTAAAAACATTGAAGGAGAAATACCTTTCTTCACATTAGCAATGCACTTCTGTGACTGTGTACTACTACAGTACAAGTCACATTAAACTGTTCCATCAACTCACTGGTGTAGCATTTTTTTTTTGTGATGCTACTGCAGTGGCAACTCAATCTGTTGAAGCTTTCAACTGTTTTCCAACCATCCTTCACTGCCTATTCAACTTACTTGCAACTGTTTAGTGAAATGGCAGTAGCTGTTTTGCAGTGTTTATGCAATGCATTTTCATTGTTTATAAATATCACAACATTCCTTAAGAGTTGTTTAGTCTGCCTTCTGAAGTGAAACTCATAAACACTCAGCTGAAAATAAAGCTTATAGTACATAACAGCTAGTCGCAAACCGATACTAACCTTTTACTAATTCATTGAATTAAACACTGCACAGATTAGGAAACTCATTGAACAATGCTACACCAGTGAGTTGAGGGAACAGTTTAATGTGACTTGTACTGTACCATGCCTACAGACAATCTTACTACTGGCAGCAGTGCCATGGTGAAAAACAGCTTTGCTTGCACATCTCTTTGTGGGCATTTTGAGGGATCAACAGGAATATTCTCAATAAATTTAGATTTTGGAATGTTCACTCTGGGTGGGAGTCGGGGGGGGGCGGTGACGCTGTATGTGAAGCCAAAAAAACAACTGTGGCTTCGACAACAGATACAGATGCAAAGTCACAACAAGCTCAACAACACCTTAACTAACCAGTGCTGTTCTCAAGTCACCAACAATCCAAATATGGAAAAGAATACCTTTGCAGGTGTGGGGGGGGGCACTGGCTACAGATTAAGGCAGTGCAAAACCAAGAAAAGATACCACAATGGCAGTACAAAATCACACAGCTGCAGTGGATAGCAGGTTCACACTGCTGCACCTGCAATTACACTGTGGCACAATAAAAGGTGTATTATTTGATGTCACATCATGTACCACCACACACACACTCACACACACACACACACACACAATATGTCTACAAGTAATGCATAGCAAATTTAACACTTCAATAATATACAACGTTATTTTAAACAACCTCATTGCTGCACCAGGTCCAGACCACAACACACACAATTGGCAAAAAAATGTCAACAATTACTGAAAATATTACTGTGTGTACATTAACACAGTCAGTTATACAAGAAAAATATAACCAAAAAACAAAGAACTCCCTATTTCTCCAACTTAAATCTACCTACACCAGATATGCCCCCCCCCGAAAGCATACTTCCACGGTATCTCAGCACACAGACTGAATGTTGTACATTAACATTCAAAATCCACACACAAACAATAAACACTCCTTGATATGAGCACAAGAGGGTTTCCTACAATTGATGAACTAAAGTTTCAGCAAAAAAAATGACTCAAAAAGTCTTTTCTAACAGCTTTTAGAAGGTTTGAATCACAGACAGCTCTCAGAGCAGACTGTTTCCTACAGCTTCCTACACACACTACCCTAAACTGAGGCTGTGCAGAACAATCTAGAGCCCATGTGACCTGAAATCTCAAGAATCACTGCAAAATTTGCCTTTGGAGCTTAAAAACAAGGTGAAGTGATGCAAAGTACATTGTTTTTGATGTACTTCACCTTAAAATTTGGTGGAGTAGTGGTTTGGGAAGGTGGAGTAATGTGAACTCATTGTCTTCAATGGACTTTGCGTTACCCATTATAACATGAAGTACTCTGCTTCATGTTGTGGAGCACTCCACAATTTCACCTTTACTCTGCGAATCACTCCGTGGAGCAAATTGAGGCCACTCCGCCCATCTCTAGACACCATATTAAGATAAGAGGTAACATATAACCTGCTTACTACATACTTTGAAAACCAGCTAAGGAGCATGTAACTGCAGCTTGTAGCCATAGTACAACTGTGTAAGGGGCAGTAATCTTCAAGGAGAAGGTAGAAACAAATAGGAAGGTTACAAAAAGGAACACGGGAAATGCACTATGTAAAATAAGTAACAAAACAGTTTGGGGGAAGCTAAAAGGAGAGGTAGGAGTATAAGGGAGTAGGAAGGATGTAGTAGGGTATGGAAGAGCTTTAATAGAGTCTAAACTAGGCAAGGAAAGATCAGGGGAGTGGTGCAGTGCAATGGGTGTGTGGCCACATTTCTTCAGGACACCTTCTGGATATGGAGGTGTTGCTGCATATGCACTCATCTGTCTGGGTTGAGGGCACAGGTTGCTGAACTCCAGGCTGAACTGGCCACCATACAGAGGAACTTCTGCACCACCCAGGGACCACCAAGTCTCCCTCCATTCTCCAAGAAGAGGCCTAGGCAGTGACAGAATAGATGGACCTTGGTAGGTGGAGGGTGGGGAGTGCAGGAAGGGTGCACACTCCTTAGCCTATACCGCTGCAGAACTCCTTCACTGAACTGGCAGGACAAGGCAGCTGTGAGGAAGCACCTGTAACAGTGGGAAGGGAGGAAGTGTGGGTCCCTGAAAGGAGAGGCCACAAGGAGGGAGAAAGAGGCCTCAAGCCAAAGAGGAAGCAGCTGCTGATGGGAGGATTCTACTGTTATGGGGTTAGAAATGGAAGTGGGGGAGAAAGAGATAGGAAGGTGGTGTGCCCAAGTAGTATTTCAGCTTGGAGGGATGGAGAGTGTATTCAGAAGATTGCTAGGGCACCAACAGATGGGAGAGAGCTAGATGGAAGACAAGTGAACTGGCAATGGACAAGGTGGGATTGTGCAAGGTAATTTCAGTGACCTGGTGAGGGATCTCAAGCAGGTAGCATGCACAATGACTTTTGCTGAGGTGTTATCTGTGTATGCATGAGGAGAGACAAGGATACTCCACAGCAGGGCATTTAACAACTGGATAAAGATATAGTGCATGGAGGACAGCTTTGTCTACATTGGGGTTGGAGACCAGCCTGGGAAAATATGGGACTGGTCCCCAAAGAGTGTGCACCAGGATGTGGTGCAAGGAAGCTCACCAAATAGTCACCTGCATAGGTTTCCTGCACACACCAACCCACAAGTGGACAGCACAGCAAATTGCATATAAAGTTACATTTATTATTTAAAAGCAAACAGTGCAGACAGACAATCACCTGACATATTTCAAACCTGCAACGGTTCTTCTTCAAAGGCTAAAACAAAGTTCACAAACCATTAATTATATGTAGGGTTTTAACCAATCATGATGGGGAATAGTACTGGGTGCTTTTTAGGTCACATGTTAACTTGGATCTATTTAATTGGTAGTTTATGAACTTTGTTTTAGCCTTTGAAGAAGAACCTTTTGCAGGTTTGAAAAATGTCAGGCGATTGTCCGCACTGTTTGCTTTTAAATAATAAATGTAACTTTATATGCAATTTGCTGTGGTGTCCCTTTGTGGGTTAGTATGTGCAGGAAACCTTATGCAGGTGAGAATATGGACCTCTATAAGGGAGATGGCCTTCATGCTTCCAGGAAGGGGCCCATAGGCCTTTGTGGGACGTTTAAATGCTATTTGGATGAGCATTTAAACTAGTCAGGGGAGAAAGGCAGTAAAACCAAGGGAGGCAAACATTGCCCCTGCAGATGATGTAGCATGAGGGAGGGAGGGCCAGAGGTGAGAAACCCTGCTAGGGTAGGGCCACAAGAAAGCAGGGTGGAGACAAGACAAAGGAAAAGGGTCTATAAATCAGTTAAACAATGGTAAAGTATTGAAGAAGAAAGGGAATGCTGAAGGTAAAAAGGGAAGAAGTGAATCATGGGGAAATTCAGTGATCAGCACAGGCAGGAAGGGGGGAAGCAGAGAAGCAGTCAGGAGGGAAGTAAGGTCTTGGAAACAAAATTCTAGACCTGGAAATCATCATGGCAGAGACTGACCTGGATTCAGTGACAATAACAGAGTCATGGTACACTGAGCACCATGACTGATACAAGACCATTCTGGATACTCTCTGTTCAAGAGAGACGGCAATGCAGAGAGGAGGAGAGGTTGTATTACAGTATACGTGAGTTAGGGAATCAAGGCCATGGAAATACAGCAGCACCCAGAGGAAAAGGAAATGCTGCAGGTGCTGTGGATCATCCTGGAGATGGGCTATGGGGTCCAATCTGTACTGGGGTAGGACACAGACTCCAGCACAAGGAGATGAGTTGAATAAGGCACTTGGGGAAGCCATCATCAGAATGGCAAGGAAAGGGAAGGGGGTGTTTGTTGGTGACTTCAATCTGCCAGACTTAGAATGGAGCCTTCCGACAGGAGCTTTGGAAAAGAGCAGGGCCATCCTTGACTCCCTACAAGGGGCTTTTCTCAGGTAGCTAGTCACGAAACCATCTAGCAACGGGGCACTGCTGTGCTTCATGCTTACAAACAAGAAGAACACTACAGGCATCACAGTGGGCAGCCTTCTGTGGACCAGTGATCACCATACAGTGTGGCTTAACTGAAAGACAGGAACAGAGGCAAGCCACACAAAGATGAGGGTCTGGATTTTAGGAGAGTGGATTTTTAAGAAATAGGAGACTGCCTCAGAAACTGCTCCATGGGAGGAGTGCCAGAGAAGAACAGAAGCACAATGGAGAAAAATTAAGGAGGGCATAATTAAATCAACCAACCTCTGTGTGAAGGAAGTGAGTAAAATCAGAAGAAAAAGAGACTGTTACAGTTCTGCAAGGAAGGAGCCATATCAGTGAAGGAAAAAAGGGTGTCATTCAGCAGGTATAATGAAACAGAGAGGGAGGAGGACAGGGAGGTGTACCAAGCGAAAGAGAAGGAAACAGGAAAAGCAGTAAGGGATGCAGAGACATAGACAGAGGAAAGACTAGTTAAATGGGTCACTAAAGGGGGTAAGACTTTCTTTAGATACATAAGTGAGAATAGGAAAGCAAGGGTGGGATACTGAGAATTAGAAGGGTGGAAGTGGAGAGATTGCACAGAAAAGGACAAAGAAAAAGCTGCCATCCTGAACACATACTTCTGCTCATTCTTAACAGTGGAGAAAGCTGGTTACAGACCACCAGGTAGTAGCAGGAATTGGCGGGGGGGCACAAAACATTTTTCATAGGAAAGAGTCCTGAAGGGACTTGCAGCTCTGAATGTGGACAAGTCTATGGGACTGAACAGGATACACCCAAGTGTACTGAAAGAACTCAGGGAGGTGCTATCTGCACCACTGACAGCCATAGCAATAGCTAACTAGAAGCAGGTGTGATCTGGAGGACTAGAGAAGAGCTGACGTGGTCCCTCTACATAACAGCGACAGTAGGAAGGAGACTAGCAGCTATAGGCCAGTCAGTCTTGCCTCTGTAGTAGGTACATTAATGGAAGCCCTGCCCTTACAGAAATATAGGTATGCTGTGTACATGCAGAATGCATACCACATGATTAATTGTGCAATGTTTGCATGCGGTTCACATACGCAAAGTGAACCTATGCAAACCAGGTCTAAAAAGCAAATCAGATTCACATGCTGCAAGCTTGACATGTGTGCAGCAGGTAAGCTGGTGTGACCATCTTCTAAAAATTACATCAGGATCATGTGTTACATGCTTGACATGAGTACAGCAGTTAACCTGGTGTGAACATCATTTAAATCATCAAATCAGGTTCACATGCTGCACGCTTGCCATATGTGCAGCAGCTAAACTGGTGCAAATCTCATCTAAAAAAAACATCAGTTTCTATTTCTTATACTACTGCTAGCAGTTAGTCATTAAAAATGCATTTTTATTTGAATTCCCATAAAAATTAGGTAAACTCATTAATTCTGATCCTTTTGCAAGTTGTTTAATGGCTTTGGATTTTTGTCATTAAATCGCCATTAATTTGAAAAGTATTGTTTGCTTACTGCATTAAATGCCTAGGATATAGCATGTCATCCCCCATTCCATGAAGAGAGGCCTTTGTGTTGTGAAGCCTATCCTTTTTGTTTGGACCATGCAAATCCCTTATCCATATTTAGTGCTACAAATATGTTTCTCCATGACTGTTTCATCTCACGTACTTTCCCTTTGTCATTCTGTATTGAGCATATACACTATGACCATGCTCAGCACTCTTTGTGCTGAGCAGGGTCTTGGAAGCATGCACCATACCTCACATTTTGTCACTGAAATGAGGGGCATCGACACTCAAAATGAGGGCAATGAGGGAAGCTAACCCACATGATGATGAAGACACATCATGAAACATGGAGATACAGTACCTCAGAACACAGTGGAAACCATTGCATTAGCACCTGAGAATGAATTTCTACCATTAAGCAGGGGTGCCATTAGGTAGGGCAGAGGGGGCAGTCCCCCCATATTTGTGTCTAGGTTGTTCTTCTGGTGTGGCAATAATGGCTTTAAATTTGGATTTAATCTTTTGCACAATAAGTGCCCACCTGGCCTGTGTGTGCTCATGCTGCAGGTACTCTCCAGACTCTACTGTGTCTGTATTGTGTTGTCCACTCTCTACACCTATTAGCAGCAGCACAATCACATGTGATGTGGATGAGCTCCAGCTAAGAAAGAGCATATGAGTCTTGGATGTGCAACACTGTCTTTCCTTTCACAGAGTAGACAGACAGGCACACTACAACTTGGAGGAGTCAGTGAGCATTGAACTCTCAATAGCAGTGCTGTGGCAGCATATTTTTGTTGTTCTATTCTTAGTGAGTCTCTGTCTCCCCTGGTGGCTGAAGGGGCAGAGGGTGAGCTAGAAGCTAACTCAAGTCTAGGCTACCTACTTACTCTACTAGGCTCACCTTGCAAACAAAAAAAACAGCACAGACCCCCACAGCAGCAAGCTAGGCTTAGCAGCAGTGGTGATAGTGATATGGGTAGACTTCATAGGCCTTGATCAGTGCAGTGCGGCAGCAGCCACAGCAGCAACCAAGCAAGAAGCAAGTAACCCAGGTTGGGTGGGTTCGGATGGCGAGGTGACTTGGTCACGGACCATGTTGGGGACCTGTGATAGTCATTTCTAGCATCCATCTTCTGGCAGAAGGAGAGAGGGGGAGCGAACTGAACACATGGCTGGTGGCACACTATACCAGGCTGCAGGTTCTAGCCATATGGCCGGGTAAGTAAAAGTAATTAATTTTTTTACAGGGGGATTGGGGAAGGAGGAAGGACTGAAATATTGATGTGTTTTTCACATTTCTTCACCTTTATGCCCATAGGGGATGGGTACTGAATGGAATGGAGTCAGGGAGAAAAATCGGGGACAAAGTTCTTTTTTGGGGCAAACCAGGAAAAAAATTGTTTAGTGATTGGGTGAGTTTAAGCCCAAATCTGATGCACTGCTCCAGGGTATATACAGATGAATCTTATACATTTGAATTTTTCCTGATTTGCATATCACTTTTCAGTCAAACCAAATAAGTTGTACCTTTTAGAGATGTTGCAGACATTCTAGAGCTGTCCCTTGCATTCATGAGCAATTAAGTGGTATGGTATGCACAGACTATTGGATCCCCACTGTAGTCAGGCTAATCCTCCCCCCCAGTGAAGCTGACCTCTATATCCCCACTCTCAGGCACATTATGACAAAGGGCAAAGAAGACTGCAGGAGTGTGTACCCTTGAAATGAATGGGGGTATTTTTAAAGTACTATTTTATACATTATTG
Source organism: Neoceratodus forsteri (assembly GCA_016271365.2). Taxonomy (NCBI): domain Eukaryota; kingdom Metazoa; phylum Chordata; order Ceratodontiformes; family Ceratodontidae; genus Neoceratodus; species Neoceratodus forsteri. Next base: position 88,093,282 of record CM057459.1, read on the forward strand.
AAGGAGAGTTGGAGATTAATGAAGCTGTCACCCAGACCAACAAGGGCCTTGTTAGTAGCAGGCTTTCATTATTCTCCAACTCACCATCATAATATATAAAATAGTAATAGAAAATAACTCATTCATTTCAAGGGGTGCACTCCAGCACCCTGACCCATGGACATTGTCTCTTAAAGACTCTGTCTCTGGTTCCCAGTACTCAAGTAAGAGACTTTTTACTTAAATCTATACTTGGTGGGTTGTCTGCAGCAGCACAGCCATTCTCGTTACAGTGTGTGCATGCGGGGGGGGGGACTGGCCATGTGGGTGTGGGTGTCGAGTTTTTGTTACTTTTGTGTTTGCATTTTACAGTCTGTTTGTGTGGAAGCATTCGAAACTATGGAGAGAATATAGTAGGAGCACAGGCCAGACAGAAGTAAGTAAGTGGTTTTGTGGGTAAGCTTGTATATTGGGGGTGGGAAAAACAACATGTTTCTCCATTGGTATGTGTGCTACAGTTCAACTGTGAAAATGAGATGAGGGAGAGAAGAAAACTGAAAAGCATAGCTACAAGCATGCCGCACACGTGCAGATGTATTCAGATACAGTATGTATTGAAGTACAAGCAAGCCATATGCATGCAGACAGTATGGCTTAGTGGTTAAAGGCACTGAACTACAAGCCAGGAAGCATGAAGATCTGGGTTTGAATCTCATAAACCCCCACTTGTGTATGGTGTGATCCTAAGCAAGCCACTTAACTTTTACGTGTACAGTTATCGGTGACCACTTGCTTTTTTGCACACATGCCACATGCATGCAGTCTTTTCCCAGTTTAACATTAAAATGATGTTTTCCACACTTGCTTGCTGCATGCATGCCATATGCATCCAATCGGTTCCAATTTACATTTAAATCATACTTGCAGCATGCATATCACTTGGGTAGTTTCATGTGTGCAGCATTAACACATTTCATATAATTATTTCTGTGAGGGTACTAAAAAAATCTAGTAGAGTATCTTGAATCCTATGGGCTGCAAGACCACAGGTAGCATGTATTCATGGGGGGGGGGAGGCAAATGACTATGAATTCTTTGACTGGGTGACCAGGGAAATACATTAGGGGACAGCAGTGGACATGGCCTATTTGGACTTTAACAAGGCCTTCGACATTATGCCACACAGGAGACTAATAAAGAAAGTGAGCAGCTTGGGGGGATCCAAAGTGTTGAACTGTGTTTGAAACTGGTTAATGGATAGGAGAGAGAAAGTTTTGCCTAACAGCACTCACTCTAGTGATGGGAGAGTGACCAATAGGATGTCACAGATCTCGGTACTGGGACCAGTTTTGTTCAATGTCTTCATAAGTGATACTGTAGAACAACTGGAAAGGAAGGTATGCATTTTTGCAGATGATACCAACATCTGCACTAGAGTGCACACTCAGGAGGTGGCGGAGAGCATGTGCAGTGATCTGGACAAATTCAAGGACTGGTCAAGAGCATGGCAGCTGTGGGTCAATGCAACAAAGTGCCCCTAGGGCATAGGAACCCTGGAGCTGAGTATAGAATAGTGGAAGAGGTAGTGACAGTCACTAAAAAGGAAAGAGACTTTGGGGTTATCATATCTGATGACCTCAGAGTGACAGGATAGTTGGACAAAGCAGTGGGTACAGTAGCAGCCACAGACACTGCCAGCTATTTCCCCAAATTTCTATGATATTTCCAGATATATCTAATGCTTTCTCCATTTCTACAGTAGGGGCAGCAGAGAGAAACTCTAGAAATTTCTCGAAATATCTGGAAATAGCTGGCAATGTCTGTGGCTACTACTGTAGGTCTAGTGGGATGCTGGAGTGCATAGGGAGGGGTATCTCCAGCAGGAGCAGTGAGGTGGTGTTGCCACTGTATCATTTGCTAGTGAGACAGCACCTGAAGTACTGTGTACAGTTTTACAGGGTGCGCCTCAAAAAGGACATAGACATGGTGGAGGCAGTTCAGAGGTTGGAAACTAATATGTACAGGGGTACACAAGAAGCTCTATGTGGGGAGACAGAGGGATCTCAACATGCACACCCTGGAAGAGAGGAGAGCAAGAGGTGACACAATAGACATTCACGTTCTTCACAGGGGAGAATAAGGTGCAGGAGTAGAGTCTCTTCCAAATGAGTAAAAACACCAAGGCCAGGAGGCATTCAATAAAATTGAAGGGGGATGTGAAAGAGAGATGTGAGAAAATACTTCTTAACTAAAAGAGTGGTAGATGCCTGCTATAGACTGGCAGTAGAAGTGGTGGATGCAAAAACAGTAGGCGGCTTCAAGCATGTATGGGATAAACATAGGGGTATATTAGAAAATAGGCATGGAGAAGGGAGGGTTCTTAAAGACCAGTATGGGTCCTAGGAGACAGATTAAGCAGGAAACATCTGGGCAGACTATGTGGGCAAAGTAGCCCTTTTCTGCTGACAACTTCTATGTTTCTGTGATGCAGCAATAGGACTGCCTGAATTTGTGGCTCTCCTATTTGCTTTAATGTATCTTTAGAAAATGGGCTTTTTATTTGGAGGCATCTGATTGTCTGGTATCCATTCTACAGGGGTACATTAACTTTCAATAGATGCCCACGGAAAAAAAAAGGCCCAGCCCAAACCTGCCTCATGACCAGTCAAGTATCCTTGGGCCCAGCCTGCTTCATCATTGCCTAAAGCACTGGGCACACAATTTCAAACTGCCACCATTTACTTTTTATCTCTTAGTGAGAGAGTGAATGAGAGCCCCTTCCCCCCACATACACACTCAGTCCTTAGACCATACATCACCCAATAATTAAAAAAATCACAGCACTGTAAATAGAAAACATTTTGTTGAAAACAGATGAAACGAAACAGAATGGACCCTCCTACACTGGTCAAATCTGTTCAAAGACCGAGTGAGCCCCACCATACACACGCGCACACACACACACACACACACACACAAAGACAGGGATGCACAACTGACAATAATGTCAGATACAGTCAGATACAGTCCCCTGGCAAAACTTTTTTTTTAAATTTATCACCATTGCAGCTTATGTCAGGTATGCTCCTGACTGCTTGCTCCTATTGAAAGCCATCTGCTCCATCACAGCCCTTCTCTAGCCCCCCCCGCCCCTCATCGGTGCCTGCTACTTGAGAACTTCTACCACATTCAAACGGTTGTTCAAACAAATAAATGAAAAGTGACATACCAGTACAGTCAGCACTGCTGGCATCACTTAATTTCTCCCGCTCCATTCTGCTGCTGATATGTTGAAGAGCCTCCTTTCCCAGGCACCAGTTCTGATGTTCCTCTCACTACCAAGTTTGGCTCGCATACATAACACCTTTGAATATGGACCCAATTGCAAATAAATGAAAAGGGGCTAAAAGAAATTAAACGGAAACCCCAACTTTTATGTTACAATTACAAAAAAAAAAAAAGTGCTCCCGTGTCTGCATACTTCATGCTATATACTCAACCATGAGATAATGGGTTCATCTACCAAGCAGCAACCACTACTGATAAGTATGTCAAGTAAAGTACCACAGGAACTACCTTACAACAAAACCACATTTTCAGTGCTTTTAACTACTGTTTTTAATTATTTTTATTTTTTCAGTATTTGATAAAATATGTTACCTATAGCCCATTTTCTAAGTGCAATAATACCCTGCTGAATGGGCGGTATGAGCAATACCAGACCATCAAGAGGCAATAAGACCCTTTTCCTGAAGCTTTGGGCCTCATTATGCCCCTGGGCAGTCCAGTATTTGTCAATACCATCCACCCTGTCAGGTGTTATTGCTTGCATAAAACTCTCATTGTCATGAGAGCTTGTGGCAATATATTTCTCCATTTTACTTTTTGCTCTGTCTATGCCAGCATTATACTACCTCAATAAATGTTTGTACCTGTCTAAGTCCTCAGCTTTATTCCCCAGTCTAGGTGACCTATAAGCTGCCTTTTTTTTTTGGAATTTTTACAAATTTTGCTTGACGGCCATAGTGGTATCTCAGCCTTGACATTGTATTTCTGGATCAATGGTATATACTTAATCCCCCAGCTTCTTAATGTTACCTCCAGATTCCCCCACAAATGTGGACAAGCTGTTTGACTAGGGCAGGTACACACAATGCAAGAATTAAGGAGATATACTAACTGAACCACAGTTAGAGTGCACGTTTACAGAATCGGATTCTCTGACAACTTCTTTCTCTGGGATTGTGGAGTAGTAGTAGTAGTAAAAATGTTATTTATCTGAAATACATATCAGTGATAAGGTACAACTCGACTGAGACAAGTTCATTTCCAGCGAGGCCCTAAATACATCTAATATAAAAGTAAACACAGTACAAATTACAAAATATCATATACATTAAACATCATAAAAAGACATATATCCTACAAACACACATAATGCATAACACATAACACAAAACACAAACATTATTACACCATGGAGAATACAAAACTATCTGGGGCAGTTCGGGCTCTCTAGAACAGGGGTCAGAGTTTGGATTGAGAACAATGTAGGGTTCTATTACCCTGAATGAAATGGATGTTTAGGTCATTTGCTGTGTGAGAGGGGTTAGCAGTAGGCGTACATTTTGCAGGGGCAAATGTCAGAGAAGCAATGCTAAAGAGGCAATAAACAGTTCTCCAACACTTGGATGGGTCTGTACCAGAGGCAAGGAATTTATTCCTGAAATTGATTAACTTAGCCTGACTTACGGCTTTGATAACATTAGTTATGAAGTCTTGCTACAAGTCTATCAGAAGGGGACCCAGTGGTCTTTTTTTTGGTATAGGCAATATATCGATAATTAGAAACAGAAAATGGTGTAAAAATGTTTTTACATCTTGTTGTTTTTACCAACAAAAACTGTATTGCCAGACATGTATTGACATATGCAAACTGCATTATTATAATCTTCTCAAGTTGATTGGACTCCAAGCTTTCAAAAATAGTTTTTATCCCTAATAGTTTTAAAGCTACAACATTTAAAAGATTCTTTCTTTAAAATGGTATTTCTTTGGTACCATTAGGCCTAGAATTTTTAAATTAAAGTTTGGAGTCAGCTACGTTGACATAGTGATACATCATGTTGCTACAATTACCAAATAGATTGAGGTATATAAAATATTGAATGGCTTAAAAATGTTTAACTACTGTTGTTTTTACTAAACTGGCATAGCAACAATAGATTAATAGTTGAGAAAAAAAATTAAAATGATAACCACTATTATGTAAGACTGTAAATATATAACATTCATAGTCAGAATATACTAATAGTTGGTCCATTGAAAGACAGACACACTCATGTTTCATTTAATAACTGTATAATTACAGAGATTGCCTAAAAAACACTGAAAACATTTATAAAATGGGGCCTGGCAAACTCTGGTTTCTCATTAGTCAAAACCCCTATCTCATGTTATTGCATTTATGTTAAGTAATCCAACATTGATGTACACTAATTAGACTACTGTATATATCCTGCCAATAATCATAGTCTAGGGGTATATTAATTGAGATCACTTCCTGTCAGAATCAAAGGCTAAAAGTCAAATGAAGCAGCTGCTTGACAAAAATAACCAGTGTCTTTTGACACAAAATTGCTTTGAAATCAGACAGTGCAAGACAAAATCATCAAGAAATAGTGCTGAAAAACAGTGAAGAACACCACTGAGTCATGTGACCCCCTCCCCCCCAAAAAAATGTAATTTCTATATTGCAACACAGAACATTAGGGAAATTTATCTGGAATAATAAACACAATCTCCAACTAAAGAACCCCTAAATCCATATAAAATGGCACATTGTACTTAGAAATCAAACCACATAATGCTCCATTTGTTCCAGCACTCAAAATACAAGCCCAATTAAAAGAAATAAACCATTTAAAATATAGTCTCACACAAAGAAAACACATAACATACAGCAAGATTTACTTTACTAAAAGTTTACATTTAATGCTGTAAAGGAAGCAAAAGTACCGACAGTCTCCATAAGGCCTAATTTGCAGTTCACACTTATCCCCAGCTGTATGGACTTACACTAGGTCTAATAGAAGCTAATAAGAAGTAATGTTTGTAACATGACATAAACAGTTTGACATACCATATTTTTTATTATTCTTTGGTAACCAGTTATGGCCCACTATTTCAAGGGTGACCCAGGAGCACTGGGAAGGTTAAGTGACTTGTTCAGAGTCACACAGTATGCAAGTGGAGGTTGTGGGACTCAAACCTAGGTCTCCTGGATGCCCCAAACCCATTCACAGCTTGTTATTCTAACCTCTAGGCTACACTACCAGTCCATATTAAATCACAGGTCGGTTTAAAACAATATGCTAAATTGTTTATGTCCAGTTACAAACATTACTTCTTCACAGCAGTTAATTGTAATTGCTACAGCCCTTAATCATGTCACTGGTTGTGAAGATAGACCATATGTAGTATATCCCTACTATACCCTACTTATTCTATGTTCCCTACATTATCTTTTGTACCTAAGCTATATCCTCCTATATACTGTGTACATCTTTGAATCCCTGCTGTGATCTTCTGTACTCTGTATTGTGTACACTTTATTCAGCATTTTAAGCACTAGCATTAACACTGTAATATTGACCTCTGGGTTTCTCCTGTAAAAGGAATCTTGGTTCCAGTGAGCCTGCCTGGTGAACAAATGAATGACTAAATAAATAATAAAAAGTACTTTGTTAGCTCAAGGCACTCAGACAGTGGAATAGTCTATTTCAAAGAGTGGGTTTCTAAGTAACTGAAATCTAATATAATACTTTCACTAGGTGGTGAACTTACCATTCTCTTCCAGATATTTTAAAAGAATGAAGCGAGACTCCGTCCCATCCATGGCATAGTCCAAAGGAATGTTTCCATTAACATCCTGCAGCAGGATATTGGCCCCAGCCTAAATATTTCAACAAAGACAACAAAATGTTAGTGTAACTACTTTAGTGTTATGTACATATGAAAAGAAGAAAGCTAATTGTTACTGTAATGTTTAAAATAAGTGTGCTGAAATGCCCCATTCCAATTCGAAGGGAACAAGAAAGTGAGTTTGAGTTTGAAGGGACTGCCATGAGCTCAGTGTACTGCTTAGCCGGTGGCGGTCCCACTTATGCAACTCCTGAACCATATTCAGAGGGCTTACTGGACAGCCTTCCACACTACAGAGCATTGGTTCATGGAAATGAGTGGGGTTACCATGCAAATACATACACTTAGAAAATGGACAAAGTGTATTCTGTATCCTGATTGGCTAAAAGAGCCAATCAGCTCGGTGGGTATGAGACAACAGAGACCAGGAAACAACTAGTCCCTGTCTCTGTTGCCTCTTTTTGTTCCGATACCAATGGGCCCGAAGAACATTGAAAAAGGCAACTGCTGCCATGTTAGATGCCTCGCTAATGGAGCCCTGACCTGTCCACCAGTCTCCTATGGACTCCCTTGCAAGATCTTCAGTTTTTGTCCAAACAGTGAAAGCATACTCACACACATGCAGCAAAAATAAATATTGGCTGTAAAATCCCTCAAGTTCAGTGGCAGGCCAGCAGTGAAAGAGAGAGAGAGGGAGCTCCAGAGGCACAACACATGAACATGGATGCATAAACCTGACCCCAAGTCCACAGTAGCAGTAAACAGTAGCCACATGTACAAAAAGAAAAATAAATCAAGCTAGCAAAAACGAAGCATGTCAACCTTTCACTCGCAACACTAGAAAGCTACTCGCACTCCTACCCCCCAAATAACAGCTGATAAATTATGTAGGGTAAGCTGACAGCACGTCTGCATCTCTGGGTTGATGAACTCCACAAAATACTGCCATGGCACCCCCTGTGATTCACACTGAAACTGAACGCCAGTATCCCACCTGCTCACAACTTCCAAATGATGAACAGTTAAAAGAATATAAAATAGCCTTGAATTCCTCATATCAAAAACTCCAGGGAAACCAGCAAAGTACCTGCCAGTGCTTCTCCACAGTTTTCTGTTCCATATTGCAAAGGCCTACCCACTACGGAACTCTCACTGGGTAGCTGCCAGTTTAAAAAAATGGCAAACTTCTATTCCAGGATGGTACATGTTATAAAAAGAAAATTAAATGAAAATAAATTGGAGGAGGAAACAAAAGTACTACACGATGAAGGGGGCAATTTGTGTGTGTGGGTGGGGGGAGGGGAAATGTAAGTGATTACAATGACTTTTAACTACAGAGTCTCCAAGGGGTCAAAACTCTAAGCTCAAAAAAAGAAAACATCCATCTAATACAGGTGGCAGAACCATTTAATTACAAAACTCATTTTAAATAATTTTTTTATTAATAATTTTTTCTTAAACTTATTTCTTTTTACAGTGCCCATTTTCCTAAGCACAATAATACCCTCCAGGGTGGACGGTTTGTGGGATAACTGGACCTTCCAGTGGCGATAAGGCCCTCTGCCTGCTGTGTTGGGCCTCATTATGCCCCTGGGCGATCTGGTATTCCCCAATACTGCCCACCCTGCTGGGTATTATTGCTTATAAAGGGCACGTTGATCCCACACTGACCAGTTGCACTTTTCAATGGCCCTTAACTCTAGAACTACAGTATTACAGGCAGACAGTAGGGCCACTGTAAAAAGCGTAAAAGCAATGCAAATGTGTATGTTGTGGCATAGTGCACTGTTACTGTATGCAAGCCTTGCTTGCACAAAATAAAAGCTGGATGCTTTCATTTTCATTTTTTGTTTGCACCCTGTGGTCTCCACCATTCAGCACATATGTCCCCTTCTCAGCACAGCACTTTCGTGTGTTGGTACAAGGGGACGCACTTTGAGACTGAAACCTGGGCCCCAGATGTTTAAAGAGAGATTCTGGCCACGTGATGAAAATAAATAAATCCCAAGTTGTATTAGCAGACATCAGTTACCCAACAGCCCAATTTAAAATTGACATTCAAGCAATGATTATCTTCCGGTGTGCTCTCTCAGGTGAAGACTATGAAAGCAAAGAAATGTAAGAGTTGCTAGAGAAGAGAGTGAAATGGTTACATGAGGGATTAAGGGCATAAGATGAAGGAAAATGAAGCTGCAAACTACACAGTCACTAATTCATTTGTGATATTACCACAATTCAGAAAAATTAATTCAAGTAATTTTATCTATCAATACAAAAATATAGTGTCAATACAGTCCGTTGATACAAAAAATAAATAATACTGATGCAATGTGTTTGCTGTTTTTGGACTACATCACAACTAAAAAGTATGCATTATAATATACTCAAAAAGCAATTTCAAATAACATTGATACATATAGAGTGCAGTATATAGATTTATCATTAGGGCTGATCTTAAGAACCTGACACCAAGCTTTTATTTAAAAAATAATTAGGTTTCCAGCCCTAATTATTCCAAAGTCAGACCTTTCTAAAGGTAATTATATTTGAAATGGGATAAGTTTAGAACCGATAGAGCTAAAGACGTATTTTTTTACCCCTGAATGAAATAGATATCAATGTAAAGTGAGCCATTAAAGTTTTTCTTAGATGTGTGGGGAATGAAAGCTTGGAATCATCTATGTTAAAATACTGGTACAAGATGTTGCTATGTGTTCCATATATCGATAAACAAAAACATAGAATATTGTCCAACATATTTTTAAAATCCAGTTATTTTTAAGGACATAGTATATTGACATGTAGACATGTCTCAACAGATACGAACTGTATTGTTAAAGTCTATTAATGTTAATCGGACTCGAGGATTTAATAAAAAATTAAAAAATTGTATTTCTGAACGTAACTGATCAAACTGATCAAAAGTTACAGTTTTTGAAACATACAGGTAATTTCAAGCATTTTAAAACATAATAAAAATTATTTTTGAAAATGGACAAGATATATTAGTGGTTGTTTAAGAATAAACACATTCAATTTCTAGCTTTATTAAAGGAATAATGCATGACAGGGTATGTGTTGTGCTGGGACAATGTCACACCTGGGGTGATTAGGCACAAGGCCGCAGGCAGAGTGCAAGTAATCACCCCAGAAGTGATGGTATCCCAGCACGACACACACCCTGGAGTGCATTATTCCTATTATACAAGGCTTAATTGTAAAACAAAGAAATAAAAAGATAAAAAATATATTAAAACTAGATTTTTTTGTCATTTTTTGTAATGGGTAGGATTACATTTTGAAAAAATTGTGCAGTTCTCTTGTTTAGTCAGTAGGTGGAGTTGTCCTGTTTTGGTGTGGCTTTGTGCTCCTGTTAGCAATCTTTACTACTGCTGTCTTTTTTATGAATAAGGGTTCCATATTAGTATATCTCATTGGGGTTTATGTTTCTTTTTTGGTTTAATTCCTGTAGTCACTATTCATTGTAGAAGGCAGCCCCCCCCCCCCCATAAACACACACACTCAGTTATTGAGTGCCACTCACTCTGCACTTCAGAGGATTCCTGTATTGAGGTAGGAACAGGCTGTAATATTGTTTTGGGGTATTTTTGGGTGCTAAAGTTGCTGTTTTCAGGAGAATAGGAGGAAAGTGTTTTGTTGAAGCAAGCGAGTGAGAGCCGCTCGGTGACTGTTTGAAAGCTCGGTTTCTCGCTCTCTCACTCAGCACTCTCTCAGTATATGGGTCCCGATGTCCTGTTTTAAAAACTGAAAAACAGGAGATTTTGATGCTTGTGTTTATTGTGTGATGGCCGTGGGTGTTTCTTTGTGCCATTTGTTGTGGGGTCATGGTAGGCATTGGGGCGGGTTTCCGGTTTTGCAATGACAATGGTAGCTGGCAAAGCGGAGACCAGGGAAGCTGCTCATAGGCAGCGGAGTGATATTTTTTTTAAACTGAGATGCGGTCATCGATGTGCTGGCACTAGAGCCATGATGTTATGCCAGGATAACATCACGGCTCCAGTGCCAGACTGACCAATGGGGAAGCAACATTTGTTCTTGCCATTGTATAATATTAATAAGGACACTCTTATGGCTGTCCCACCAGGGCAGCGATAGCACTACCACCTGCGGCACTGATGACCAGTGTTCAGAAGCGAGCACAGTACAACAGAGGGTCAGCCAGGGGGAGGTTGGATGAGCATCACGTGGACAGCTCTCCACCTCCAGGGGGGGAGGGTTGGGGTTTCCCAGTGTACTAGTGACACCCAGTGGAGGCTGAGTCTTCAGCAGCCAGGAATGCCTGGCCAGCAAAGATGATAGTGGAAGTCTGTGGAGTAGGTGCAGGAGCACACCTGCTCTGCACTGATGCCATTGCACATCTGCATCTCCTGGGGTAACCACACAGAAAACTCCTGGTCACAGAGCTCTGTGATGCCTCTGGACTGCCTCCCCAATGACTTAAGCCTTGGCTGGGGCCACTAGTAGATTTTGGAGCCCCCTCTCCCTCCCTGGGGAACCCCACCACAGAGGATAAGCTACAGGCCACCCAGTCCAGGCTGCCTGGTGGGGGATGCCTGGATGGTGTGCCTAGGGACTGATAGGGAGGTACACCCCCCCCAACCCATTGACAAGGGAAAAAAATAGAGTTGCAAATAAAAAAAATACTCTTATGAGAATATAACCCTTGTCCACAGTAGTTCAGTTTATCTTAAAGCTATTTCAGAACTGAGGTTATATAATCATCTGCTTGTAGCATCATAATCTGGTGCCATGGGACTGATTGTGATGTCAAAAGCAGCAGATTATAACACAAGCACCTGATGAGCACTTGAGAAGAATGAACTCTAAAGGGAAAGGATGATGGTTTAAAAATAATGTATACCTTGTTCTACACATTTTTACCATAATTGTAAATTTGAACATGTGTGAAGTCTGTTGCATTACTCTAGTGTATTGTTTTGTGAGTTTGTTCTGAAATAGTTATATTTTCACCTTATTTAGGATCCCTTGTTAATGTTGCATTTTCCACTCCCAATACTGATTTTTTTAATTACTTATGAGTTCTCAAACCCAGCGACACAGTTTAGCACAAGCCTACAATGAAGATTTCCATACAGGACATCTGCCCAGCTGATGTCACTGGTTTCTGGAAAACAATACAGTTATTCAGAGATACAATCAGAGATGATGCAGGAAATTTCAACTTGGCAAGTAGATTTTCTCAGGTTTTAGAAATTAAGTCTTGTAGCAGTGCAAAAAAGTGTAGCAAAAAAAAAAACAAACTAGTTACTGGCAACAGTTAATAAAAATGTTATTATACCTGTTACATCTGCCTTTCTATGTGCTTTTTATGCTGTGTGCTATAGTATTTTCTTATTTTCTCAACCCCAACCCTTGTAAGGTACTCAGTATTATTTTAAGCCAAATGAGGTGGCCATCTTTTTTTCTGAAGAAAAAAAAATTAAATAGAAAACAAAATACACACATTTTTGTGGGAACAGAAATGTTACCAGCAAATGAAACTTGAAGAAGTAAGAATTGTTTTGTAATGAAGAGGTACCAAAAGCCCCAAGAGTATTCATCTATGTACAATGGAGACCACCAGGATGCAACAAAGTGATACTGATTTCTATATGACAAAAGGGATTAACTGCCATTGTAATTGCACTGTTTCCTGCAGTAACTGCAAAATTCTGCAGTAACCTACACTGCATCCTGGCAGGCTCCCGTGTATGTCATTAAAATGGAGACTTATGGGCCATTGAGAAGGAAACCAACACAGGGTAGCCATTTTCTAAATGAGACTACAAGATGACTCAAAGTTGCAGAACTTAAAGCCATAGCACACGTTGTCTGGAATAACATTCAAAAGCAGACTGTCTACAGAGGATTGAATTTCTGACTCAAAAGTTCATAAGGGGAGTACAGGATAAGTCATTTCAAGACTGTTTGGCTGCAATCACCACCCCCTCCCAACACACACACACACACACACACACACACACACACACACACACACACACACGATATGCAATAATTTGCAAGAGGAGCTCTGGTACATAGCCAAGGAAGGGTCCTCTGTCAGAAGAAGTGCCTGGGGATGAAGCACCTCTAGCCAAATCCAGTACATGTAATACCATAGCAAAGACTACCAGTCAACTGACCAGTTGCAGTCAAGCCATGAGGGCATGATGCAGAGCTCAAGGGGACCATCCAATGGCTTAATGCATTATTCAGAGAAATTATGACAAATGGAGGAAAATGGTGGACTATATACTACATCAACATTACAGGCAACCTCATACAGTAGTATAATCCACGAAATTCACAATGGTCAGGTGGGTCCAGCAGAAGGGAGCCTGTGACTCACCTGACTCAAATTGTGCCACCTGATTGGGCAAGTAGGAACATTCACAAAGAAGACCCAGAAGAGGGTCAGGTCCTTTTAAACTTATAAACACCTAAAAGCATGGACATGTTGAGGGTGATCCATGAAGAAAGTGGCCCAAAAATGATGCAGGATTAGCAACACCCCATGCTAGGCCTCATCAATGAGGACTGGGTACTAGTAAATGGGAAAGCCACTGTGGACTCTGAATCCCAGAAAATATCTAGTGTACAATTGAGCAGTTCTGGAAGGGTCTCTGAACTCCACTATTCAGAGCAGAAAAGATGTAAGGGTAACTATTTGGCAGTCATAACATTGTAGTTTTGTTTTAGTTTTATTATGAAACTTTACTGGTATCAGTCCAAAAAGGCTTTTCTGTTGTACATGTGTACCTAGTTTATGTACAAAAAGGCACTGTACAAGGAACCTCAAAGCAATGTGAGGATTATTAAGTTACTGTATGTTCCTAGTGTCATATCTCCAAGGAGTTTGGCCACAACTCCATTCTGGCAAGGCAGTTTGCTGGATGCAAGTGAAGTGTATAACTGGTACTGGAAATTAATAAAATATAAATGTTAAAAACAGAGCACCAAATAAATGACCTGCTAATGGTGTGGAAGAGCTGTCTCCATCTTCATTCTGAATCCCTGTGTTTTACTAACACAGTCTCACAAGCACAGCTCTGATCATAGCCATACTGTACATACACAGGAAGCAAAGGTTAAGCAATCTGTTGGACAAAAGGAGACCTCTGTTTATAATCCCCTAGAGTAGGGTTCAGTCACAAGAGACAAATTTGTGAGGAAACTGGGGCTTACATCAGCGACCATATCAATAGTTCTGTTCTGGCTAAGATCAGCCAAGTGTGCCTATATGTTTGTGTGGGGGGGGGCTACATAGGGGGCCTGCCAACCCTCTATCTGAAATCTTCCTAACCCATCCCCTGAGATTCTGCCCACCACTTATGTTTCCCTCCCCCTCACTACATGGTTTTGGCTATCACATGTGTGGTTTAATCAGCCTGTTTCACTACTCCCATCAAGACGAGATCTGTCTCCATTCATTCAGGCACTAAGCACTTTCTGTGTCCAACTGCACAACTGACTTGTATGCCAATTTATTTGTCCTCTACTATATGCAATTATCTTGCTTTCTTGTTTGTTCTGCACTCTACTGTTGTACTTTATTGTCATTGTCATTATAACCACATCATCTCACTTGCTGTAATCTTAGCAGTTGTGTTCTCCCCTGCCTCTGGATTGCATCTGGAAACAAGCCTCAGCTCAGTGTATCTATTTCTGTAACTGATGTTTAAATAAATTTGCATAGCTTACAGCACTTGATCATTTCTGCTTTACAAATGAAATATCGAAACTAAACAATCTGCATGCAGCATATACTGTTATTGCACCATATAGTCATGTTATGGCCAATAAAATTATGTTCTCTGCTCAATTATCTTTTTATCAAATGTGCTTTTTTGCACTGGTACCTTAGCATGTGTTGTATAATTTTTACAATTTTCTATGAACACTGTTTTGCAGATCCTTCTGAATATTTCTTATCTCATGTTACTTTGCCTAGACCCTTTCTTCCTCATTTTGTATTGACTACACTGATTGCATAATTTGTTTTGTACTTGTTGACCTACATTACTCCATGCGTCCCCTCCAAGCAGGACACATATAGAAATGAACTACTATTTCACTTCTCTGGACCACAACTGAGTGGACATAGACAGTGGATTATCCAATGATAACCCACAAAGAAGACAATGGACTAAGCATTCAGAACAACTGTTTCACTGCCACTCAATGCAACCAAAAACCTTTAAATAAAAAAAAAATAGTATCTTAGTTGTAGGTGACTCAATGATTAGCAGGTTGGAGAAGGTGGTAGTACGAGGGGAAAGCAAAGGGGGTGCCAGATTCCTTTCTGGAGCATCGGTCAGTGGGGCAATGGATAGGATAGGGAGGATGGTGGGGGGAACTAGGGATGCTGGTACACTAAGGTACCAATGATCTGGTGAACCAGCCTACGGAGGCAATAAAGTAGAACTTTCAAAGGCTAGGGGACAGATTGACAGTGCACTCAGCTTCCCTTGCCTTTTCCAAGGTCCTCCCTGCTTGGGGTAGGAGGAATGGTAAAGATAGAGTGAGGAAGGAGGAGATTTAGGGGTTTAATGGGTGGTTGATGGGATGGTGTCAGGAGAAGGGGTTATAATTTGTGGTGGACTTGGGTGCTTCTAGGACAGGAAGCTCTTCAAGGGTGACTGATTTTACCTAAGAAGAGAGTGATCCAGTACACTGGGGCAGAAGTGTGTCATCTGTATTGGTGAATAGTTAAACTGACTATGAGGAAGCTGAGACCAGGGATACCATTGTAAAAGGTAGGGAACTGAAGGACCTAGGTAGGACTCCCCCTGAACTGGGGGCTAGATGCATAAGGGAGAAGCAGCAAGACACAAGTTCATAAAAGGGTAGGGAATGATGCGAGGGAGGTGAGCTTACTAAGCCATTGAAAAATGGAAAACAAAAAACAGAAATTAAGGAGGATATGAAAGAAATGAAGGAGAAGGGCATATAAAAAACAAAAGGGGTGTAGGCACAATATAGAAGGCAGCCTGCCTTAATGTCAGGAGCCTTGGAAACAAAACCAGCACACTCCAGGCAATAGTAGAAGATGCTGGGCTGGACCTTATAGACATTATGGAAATTTAATCCAGAGAAAACAATGACTAGGACCTGATGGTCCCAGGCTACACCATATACAGGCATGCTGGGGAAAAGGTAAAGGAAGGGGTAGCTGCAATTCCATTTAAATTACTTAACTAAGCAATTATGTTGAAAAGTATTTAAGGGTGAAGCTGGTCATCAGAAACACCTCCCCCTGACAAAGAGGCTGGTTAAGCCTCAAAGTGCTTGAAGTATAGAGCCAATCTACTTGCCTTTGCAAAAAATCATGTGGAGCGGTTTAAATAAATAAATTAAATGCAGTTTTGGTCTGAGAGTGCTTTTTTATGGCTGCAGTAGGCGGAGCCTGCAGATGTTTTGCATGTACAAAAGGAGTGATGTCATGTTTTCTGTCCGTGGAACTGACTGAAGGTGTAAATACTCTCTTCCACCTTACCCTCCTCCAAGCAATGTTTTCCACCCTCAAATAAATATGCTTTCATGTTAGTCAATGATTGTAGAGTACTATTTTCTTTCTTAAATGGGTGGTACAAGAACTGGAACCTGAGTAGTGGGAGGCAGCATTAGTTTTTTTTTGGAGTAAGATCCCCCCACCCAAGAAGCGCCTAAAGATCCACCCCAACTTTTTTTTTATTCATGAGGGAGGGGTGTGAGGTGGCTCTATCATGCTGTAATAAGATTCACTAGTTTGGGACCTGTATCAAGCAACAGAACAAGTCTGTGAAGTTGTGGAGCCCCTGCATTTTTTTAAGGACTAGGAGAATAGAAGATACTTAATGCCTTTATTAAGGACTAGCAGAACAGAAGCTTTTTAATACCTTCAAACTAACTTAAAAATCCATTGGAACAAATGATTATCAGAGTCACCTGGGGCCTCAGAAGGAGACAACAAGTGAAACTACATCTCCCAAGGAAAACATAGACACAGTATTTTAATGTACAGTAAGAGCCACATGTTTTTCTTAAACATTTATATACTAAAAATATAACGTTCAGCTTTTGGGATTAACAATATTTGTTTACCATATTCAATATATAGTTTATATATAATTTGTCATTTTAGTAGTTTCAAAACTTTGAAAGCATTGGTGTTAGTAATGCATTTAGAAATACATTTGTTAATTGTCTTTACAGTTAAACATGCAGTTTCATGTCAGGGCACATTTTTGGGGAGAGCAGGTTCAAATTATTTTAATCCTGGGCACAGTACTTGGTAAACACAACCTTTGCTGATAAAGTGTGTTTTTTCTTTTCAGTTTGAGAAGTATATATTAGAAAACACTGAGCAAGAAAACAATTGGTGATTTTAAAAGCTATTTTGAACAGAGCTGACATTAAAAAAAATCTCAAATGTATTTTTTATTTCATTTTATCAGGGACACTAGAAACAGGATGTTAACATTTACTCCCAGAAACCTGTTATTCAGTTTTTTTTATTGCATCTTGTCCGAGGCAATCTTCCCAGAGTGCAGTTTGTCAAGGAACATTTTTGGGGGGAGGGGTACAAATTATTTTAATCATAAAGCATTGGTTTTAGTAATGCATTTAGAAACACATTTTTTAATAGTCTTTAAGTTAAATATGCAGTTTCATGTCAGGGTACATTTTTTGGGGAGGGGGTTCAAATTATTTTAATCCTGGGCACAGTACTCGATAAACATAGACTTTAATGATAAAGTGTGTTTTTAATTTTTTGTTGTTGAAGAAATAGAGAACTCCCTGTTGTGGTAGTGCCAGGTTCAAAATTAGAAATGCTGCTATGACACACAATGGGACAGCACACACCTTATTTCAATGGAGTAAGCAGGCCTCCTTCATTTTCCATTTATGTGGGTTCAGTGATTACTGTTGGCACATATTGTGATACTAGTGCTAAGACAGCACTTTATTGAAAATATAGGTGTCTCAATACAAGATAAAGAGCAGCTAGAAAAAATAACATCCATGTAGAATTCTTACATATTTGTTTAAGACACCAGCTCAGCGTCCAGCTGTTAAAATTCTCAACTGATGTTTTACACTTTACGCATCCTCAAAGTACTGTGCAGCAATTTGCTAGCTATAATTTAAGTTCTGCCAGTGTGTATAATAACCTGACAATGGCCTTCCATCAATCCAGTTCTTAATTACATGCCTACATTGCTTTGGCATACAATTGCTAGGTAACCATAATGTCACCTGTTACACATTCATTCTTTGGCTCCTAAATGGCAAAACAGTCCATTATACACACTTAAAACAGGCATTTAATATATGTTCTTTTCAGGCTAGAACAGGAGACGAGATCAACATGAAATGTTTTCCATTTCAAAAATGGAAGCTGCAGTCCCAAACAACTCCCCGTGTTGTACCTCTGCATGTCTCGTTGGTAGAATGACTGATCTGGTTTTTTTTTGTTTTTTTTTTTACAATAGCCTACTGTCTAGCCAGCAAAGGAGCACACCTTGCTCCTGAGGACACTTAGCACATCCTTCACCACTGACTGTCATAATTTACATTAGTCTGGTCAGAAGAAAGGTGCTACTTCTTTTTATCATTAAATTAAAAAAAAAAAGAGGAAAGGCCTAATATCTTGAAACAGACTTAAGAAAAATTATTCTGCACTTTGAGACACATTTTTTCAGGTCTCCTCTTTATAACCTGAGCTGCTGATGCCACAGTGAAAACTTTGAAAAAACTAATAACTTGGCACAACTCAGCTTACATTTTAAATATATTCTGTAGATTTCTCCTGCCTATCTTTTATTACAGAGGAAATTTGGATGAATATATGATCTTTATCTGTTAGAGTTCATCTGCCTCTGTAGCTTACTCCCTACTTCAGGTCATAATGCTATGTTGTGACATCACAGTCTTCTGTCATGGAGTAACTGTGATGTCACAAGCCATGCATTATGACCTCAGGTAGGGAGAAAGCACCAGGAATATATGAACACTTCAGGAGCAGCGGTCCTCTTTTCATGCAAATGGCCTCGTTAAAAAATAATGGGGGGATAAATACAAAACTAATGTGAAATATAAACTGATCTGTGTCTAAATATTATGTTTTCTTTCACTTATCCTGAAGGCGTCAGATGCTCTTTAAGACTGGCACTCTTCTTGGGGGAGGATGTTCATTGGAGCAAGGTGGCAACATGTATGTTACATGTATGTTTCAGTACTAAACTGTAACACAATTGCTTTCATTGTTTTTCCTGTACTATAACTGTTTTAAGACATTCCAATACATGCTTAAACCCATAGGCAATTACTGACAGCAAAATAGTGCTGCTTGAAAAGTTTTTCAACCTGAATTAGTGAACATAACTATGACTCTAGGGGCACTTTTCTCTCCAAAGACTGTCATGACTATAACTTCTCCTCTGTCTGTCTGTCTATCTGTGTAATTATTTATATTTCTATCAATTGCATCTATTCTTATTTTTACCTACTGTATATGTAAAATAAACCTGCATATTGCATTTGTCTGCATTCTGAACACATACTTATGATACAGTGCATATTTGTACTCCACTCCTGTATAGACCTCATACTGTCCTGATATTTCCATTATCACAGGCATAACTACCTTAACCTTATCAACAGTGACATAGAAACATAGAAACAAAAAAGATGATGGCAGATAATGACCGCAAGGCCCATCCAGCCTGCCCATTTTCTTTTTTACCTTAGGAATGTGCCATCTGCTTTTGCTCTGTCAATGGCCTATCTATTCATACTCATCTGTATTGCTCCCTTATGCCTATCCATACCTGTTTGAAGCCCTGCACTGTATTCATATCCCCCACTTCCTGATGTAGGCCGTTCCATGCATCGACCACGCTTTCTGTGAAAAAGAACTTCCTCACATTACTCCTTAATTGGCCTCCATCTAATCTCATGCTGTGTCCTCTTGTCCTGCTATTTTTCTTATATTGAAACATGGTACACTCTTTCACCTTGTTAATGCCCTTAAGGTGTTTGAATGTTTCGATCATATCACCTCTCTCCCTCCTTTGCAATAGGGTATACATATTGAGCTCCATTAATCTGTCCGCATATGTTTTCTGATGCAGTTCCTGCACCATTTTGGTTGCCCTTCTCTGGACTGCCTCAATTTGATTAATGTCCTTGTGAAGGTGTGGCCTCCAGTACTGCATGCAGTACTCCAGATGGGGCCTAACCAGTCTCTTGTAAAAAAGGGATTATTACCTCCCTCTTCCGACTTGTGATACCCCTACTAATACACCCCAACATTCCCCTAGCTTTACATACTGCTTTAGTGGCCTGCTTGGATGATTTCAGGTCAACCTCTTATGAAAGTTACTATCACATTTTCTCTCCTAATGAAGTCCATCATTACACCTGACTGCCTGACATCATAACATTACTTAAATATAACTTACATCACCGCATGGACAAACCCCCTGTTTTTCTATATATAACTGTGTAAATAATCCCAAGACTGAACATATGCCAGCCATTACTTTTTCACGTACTGCCACCTATTCTACCTGTCAAACTTACATTGCTTACCATTCCTTCCATTGAAATCTACACCTCCGTATCTTTTTCTAATAATGTGTCTACCTTCCTTAGAATGCGAAATAAAACAGATCTTACTAGTTAAAAATCATTGTGTTGTTTCTCCACGTCTCCTTAACCAGGTTAGAGCTCTCTCAGTATTTAATAATTGCCTCACTGAAATCCAGGACTGGATGAATTTGAGCTGGTTAAAGTTGAACATGGGAAAGACCAAGGTTATGGTAATGGACCCAGGTTGCAGGATAGAGGGGTAGAAGACTGATCAGCCCTCTGGATTATTTCTGGGAGGGCTCTCAGATCCTTACCTCAGAATGGGTGCGTGACCTAGGAGTGGTACTTGATGATGGGCTGACCCTTCGCTATCAGGTGACAGCAGTCATCAAGTCTGCCTTTTACCATCTTAGGAACATTGCCAGGGTCAAACACCTTGTTCCGTCCAGTGATCTGCCTGTGTTGGTCCATGCCTTTGTGACCTCGTACCTTGACTATTGCAACTCCCTTTACTTAGGGCTTCCTGGGGTTGATATCCACTGCATGCAGCTAGTGCAGAATGCTGCTGCTCGACTGTTGACTGGGGTGTCTCAGAGGTCGCATGTCACTCTTGTGCTGCGTGATCTGCATTGGCTGCCAATTCAGTGGCAGACCACCTTTAAGGTAGGTTTATTGACCTACAAAGCCCTACATGGACTTGGTCCCAACTACTTGAAAGAGCTTCTAATTCCCTACACCCCTGTGTGACAGCTCCACTCGGCTGATGAGGGGTTGCTGGAGATTCTGAGGGTAATTTTGAAATCTTCTGGGGTCTGTGCATTTATGTTCACAGCCCCCACTCTTTGGAATTCTCTGCCCTGTCAGCTTCTGGAATGAGCGACCGTGGGGGGTTTTAAGTAGGCACTTAAAACCTTTTTGTGGGGTCAGGCCTACCAGTGAACTGTCACCATCTTTAATTGTTGTTTTATTTATTAGTGTAATAGTTTTTATGGAATCATGTTTTATTATTGTAAAGCTCCTTGGTACTTGAAAGGCACTTAAAAATAAAGCTTATTATTATTATTATTATTTAGAGTTGATAAATGTTTGAAAAGGAAATAAGGAGATATTGCCTCAGTCAGAGGATAATAATGGGTTAAAACAAGCTATCAGAGTTTTACAATTTATTCACCAACGATAGCCCAACTGAGATGTAACATCTCTTCTTCAGTGAGGCACCACTTTCCTCTCATTTTCTTACAGCACGGAGGAATTATGCATAGGGAAGTTGAGGGACCTATTCATAATCACACAGGAAGCAAGTCATTCTGGAGGGATTTGAATCTGGGTTCCCGGGTTCCCCAGCCTCTGCTCTAACCACAAAATAACACAGTCTCCCATCAGATGATGTGATATGCAGATAGCATGCAGCAATTTAAATACACGCTAGCTAAATCAGAGAGCAAAAGATTTTCAGGTTACTGCTGTTAATAGCAGGTGTATTGATTTGCTCAACATGCGTTCTTGCTCCATGGCAGCTTATGCACTTACTATATGAACAAGGCATAATCAGATATGGTGGGACTAGATAAAAGTAACTTCAAAAGTGATAGGTTACAAGTAGCGTTGTATAGAAAGTATATAATCCATAACAAGGAGACGACAGAAAAACAAATACACCTACAAATGAAATATACTGTGGCATGTATGAGCTAATGTGGTGGCCTCCAAAACTATCAATTGTTTCAAAAATGACTGTGACAGTGACGGGCTTAGTGGCTGCTCAGGGTGTCAGCAGTAGGAGAGGGAGCATGCGGGTGGATAGTGTGGGTTAGAACCCAGTATGGACAATAGGTGCTGGTTTTGTTAGGGTTTATGGGAAGACTAGATGGAACAATTGTCTTTTTCTGCAGTCATTGCCTATGCTTCTACGTATGAAACAGGATGAATACCTAGATGCAGTTCAAGATAATCAAAATATCAAAATCCCCTGACATTGTACAGACACAGCAGAGTACCGGGTGGAGGGTGGGGGTAGGGAAGGAGTTGCTATGGAAAACAGATATAAAGGAGCAATTTGCTCAATAGGCAGCAGTAATTTAAATATTAAATATTGTACTTGAACTGGAAAAGGATAAAGTCTAATTTGCTTGCTGTCACAAAAAGAGCTGGTTAAGATATTTGCAGCAATGACCGCACTGCTGCAATCCACAGCTAAACATGCTGATAAAATTAACAAGATTATGACAGAACTGCAGGTAGTAAAAATTAAAGTGACCTCCGTCCTTTTCATAGTCTCATGTTGTGAACTTACAGTAACAGAAAAGGCTTGAATGGCTGAAAAAGCAAACAAGTGAGCAAAATGTATGCATCCTTGGAATCTCACAAAAGAAGCTGCAGAATGATTTACTGAATTTAGGATGTTAATATCTGCTGTCTTGAAAACACGGTAGTTTCATTGGATGTCCCACTGAACAGACTGAATCACTTCTGTCCTTTTCAGATGCTGGTGAAGGTAAAAGCACACAAGCAGATTCAATGTGAAGGTGACCAAATTTAGATAGATAGATAGACAGACAGACAGACAGACATAATAGATAGATAGATAGATAGATAGATAGATAGATAGATAGACAGATAGATAGAAGGAAATGGACAGCTAGATAGACAGACAGACAGACAGATATAGATTGATTCACTCCGGGGTTCCCCAAGATTCCATTTTGGGCCCTCTCCTTTTAAGCCAGTTTTTAAACTTCCTGCCCAGTGCCTGCTGTGGTCAGTTACTTCTTTACGCTGATGATGTAGTTATCTTCTGGAACCACCCTCACCCCTCACACCTTCAGCAAGCCCTCCAAAACTCTTTCACCAAAGCTGAATCTTGGTTCATGGAGCACAGGCTAGTTCTAAACTACAAAAAACCAAGACAATGGTTTTCTCTCATCATCAAAACTCACACAGAGATCTCTCTCTGCTCAGTCACAATCATCAAGGCTCCTCGATTGAGCCAGTAAACACCTTTAAATATTTAGGTGTCATCCTAGACTCCTCCCTCACCTACCACATGCATATTCATAACCTTAGTTCCATCATCAACTCCAGAATTGGACTCCTATACTGGCTCAAACATTGCTTGCCTCCGGATGCCCTTCGACTCACTGTATCATCTTCAGTCCTCTTCACAGTGGACTATGGGACTGTGTTCTATGGCTCTACTGACAACACTGCCCTATGTCAAATAAAGACTGCCTTTAAAAAGCCTGTCTCCTGGTGTCTGGTTGCGATAGATGGACCCACACTTGTGATCTCTACAGTCTTACCAATTGGCTGAATTTGAAGGTCATCTTAGATATCACACTTGCCTACTGGCAAAGAAAATTCACTGCAAACTTTCCCCACCTGGTTTACACAGCCTCATCCAGCTGCTCCACCAACAAAGAGTCTCCAGGGGTACCTCCAAATCCCCTCTCTTGGTTCCCCGGTGTAAGACCACCCAGGGGCCAAAGAGTCTTTTTTCACATGGCCCTTCAATGGCTTAATGGCCTACCTGCCTCAGTCTCCACTGAGCCTAAGCTAGGCCTTTACAAATCCAACCTCAGGGAATTACTCCTTGTGGGTTCGGCCTGTGACTGCACCTAGCCTCCCTCCTGACAGCCTTGGGCTCTTCCCTCCTCTCTCTCTCTCTCTCTCTCTCTCTCTATGTCTTTCTCCCTCTCTCTCATTTAAATCACAGCCCTATTCATTCCTAGACTCATCAGAAGTTGTTATCCTTGCATTTAAATGCATGATTAAATTGTGACTTTATTACTGAATCTCCTGTATGTATCATGACTCTGAGTTTGTAGCAGCCTTCACATTGTACTTTTAATATCTTGATTAAAATGTGATTTTATTACTGAATCTCCTGTAGGTATCACGACTCTGGGTTTGCATCAACCCTCAGATTGTTGTCTATGTACCCTTTTACATTTCTTGTTAGCACCTTCATTGTTTGTGTATTGTATTTAACCGATTGTTTTAACAGACTGTAATAGCTGACGTGGAGCCTTTACAAAGGAGTCTATGACTCAAAGGTTTGTAATTGCGATACCATAATAAATAAAAAAAAAATAGATAGACAGACAGATAGATAGATAGATAGATAGATAGATAGATAGATAGATAGATAGATAGATATGGATAGATAGATATGGATAGACAGACAGACAGATTTATTTTTATTTATTTATTGAATACTAGGATTACAAATACCTTTGAACCAGTGGTTCATTTACAAAAGTTACACATCAAGCACAGTTGCAGGACAACACAAACTGGCATCATAATCAGGAGAAATTATCAACAAAGCTTAGTTTACAACCTTATTTAACAGGCTTGAAGGAATCAAACATTAAGTAGAAGGGGTAGTACAGAAGGTAGGACAAGTTAGACAGGGGAGATTAGCCAACCTAGAATTAGGGTGGAATAAAGGAGGATGCGGGGCCAGGCATATGGTAATGTAGAAGCGGTGCAGGAGACATTGTTAACTAAGCGCTACAGCCCACAAGTGACCTAACGGGAAGGGGGTGTGGAGTAGCACTGGGAAGGAAGGGGGAGTAAAGGGTAGGAGTGGGGTAGACAGTTGGGAAGAAGTGGGGTAAAAAGCAGGGTGGGGAGGAAGAGTGACAAGGTGGGAGGAGGAGACGGGTGAACAGGTAGGCAGGTCAGGAGGAGGGGTAAAAGAAGTGAGGTAGGGGATAGGAGGTAGGGGGAAGTGTGTAGGATCTAAGGATGAAGGTAGTAAGCGAGGGGGAAGAGAGGGAAAAGGAGTGGGATAGGTATATGAGAGGGAATGGGAGGGGTTGAGTAGAGGTGACGGAAGTGCATCAGCACTGAGCAACACTAATCAGTACAGTCGCAATGACTAATTTCAGTGAGCTGTTGGCGCAGTTTACATTTGTAGGAGCTAAGTTTGTTCTCAGTCAAGATTTCATGAGGGAGCTCATTTAACAAAGGTGGGGCTCTGACAAGGAATGAGCGCTGAGCCTGAGATGTCCAGCAGAAAGGGACCATGAAGAGGGATTTGTTGGTACTGCGTGTAAGCCACATGCTGGGGGTGGGCAGCATAAAGGCATGTGTCGCTGGCATGGTAAAGCCGAGGCAGATTTTCTTTGCCAGGAGGCAGGTTTGGTAGGCTAGCCTCCCTTATAGGTTGAGCCATTTGGAGAGTTGATAGAGAACGCAAGTATGCGCGCGACTTCCGGCTCCTGTTACAAGGCAGCAGCACTTATTTAGGGCAGTCTTAATTCTTTTAATGTGGTTTCTGTGGAGGATCCATACAAGATTAACCCATAGTCTACTATGGACAGGACAGAGCTAGTTACGGCTACACGTATGGCTTCAGTTGTCAGACAGCGTCAATGTCTGTAAAGAAGGTATTTTAACTCATTGACTTGATCAAAGGTAGGTGCTGTTTATTCAAGATGGATGAGTTAGCAGCTCTGAATTGCTGGCTAGCAGTATAGTCTACAGGTTAGAGTAATGAGCTTTGAATTAGCTTGGTACATCCAGCAGACCACATCTGGGTTTGATTCTCACAACCTCCACTTGCATACAATGTGACTCTGAGCTAGTCACTTAACCACCCAGTGCTCCCAGGTCACCCATGAAAATAGGCAATTGTGCTCAGTGGGCCTCACCCAGTTGCCAAAGACTAAAATTAAAAAAAATAAATAAATAATGAATTTGCTATGGGAGGTAGAAAACAGCATAGCCTTTCTTTTTTTATAGTTCATCAGCAGTTTATGCTGATGAAATCAAGTTTCAACAAGGTTGAAGTTTGTCTGAAGATGGAGGGAAAGAAGAGTCGGGTCAGTGTGTGTTGAGAAAAGGATGGCGTCGTCGGCATATAGGAGCATTTTATTGTTGCAGGCTGCTGGGAGGTTGTTTGTGAAGAGACTAAAACGTAATGTACCAAGGATGAAACCTTGGGGGACTCCTGAATGCACTGGGAAGCTGTCAGAGAAGGTGTCTGTGATCTTAACTTGTTGGTTGTATCCTGAGGGGTAGCTACCAAACCAATCTGTTACTTCCACAGAGAGGCCTAAAGCAGGGAGGGAGCTCAGCAGAAGCTGGTGATTAATGACATCAAAGGCCTTGGTCAGGTCTATGTACACCACATCAAGTAGGTGTCCAGTGTCCAGGGCATTGTGTATGTGGCTGGTGAATTCTAACAGGGTGGTGGTAGTGCTATGCCCTTTTCTGAAGCCACATTGTTTTGGACATTGGATATCATGATTTTCAAGGTGCTCTGTCAGTTGGTCTGCAACAATATGCTCTAGGGCTTTAAAAATCAGGGAGAGGATATAGATGGGGTGGTAATTTGAGTGTTGTGTCCCATCACTACTTTTGTGCAGTGGGGTAACTATAGCAGATTTCTAGAGTTGGGGGAACTGACTGAAGGAGAGCGAGAAGTTAAGGAGTTTGGTGAGAGGGAGTAGGACAGCCTCAAGGGAGAGGGAAAGAAGTTTTAGATCTAGTGAATCACTGCTCTATCTTGATTTACCTAGAACCTGTCGTAAATATTTCCTTGCATTGTTAGTGGAAAGCTTTTGAAGTAGAAGAAAAGGGGTGTTAGGAGAAGGGTCAGTCTTGCTTGACAGGGTAGATTAGTTCAAAAAGTCCTAGGGGAGAACACTACTGAGATCAGTAAATGCTACGCTGAATGTGTCTGCAATTTCTTTATGATCCTGAGTTACGTTCCCATTAACCTCAACACTGGAGGGGGAGGATTTATTAAGTTTCCCAATGATGCTTTTGACATTATCCCAGATGTTTTCACTATTACCCCAGGAGGTAGTAAGCTCACAGTTGTAGTAGACTTGTTTTGCTCTACGCACTGCCTGGGTACAATGGTTCCTGGCAGTTTTATAGCGCTGGAGGACAGAATGGGACCCTGAGGCCAAAGCATGGTGCCAAAAGCTGTCCCTGTCCTTCATCATTGCAATAAGTCCAGGGGTAATCCAGCCATTGCAGCAACCTCTGATTTTCTTTTTTTTTTTTAAAGGGGGTGTTAAGTGTCACTGACTGCATTAAAATGTGCAATAAAATAGTTTAATGCTTGATGAATGTTACTCATGGAGTCTAGGGGGACCAGTCGATCAGAGATTGAGAAGCTAGGAATTGCTGGAGCTTTACTTTCTTTAAGACATGCTGGTATGAGAGTTTTGGTTTTGACTTGGGTGCTTTATTGGACCAATGGCAAATTAAAGGTGACTGGTCACTAAGAGAGTCAGGCAGGACTTCGGTGTTGGACATTCTGCTAGGATGAGTCGTAAGGATCAGATTTAGTGGGGAGCTACTACCTGTCTTATAATTGAACCAAGTGGGGAGGGTACCATCTGGGTGATATCAATGGCAGATAGGGCATCTTTATAGTGGTCTGCCTCTGGAGTAACCCATTTTACAGTGAAGTCACCCATGACTACCATTTCAGTATAGTGGGGGAGGTTTTCAAGGTAGTCCATGACCATCCGAAAGCCAGTGGCCTGTACATGGGGTGGGATAGAGACAGAAATAATTGTAATAGGTTTACCTTATTGAACCAGGACTATTTTTACTGCTAACATTTGAGTGTTGTTGGTGGTGGGGAGTAGTTGGAGGACTTGACCATTTAGGGAATCGATCAGGTATGTGGCGTAGCCTCCACCCCATTTGCTGACGTGGTCGAGTCTATACAGGACATAGTCAGCAATGGATAAGGCATTGCCAGGTACTTTGAGAGAGAACCATGTCTCATTTAGGACTAATATGTCTGGC
This sequence comes from Neoceratodus forsteri, assembly GCA_016271365.2. NCBI lineage: Eukaryota > Metazoa > Chordata > Ceratodontiformes > Ceratodontidae > Neoceratodus > Neoceratodus forsteri. The sequence goes on from CM057459.1 coordinate 88,121,557, forward strand.
TTATGCTGCAATATCCAGATCTGCAAGTCTTCCACTTTGGGTAGCAGTCTTTGAATATTGATGGATGCAAGGGTAAGGGATCTTGGTTTGAGAGGTTGGTGGTTTGGTGTTAGGAGTGGACCAGGGTTTGGGTGAACATTACTGGAGAGCAGCAGGAGGAGAATGGTGATCTTAAACAGGTAAAGAGCAAGGAGTTTAGATAATTTTCTCTGTTACTATGAGGTTTACTTAAGGGGAGGTTGCGGCAGGGGCCAAAGAGTTGAAGGAGATGGGGGTACTCAAGCAGTGGGTGGTAGTTACACCGGTAGTGGTCTGTGGTGCATAGGGGCATAGTAGAAAAATAGGTATTGTTTACAGGAGAGGTGGTCTTGAGAATAGTAGTATTCAAGAGCACCACTAATTCAAAGACGCCCACTCAGGGTGGAGAAGAGGAGAAGAGCCTGGAGGGATGTTCTGTGGAGCAGTTCCAGGAGGTCAGCAGGCAGCAGAAGGGGGCGGATGGTGGCTGTGGGTATGGCTGCACTGCATTGCTAATTTAAAGGTACCCACTCAGGGGGGAGAAGAGCCTGGAGGGGTGTTCCATGGAGTAGCTCCTAGGAGGTCAGCAGGCAGCAGAAGGGACTGGGTGGTGGCCAAGGGTATGGCTGCACCACACCACTAATTCAAAGGTGCCCGCTCAGAGTGAAGAAGAGCCTGGAGGGGAGAGAATAAGACAGAAGAGGTTATGGTAGAGGTAAACAGATAGATAGATAGATAGTTAGATAGATAGATAGATAGATAGATAGACAGACAGATTTGTATATGTATATCCCCATACCTCACCAGAAGAAATTAAACTGGAGATAGAAATGTTTTAATTCAGAATTGGACTTTCAGGAGACAGGAGGCGTGACATCACTCATGTTTCCAGCCTGACTAAAAGGTTCTATTAACAGACTTACTGTACATTTTAAATGTTTACTACACCATCTCTAATTTCTTGTATTTGCACAATCACATGCATTTGACATATCTATTTCTAGTTCAAACACACAACTTTCTGGGACAACTGAAGGAACTGGTCATGCCTTAATAGCTCTGGGTGCAGAAAAGTAACCATGGATTACAGTATGGTCAGACATCGAATGTGTTATTTATGCCTTCTTTGAATGCTAGGCAAGTATTTGTAGGTGGCACTGAAGATACTCTGCTATTCAATTTTTGGAATTTAGCCAAACTTCATGAAAATACGACCCCTCAGTGTAAAGAGTTCAGAAGCAGGCAGCAACAGCTTTGGGTTAGGTTAGGCATAATACCTAACATTAGCTGAAGCCCACCCCCCATTTCCTCCTGAAACTCATTCCCAAAATGGCTAGCACAAAATGTATTTTCAAAAACCAGGTAGCATAAGGCTCTTCTGATATCCCTCACCACAGAGAGAAAGAAAGAGAGAGCAAGAGAGACACAGATAGAGAGAGAGACATAATCTCTTTCAGCCACATCCCTTCCTGCAACTGTACCACTACCCCTACAACCTTGCCCCCTTCAGCTCAGACAAACAGAAGAACCCACAATTTATGGGCCTTTACCAGGGCATGGAGCCCAACAGATACTCCATGTTTATGCTCCAGGATAAGAATAAATAAAAGCTTTCAGCTGCTTTAACAACTCTGTTTATTTATTTTCTTAATTTCTCTGGACATTCGCTTGGGCCCAGGTTTTGTCAGTAGGGTATGCCATTATGTGTGCGACGCAATTAGAGCATCGCAATTAGGGCACCACAACCAGTTCACCCATCATACCGGCGAACTGGATTTTGCGACGCTCACCAGGGATGGGGGTGCAGTCTGGTGTTTCACCCCTTGTCCCATATACCTCTGACCTGGAGGTGATTATACTGAAGTACGTGGGGTGTGGGGCCAAAAAATCCAGAATGTGACCCGGGACACTGGACACGTTGGGGGTCAGGTGGCACAACTGCCAGTCGTGATGTTCGCTGTCGACATTGTGCTGGCGCCCTAATGACAGCCTCAGTTTTTCTTGTTGCCGCAACATAGGTGAACCTGTTGGTAGCACCAGCCTGGATAGCAGCATGGGCCTTTTATTTTTGTAAGTATCATATGCAGTTGTTCAATCATAACAAAAGTAGCTGCTTGTCATTTTTTAGCACTCTCCATGAACTACACTAGCATAATAGTTGGTTGAGCTGCTCAAACAAGGGGTGCTCTACACCAGCAGAGAAGGGTACATTACAAGACAGGAGACAAAGTGGGAACCAGTGAAACTGACACCACTAGATGATGTCATGCTGAAATTATTTCTTTTTTTTTTATAACTCATCTTTATTGAAGAGTAGACATTACAGGTTTGACAGAACATTCATGCAATTTGGAGTTACAGACTCCCATCTGTACCTCAGTTGATCAAGTTCACAATTTGTACAACCATCTGTATGTCTATTAACCCCTTGAATATCTTCATCAGAAATCTTCATTAGTCAATCTGTCAGTACCTTTCAGTCTGTCTGCAAGCATGTGAGACATAAGAGAGAGAAAGAGGAAGAGAACAAACTTTCAGGAAACAGTAAAAGAAAGCAACCTCTCAGCCTTGAACAAGACACACCAACCATGATCGATCGGCACTCCAAAAAGAACAGCTTCTGAACTGAAGAACTACAGAGAAAGAGAGGGAGAAAGAGAGAGCGAGAACAGCAGTGACGGACAGCACTGGAAGGATGTGGTGAGGTGAGGTACTTGCTGTGCAATGTGCTGCTGCTTCTTGACCTGGTGAATGACTGCAGGAAAACTGCCCAGCAAGTATAATTTGGGTGGGGTGCCCACCTGCAGGAGTGAGATTGGGGTTAAAACTAACAATGACTTTGTGGGGGTGATCTGTAACTCAAAGCTGGAGGGAGGCTGGAAGCTGTCATCTCTTCCTCAGCTCTCTGGGTAACCCTAGGTGAATCACCTGTCATGTCTCTCCATTCCACACGCTAGCTGCAGTATAGTGTCTTCAGAACCTCCCAGTACCCAAGCTTTCATCTGTCACCCAGTATAAATATACCACAAATTAATCAAGCTGAGTGTGCCGATCCTAGTTGGTGTTTTCTTGTCCAAGGCTGAGAGGATGCTGTCTTTTACTGGTTCCTGAAGGTTCTCTGTCTCTGTCTCTCTCTCTCTCTCTCTCTGTCTGTCTGTCTTCCCCTCTCCCTTTTTTGTGTCTCAGGTGCTTGCAGACAGACTGGAGCATACAAACAGACTGACTGAAGGAATAATTAAATTAAGAATTACATCATCCAGTGGTGGCTGTTTCACTGGTTCCCCCTTTGTCTCCTATCTTGTAATGTACTCCTCTCTGCTGGTGTTGAGCACCCATCATTTGAGCACATCAACCATTTTGCCAGTATAGTAAATGGGGGGGTGTTAAAAAATGACAAGCAGCTAGTTTTTTATGAAACGGTAACATCGGCCAGAATGCAATACTCTTCTCACAGTTTCTGCCAGTGACATGCTGCAGAATACTGCAGGAACAATAATTTCTTCGGTATGTCACAGGAGCATTGCATCCTGGCTGACACGATTGCATGTAAGGCAGCAACCCCACCTTACCACCTGTAGAAAGTGGGTCCTCACTAGAAAATGGGTTTATGAGGAGCATTTCAGCATTCCCGATTCATGATTCTCTTCCTGTATTACTTTTTTTATAGTTGGTCCCCAGCAAGAAAAATCTGCTCTGCAATTGCAGTGCTGGAAAGCCAGTTCCACCTATAGCAAATCACCACCAGTGGAGTTCGGAGCAAGTGTATTAAAAAAAAGAAACAGCACCAAATGGTACCTGGCATCAGTTCTATGCGCCTCCTGGAGTCGCCTTGACAACCATGTGGTGGCAGATCTCCTGCTACTCCGATTGTTTACTTAGAGTGACTGTGAAGTTATGGAAAAGTGAAACATAGTTGGTATTGGAAATTGTATTTGAGAAGGGGGAAGGGATATTACTTAAGGGACAGCTGTATCACAACAGCAGAAATAAAGGTCTTATTTAAACACTAAAAGAAATCTCCTTGTAGGTCTGACCTGCTCAGCCGCTTATCTGATAGAATTTGGTCATGCAGTGATGCAACAACAGCATGATACTGTGTTGTGATATTGTTTAAAAAGGCATTGCACAATTATAATTTGCCATTTTGTAGCCTGGCTTGGCAGCAAGGCAAGATAGACTTAAATCTAATTTTAAACTCAGATGTGTGTCACTTTACCAGCTCTTTGATTGGAGTCAGCTGCTTGCTGTATGTGAAATTGCCTAGAGTTGGCTATACGAAACCTAAATGGCCAGCATCAACACATTGACATGTTAGAACCCCATCTGCCCCAATGGATTGGAGCTGAGTAGAATATTTACTGGTGGGGGGGGGCATGAATATATCTAGACACCATGCCTGTGACAGCAACATCTGGCCCTCACAAGTTTCTAAATCTGCCCTGGCTGTGTACTTTTTCATACATTCTCAATGACTGCAAGACCAGCTGTTGGTGGTGCCAGCCCATTTTTGTTTCATTACTAATGATACCTCACAGATCCTGACTTACAGTGCTTACTTCAAAATAACAGGAGGCTAAGCAAGGCTATCAACAACTGTTTCGTAAATTTTTTTTATGTAACCCACAGATGCTGGCAATTCTCTCCCTTACCCACATTCTTTACCTTTCCATAATGCTAAAATGTAAATATTTATTACTGGTGATTGTTCCCTCTCTGACTATCTATATCATCACATAGGGACTTATACCACCAGGTGCACTGCGGAGGAATTCAGGGATAGTAGGTTTTATTTTAAACAGAATTATTCCTAACATTTGTATGGTGTATCATTTTGTGAATCTAAATATTCAGTAACATAAATATTGATGGATTATAACAATAGTTAAGGCTGTCGTGTAATTTTCATCTTTCGGATGAGACGTTAAACCGAGGTCCTATCTGCCTGTTCTGGTGGTAGTTCAGGTAGTTCAAGATCCCCTGGTACTTCTTGAAAAGAGTGAGGGAATTTCTTTGGTGCCCTGGCCAAATTTTCCCCCATTCACTAAAATCCCACCAACAGCTTAATCTGGTTCAAGGTCAGTTGGCATTCATCTGTATCCTCCTCCTCCCAGGTTGTGCCTGAAAATAGGCAATAAATTGTCTAGTGCACTTATCTGGTCAACAAAAGCTAACTTAACTTAATCATTGAACCATAGTCAGGATCATCAAAATTCAATGGCTTTAAATATGATGTTCTCATTCAAATCCTACTTTGGTTACTGAAGCTTATGCAAACAGATGCAACCTATGAAGTTTCAAAGTTCATCCCCTCTAAAGCCACATTACATGGCTCTGTTCTATTACATACTGAATTTGTTGTATCAAAAGTCACTATATTCAAGGAAACTCAGTGTTATTCACCAAAGATATGGCAGAAACAATTGTCTGACAGGCATCACTTGCTAAGACTTCCCTTTATTAGGTCCTCACCAGTGAAAAGAATCCCTTCTGTAAACAACTCTTTTCAGTGATTAAAATAAAATGACAGATTTGTTCTGGTCACAGTGATTGGAATTGTTAAATGGTATTATGATTCCAAGCCTGTAAGCATGGTGTCAGCCATGAGCTGCTTGTCGGGAGAGGAGTGAGCACTTTGGTCACACCTGCAGCTGCAAAGATAAGATATGCAGTGGAATCTCAGTAATGAAGTCACTTCAGATTACCCCCAGGTTTCTGTCCATCATCAAAATATTCTAACAGGAAGTCACCTTGAATATACAGTTTCCCAGGCTTACAAAACATATTTCATTTTACAAAATAAATACTGTAAATGCAGTAATCATTGTAAAATCATGTTACTTGTTTGAATTTGGTGCTTCACAGACATAAGAGACCTATGCTTTTAAATTAATTCAAGTGAATGGGAACAGAAGGGAAGCCTTTTCACATTTCCCTGGTTGTCCCAATACTGAGTATGATAATTTAGGACCCAATTTTTAATTGATTTCACAAAGCACAATATTTCCCACCCGCATGTTTTCATTATCCAAAAAGATGACCGTTGCCAAATGCCTTGTATAGACCTAGGAACTGGGCAAACTGAGGTATAAATCACAATTCATTGAATAACAAAACAAAAAGATGTTGGTACTTTAGAAATGTATGCAAATTTCAACAGCCATTGGTAACTTGTTTATTGTAAAGCCTTTTAGTTAATGGTGCATACGTGAAATATTTCATTGAGGTGTTAGCCTGGTTAATTTGGTAATGCATCCATCTTGGCACCAGAAGGTTGTGGCTTCCAGTCTCATATTGAGACTTGAGTTTTAAACCCCACACACTGGCACTTCACTGAAGTATTAGGGGGTCACTGTCCTTTGTATGAGATGTTAAATTACAGTCACTGCTGCCCATCTCTATGGCTGTTCTTCTGAGTGTCCACAAGGTAGCCAAAAAACCATGGCACTTTTGGCAAGTGCAGGGGTTCATTCTCAGTATACTGGCCAACATTATTCCTTCCAGTAAAACAAATTCAAGCACTTGTGCATGACTATGTGGGTCTACTTGATTGATTGAATGATTGACAGACTGATTGGTTGATTGATTGATTGATCTATTTATTCATTTATTTCAAACATTGTCAGATGCATTCTGGGGGCGAGGGGTATGCAAGATAGTACAAGAGGACAAAAAATAAATAGTAATTAACATCATTGTCCCCCAAGGGTCAATTCTGGGGCCACTCCTGTTCAGCCTCTTCATTAACTCCCTACCCTCTGCCTGCCCGGCACACATCGTGCTCTACGCTGATGATGCCGTTATCCCAGTACCCGGCAGCAATCGGTCCTCTATCACTTCAGAACTGCAAGAAAACTTCTCTGTTGGAATCATGGTTCACACTTAATAAGCTATTGCTCAACTACAAGAAGACAAAAAGCATGCTCTTCTCATTCCACAGAGCAAGAAACTGGGTGTTCTTTACCGACACAGGCACTCCATGACCCCAGACACCTTAAAACTTGTTACCTGTTGTTCGGTTTTGTCGACTATTGATTAAGACCTTGTGATCTATGGGGCTGGCTCTGCCACCACCCTAAAAAGGGTGAAAACACTCCTCAATAAGGCCTACCGCTTGGTCTTGGGAGCCGACCATCTGACCCATACATGTGCCTTCTACAATGGGACCGGATAGCTCCCCTCCACCTCAGGACACAACTCCAGACTTGCCTACTAGTAAAAAAGTCAATGTTAGGACTCACACCGAACTCAACCTCTAGGCTCTTCAAAAATACACAACTTGTCATCAACACTAGAGTTCTGCTAAGGGGTTTCTACAGGTGCCTTTCAGGTGCACAATGCTAGCTCAGAGATCTCTGTCCTTCCTGGGACCCAAATGGATGAATGAATTACCAACCGCCGCCCTAATTGAGTGTAACAAGCTCTATCAGTTCAAAGCTGGGATCCACTCCCACCTGGACTGCAAAAATGTTTGTGCCTACTTCTCCTAATGCTGACCTACCCACCTTGACCAGACCCACTCTCTGTCCACTCCTGTCCAGCCCCCCCATCTGCACCCCCTCGTACCTCTTTTTACTCACTCTCCCCAGTCCCTACTCATCACATTCCTCCCCCCCCCGGCACCCCGGCACCCGTAACTAAGCCTACCCTTGCTGCTCCTACCACTTCCCAGCAGCCCAAGAACACTCTCCCTTCCCTGTCTCTATGCTCTTCCCACTGCCTGCATCTCCTCTCCTCGAACCCACCCCTGACAAAACCTGCTCTGGCTGCTTACTTCACTTTCCTCTCCTCCCCTCTACGGACCCACCCCAGACAAAGCCTACTCTGGCTGCTCATTTCGCTACCCCTCAGTAGTGAACCTGCATGGCAATCTCAAAGCGCTGTACCTTACTCAATGAGTGATGACACTGTTAGCAATTCCAAGTTGTAAACATTTCTTTATTTGTTGTTACAGCATCACCTGTGTGTACTGTGTAACCTCTGTTAAGCGATGTCACGTTATGTTTTGTTATGCTATGTCTTGTATTGTACTGTATTGACTGACTTGGAGCCTTTTAAACGAACACTTGGCTCAAAGGTGTATTAATCCTAAACTTAAATAAAATAAAAAAAAATTAAAAACATACTAATCTTATAGCGCAATATAGTATTCAAACAAGCATAATCGTAAACATTGTAAGGTAAATCTGTACAGCAGGACCTTGTAGTGGATAAAATTGTGCTTTGAAAGGCAAAGGGAAATTACTCATACAGGCATAGCTGGGGGAGCTGACAAGCAAAATGGGCAAGGCAATATGAGTGGAAGGGGAAGAAAGGAAGCGTAGAGGTAAAGTCATGGGCAGTTGCTGGTGGGAGTAGGAAGTCATGAAGAAAGGAGAAGGCAGAAGAGACAGAGCAGATTGACAGGAAAAGGGTGGACCTGAGTTTAGGAAAGTGATATGAGAAGGCAGCTTGACCAAAGGAAAAGGAATGGGAAACATTGCTATGGAGTGGGTAGGAGGAATGATGGGAAGAGGATATTAAAGAGGTGAGGAAGAAGGGAGGGGAACCAATCCAGAATTTGTATATAAATTTGGATATGAATGACCAGGATGGCTTCTGTGACATGTTTCAATCTCTGTACTTTTATTTTTTGCAAGGCTCTTTATGCTGTAGTGTGTATGAAAAGCATTATATAAATGCAAGTTCTTCTTCCTCTTCTACATTTGAAAATGCTGCTAAGCTTAGCTGTAGTGTAATATGTTTTGATTTTAAAATATAAAATATATACTGTAGAAATCGTAGCACCTCTTCCAAGTCAGATTCTCATGATTCTATGTGTGTCTCTTGAATCCAAGGGGTTTTCCGATATGTATCTCATTAAAAGATAACTAAACCCCCTGGGCCGGCCCAGTGGGGCTGAGGGCTGAGGTGCTGGACGCCACACCTTGCTCCATGCTGGCGACCCAGGTTCGGGATGCCAGGGGCTGACAGAGGAGAAGAAGGATTGAGCATCCCATGGCTGCTCTCCTTCCTCTGGGGTGGGTGATGGAATTGTATCACACTGCTGTGGCCCCTAGCGGAGGCTGGGGGCACCACAGTTGCATACACAGTGGGGAGGAGCATGGTGGGCATTGGCACCTTGCTGTGACACCATTGCACGTCCGGCTTCTCAAGAGGAGAAAAATTGGTGGAAAATGGTGGTGGGGTGACCTCAGAAGCTGATGGCCACACCCTGCACCCCTGGACAAGGAGAGGTATCTTCGCCGGGTCCATGCCACAGGTACCTGGGGGGGGTCCTGCCCATTGGCTGGCCTGTGTAGATAGGTCGTATAAATTCACATGCCAGACCCGGTCCAGGGGTACGGGTGCCGGTGGCTGGGGGTCGGTGGGTGTCTGCTCTGGCCAAGGAGAAAATAGTGATATGTTAAAAAAAAAAGATAACTAACCCCAAAATTCATTTAAGTACTCAGTCTACGTAAACCATCCCTACTTAAACTTGGAGTAAACAAACACTGACAGTTTGTAGAAAAAAAAGCAACTTTTCTACCATTTACAAAATATCTCAAACACAAGAAAAATGATGCATTACTTGCTATAGAAGAAAACCTACGTTTTAGAGACATTTTATACAACTGGAATCAATGGGACCAAAAATGTGTGCCTTGTGCAAGCAGCTCAGACTGTTTTATAGATAGTGGCACAGAGACCACATGCATACAAACAGAGATTCAGGAAATAGAACTACCAGTTCATCAGCTGGACTGGATTTGAAACTATCAGCACTGCAATGTGTTTCTGGCTTTTCATGAGGGGAGAGACCATTAACTGTTAGGGTAAGCAGTAAGCCTAGGGCCTTGTTCATCAAAGGGGTAGCATAAACAGTCATTTATGCATTGCTATCAAAAAGAGCTGTAAAATGTGATGTTGCTATGTAAGCAGTAAGATACAACAGGGTGTATATGCATTGTGTTGATCTAACCACACACCCAGGCGTGTAGTACAACATAACACCATAGACCAAGTTCCCTCAGCCCCTGGAAGTGTGGCTAGATCAGCATAATGCATAGCCTGGAGTGTCGCATTACACATATAAAATGGAAAAATGTTGGGAAAAAAACATACTTACACAAGTGTGTACAGTTTTAAAAAATATGCATTCTTATTTTCTTGAAAAATTCATTGTCACAGAAAACGACAGTCCCAAAATTGGTGGGAAGGGGGCAAAATAACAAAATGCAGACACATGACATGTGTCGCTATGAATGAGGGTGTCAAAAACAGCACTTTTTTTTCATTTAGAGTAACTGATATAGTACAACTACCCAGAGGTACCACCACTGACAAAACTGAATAATCCAAACATTGTACAATACTCTTACCACTAGATACTGTATCTTGCCATCTATATGGATTTCACCTGTTTAATCTTTCATTCAATAGGTGACTGTGTTGCTTCTTTGTCTTTTTCCAGTGGTGCTTCATCACAGTTATTATTTGGTGTATTTCAAGTCCAGCTGAAGTGAGTAGCTAGTATGCAGTTGCCCTTTAACAAGTGATTTGTGTATCTTTGAGACACTCTGTCTTCTTTACTTAGTGGAGCATTATTGAAAGACAGTGTATTCCTAAGGGCTCTTAGGTATAGCAGGTAGCCAGTATATTCATGAACTGTTTCAGTTGTAGAGCACTGAGTCATTATGTTTGCTTGCATGCATGTGCAAGAAACATAGTGCCATCATCCGAGATTTCGGAGGTGTGTCACCTCCTCCTCCAATTCAGTCAGTGTGTTGGCAGGCGGGGCCCCTGTAAGCCAATGCATGCTGGAGCTGTCTATGACAAGCTCCAAAATGCAGTGGCATACAGTTGAAAGGGGGAGCTACGCTTGAGTGAGCAGTGATAAGATATTGCCTGCTCATGCGCAGCTCCCCCTACACACACACACACACACACACACACATACTTCTTGCTGCCCCCCACGCACACACTTTATAGCCGACGGGGGTGCCCAATCCCCCGTCGGCTGTGCTGCGCTCCTCCCCAAAGCCTCCCAAATGCCATGCTGGGTGCCCACCCCAGTGTGGCAACTCGATGGAATAGCCGGCGGGGTGCCCAATCCCCATCGACTTCACTGTCTCTCCCTCCCCATGCTATACTTGACGGGGGTGGCCAATCCCGTCGGCTTCCTCCACCCCCTGAGTACAAGGTGCCATGCTGAGGCCACCCCAGCGTGGCAAATATCCCGCATCATCATTAAAAAAAAAAACCTGTAAAAAACGATCCACGTAGTCTCCTGGCCCCTCCCACAACCCGCACCCACCCACTGTGCACCCTGCCTCCCCACACCCCCTCACCCCATACTTACCTCCGGAGCTCAGCAGCGATGAACTTTGGTGGACCGGAACACATCTGCACTCTTCAAAGCCGACTGCGAACTGAGGAAATGCGGTAAGCTTTATAATGGGCTAGATAGGGGTTTCAACTTTATTGCATATCTCAGGCATTTTTGGAATGTTTGCCAAATTTTCAACATGGGGTTTTGGGACCCCTTCTCATGAATGATGTCACTGTCATGGCATTATTCAGGCCTGAAGGTGATTTCACAGTCACTGCGCGAAATCACCCTTCAGGCCTGGATCATCATGGCTGTTTATCATTCATGAAAGATAAAAACAATGAGGTCAAAAAAATCGAAAATTACTGTTTCAGTGCGTTGTGCAGTTCCTACGAGGCTTGTAAGTTCGTGAATTTTCAATATTTCACTCCAGATTTTCAACATTGCCATTTTACCACTCCTTCTTATAGGTAGTACAGCTGTCATTTTCACATCTCATCCAAAACGTGTTTCTGCCCATGTAGTGCACAATGGCGCAGTCAGTGTGCGAAATCAATGTACGGGACAAATTAAGAAAATCACAGTGACACTGTTCATGAGCAGAGATCTTAAAATGGCTATGTAGAAAATTTCATGAAAAAATTCCTAAAAATGACTGTTTTACGAGCGTGCGTTGCGCAGTTCCTATGCATGCTTGTAAGTTTGCGAATTTAATATTTTCACTCCAGATTTTCAACATTGCCATTTTATTACACTTCCTTATGAACAGTACAGCTGCAATTTTTCATATGTCACCCAAAATGTGTTTTCGCACATGTAGCGCACAATGGTGCTCTTGGTGTGTGAAAGCAATGTTTAGGACAGATTAAGAAAATCACAGTTACACTGTTCATGAGCAGAGGTCTTAAAATGGCTATGTTGAAAATTTGATGACAAAAGACCATAAAATGACTGTGTTACGAGTGAGCATTGCGCAGTTTCCACACACCCTCGTAAGTTCATGACTTTGTAATATTTTCAGTCCAGATTTTCACCAGTGGCATTTTTCCACACTTCCTTATGAACAGTACAGCTGTCATTTTTCACAACGTGGCTGAAGTGTGTTTTCACACTTTCAGCGCAGAGATGCGTGGTCGCTGTGGGAAATCATTGTTCAGCACAGATAAAGACAATCACAGTGACACTGTTCATGATCGGAGGCACCAAAATGCCTGAGTTGATAATCTGCTGTAAGAAATCCCCAACCTAATTATATTATGGGTGTGCGTTGCGCAGTTTCTATGTGCGCTCGTGACTTCACCAATTTTTTTAAATATTTTTACTGCAGATTTGCAACATTGCCATTTTACACCTCCCCATGAACAGTACAGCTGTCATTCTTTACATCCTGTTCGGAATGTTTTTGCACCTGTGGTGCTAAATGCCGTAGTCACTGTGCATAAGCAGCTTTCAGCTAACAAACTGATATTCCCCCTGTTCATGAGGTGGGGTCACAAAAAAAACATGTTGAAAATTTGGAGTGAAAATACCAACGAATGCCTGAGGTATTAGGGTTTCCAACCATAATGCCCAACCCTGTAGAGAATGACAGGCATCAGGGGTGTGACTTGGGATTCTTGCCTGTGATGCTCATACCATTACACACCCTGCAGCCAGTGAGAGGCATTGAGGTATGCCTTGGACTCTTCATTTCAAACTTCACCCCATTCTCTATATCGCACCATCTCACCGTATTTTCTAATGAAATGGGAGTGCGCGCAAGGCCAAAACCCAATGAACACCGTGACACTTGTCAGTGTCTGCAGGGTGGGTGTGGTGAAAATGGCGACTGTTATGCCTGACGATCCAAACGCACACCCCAATGCCTGTCACTCTCTGCAGGGTGGTGGTGGGGTTGGCTTCAGTTCAATACTTCACTGCCATTCCTATTACGCAGCTCTGTAACTTTTACACTACCACTGCCAATGCCAGCAAGCAAACATTCGGCATTGACAAATGCTTGTTTTATGATGACTTTAATAATGTATTTCAAATGACTCCGTGGGGCACATCGAGTGACTGGGCACAGCAGATATGTAGCCTCAGTACTGCTCTCTGTTTGTATCAGTGTAAATATTGTGATTTTCGGTTACCTTGCTGAAGACCATAGTCATGTACTCAACCATTTTCATCAGTTTTCAGTGAATGAGACAGGTTTCAGATTTCTGAGCCCCTCACAACTTTGCCTGTCCATATGCAATTGTAAATCTAGACTTTTCATAGCAGGACAGACGCTGTCAGTGGTGAGATTGCTTTCATGTGGTTTTTCACATAGTTGTTTACCTTTCAGTTGCCACCATTCTTGTACTTCAGGTCTTGCACTGATGACTTCTCAATACCAGCAGCCCCTTATCCTGCCATCTGAGCTAGAGGGGTTCAACCCAGAGTGGGGCTCAAGAGTGCCAGCGGCCATCTTATACATGACTCAAGGACTTAGATTTTCATTGTCTTTCCTCTCCTCTCCTGCAATACACTCTTCACCAGTTAGGCACTGAGTCATGCCCCAGCAGGCCTCACAAACTTGTAGAGGATTTTCTGTACAGGACACAAGCTCCTTTCCCACCATATGGGTTGCTGTGGCACCTGAGGCCTTCCCTTTGTCGTTGGGAGCTCTACCAGGCAGCAGTGCCCCCCCCAGTGTCCTTGGCTGTCTAATCCAAATTGTGAATCTTCCCTTGTTCCCAGGTCACTATCATGTGAGCACAACATGCTACCCATGGGGTTATCAGGTGGTGCATGTCTATGAGTTTTTCAGCTTTTTTAAATCAGCTTTAGTCAATGCTGGGTGATGCCGAGAGGCATACATTTGTTGATGCCTGAAGGATTTGATCACTGACAAATACACACTATTTTCAGGTTTGAAGGCAGTGTAGTAACTAGCTTAATTTGCCAGCCAATGGCAGGAGAATTGAGATGTCAGTTGTTACGGATCACAGGCTTGTTTAACCGGAGACAAATTACTCTTCTCCAGAGGCTGTCCTGACCTGCATAGAAATATCTACGTACCTGACCTATGAGCAAAGTGGGTGATTTCATACTTTTTATTAGACCAACAAGAGATTTGCAGAATTTTAAGCTTTCAGACTACACAGAGGTCTTCACCAGCATGAAGAGTTCTGTGTAGTTTTGAAAGCTTAAAATTCTGTAAGTCTCTTGTTGGTCAAATGACAGGCATCAAATCACCCACTTGTTCATCTTTATGTACAAGGACCAATATGGCAACAAACAATTCTTTAAGTACGTGACAGTCAGATATTGTTTTAAAATTTGTATTTTCATTGGAAGTAGGCATCCAGTTAGTGAAAACGGAAGCAGCCCATACTGTTGTTTTCTTAATGTTTGATTGAGGCTAATGCAGTAGAGCTAAACACAAATGCAGTAGAACTAAACTGTTTAGTTCTACTGCATTTTTGTTTATTTCTACTGCTTTTGCCTCAATCACTTGTATGGCTTCAAATGTCAAAGTATCGTGTTTATTTACAGTAACTGATATTTTTTTAGGCAGTTGTATCACATCATCATTTATTGGGGCCTCTGCACGATGGGGCAGAAATAACATCCAAATATTATGTAAACAAGGCACGCAGTTACACGTCATGTGAGCCAGCCCTGCTATGTGGGATGCTGTAGTGGAGATGTGCACCGCCCAGAACCATGGATGTGTTGCAAGAAGGCACATAGCACCCCACATAGGTCATGGAGGCGGTGCTGCACAATGCAGCCCCGCCTGTGACCCCATCATATATGAGCCTGCCCCCTGCCCTGCGCAGTGTCATGTACATGAGTATCATGCAAGACACTGATGTAGAAAGGATGGCAGAGGCAGACTGTGGCATGGAGGAACCAAGCAAAACCCCAGTGCAGTCTGAAAGTGGTGGTTGAGCAGCTGGACAGGGCCACGGATGGGTGCAGATGCAACCTGGTGCACGCCCCCATGCACCTAACTTCACAGGAGACCAGGTGACATCCATTGTATCCAATATACGGACATACTACCATCAGCTGTATGGTACACAAGCACTCACCACACCTACAGAGGTGAAGGCATGCATCTGGCTGGCAATACAGAGTGGAGTGAATGCCATGGGGCCAGAGGCACAGACCCTCTCTGCAATCAAGAACAAGCGGCAGGACATGTGGGCCTCCATGAAGAAGAAGGTCATGGTGGCCATGTGTGCATGCCAGAGCACCAGTGGAGGGTCACCCACAGTGGACACCCAGCTGATGTTGGTGAGGTGCATGGTGGCAGACACCCTAATGGACCTCAGCTTCCACGGGAAGGTGGATGGCATGGACACCATGGATGGTAAGTATCGAGGTGTGCCATGTACATGTGCACCGATGAGCAGCAGCATACGGGAACTAACAGTCATATGTCACCCCCACAGTACAGCCCACAAACGGATGCAGGAGACATGAAATGGACTCACAACACCAGGACACCATGGCAGGAAGGCCTGTGGATGAGGACACCATGCACCCGGCGGAAGGTACAGGTATGTCACTGTGCTACATGCACCAATGCCAATGCCAGCACATGGCATGGCATGGCCACAGCCCGACTAATGGTGTCCTCTCCTCCACAGGTACAGAGCTGGACACCGACACGCAGATGGGGATGGACACGGAAGCAAACAGCAACACAGAGGCAGCAGCAGAGGGTACCCAGGAGGTTGGCATGGACTGTTGTGGCTGCAGTGGCAGTGGTGTGCAACGGCATGACCCAGGGAGACACGCACAGCAGGGGCACCACGGGGCAGATGGTGGGACTGCTCAACTGGTGCAGGACATGAAGGAACCAGAAGCAGTGGAGGTGGCACCCTGTAAACAGATGGCCACCAATCACAGTGGCAATGAAGGGGAAATCATGGCGAGCACCCTGGTGTTGTTGCTCATCATGCATCACCACCGACCTGTTGGACAGGTACCATGAGCTGTGCTGGCTGGAGGAGGAATGTCTCATGGAACAGACCCACAACACCACCACCCTGGAGGCCCTGACTGGTGAGGTGTATGCCATGCGATGGAGAATGTACTGCATCATGGACACCCTAGAGTGGCTCGTCAGCCAGAACGCAGGGGTCAGTGAGCTGCTCAGCAACCATACCAGACACCAGCACAGCACAACGTCCCCTGACACTGCAGGCATGCAGCGCAACTCAGTGGAACACCTGTCTGACATGGACAGCACCCAGGTGTCTGACACCCAGGGAACTGGCATGGCATCCTTGCAACATGATGGGGCATGACGCAGAGCCTTAACAGGTGTAGGGGACACCATGGAGATGTGACTTGGAGGCCACGGCATTGAGGGCACTGGTGACATACTAGATGGCAACACAGGGTGGGCACCAGGAGATAGGCATGGCCATGGCACCACAGGACAGCACACCCACAGCCTGAGGACGGGCACACGCAGCTCCATCCACCTGCAGGCCAAGCCCCCAGAACACTGGGACAGTGACCATGTGGATGTTGGTGTCCTCACAGCAGCACAGCAGAAACAATGGCAGCAGTGGTGCACTGCGAGCAGATGCTGCAGACACAACCCACATGACACCGCAGCACTGTACTGGCCCCCGGCCACACACCCAGTGATGTACTGCACAAGCACAGCCCCCCCCCACATTGTACAGCATATGCACACCCCTGGCCAGTGATGTCCCACACAAGCACAGCCCCCTCCCACCATGATGTATGACACATACACATCCCTGCCAGTGATGTACTGCACAAGTACATCCCCCAACATGTTGTACAGCACATGCACAGTCCCTTGCCACACATTGCCATGGACAGCATGTCATGCTCTCACCACACAGCCATGTTGCTGGGTGCATGCCACATGGCCACAGGCACCCTACCCCTGTCGCTCATACGTATGTGTCATTGGTTGTGGGCCACCATACACCCACATTCCATAGCACCATGGTGATGCTGGGCATGTTCCCTGGTAACTGTGCCCCATGAGCACCCATGGGCACCACCAGGCTATGCACCACCTTGTTGGGCAGAGCTTGCGGGATGTGGTACCCCGGACATGCAGAAGCTGCCAAGGATGCAGGTCCAGCCCAAACAGGTGCCGGCCGCTGCCCCCCCCCCACAGGTGCACGCAGAGCATGACTTCATCAATGTGCACCTGTCGGGCCCCACAAATATTGCACACACATGAGGACCACTCATGTCACACATGACTACCATCCTAATGCTTGAATGTGCCCTGCACAAGGGCTACATGGGCCACACTGCCGCTGACCATCTCTGGACCAGGGCACACCTCACCCACTTCATCACTGGTGGGTCCATCCATGCGCTGCTCCCCTGGAATCAGCACATTACACCGCAGTGCCATGTTGTGCAGCATGACACACACCATGGACACTCTGCAGGCCTTTCCTGGGGACAGCATGATTGTTCCCCCTGTGTGGTCCAGGCACTGGAATTGTATCTTAAGTAGGCCAATGGTACACTTCATGATGCTCCATGTCTTCTTATGCGCCATGTTGTATGCATCCTCAGCTGCACTGGTGGGTGCCATGATCTATGTCATCAGGTACGTGCACAGGGGGTATCTGCCGTCACCTGTGGGGGGAGACACAGCAGCATCACACATGTGTTGTCATGATATGTGGCACTGTCCACATACATGGTGCTGCATCAGTACTCACCTAGCAAACAGCCATCAATGCACCCAGCATATAGAATGACACCAAGCTGGGATGCATCCAGGATGTTTGCGTCATGACATGACCTGGGGTACATCGCACACATGTTTGTGAACATGGCATGGGCATCAAACATGACCTGGCAGTTCACACTGTGGAACCTCTTCCTGTTCCTGTACACCTCCTCCTCAGTCAGTGGTGCCAGTATGATGATGTGAGTGCAGTCAATCACACCGTAGACTTTGGGCATGCCATGCATGTCAAAAAAGGCCTGCTTCATCACCCATACATCTGCTGCAGCTGATGGGAAACTTCTGTGTGTGCGTACATGTTCAAGCAGGGTGACCATCACCTGGGTCACGGCATGGGACAGGGAAGACTGGCAGACCTCCACTATGTTGCCTGTTACCCTCTGGAATGACCCTGTGGCATAGTATGCAAGGGCGCACAGCAGTTTCATTTTGACTGACATTGTCCTGGACCTGTGTGTCAGGGAGGCAATGTCGTCGCAGACCATGTAGCATAGCCACTGTATCATGGCCTATTGCAGTCAGAATCGCTTGATGCAATGTATATCCAGCATCATCAAGGCATCCAGACGTGGCCTAAATACCCGTGGCTGTGGTCGGCCACATAAATGCTGCAGCATGTGCATATTGAGCAGCATTCCCTTTCTGGTCTGCCAGTGTCCCACCACCCCCCCCCACCATGCCAGCTTTAGGGGGCCAACATTGCCTGTGTGTGTGTGACTTTAAGCAAGACGTTCATCACGTGTGCGGTAGCCAAGCACGGGCTGTGACCTCATACAGCTACATGTGCCCATGCCTCAATGCTGTGTGCATTCATTTGGATATAAAACATGGCAGGCGGCATTGTATGGCAGGAGTGTTTCACTCAACCCCGTGGTGCATCTCTGAGGATAATTATTGCAACTTCAGGGGCTATGGCACAATTTGGGTCATGCAGGGCCATGAGTGGGTGAGTACAGTGGCAAGAAGGGGGCACTTTGGGCTGTGGTACATGGGCAGAGCCTAACCTATACCTCCCGTTCTGTCCCCACACATGACTCGCAGGGAGGACCATGCTGCATGGAGATGAACAGGGTACAGTAGCCAGATGGGGTGCCAGTGTGTTGGTGTGCACCCCTCACATGGAGACGACAGCGATGGTGCCTACCAGTCCCACGATAACTGATATGGGAGGTGGCTAATGGTGACCTGTGGTACGAAGCAGACGGGACCCATCTGTGGCAGATCACTGTGCCATCCAAGGTGGGTATATAGCATGTTGCGCCAGTCTGCATATCTCTTCCCCATCCTGGCCATCAGGGGTTGTCACTGGCACACTCTGCAGGCTGTGCCAAGCTCACGGTGTAGTGTGTGTGGCAGGCCAGTGCTGTGTGGGCCAGCTGCATGGTACGCAGCCAGCACTGCCCTGCACAACCTGTGTGTGTCGATGACAGTGGCGCCATGTAAGGCATGGTTAAGAGCACCATGTCACCAGTGTGTTCTGCATGCACATGTCACCATGGCTGCATCCAAGCTCTGCGCTGGTATGCTCACAGCATACATGCCATGTGTGTGTTGTGGGCCGGTGCATTCACGGTCCGGCACAGGGGCTGCATTGTCTGGGCATTCGCATGGTGGGTCAACTGATGTACCTTTCTGTTTTGTCTTTCACAGCACTACAGGGAACTCACCCATAGGATCGTCATGCAGTGGCCTGGCAGGGTCCTGGAGGAGGTGTTGGATGACACACAGAGCAGTGAAGAGGAGAGGCCGGGGGCCACTGTGTGGCTGAGTCAGTTGAGCCGCAAGGGAGGTGTCCAGCAGCAGGGCTGAGTGCCCACACAGTGAACACTTGTGTGTGGTTCTGTTTGTGTTTATCTGTAGCAGTACAAGGTTACAGTGTATTGCAGCTGTTGATATTGAAGCATGTGTTATGCAGCCTTTGTGTCATTCCTGTCTCCTGGGTCTGGGGTGGGAGGCATTGGGGGGGGGCATGGGTGCCTGTGCCTGTGTGCTGCTTGTGTGGCATGGTGCCACCCCCTGGTACTGACCTGGTGATCAGACACGTTGAAAGGGGGGAGGATGCTGCCCTCAACCAGTGCAGTGTGCACTGTGACATCCTGCCAGTCTGGTGTGGTGTGCTATGTCCCTTAGGGGTGCAATGGCAGCGTGCATGTTGGGAACATGTCCCAGGCGGCAGGTGTTCTGCTGCTGTTTTGTGCATGCCTGGGTGGACGGCCACTGTTGCAGGCGTTTCTGCACTGGATATTGTTTGCCATTACCACTGGTGTGGGCATCCACGGCATTGGTGCCACAGTGCCATCATTGTCATCTGCACATGACATGCATCGTGCAGCTGCGTAGCCTCTTCAGTGGGTCCAGTGCTGTAGGTGTGCTGCACGCTGTGGGCACCTGCCACAGAGTATGCTGCCACCTAGCCATGGGCATCTGGTGTTGCTGTGCAAACCATTTTGGTTGGTTCAGCACCCAGCGTGGTGACTGCATGGCCTGCTGTGCACCCGTGAGGGCTGCAGTGCTGTTGCTGCCCCTTGGGCACCTCCAGTGGGTCCGTCTCCCCCACATGATGGTTGTGCCTTGCTGCGTAGCTACTTACGGCAGCCCTCACCATGGTGTACATGTACGCACCCTGTGCCATGTGCCAGGTCATCATACACGGCATTGTGAATGTGCACAGCGGCCCCTACCCCTGGTGTTACGTGGCCCCACCCCCATGTACGTACTACGAGTTGGGTCCACAGAGCTGTGCATGGGTGTCCTACATGGGCACCTATGTGGGTATTGTGCATGCCCCGCACATGGGTTGTGTGTGTGGCCTGCATGTAGGTGCCTGCGCACAACCCTTACGCACCTCATGCACAGCCCTTTGCCACCATGCATAGGCCCCATTGTGTTTGTATGTAAGAGAAAAGCTTTTTAAAAATTTCAGACTACCATGGTGGACTCACTGATATATCATAGGTGCTGCATACTGGTTGGCAAAACTTGTTTTAACCCATGCATTGTGCTCTCCCATTGCACAAGTACTAGCCAATCAGGATTCAGTATTTACCCTATCCATTTTATAAGAGTGCATAGAAGCATAGAAACATAGAAGTTGATGGCAGATAAGGACCACAAGGCCTATCCAGTCTGCCCATTTTTTCTACCTTATGAATGTGCCATAGGCCTGTACTCTGTCAATGGCCTATCTATTCATAGTTACCTGTATTGCTAGCTTATGCCTATCCCATGCTGTTTGAAGCCTTGCACTGAATTTATATCCACCACTTCCTGAGGTAGGCCATTCCATGCATCTACCAAACTTTCTGTGAGAAAGAACTTCCTCACAATACCCCTTAATCGGCCTCCCTCTAATCTCATGCTATGTCCTCTTGTACTGCTATTTTTCTTATATTGAAACATGTTAGACTCTTTCACCTTGTTAATGCCCTTAAGATGTTTGAATGTTTCGATCATATCACCTCTCTCCCTCCTTTGCTCTAGGATATACATATTGAGCTCCATTAATCTGTCCTCATATGTTTTCTGATTCAGTCCCTGCACCATTTTGGTTGCCCTTCTCTGGACTGCCTCCATTTTGTTAATGTCCTTGTGCAGGTGTGGCCTCCAGTACTGCATGCAGTACTACAGATGGGGCCTAACCAGTGTCTTGTAAAGAGGGATTATTACCTCCCTCTTATGACTTGCGATACCCCTACTAATACACCCCAACATCCCCCTAGTCTTACCTACTGCTTTAGTGGTCTGCTTGGATAATTTCAGGTCATCTGTGATGATGATGCCCAAGCCTCTTTCTTCCCTTGTGATTGCCGGCAACTTCCCTCATAACCTATAGGTGGCTTCAGGGTTTCTCTTCACTATGTGCATGATCTTACATTTCTTTGCGTTAAACCCCAGTTGCCACTCTTCCAACCATTTTGCCAGTTTATCCACATCTCTTCTCATTCTGCCCACCCTATCTGGATCATTTACTCTGTTGCAGAACTTGGTGTCATCTGCAAACAGACAAACCTTACCCTCCAGTCCATTTGCAATGTCACTGATGAAGATATTGAAGTGGACTGGCCCCAGGACTGATCCTTAAGGTACCCCACTTGAGATTTGCATCTCTTCTGACTGTATACCGTTTACCACCACTCTCTGTTTTCTGCCCACCAACCAGTTTTCCACCCAGTTGACCAACTTCTGACCCACTCCGAGCCTATCCAGCTTATCAATCAGTCTTCTATATGGAACAGTATCACAAGCTTTGCTGAAGTCAAAGTAGGCGACATCAACTGCTCCCCCTTGGTCCACCACTCTGGTTACCCAGTCAGAGAAATCTATGAGATCAGTTTGACAGAACCTTCCTGTTGTAAACCCATGCTGTCTTGGATCCTGTGCTCCTATGGATTCCGGGTGTTGCACTATCCTTTCCTTAAGGAATGCCTCCATAATCTTGCCCACTATTGAGGTAAGACTGACTGGTCTATAGTTCCCTGCCTCCTCCCTGCTGCCACTCTTGTGGAGCGGGATCACATGAACCCTTCTCCAGTCTTCTGGGACCTCTCATGTGCTCAGACACTCACTAAACAGTTCTGATAATGGCTCTGCTAGTTCCAGCCTTAGCTCCTTTAGTACCCTGGGATGTGTGCTATCAGATCTCATTGCCTTGTCCACCCTGAGCTTAGCAAGCTCTTGAAGGACCCTTTCTTTTGTGAAGAGACTAGTGCACACCTCCCCCTCCCATGTCCATGGTGCTGAGTTGTGGACCCTGCCCTACCTTCTCCTCAGTAAATACTGACCAGAAGTATCTATTTAGGATAGATGCTTTTCCTTGGTCTTCCTCCACACGATCCCTCTTATCCCCTTTGATCTTAGCAGTACTCCCTCTGGACTTTCTCCTTTCACTAATGTATCCATAGAAAGTCATGTCTCCTTCTTTTATTGTTCGTGCTAGTGTTTCCTCAGTTTGGGCCTTTGCCTGCCTTACTGCCTTCCCTGCTTCTCTTAGGGAAGTTTGGTATGCCTCCCCATCTTTGCCCAGCTGTGTTCCCTTACATTTCCTGAAGGCTAGCCTTTTTGCTCTGACCTTTTCTGCTACTGTTTTTGAGAACCAAAGTGGTTTCCTCCTTCTTTTACTTTTACTTTTCTCTCTAATACAATGAGATGTTGCTTCAAGTATTGCATACCTAATGCATGCCCACTTTGCCTGTACCCCCTCACCTGTATTTCTTCTTGCCAGGGCTAGCATAACTCTGTTGGTCATCTTATCAAAGTCAGCTCCTCTGAAGTCCCATATTTTTGCCTTGGAATGGGATGATTTAGTTCTAGTGGCCAAATTGAACCATCATGCACTGACATCATTCAAGAATCCTGTCCACACTATATACACATGCAAAACACTACAAGGTGGGTAGGAGATCCAGGGGGTGGAGCTCTGCCAGCTATCAAGGCAAGCTTCTAATCAACAGACCAGTTCAGACACACAGTGGATCCTCTTCTCAGTGGCAGCAGGAGATCATAATCTACAGCACGACATCTTATGGACAGTACTGACATATCCTTGTTGACATTTAGTAGTCTTTAAAAAAAGTGAGTAATCTGATGGCCCAGTGGGTAAAAAGTCACACTTTTAGGCTGGTGACCCAGGTGCGGGAATGAGCCCAGTAAGCTGGCAAACAGGCAGCTGATGATTGAGAAGTTCTGCTAGTGGCAGCACAACCTTGCTCAGTTTGGTCAGCGCCATGTTTCCCAGCATTAGTGACCCCTGTGGTAGGCCCTAGAAGATTCATCTTCCAGCTGCAGGCAAAGCTGTATGCTGGTGAGGCCCCCAGCATCTATAGCAAGTTCCACAGGGTGGTGAGAGGCAAGTTTTAAGAGGGGGAGTTAAAATACCAGCACTCTTCTAAATGATGGTTGTATCTGATACTCAGGTCTGCAACATGAAGTCCATCGACTGCCCTAGATCCTGACTAATACACCAGTAGGAGTATATCCACCCCTCCCATACAGACCACTGCTAAGGAGGGAATAACCATGGGAGTTTGTGAAGTCATGTGATTAGTGGTAGACGGGTCTGAGCAGTCACCACAGGACCAGAGGAGGGGTGGTGTGGTCTATTCAGGGAGAAAAGGCTTGAATGGAAAAACAAACAAAAAATTTACCTTTTTGTCAGACCCTTCCCCAACAGCCTATCATGGCAAAGAGGAGAGCTAAGCTTGTGCTGGTATTAAATAGCGGGGATGCTCTGGGACTCAATACACTGTGCTGGACAGGTGAGCAGACCATTTATGGTGGGGCCTCCTGGGTGAAAGGTAACCCCCCTACTCCAGCCCAGCTGCTGGCTAACATGTGCAGGGAGCTCCAAAAGAGAAACAGAAAAGAACAGCTACACACTTACTGTAACAGTAGATCTTTGAGAGAATCATTTCCCTTAGGCCACACCTTTGGAACTATACCCCATCAGCACAAGGACCTCACAGAAACTTTTGCAACTGGGGGCCACCCATGATAACATCGCACATCAGTATCTACATAAATGTGGGTGGCCCCATCTCTCCTCACTTCCCTGCTGGAGATTGTGCTTGGAGGACCTTTGTTCTTGAGGAACCAGGAGATCATGCTAACACCTCTCATAGAAGGCAAATGAAGGTGCTGGACAAAGCAGCCATGGAAATTCTCAAGGCAGAATTTGATATTTGATGCCATATTCCTCTATAGCTTATAAAAATGAGGAAGGACGGAGGGCTAGCATGACCTGAGAGAAAAGATTCTCTTGAAGATCTATTGTTATGGTAAGTACATAACTGTTTTAGCTTCTTCAAGGATGCCTTTTCCCTTAAGCAACACCTTTGGAATGAGTCCCAAGCGGTCCTAAAAGCTAACTGGGAGGTTGGTGTAGTCTGGTTCAGGACAGCAGGTTCTGTAGAATGGCGAGGCTAAAACCTGCTTGTCTATGAGAAACAATGTCCAGAGTATAATGTTTAGTAAAGGTGTGGACAGCTCCATATGGCTGTAGCACAAGTGTCAGCTGCAGAGATGTTTCTGAAACAAGCAAAAGAGGTGGCCATACCCCTGGTGGAATGGCCACAAACTGTACCAGGAAGTTCCTTACCATACTTCTCATAACACAATGCAATACAATGTGCTAACCATTTGGACTAGCACTGTTTTGATACAGGGGTGCCCTCTTTCCCAGGGGTGAATGAAACAGAGCTGAGAGGGCTTTTTGCAGTCCTTGGTGTGATTCACATAGTATCTTAGAAGTCTATGTACATTCAAAGTATGGAGCAATGCCTCACCCTGACTGGCATGTTCAGGATAATAAACAGGAAGGTGGATGGTTGATTTAGTGTAAACTCAGACACTACCTTTGGCAAAAACTTAGGACTAGTATGTAAAGAAACTCTTTCTTTGTGGAACATCAAGTAAGGAGGCTCACACATTAGAGCTTGTAGCTCTGAAATCCTTCAACACAAATTGACTGCAACTAAAAATAATGCTTTGCATGAAAGAAAGTGTAAACCACAACTCTTGGCTGGCTCAAAAAGAGCCAAAGTAAGTTTTTCAGGATGTAATTCAGGTTCCAAGGCAGGACTAGATTACAAATGGGAGGTTTCATGTGCAGAATACTTCTCAAAAAGGTACGGGAGACCTCAAGATGAGCAACCGTACACCCATCACTAGGGGCATGGAAAGCTGGTATAGCTGCCAGATACACCATCAGTGAGGAATACTGCAGACCAGAATCTGACAGTGACAGTGACAGCAAGTATTCAACACTGTATTTACCATACAGGTGGGTCCGTATGTCTGGAAGTTGCTCACAAAGTGAAACGCTTCCACTTTAAACAATTTGAATGTCTGGTGGAAGATGTTATGGCTGCAACCAGCACATCAGCTAGTTTTGGTGACACTCCACACCATGCAATGGTATTTCTTCAGGAGCCAGGCATGCAGGTGCAGGGTCTTCAGGTCTGGATGTACCAGAGACCCTTTGCCTGTGACAATAGGCACCTGCACAGAGGCAGAGGTACTGGAGGCTCCATTACTAGTTGCTGGAGCAGAGGATACCATGTTTGCTGGGATCATAGAGGTGCAGTGAGGATGAGGATCACACCCTCCATCTGCAGTGTCTGTCATACTCTCTGTATTAATGGAATGGGAGGTAATGCATACAGCAACCTCCTTTTCCAAGAGACAGACAACACATCTCACCAAAAACTCCAGGCCCTGGAGCGCATACAGCCTACAGTATGGCTCAGAGACTGTCAGTCACTGAACCTTACTGTAGGCTGCATGCACTCCATGAGGGCTTAGTCAGTGGCCAGCCGTGGTGGTGAGAGGTGGGCTGTGCTGGCCACCGATCACGGCTTGGGATGGGGGGAGCGGGGTGGTGGGTCACACTGAACAGGGTGGGGGAGGGACCCTAGACTACCAAGGAATAGGGATTTTCAGATTCAGGCATGGTGTTCAGTGACCGGGGGGGCAGGGGCGGTGAGGGACCACTACACTACAGACAGTGTTCTGGGATGAGTTGGTGATCGGGGCAGGGAAGGGCACCACTACACTATGGAAATGTTGTCTGACAGGATCGGTGATCGGGTCAGGGGAAAGCACCACTACACTATGGAAAGGGGATATTTGTCATGGGGTCAGTAATCGGGGAAGGGTGAGGGTCCCAAGACTACCAGGGAATAATTACTGTATTTAGGGATGGCGATCAGAAACCAGGGAAGGATGGACCTACACTATGGAAATATTTATTTTTTATATGAGATGTGATCGAGGAGGGGGGCAGGAACCCTGGACTACCAGGAAATGCATTTATTTCTTTGGAAATAGGATCTGAGACCAGGGAGGGACCACTGCACTATGAAAACATTTATGTTTTATATGAGACAGCGATTGGGGAGGGGGAGGGACCCTGGACCATTGGGGTACATTACTTTCATTGGGGACAGCAATCAGAAAATGGGTAGGGGGTGGTGGTGGGGCCACAGTACCTCTGCCAACTACTAGGGTTGCACAGAATACTACCAGGTTTTCATCGGCAGTAATTTCTCCATGCAAGGGCCTTTGCAAATGGCACTTGCATGGAGCAAAAACTTTGTGAATTGGACTGCGGGGATATGTAGGTCCCTTCCCCTTCATTTACATTGCAGCCCCCCTCATACCTTTGCCTGGGTGCAGACATAGTTTACATGGGCAAACTGAGCTTTGTGAATACCAGCTCTGGGCAAAACCCAGTTCGTCCAGAGTAAATTGGCTTTGCACCTGTGCAAAGCTTTGTGAATCTGGTCCTCCGTATTAAAGTTGTCCTGTACCATGCAGCATATGTGGTATCCTCCAGTGCAGGGTAAATTGTAGGAGCAATGATGGAGGGAGTACATGATAGCTGCAAAAAAAACATCAGCTTCTTCTTGGTGGAATCCTCCTCTTTTTCCACAGCAAAACCCATTGCATTCTGCATTTGCTGCATCATAGTTTGTAGAGTTGGGTCTTCAAGAGGAGCTCTGGGTGTATACACCACAGAATCCTTACTGCAAGAAGATACAGCGGAGCTAGAATGTGCTACATATTGTTCTCCCTAACCTTTCTCCTCTTCATAATCTTCCTCCATTATCAGGTCTGAATAATATTCCTACTCCTTGACGTTCCTATCAGTGTTGGGGATGGACAACCTCACTGGCGATGTCAAAGGTTGCTGCTCAGGAGGTATCCGCTGTGAACCAGCCAATGATGGTGATGGGGCCTGTGATGCAGGAACACCCATCAAAGGCAGTACAACCTACATACTGGAAGTAATCTTGGAAGTATGCACCATATCATATATGAAACTGATGCCAGCACTGCTTGCACATCAACGATGCCCTGACCAGGGGCTGTGATCACTTGATTCGATGATGAGCCTGGACCCGTCAATGATGGTGATGGTGATATACCTTTCATAGTAGGTTTGCCCCAGCCCTGGTATCTGATCAATGGTCGAGAGGGCTGGCATAACCATTGCCAAGGCGGACAATGACAAAGAAGGTAAAAGTACCTTCATGCAGTAATGGTGACCTAGACCTCATCGGGGAAAGCAGATCTGTCTTTATCTTTATGTTTATGCTTGTGTCCTGTCTTTTTCATGGTCTTTTGATTTTGATGGCTGCAAATCAGTGGATGGCTCTGGTGATGCCACTTTCTGACCCTGGGCTTTTTCCATGGCTGCTAGAGTTTTTCCCAGCAAAAACTTTTCCAGCACCTCCCTTCTGTGTTGCCTGCTCACTTGATTGAAGCCTTGGCACATCTCACAAGTCCTGATATTGTGAGTGAGGCCTAAGCAGCAGACACACACTTCGTGTACGTCATCCTTATAAACTTTTTTCTCCACACTCACGGTACTAGAACAATGTCATTGGTATTGGTGGCAAGCAGAGTTATCAATATCACTAAACAATTAGAGATTATTTAAGAGATAAGATAATAAATGGCAATGGCTGATAGGGTGTTGTTTTTCCACTGTAGGTCTGACAAGTACGATCAATGTCAGGAAAAGAACTGAGGAGAGATGTGGCTACCCACATTTATGTAGATGCTGACACGTGATGCCGTCCTTGGTGGCCCCTGGCTAGCAAAAGTCTCTGTATGGTTCTACCACTGAAGCGGGTATAGTTCCAAAGATGTGACCTAAGGGAAGAGATATCCTCAAAGAAGCTCACGGAATTTGTCAGCAGAAAAGGACCTTTTGGCCCACCCAGTCTGCCATATGGTTCTGCCTAGTCTGTCTCTGCCAAATGGTTCTGCCTATTCTGTCTCCACAGATCCTGACTTGTCTCTGGAGGCCCTCACTTCTCCCTGTCTATTTACTAATATTCCCTTATGTCTATCTCATGCATACTTGAAGCCCTTTACTGTTTTCACCTCCACTACTTCTGGTGCAAGTATGTTCAAAATGTAAGCAACTCTTTCAGTGAAGTATTGCTTCCACACATCCTTCTAAACTCCCCCCCCCCTCCCATATCATCTCATGCCCTCTGGTCTATGCACTCTGTCATTTGAAAGAGACTCACCGCCTGCACCATGGTTACCCCTGTGAGGTACATGCAAGGTATCCTCTCTCCTTTGTCTCTCTTTCAAGGTGTACATGTTGATATTTATCAGTTTTTCCTTGTAAGGCTTTTGGTGCAACCCTGCATTGTTTTAGTTGCCCTCCTCTGGATTGCCCCCACTCAGTCTATGCATTTCTGAGGTGTGGCCTCCAAAACAGGACACAGTACTCCAGGTGGAGTCTCACCAGGAAGCGATGCAGTGGCAACACTATCTCTCTCTCCTCCTGATGGAGATCCCTCTCCCTATACATTCCAACATCCCACTGGCCCAACTCACTGCTTTGTTACACTGCCCTGCCACTTTAAGTTCATTTGATATGACAACTCCAAGGTCTCTTTCCTGCTTAATGACTCTCAATATCTCCCACCATCCTATACTCAGCGTCTGGGTTTATTTGCCCTAAGCGAATGATTTTGCACTTTTTGGCATTGAACCTCAGCCACCATGCTCTTAACTACAGCTTGAGTTTCCCAAGATCCCTATGAATTTTCTCCATCCCCTTCTCAGTGTTTACCTTATGACAGATTTGGTGTCATCTGCACAAAGGCATGCCATTCCAGTTTTTCTGAAATGTCACTTATGAAGACATTGAAGAGGACCGGGTCACAGTCCTATCATTTGAGTGCTATTAACTACCACCCTGTATCTCTTATCCATTAACCACTTTCTAACCCAATTTACCACCTTGGATACCACCCCCAGGCTGCTCAGTTTCTTTATCAGTCTCCTGTGTGGCACAGTGTCAATGGTCCTAATGATGTCCAGATAAGCCATGACCACTGCCCTCCCCTCATCTGTTTCCCTGATCACCCAGTCAAAGAAATCAATCAGATTCATCTGGCATGACCTACTCCCCCATGAATCCATAAAGCCTGTGGTCTTGCAGCCCACTGAACTCAAGACACTCTGCTAGTCTTTGTTCTAGTAGCATTTCCATTAATTTCCCCACCACTTCTGGCCTGGTGCTGATGGCTGAGGCGCTGGGTGCCTTACCTCATGCTACTGTGGCGACCCGTGTTCAGGAACGAGCACGGGCCTCCTGGTGGTCAGCAGGGGAGGAGAAGGATCGAGTGTCTGAGGGACTGCTTTCCTTTTCTGGGAAGGAGGGCCACCGGCAGTCGGTGTTGTCTGGCCCCTAGCAGTGGCTGGGGGATGGCACACTGATGCTCAGAGAGGGAGAGGAGAGGAGGCAGACGCTGTGAGGAGTGCATGTGGATGCATGCATGCTCTCTCCTTAGGGCGTCATTGCATGCCTCCTCTCCTAAGAGGAGAAAATTGGAAAAAGAGTCCTGGGCATGGCACAATGACAGCCAATCCCTGCAGGCCCAGCTCCCACAAATAGCAGTAACCTCTGCACCAGATCTGTTCCAGTGGGTTGAGGGATCCCTGCCGCCTCATCATGGGGGGGCAAGCCGTGGAGGACAGCAGAAGGTGGGCAGTGAGCGGAGGACGGGGCTGGAGGATCAGGCCAGAAGGAGTGTGCCTGGGAAAGACAATGAAGTTAACTGCAAAAAAATTTCCCCACTGCTAAGGTGAGATTGACTTGTCTATAGTGACTAGCCTCCTCCTGATGCCACTGTTATGAAGAGGGACCATGTTTGCTCCTCTCCTCTGGAACCATACCTGTTTTAAGAGAGCTATTAAATAAGACCATCAGTGGGGCAGCTAGTACCTTCCTGAATTCCTTTAGTACCCTTGAATTTACCCATCCAGTCCAAACGCCTTACCCACTTTCAGAGCTGCAAGTCACTTCAGGATTGTTTCCTCTGAAAATGAACTTGCATCCACCCCTTGCTTTGTTCTTGCTGCTCCCTGGTGATCAGTCACTCCCCCTCTACTGTGAAGACTAAGCAGAAGTACCTCTTCAGGTTGTCTGCTTTCTCTTAGTCCTCTTCTTTGCAATCCCCACCTTCTTTATCCTTACTAAGCCTCTCCTTGCCTTTATCTTCTCATTCATGCACCTGAAGAAAGTCTAATCCCCTTTAGCAACCACCTTGAATGTCATTTTTTATGTCTGTGCCTTTTTTTTCCTCACTGCCTTTCCTGCTTCCCTCTGTTTTACTTGGGACACCTCCCTGTCTTCTCCCCTTTACATTTTCATATACTGACTGAATGCCACCCTTTTTTCTTCACCACCTTGGTCACTTCCCTAGAGAAACATAATGGTCTCTTTTTCCTTCTGCTTTCATTTATTTCCTTCACACAGAGGCTGGTTGCCTTAATTACACCCTCACTTATTTTTCCACACTGCACCTCTACACCTCCACCTACCCCTCCCTAGCAGTCTCCATGTATAAGGCCATTTCTGAAGTAGTCTCCGATTTCTTTAAAATCTGCCCTTCTAAAGTCTAGGACCCTCATCCTCATGTGGTTTGCCACTGTTTCCCTGCCTTATTGTTAAACCACAATGTATGGTGATCACTGCGATGTCTGCAATGATTTCTCTGTTTGTAAGCACCAGGTCCAACATTGCCCCATCCCTAGTGGGTTCACTAACTAGCTCCCTGAGAAAAAACCCTTGTTGGGAGTCAAGAATGGCCCTGCTCCTTGACAAAGATACAGTTGGAAGCCTCTAATCTACACATCTGTCAGACTGAAGTCACCAACTTGCAACACCTCCCATTTTCCAGCCATTCTCTTGATGACTTCTCCAAGTGCCTTATCCAAGTCCTCTCCCTATGCTGGAGGTCTATATAACACCATGGTATGGATGGCAACATCAGTGCCTGTCTCTCGGATGACCCACAGCACATTCAGCCCTTTTTTTTCCTTCTGGCATCCCTGGACTTCTATAGCCTTGATTCCCTCCATTACATATAATACAACCCCTCCTCCCCACTTCCCAGTGTGTCCTGAACAGACAGTAGCCTGGTATGTCCATATCCCAGTTGTGGCTGTCAGAGCACCACCACTCTGTTATAGCCACCAGATCCAGCCTAGCCTCTGCCATAATGACCTCCAGGTCTAGAATTTTATTTCCCAGACTCCATGCATTGGCAAACATGGTTCTTCACACCTTGCTCCCTCCCTGCCTGCTTCTTTACTTCCTCCCTCCTGCCTGTGCTGTTCCCAAATGCTCCCCATCACCCACCTCATCCCTTGATACCTTCTCTGTTACCTGTCTCCTTTACTCCTTCCTTTTGCTTCCTTGATTTATACCCCCTTGTCCTCTGTCCTGTACCCCTACCCGTGTTTTCTTAAGACCAGTGCCCAAGGGAAGTTTACACCCCTCAGGCCCTCCCTTACTGCTGCTTCATCATCTGGCGGGGGGGGGGGAGGCAATTGTTGCCTCCTTTAGTTCTACAGCCTCCATCATGGCAAGTTTAAATGCTCATCCAAGTAGCATTTAAACCTCCCAGAAAGACTGTGGTCTCCTACCTGAAAGGATGCAGGCCTTCTCCCCGACTGAGTCCCATATCTTACTGAAGTCCCCAGTGTAGATAAATCCCTCCTCCATGCACAATGCTTTCAACCAATTGTTAAAAGCCCTGGTGCAGAGTGTCCTTTCCTCTCTCTAACCAGATACAGGTAACACCTCAGCAAAAGCCACCGTGCGTGCCACCTATTGAGACCCATCCCCTGCTCCCTGAAATTTCCTTGTGTTATCCCTACCCTGCCCATTGTCATGCCATTTATCTTCAGGTGGACAATTAAATCTAGCTGCTTCCCATCTCCTGCTGCCCTTGTGATCCTTTGAATCCAGTCTCCATCCCCAAAGCTGAAGCACCTCTCAGAAACCTCATCACCCACTCTCTTCCTCCCCCATCCTTCCAGGTTTATCCCCCTAACAACAAAGTTCCCCACTTGCAGCTGCTTCCTTCTAAGCTGAGGGCCTCCTCCTACCTCATTGAGACCTCTTCCTCCCTCCTTGGGGCCTCCCCTTCTGAGTACAGAATCCTCTGGTGTGCCCACCCAAACTGATCAGCAGAACAGTCAGGATCAGGTTGGGTGGGTGCACAAGAATGGCAAGGGAAAATAATTCTAAATGCAGCAGTGGCCTTTCCCACCCCCATTATATGGTTACTCATCATAAGGATGCATATGCTCTATTCATAAGTAGTGTATAAAAGTACTGACAATACTGCAGAGGACAAAGCTCACAGTACTATTGCTTCCTTCCTTCCTTCCTTCCTTCCTTCCTTCCTTCCTTCCTTCCTTCCTTCCTTCCTTCCTTCCTTCCTCCCTTCCTTCCTCCCTTCCCTTCCCTTCCCCTCCCTTCCCTTCCCTTCTTTTACCTGCAAATGATTACTGCTGCATCACTTCCTGGTGCTACTGAACACATAATGGTAAGTGGAGCTTCTGTGTGGTGCCATCCCATTCTGTTAGAGAGAAAATGAAGTGCAAAAGAAGAAGGAAACCATGTTGGTTCTCAAAAACAGTAACAGAAAAGGTCAGAGCCAAAAGGCAGGCCCTCAGGAAATATAAGGGAACACAGCAGGATGAAGATAGGGAGGCATACCAAACTTCCCTAAGGGAAGTAGGGAAGGCAGTAAGACAGGCAAAGGCCCAAACCGAGGAAACACTAGCACAACCAGTAAAAGAAGGTGACAAGACTTTCTATAGATACATTAGTGAAATGAGAAAGTCCAGAGAGGTTATTGCTAAGATCAAAGGGGATGGGGGGGGCATGTGAGGAGGAGGACCATGTAAAAGCATCTATCCTAAATGGATACTTCTGCTCAGTATTTACTGAGGAGAAGGTAGGGCAGGGCCCACAGCTCAGCACCATGGACACAGGGGGGAGGGAGGTGTGCACTAGTCCCTTCACAAAAGAAAGGGTCCTACAAGAGCTTGATAAGCTCAGGGTGGACAAGGCAATGGGACCTGATGGCATACATCCCAGGGCACTAAAGGAGCTAAGGGTGGAACTAGCAGAGCAATTATCAGAACTGTTTAGTGAGTCTCTGAGCATAGGGGAGGTCCCAGAAGACTGGAGAAGGGCTCATGGATCCCGCTTCACAAGAGTGGCAGCAGGGAGGAGGCAGGGAACTACAGACCAGTCAGTATTACCTCAGTAGTGGTCAAGATCATGGAGGCACTCCTTAAGGAAAGGATAGTACAACACCTGGAATCCATAGGAGCACAGGATCCAAGACAGCATGTGTTTACAAAAGGAAGGTCCTGTCAAACTAATCTCATAGATTTCTTTGACTGAGTAACCATACTGGTGGACCAAGGGGGAGCAGTTGATGTCGCCTACCTTGACTTCAGCAAAGCTTTCTATACTGTTCCACATAGAAGATTGATTAATAAGCTGGGTAGGCTCGGGGTGGGTAAGAAGCTGGTCAACTGGGTGGTAGACTGGTTGTCGGGCAGAAAACAGAGAGTGGTGGTAAATGGTATACAGTCAGAAGAGATGCAAGTCACAAGTGGGGTACCTCAGGGATCAGTCCTGGGGCCAGTCCTTTTCAATATCTTCATCAGAGACATTGCAAATCGACTGGAGGGTAAGGTTTGTCTGTTTGCAGATGACACCAAGATCTGCAACAGAGTAGATGATCCAGATGGGATGGACGGAGTGAGCAGAGATCTGGATAAACTAGCAAAATGGTCAGAAGAGTGGCAACTGGGGTTTAATGCAAAGAAGTGCAAGATCATGCACATAGGGAAGAGAAACCCTAAAGCCACCTATAGGCTGGGAGGGGAGTTGCTGGCAGTCACAAGGGAAGAAAGAGACTTGGCATCATCATCACCAGTGACCTGAAATCATCCAAGCAGACCACTAAAGCACTATGTAAGGCTAGGGGGTTGTTGGGGTGTATTAGTAGAGGTATCACAAGTTGGAAGAGGGAGGTAATAATCCCTCTTTACAAGACACTGGTTAGGCCCCATCTGGAGTACTGCATGCAGTACTGGAGGCTACACCTTCACAAGGATATTAACCAGATTGAGGCAGTCCAGAGAAGGGCAATCAAAATGGTGCAGGGACTGCATCAGAAAACATATGAGGACAGATTAACGGAGCTCAATTTGTATACCCTAGAGCAAAGGAGGGAGAGAGGTGAGATGATTGAAACATTCAAACACCTTAAGGACATTAACAAGGTGAAAGAGTCTAATATGTTTCAATATAAGAAAAATAGCAGAACAAGAGGACACAGCATGAGATTAGAGGGAAGCTGATTAAGGGGTAATGTGAGGAAGTTCTTTTTCACAGAAAGGGTGGTGGATGCATGGAACGGCCTACCTCAGAAATGTAGAAAAAGAAATGGGCAAACTAAATGGACCTTGCGGTCCTTACCTGCCATCAACTTCTATATGTTTCTATGTGCCATTGCCAATCTCAGTACAGTAAGGCGTTGTTACTGTGATTTAATGCGTTGTGTTCACACCAGCCTATGCATGCCCTAATACATGGTCAGGGTTAGTACAAAGTGATTGTAGATTCCTATGTCCCTGAAAAGAAGGAAAAAAAAAACCCACCATACTAACTACAGTAGACTGGAGCAGAGGGCTGATGAATTGTGTCTACAATGTTTTAACAAGAAGTAGATCATTTTCCTTAACATACCGATGACAGACCTAAGTATGGTATGGGTAACCCATGGCAAATCCAAGTTGCACAAGTAACATATTTGTCATGCAGTTGGCCAACACTGAATACTGGACCCCTCATCTGTGCAAAGTCTTTTTACAAAGGAAAGAATACAGCTTTAAATAAATGGACATATCAAACATGGATTGTTATTCTACTTTAAGATCACTATCCCAAGTTGCCTAGAAAGACAATTTTTCATAACTTTGTTTATTTTTTTTGCTCAGGCCCAAATATATTAGTTTTTTTTTTATAATGAATGCACTGGCCTCAGAATTCTAGATACCAACTGCACTGGCAGCGTATTACTTGATATAACAAGGAAAGCACACTGGAGATGAGACTTTGATTTAGCATACACTATCATATGTGATGACTATTTAAATATATTAACTAGTGATAGCTGGAAGAGGATCCAGCCAGTCCATCAAAGACTTACATGCAGCCAGACAGCAGTAGAGCATCATAGGAAAGCAGACAAAGATACGGTGGGCAGAACAGATGAAATAATTAGCATCAGTGAGTGAAGACCAATGACTACTAGTTCTGAGGCATTTGGGACTTGAGCAATACTCTCAACAGCAAGGATTTCACTAGTTCAAACAAGCCTGAATATACTGTGTTCCTCAGATAAGAGAACATCAGTACAGAGTCTTCTCAACAGTGTCGTTTATAGCATGAACCACTAATCTTGTACTTTGGGACATAGTGTTAATCATTGCAAATATATGCAGAGAGAGACAGTCCAACGTGGAAGCAGCATTGCAAAAGAAATGTGTGACAAAAGAAATGTGCAAAGCCTCCCAGCTGTCCTTTCAACATTTACAATTAGAAGAGGATGTGCACATATGAATAGCTCCCACCAACATAAAACAGGCCTCTATATGGAAGCAACAAAGGGCAGGATATTGAAAACTCCAAAATTGCTCCCCCTAAATGCTGGACCCCAGGAGATAGTAAGTGCTTGGAGTTCATTCTGCTATATACTGTAAGAACATGCTTGCAGCACACTGTGAGTGCTATATACAACATGTTTAAATATACCATGTGAAAGCTAAGCACAAATGCAGGCACAAACCTATTTGCTCCTCACAAACTACAACTCCCCCCCCCACTGACCACATGAGGTATTTGTCCAATTGAGAGCAAAAAAGACTCAAGAAGAAATCTAGGACTAAGTGCCTGGCACATGTAATTGCTCCTGTGGAGCAATCTGCCATATTCGATGTTTCCCATACAAATTGCCTCATATCATAGTCAAGGCACTATGAAGTCAATTGCATACAGTTATGGCCTCTTTAGCATATGAGAAAAAACCTTTTGTTCTTTGGAAAGCATGAAGGGACCCACCCCATTAGTAACAATATTGCTGGGATGTAACAGAACACTCATGAAGTAACTCCTCACCCCCTACCCCATGCCAAGTATGTTTCAATAGGACTTCCTGTGAGTCTAATGGACCCCACAACTTCCAGTCCCCATGCCCAGTATGTTTTAATAGGATTATCTGGTAGTCAAGTGGAACCCACAACCCTGAATCCTCATGCCAGTATGTTTCAATAGGACTCCCTGGTAGTCTAGTGGAACCCACAACCCCCTGTCCCCATGCCCAGTATATTTA
This sequence comes from Neoceratodus forsteri, assembly GCA_016271365.2. Classification (NCBI taxonomy): domain Eukaryota; kingdom Metazoa; phylum Chordata; order Ceratodontiformes; family Ceratodontidae; genus Neoceratodus; species Neoceratodus forsteri. The sequence goes on from CM057459.1 coordinate 88,158,851, forward strand.
ATAGGATTCCCTGGTAGTCTAGTGAAACCCACAACCCTGAATCCCCACACCCAGTATGTTTTAATAGGATTCCCTGGTAGTCTAGTGGAACCCACAACTCCCTGTCCCCATGTCCAGTATATTTCAATAGGATTCCCTGGTAGTCTGGTAGACCCCACATCCCCAATCCCCATGCCCAGTATATTTTAATAGGATTCCCTGGTAGTCTAGTGGAACCCACAACTCCCTGTCCCCATACCCAGTACATTTAATAGGATTCCCTGGTAGTCTAGTGGAACCCACAACCCTGAATCCCCATGCCCAGTATGTTTTAATAGGATTCGCTGGTAGTCTAGTGGAACCCACAACTCCCTGTCTCCATGCCCAGTATATTTCAATAGGATTCCCTGGTAGTCTAGTAGACCCCACAACCCCAATCCTCATGCCCAGTATATTTTAATAGAATTCCCTGGTAGTCTAGTGGAACCCACAACCCCCTGTCCCAATACCCAGTATATTTTAATGGGACTCCCTGGCAGTCTAGTTGAACCCACAACCCCCAATATCCATGCCCAGTATGTTGTTAGTCAAGTGGACCCCCACCACAATCCTCATGCCTATTTGAAGGTTCCTTCCCCCGCCACTGCTCCTTTGAGGTAGCCAACACTTACCTTCTATTTAACTGTACTGCAGGCTGCAATCTGCAACACACAGTTACTGTAATACAAACTAAGTCCAATATTGCTCATACTGTGCATCCACACTAACGTAGGTTTCATTTCAGAGCACTTTTATTTGAACCATTATTCTTATAACGTAGGCAGTAATACCACCCCCAATGAACAAAGCCGTGTGTGCTTTGAACACCCACCTGAAATACTTTTTCAGGGGGGTGAAGCTACTTTCAAACTACAAGGGGCACTGTTCATAAAAGTTCATCTTTAGTTTAAATCCCAGTGCAAGCAGCACTCAGGGGGAAACGCCAGACCTCACCCAACAAATAAACATGCTGAAATCTGGTCAATGGAAAATCAAGTACACAAATGCTCGCAGTCTGGGAAACAAGATCCCAGACCTGCAGGCAATAATGCCAGAGGCTAAACTGGACATATTAACAATTAGCAAGATGTGGTTTACCAGTAAACACACTTGGGATACTTCAGTACCTGGCTATGTACTGTTCAGAAGAGACCAAGGTGCAAAAAGGAGGAAGGGGTGGAGTGGCCCTGTATGTTAATATAATATCAAAGCTACAGAAATTCAGAATACACATAAGGAGCCAGGAGAACTGTGGGTCACCTTGGAAACAGGAAATGAGACAGCCATAAGAACTGGGGTTGTGTACAGGCCCCCAGACCAGGGGGAGGACATAGACACATTACTGTTAGAAGATATGCAAAACATAACAGTTAAAGGGGAGGTTCTGATAATGGGAGACTTCAACATGCCAGATACAGATTGGTCAATACCAGCAGGAACATCTGACAGAACTAGACACATGGTGGATTCCCTGCAGGGGGAAGGCCTCAAACAACTGGTACACCAACCCACAAGAGACAGGGCTATCCTAGATCTAGTACTGACTAACAGGGAAAGGATCACAGCTCTCCAGGTAGAAGGTCACTGGGGAGCCAGTGACCATCACATGGAATGGTTCAATTTGGCCACTACAACTAAATCATCCCATTCCAAGGCAAAAATATGGGACTTCAGAAGAGCTGACTTTGGTAAGATGGCCAACAGAGTTAAGCTAGCCCTGGAAAAATGAAATACAGGTGAGGGGGTACAGGCAAAGTGAGCAAGCAGTAAGGATGCAATACTTGAGAAGCAACATCCCATTGTGTTAGAGAAAAAAAGAAGTGCAAAAGAAGAAGGAAACCACTTTGGTTCTCAAAAACAGTAGCAGAAAAGGTCAGAGCCAAAAGGCTGGCCTTTAGGAAATATAAGGGAACACGGTGGGATGAAGATAGAGAGGCATACCAAACTTCCCTAAAGGAAGCAAGGAAGGCAGTAAGGCAGGCAAAGGCCCAAACTGAGGAAGCACTAGCACAGACAGTAAAAGAAGGTGACAAAACTTTCTATAGATACATAAGTGGAAGGAGAAAGTCCAGAGGGGGTTTTGCTAAGATCAAAGGCGATAAGGAGGCATGTGAGGAGGAGGACCTTGTAAAAGCATCTATCCTAAATAGTACTTCTGCTCAGTATTTACTGAAGAGAAGGTAAGGCAGGGCCCACAGTTCAGCACCATGGACACGGGGGGGGAGGGAGGTGAGCACTATTTCCTTCACAAAAGAATGGGTCGTACAAGAGCTCGATAGGCTCAGGGTGGACAAGGCAATGGGACCTGATGGCATACATCCCAGGGTACTAAAGGAGCTAAGAGTGGAACTAGCAGAGCCATTATCAGAACTGTTTAGTGAGTCTCTGAGCACAGGAGAGGTCCAAGAAGACTGGAGAAAGGCTCATTTGATCCTGCTCCACAAGAGTGGTAGCAGGGAGGAGGCAGGGAACTACAGACCAATCAGTCTTACCTCAGTAGCGGGCAAGATTATGGAGAAACTCCTTAAGGAAAGGATGGTGTAACACCTGGAATCCATAGGCGCACAGGATCCAAGAAAAGCATGGGTTTACAAAAGGAAGGTCCTGTCAAACTAAACTCATAGATTTCTTTGACTGGGCACCAGAGTGGTGGACCAATGGGGAACAGTTGATGTCGCCTACCTTGACTTCAGCAAAGCTTTCGATACTGTTCCACAGAGAAGATTGTTTAATAAGCTGGGTAGGCTCGGGGTGGGTCCGAAGTTGGTCAACTGGGTGGCAAACTGGTTGAGGGGCAGAAAACAGAGAGTGGTGGTAAATGGTAAACAGTCAGAAGAGATGCAAGTCACAAGTGGGGTACCTCAGGGATCAGTTCTGAGGCCAGTCCTCTTCAATATCTTCATCAGTGACATTGCAGATGGACTGGAGGGTAAGGTTTGTCTGTTTGCAGATGACACCAAGAGCTGCAACAGAGTTGATGATCCAGATGGGGTGGGCAGAATCAGCAGAGATCTGGATAAACTAACAAAATGGTCAGAAGAGTGGTAACTGGGGTTTAATGCAAATAAGAGCAAGATCATGCCCAAAGGGAAGAGAAACCCAGAAGCCACCTATAGGCTGGGAGGGGAGTTGCTGGCAGTCTCAAGGGAAGAAAGAGACTTGGGCATCATCATCACCGATAACCTGAAATCATCCCGGCAGACCACTAAAGCACTAGGTAAGACTAGGGGGATGTTAGGGTGTATTAGTAGGGGTATCACAAGTCAGACGAGGGAGGTAATAATCCCTCTTTACAAGACACTGGTTAGGCCCCATCTGGAGTACTGCGTTCATTACGGAGGCCACACCTTCACAAGGACATTAACCAAATTGAGGCAGTCCAGAGAAGGGCAACCAAAATGGTGCAGGGACTGCATCAGAAAACATATGAGGACAGATTAGCGGAGCTCAATATGTGTACCCTAGAGCAAAGGAGGGAGAGAGGTGATATGATCGAAACATTCAAACACCTTAAGGGCATTAACAAGGTGAAAGAGTCTAATATGTTTCAATATAAGAAAAATAGCAGAACAAGAGGACACAACATGAGATTAGAGGGAGGCCGATTAAGGGGCAATGTGAGGAAGTTAAATTTCGCAGAAAGGGTGGTGGGTGCATGGAACGGACTACCTCAGAAAGTGGTGGATATGAATACAGTGCACGGCTTCAAACAGGCATGGGATGGGTATAAGGGAGCAATACAGATGAGTATGACTAGATAGACCATTGACAGAGCAAAGGCCGATGGCACATTTATGAGGTAGAAAATGAAATGGGCAGACTGGATGGGCCTTGCGGTCCTTATCTGCTGTCAACTTCTATGTTTCTATGTTTCAGTTTGTAATAACACTGACCCATAGGTGGGATGATATCTCACAAGAATGTCCTAACTGCTTGTGTTTTACCGATACATAGAAATGTTGGGTCTACAACGTTATTTATCAGTTTATCTTCTTCCACGATAAGTTATCATTTCCAAAAATGAAATATTTTAATCATTCTACACTTCAGTGAAGAAACAATATGAGCATTTCTTATTAAATGCTTACATTGTATCATGTTGTCCATATCATTTAAGCAATAAACCCTGGGGTTACATATTCGAAACATTTCCATATGCAATTTGGTAATTCCAGTTCTTATGCAAATTTCAAACTCTGTTTTTGGGCCAAAAAGAAAGTCTTTAGAATTTTTATGAAGTTTGCTAGAATTTATGAAAAATATAATTTCTTTTAATATGCCAGATCTGAATATTTTTGACAGCCATTGTTTTTCTCCTAAATATTTATTTTGAACTTTGCAGGAACAAACCAGTTGTACATGTAGATGTTTTGAAGCTCTGGTCCCTGGTTCTTTGCTAACTACTTTAGGTCCATCTTAACGTTAATGTTTCAGAATTCCAACCCAGGATAGTGTGGGCTTGCACCTTCATGAGGCTCGAATGAGGTTACGTTTTCTTTCTGAGTTGCAGTTTTTTAATATTTTAGCTCACCATCCTAATTCCCAGCGAGTGTGTAGGAGAAGGACAACTGGTTATAGATCCAGTGGTGCCCCAAGCTGAAATACTTGTTGTCCCCCCTTTCACCACTTCCACTGCCCTCTCTCCTTGTTTCTGCACCACCCCAGATTACATCCAAAACATGGTAACAATTCTATGAATACACGGGTGACAAGAGCAATCTTGGTATTGATATTAACACTTTTTGAATTTTCCTTTAGTGCACCAGTTCTGTACTTGGTTCACTTGTGCCTGACACCACCTATGAGCGAGGAGGCTACTTTAGTATTTTCAGCTTTATCATTTTACTGTAGTTACTCTTGACTGCAGTACTGTCTTTAAAACTGAACTCACTGTTTTTTTTCTTCATTCATTCAAATCACCAGCAGAGCAAAAGATGTTTATTAAAAGAATTAAAGAAGGACTAGGGCAGTGCAAGTCAGCAAATTTGGCCTGACAGGTCAATTTCTAGCCAGTCTGGGCAACACCTGAATTGGCCCGATTTGGCCTGAAATTAAATGAAGGGTTTTGTGTGTTAAAACACATTGGATTTTAAATGGCTTCTCATGCATTATTACAACATGCTGTTGAAGTGCATGATAAACAATGAACAATATGTGTAAGTAGAACCTTCATGATGAGTGGGGAAGGGTACCATACCAAGAGGCTAGGTGTCGGGCAGAAAACCTAAAACACCTTCCTCCTCCACTCTTCCATCCTACCCAGACTTGCTCCCCCACTTACTAGTACTCCTCATGGCGGTGCTGATGCTGATGATGGGGTGATGATGATCATCATGAAGATGATGGCAAGAGAGTCTAAGAACACGAAAATGATCACCAATCAGAAAAACGAGAGTGAGCTGTGCTGCAGCAGTACTGAGACTGACAGAATCTGAGGCAAATGCATATTGTGGATGCCTATGGATGACACCGGAGCATATCCAGGGCAACACTTTCCCCCTCTTCTGTTCCATCCCTCCCAGTAAAAGGTGAAGCCACTTGTCTGGAACAGTCACAAAGCTGCACTAAGTTCAGTTCTTCTGCACTGCTCAGAAATGTTCGGAAAGAAAGTTTTAAAAAATATCAAAATGGTGGCAAAGAACACCACAGAGCATATGAGTGTCTGATATGGGCCTTCCTCTACTTCACCAGGCCTTTGTGTAAAACTTATTTTTTTCAGACTCAGCCAGCAAAAAACTGTTTTGTTTGTTTTTAATTTTGCCTCTGGGGGATCAGAGACAGCCCCTGCCTGCCCATTCCCAACCTTTCAATCAGCTGCTGCAGATGCTGTTAGTTTTCTTTCACTATTCAGACTGCAAGAGCCAGCTAGATTGTATTTTTTAAGCAATGCATTTCTCTCAATTTGTTGCTTTTGTTATATTTCTTTTTTTTTTTTAAGCCTATTCCTACCCATCAGACTCTGTCTTTCCTCCTTTTTGAGAACACTCAACAGTAGTTGTGGAATAAAGTTGTGCCACCCTACACTGATGAGCTCTCAGACAGTGCAGTACTGGAGGCCACACCTTCCAAGGACATTAACCAAATTGAGGCAGTCCAGAGAAGGGCAACCAAAATGGTACAGGGACTGTATCAGAAGACATATGAGGACAGATTAACGGAGCTCAATATGTATACCCTAGAGCAAAGGATGGAGAGAGGTGATGTAATCGAAACATTCAAACACCTTAAGGGCATTAACAAGGTGAAAGAGTCTAACGTTTCAATATAAGAAAAATAGCAGGACAAGAGGACACAGCATGAGATTAGAGGGAGGCCGATTAAGGGATAATGTGAGGAAGTTCTTTTAAACAGAAAGGGTAGTGGATGCATGGAAAGGCCTACCTCAGGAAGTGGTGGATATGAATATAGTGCAGGGCTTCAAACAGGCATGAGATAGGCATAAGGTAGCAATACAGATGAGTATGAATAGATAGGCCATTGACAAAGCAAAGGCCGATGGCACATTCATAAGGCAGAAAAAGAAATGGGCAGACTGGATGGGTCTTGCAGTCCTTATCTGCCATCACCTTATATATTTTTATGTTTCTGTGGTACGCTACAGCTCCTTCTGCCTGTCATGCTGCTCACCTCTAGCACCTCTGAGTTGACTTGAGGGAGTTTATTTATTGATTTACTTATTTTTGATAACCGGGTAGGTACGCTAGACATAGTAAATGCCTATTTCAGACATGACCCGGGAGAGTACAAAACAGGTACAGTCAGTACAGAGAAAGCAGTACAATAAAGTACATGAATAGTATAGATAACACAGGAACGTTATAGACGGTAAAATACATTAGCAAGGTACAGTATAGTGGGATAAGTATTAAACAGGAGTAACATGCAGTATACAACAATTAAATGTATTGGGACTAGCTACAAGATAACAAAATATAATAGAGGGAGCTTATTAGATACATTTGAGAGAGTAACATGCTAATCTGTAGTCAGATACCCCCTCCCCCATGGAGGGGGAGAGGGGAGTAGGTTAGGAAATATTGGGTGGTAGAGAGATAAGTACAAAGGCAGAGGGACAGGTGAAGAAGTAGGACAGAGCAAGATATAGCCTATAACAGCAAGCAGTAAGTGCTGGTGGAAAGGATATGACCACAAAACAGAGAGGTTATTGCTTAAGGGAATGAAGGGGAGTTCAGAGGGGAATGAAGCAGGAGTAGGGCTCAGATTGGAGGAGGTGACTTTTTAGTTGATGATTAAAGATGGTGTGGGTAGGAGCAAGTCGGATAATAGTATATAGGGAGTTCCAGAGAGCTGGGGCTATGTGTGAGAATGCCTGAGCACCCATAACTGTTTTACATCTGGTACAGTAAGGAGCTGCTGATCTCCAGAGTGGAGGGCATAGGAGGGACACTGAGGAAACAGCAGCCAAGCTAGTGTAGGGGGATGCCAGTGCACATGACGCTATCCATAAGTGAGCCAATGGTGGTTAGCTGTAGGGGAGAACCAGTTTAGGTTGCTGTAAAGGTGGCAGTGATGGGTACGTCTATGTGAAGCAAGATCAAAGCAATAGATATTGTTATAAGTAGTTTCCCAATTGTGTAAACTAGCCTTTGTGGCACCAGCATAGGTGATGGAGCCATAGGTAAGAGCTGGGAGGAGGATGCCCTAGGCTATGGCAATTTGAGCAGAGCGAGTGAGTGAGTGTCTAGTTCTATCAGACAGTCCAATTTTGGAGTTGACTGATTTATAGGTAGTGGATAAATGGAGGTCAAAGTCTAGAAAGGGGTCTAGGGTAACACCCAGATATTTGAAGAAGAGGCTGCTTTCAAAGAGGGGAGCCATCAGGGCAGGAGATAGCTGGCTGGCCAAGGCATTTCCTTAGCCTGAGGGCAGACCCAAATAGCATAGATTGGGTTTTACAGGTGCTGAGTACAAGTCTGTTCCCTGAAATCCAATTTTGGATATGGCAAAAGTCAGAGGAGAGGGTAGAGTTTAGGGTGGCAATGTCCTTTGCACTGTGGTAGAAGACAAGGTCACCTACATAGAGAAGGAATGAGGAGTGGGGGGTATGATGGTAAATATCATTGATATAAAAAGAAAAGAGAAGAGGACCAAGGACAGAGCCCTAGGGTACATCGAGGTTGACTGTAGAGAGCTCTGAATTTGCAGATCAGTACTTGACATATTGTTGCCTATCCAAGAGGTAACTGTTATGCCAGGCAATAACCTCAGGGAAGAAGCTAAGGGGAGGACATTTTGGTCAGCAGTAAGATGTGATCAACAAGGTCAAAGGCCTTGGTCAGGTCAGTAAAGACTGCACCAGTCAGAAGGCCAGAGTCCATGGCAGTTTTGGCATCATTTATGAACTTGGGGAGAGCAGTGGAAGTTCCATGGTCTTTCCTAAAGTCATGCTGAGAGTCTGAGAGTAGGTTAAATTTATGGAGGAAATCAATTGTTTGCAGGGAGATGAATTTTTCTAGGATTTTGCTAAATACAGGGAGTAGGGCTATTGGTCTATAATTGGATGTGGACTTCGGGTCATCTTCTTTAAGAGCAGGAAAAATTTGGACTGTCTTCCAGATATGAGGAACAACTCCTGAGCAGAATTATAAGTTAAATATTCTAGCCAGTGGGGCAGCAAGAAGAGGAGCAGCTAGCCTGAGAAGGTGGGGCTCAAGGCTATCAGCTCCGATGCTACTACTGTCAGAGATAGTGTCAAGCAGATCATTAACCCTCTTATTATTTAGAATGCGAAAGTGAAAACAGTAGGAGGTGTTGAAGGGGGGCTGTGGGTTAGGATCAGGAGCAATGGGGGAGGAAAAGGAACTGGTGTACTTAGCTAAGTCAGACAAGTGTTGGTTAAAGGAGCTGGCAATTGTAGTTGGATTATTACAGTATTGACCATTAATTACCATATCCTTGGGAGACTGGCATTTTCCAGACCTCACAAAACTCTTTATGTGGGCAAACATTTTTTAGGGTCACCAGCAGCATTAAGCAGCAGGTTTTTACAGTAGGCTCTTTTGGCCCGTCAGATAGCTTGCTTGCAGAGATTAAGTTTGGACTGATATACCAGCAGGTTGGACAGTAGGCCTGTGGTTCTAAATTTGGCCCAACATTTGTGATGGGTTTTTAGATGTGCTAGGAGGTCCTTGCTAAGCCAACTGGATGGTGTACCCCGGATTCTCCTGGAAATGATGGGAGCAAGGAGGTGCTATAGTGCACAAAACTGCACTAAGAAATAGTCATGGGTTTCAGAGGCATTGTCAGTGGCAAAGAGAAAGGACCAGTTAACTCTCAAGAGGTCATACAGGAATCTAGTAGGGTCTAGTTTGGAGAAATCATGGAAGGATATGACTTTAGGATGAGGGGTGGGTAGGCCATGAACACACCAAATACAGAAAATAGGGGAAAGGTCGGCAATGGCATCCGATAGGATACCACCCCAGCAATCCTATCCATCCAATTAGGATTAAGTCAATCAATGTTCTAGAGCCCAAGTTATTGGCTATTCTAGTAGGTGCAGTAATGAGATGGTGTAGGTTCTACCCTCGGACAATTGAAGTAAAACTCCTGGAGGATTTACCCAGCCAGTCTAGAATAATATCTTCTAGGATAATACATTATGTCTGGCTGTAGAGTTGGCAGCAGACAGGAATTCTGTTAGACCAGCAGAGTCTCCAGCTTGGGGTTGTAGGCACAGGCAATATGCAGCTTCTTTGTGCCCCTGAGAAGGAGAGACAGATGTACTTCACAGGGTGAAAGGGGAGGTGTAGCTGTAACAGAAAGGTTTAGGTGCGATTTGAAATAAATGGCTACCCCTCCTCCCCATTTTAGGGAGAGGTGGTCCTTATGTATAAAATTGTAGCTGTTAGGGAGCAAGCAGAGTCCAGAATAGTTGGCTTTTACCAAGTTTAGCAGGTTTTTATTGGGGCACCCACACTTCAAGGTCAGCAAAGTTACAGAGTAGGGTATGAATATTTAAGGGAGCAATGCACAATCCCTTTTCTTCTGCCCAGTAAGGATCTGAGTGGTTGAGAGGTGTGACAGGACCAGGGTTAAGTTCAATGTCACCTGACAGTATAAGGGTAAGAGGACCAATGTAAAATAGAATGCATGATGCAACATAGAGAAGTAGGTGACATGGTAGATGATGGCAGCATTTCTAAGCAAACTTGGTGATGAGATGAACTTGGCCTGGGGCATGGAGGGGAGTGAAACTGAAGGAGGCAGTCTGGCTTGCAATAAGGTTAGAGTATACAAAGTCTGGAGAGGTGAAGGGATGGCAGACATGAAGCTGTAGAGAAGGTTCAGTGGAATGAGAGGAGGTAGATGGAATGAGGGAGGAGAGGACATGCAACAATACAAGCGAGGAGCAATAGAGAGACATTAAAGTAAGGGTATGCATGATCTGAGCCCGCAGGACCCACATAGGTAAGAAGGGGTAACAGTAGAGCATCAGAGGATAACGTTAGCAATGGGAGAGGTCAAGCGGAGGGGATATAGTGGAGAAGGATAGAAGCCAAGGGGCTAAAAGTGAGTACAAAGATTGAAAGTTAGAGTGATTTCTGACTTAGAGCCAGAGAAGCTGAAAAATATCTACTTGTCTGGGTAGTAGAAGAGAGCAACCAGAGCCTGAGTTGAGGGGGGAGGTAGAGCAGACCAGAGAAACAAGATTTTAGGGGTGTAGAAGTTGGCTGAATAGGTTCCCTGGGTGGGAGGTTGGAAGGGCAGTCAAGCTGTGCCACGTGACCTTAGAGGGCCTTTGGGATAAACATGTGCTGTGAGAGGATGCACTCTAGCAGGCTATATGACCTTGAGAATAGTGCAGCCACCTATGGATGGTACAGGCACAAGGGGTAGGAGGTTCAGTACCCACACTGTGATAGTCCTGTGTCTAAAGGAAAAGTAATAGGGAGAATAAGTACTGGGGGGGAAACTAAATGCAGCAGTCTGATAAAATGCTCTGGAAAAATGCTTAAATGTTACCTCACAGAGGGAGGAGCAGTAGTAACCTTTAGTGGTCAAATCATATAGGCTGCTAATTGAAAACTGGGTTGATAGTAAATCCAATGGTCACATGACAGAGTTACATGGGAGCATCTGCCTATAAGGCAAATGTTAACCTAATGTGGGAGGGTGGGGGGTGGGTGCGGTAGCCGCTGCAATAGCAGTGATGAGCCAACACTGTGCCTCACAGTCCTCTCAGTACCTGCAGCACTATTAGCAGGCTCCATGGTGCCCAAGGGAGGGGGAGAGCAGCTAGCCCTCTTGACTGACTCTGGCAGGGGCTGAAGGAATGCTGGAGTAGCCTAAAATGTAGTAGGTAAAGGGATTTGCAAATTAAAAGGTCACAGAAGAAGACAATGGAGGGGGTCAGGGCTAAACAGCAAGGGGTTGGGGTTGGAATCAAGTCTGCAGTCCAAGTTCAGGCCATAGCATCCCCCTGCAGATCAAATTGACTAGCAGCACTTAGAGCTAACAAACACTCACTTAAAGCTCCAATGTGACTGCATTACAAATCAGACAATTTAGAACAGACTCTTAAAGCTCCAGTCCAAATTAGCACTCAGCATCAGTCTAGCAGACTTTAAAAACAGATAGAAAAAAACAATCAGAGCCATCCCTCAGACAGAAAATCAGTACAGAAATAAATCACTTTTCCAACACTGTGCCTCACAGTCCTCTCAATACCTGCAGCACTGTGAGCAGGCTCTGCAGCGTCCGATGGTGGGGAAGGGCAGCTAGCCCACTTGAATGTCTCTGGCAGGTGCTGAAGGAATGCTGGAGTGGCCTGCAGCACTGTGAGCAGGCTCTGTGGCATCTGAGGAAGGGGGAGAGCAGCTAGTCCTCTTGAATGTCTCTGGCAGGGGTTGAAGGAATGCTAGAGTATCTTGCAGCACTGTGAGCAGGCTCTGTGTGTCTAAGTAAGGGGAGAGCTGCTAGCCCTATTTGAATGTATCTGGCAGGAGCTGAAGGGATGCTGGAGTAGCCTGCAGCTCTGTGAGCAGGCTCTGTGGTGTCCAGGAAGGGGGAAAGCAACTAGCCCTCTTGAATGTCTCTAGCAGTGGCTGCAGGAATGCTGGAGTAGCCTGCAGCACTGTGAGCACCACGGCTTCTGAGGAAGGGGAGAGCATTTAGCCCTCTTGAATGTCAGTTTATAAACTGACTCTGCCTCATAATGCCTGCTCCAATCAGAGTACAGCTAGCAGAAAGCAGGGTCAGTTGGTGAAAATAGATCCTTTAATTGGTCACATGATTCATCTGGCTGTCTCTTCTTCAGGCTGAGAGCAACTTTTAGAGGACTGTCATGGAGGTGGGAAGGAACCAGTAATATTAGGAGAGCAGGCAGCAGCATGTAGCTTCACTCACAGCAATAACAATGGAGGAGGAGGAGGATCAGAGTAGACCCTTCAGCTACACCCAGCCTCTAAGCTTCCCTGCCAGTCCCTCTTCTCACCACCTCCCCCGATTGCTGTGCATGTCTGTCCGAATACTTGCAGCACTACAGCATAGTGTAGTGCTTCTTCTGCAGCATGTGTCTCACTTAGGGATAATTTGGGCCAGGCTTCTCTGGTTTTGGCAGTGAAATCTGATTTGGAAATGTATTTCTGATCACTGCAAAACCCAAGTGACCCGAACATTTGGCCCGACTCGATTCCCAGCCCTAAAAAAAAACACATTGGGTCCAGGAAATGATTTGAATATATCTTGTAGCAGTTGCATTGATATGTGGAGAGGGGGACTTAGAGTTTTATCTGGTCATACAGCTATAATGTAATCATACAAGAAGTTTCTGTTGGCAGAATGCTGGTGTTCATCCATAGGTAAAGTGGTTCCCATACTTTTCACATATTCCCAATTCTCAACCCACATTCCCAGATCTCATGGCAATATCTTTTTCTGCAGAGCACCTCTGCCTGGGGGAAGGAAAGTGTCCACAAAAAGTGGCACTGGGAATCCATCACCTTTGCCACTGAATAGACCCCACCAGGTGACAGTGTAGCACATGCAGCCCATCCCCAGTGCTAGCAAACAGTCCTGCCAACCCAAAATTAAAATGTAGCTCTTGAAGTTCATCCCAGGTGCTTCTGATGTCCCACCCCATGACATATTAACTCCACCCTAGGAGCCCGTTCTACAGTGGAGTCCACCATGGTGAATTGCAGTACTGTGTAACTCTGGAGCAGAGTTACAGCAGGAAACAAGGCAGTTTCAGTAGAATTTAATCACTTTTGTCTTGCAGGAAGCTGTGACACTGTGTTGCATCCTGATGGGCTCTACTATTGGTACCAACAAAGTCCCCTCCCTGGCCAGTTAATGCTACACCAGTAGTCCATACACAGTACCGTCAAATTCCCTTCTGACCAGGTTCCTCTGTGGGGCACTCAAAACTATTCCTAGTGCCACCAAAAAGATGTAAACTAAATGCCTACCCTCCTAAGCCATCCATTCTCACTTGAACCCTTACGTTGTGTAATTTATCTTCTGGGTCGCAGGAATGTGTGCCTCATACTCTGCCCTCCTTTATAACATGTAACTGGTGGGTACATGTAACACTGTTAGCATTATTCCTGGAAATAACTGATGAAGTTTTATGGAGGCACAGCTGGTTTGTTTCCCCAATCTCCCTTGATGCCCACCCATTCATAGCTGCTCTCCCAAATTCCCTGTTACATGGCATAATCATCATGGTGCAGCTGTGACACCTGGCCAGATGATTTGGGAGTAGCACATCAGTGATGGTGAATTTCGGGCTGGGACTTGCATTGAATTGTTTTTTGCAACTGGGCAGAATAACACCAGTTGAAACTCAAACTGAATCTTCACCGACACTCTGATTTGAATCACCCAGCTGCATGTTACAGCTATGCTGCTCTACCCCCCCCCCCACATAATACGGCTCTGTGGAGGGAGGCGGGGCAGCTGAGGATGGGTATATGATGTCAGCAGATGTTAGTGCACTCACCAGCTGTACCTCTTAAAGACTGGGTCTGATATTTTTGGGGCAACACTGTAAACACTACAGATGCCCTCTCCCAATTTATGTTAATGAAAGGGCAGTGGGTGGGAGCACACATTGATGTGCCCCTGAATAAAAATTGCACAAGGTATGGTAGCAAGGGTAAATGAAGGTTTTGGGTGAGAAAGTGGTTTACTGAAGGGAAGGAGGGAAAGAGATATGTATTAATGATGGAGAAAGGGGGGTGTCACTGGACACCAGGAAGTGGTTGGCAGGCACTGGATAAAGTGAGGGCAGTGGTGCCATTGGAAACCAGAGAGTGTTTGGCATAGAAGAAGGTGAGGGAGGGTGGTGCCACTGGATGTCAACAGCAACTTTTTGTGGGATGAGGTGAGGGGGGAGAACTCCAATGGACACCAGTGCATGCTTGGCATGGAATGGGGTGTTGGAGAGGATGCCACTGGATATGAGGGAGCACTTGGCTTACGTATCTGTCAATCTGTCTGTCTGTCTATCTATCTAGTTGTTTGTCTGTCTGTCCATCTCTATCTATCTGTCTGTCTATCTACCTACCTATCTACCTATCTATCGCTCTCTAATCTCCGTATCTATTTATGTATGTATTTATTCATTTATTTATTGATGCTTATATTTTATTATTTATTGATTAATTTGTAATCTTTGATCAGGAATAGACAGCATGATTGCAGGAGCTCCATGGAGGTGAGTCACAAGGACCTGTTTTGTTTTATTGATGAGGGGAATATCTGCCAGGACAGTGGCAAAAATTGCCTGCTCGTACGGTGATGGCATTTGGATCTTTAGCTTCCACTTCAACAGCCTCCAGAGATGGTTATAATGGGCCTTGATTCAATGTCTCATTCAAATGATAGTACCACAACAGTTCAGCACCCCCCCAGTGCTACATTACTTTGTCAGTGTACACACAGAAGTAACTTGGGCACTCACCACCACATTTGGATGCTGATACCATTATACTGGCAGAAAATAGAATTTATTTACATAATTAAGGTTGCCTTTTAATTGTGCAAATAAATCCTCTTTAAACTGTATAACGATTGTCAGCATTCCAAATATTAGTGATGTGATTGCTATGTTAATTTCACTTGTGAGCACCACAGCCTTGTGCGCACTCTTTGCCTTTGTTCTCATTACTTTGTCAGTACTGGGTATTAGTCCATTTTCCTAGTGTGAGAGTAGAATTCATGATATTCTGATTTTTTTATCCATAATCTATTTATGCTCATTGCACAACTGGCCCCCACCGACCTACTGGTCTCACAGTCCCATCACCCACCATCTCGCTTACTTCCAGGTCTTTGTTCCCCCATGGATTTCCTCTAGTGTCATGGCCAAGGTGGGACAGTCATCGCCCCTCCCCTGAGACTCACATCTACAATTAGCCTTGAGTGCCCTGCTGGTAGTGTGGGGCCTGCTGTGATCAGTGGTGTCACTGTGCTGGCAACATTCTCCTCCATATGGTCTCCCCTTTGGTCAGTGGTGTGCAAAGACTATCTGCACATATGTGCATGGAGGCATGTATACACTTCATGCCCTTCTACCAGCCTCTCCCTTCTTGCCACACACACTACACTGCCAGCAAGCCATCACTCAGTGACATCCTATGAGTGGGTATAACTAGCTTGTCTCTCAGAAAAGGAAAGCAGTCTTTTGGGCACTCAATCCTCTCCCCCTCGCTGTCCTGTGAGCCTCCCAAGTCCACTCCCAAACCCAGGTCACCAGGATGACACGCCATAATGCTACTACTGAGCCACAGAGCCAGCTAAATAGTATTCTGATCTTCTGGCCTCAGAAAAGAGCATGCAGCCTACTGAGCCACTAGAGACATGGAGCTGTTGTCAATGGACATCAGAAAGTTATGAGATTGGGAGAAGGAAGGGTTGCCACTGGACACAAGTCTGTTTTTTGCATAGGATTGTGTGAGTAATGGGGTGACATGGGGCGCCTGACAATACTTGGCCTGTGACAGGCAGACAGAAGCAGTGCCAAGGAAATCTATGGAATATTGGCACAGGACAGGGAGAGGGAGGCGTTGCCACTGGCTATCAGGAAGCACTTTACATTGGCCTGTGAGAGGGAGGGTTGTCACCAGACACTAAGTAATGCTTGGCAAAGGACAGTCTCATCTGCAATTACTTTGTGAGTCCAGTTATTATTGGTACCAATGAAAAATTTCCAAAGTACTGTATGAACAAGAGGACTGTACGACTCACCATGGCTGACTCACCCACTAGCACCAGACTTTGTTTCCAGGCTCTCTCAGGTCTTCCAACACTTCCACAAAGTCTGGTAGAAGCCCAGTTTGCAGATTTCCCCACATTTTCTTCTAACCCACCACCCCAGTAGGTATATATTGCAATGTCCCTGGGGAGACACCCAGCAAAGTGTGGACACACTTTCTGACTAGGACACCAATTATCATCCTGTCAGCAGAAGTCACTGCATAGTGATGCAACATGATCCTTCCTCATACCCCCGGAGGAGAGTGTCTGTGGAAAGGAGCATGCTAAATCCTCCATGTTATGCTCTGCTTCTGACTTCTTGAGCAAGGGGCATAGACACAGTTTGCCAGCATGCCCGAGCAGCCTCTTTGCATTCAGCACCACAGACCAGGCTAACTAGCCCTTTGTAAAGCAATTTTCTACGAAATGGGGCTGACTTTGAAACTGTTACGGCCAGAAATACTAATATATAAAACTTAAACTTACTGCAAACAGTATCAGTATGACTGTTTCATGAGGTCCTGATTTTAAGATTAATTTTATAAAGTAACTTTTCTAGCCCTGAAAGTTACAAAGATAGCCCATTTCAAAAATGATCTTTACAAAGAGCTAATGTTGAAACCAGTAGGGATAGAAAGTCATTTGTTTTAATAAAAACTGGAGTCCAGATAAACATGCAGTAATTATATTTATATAATTTTCAGTTGTTTATCATTTAAATCTTATTTGTTGGTATTTCTCCCATTCATTTTGAAAGTTAGCATATTTCTAGCGAAATATCTCTGGAAAGCATTAACTTTGGAGCTGTTAGGACTAGAAACAGATTATTTTTTTGTGTGTTATCTATTTATCTCCCCTGCCACCTCCCCTACCTCTCCTTCAGGCCAACTGCCACAAGAATGCTCACCTCTCGCTCTTCTCCGCCGCTGATCCCGACCCCACAGTGCAGCCACCTCATGGTAACCCGACATAATCCTTGCATCAGATGGGTCCTCCTCTGCCGAGGAGAAGCAGTCTGTCAGCTTAGGCATTGGCCCTGTGTGCTACTGTTGCAGTCAGGTCAGCTGTTGTGGAGCTCGAGGAGGCACTGGTCCAGGCAGCCATCATCCAGTAGAAGGAGACGCCATTTTCTATTTTCCCTCTGATTTCCCCTAGTTGCGCTGCATCAGAGCTTCCTTTGGTCTCCACCAGGGGTTGCTACAGAGTGATGCTGATTCCCAACCTACCCCAGGAGAGGAGAGGAGAGCAGTCCTCCGGACGCTCAATCCTACTCGTTCCCCTGCCAACCCTCCGGCGCCTGAGTCCATTCCCAAACCCGGGTCACCGGTGTGGTGTGAAGTAAGGCGCCAGCGCCTCAACCCCCTGCACCACTGGGCCTGCTATATTTTTTTTTTAAATGACAGCTTGGACCCAGGACATCATACAATAATTGTATTTATATGGTCTTCAAGTACAACCACTCCCTTGGTGCAGCAGTAGGGCTTCTGCTTGCAACACTGTAGTGCAGTAGAGGTACTGTGGAACAGAGAGGAGAAAGCCAGCTGGAATCTGTGCTACCATGCTTAGCACCTGCATGAGATTGGAATGAAGGCGGCATCAGCGCTAAATTGTATTTCAATAAAAACTATATCGTCTGCAGGTATCAATAATTTAAATATTAATATTTGTACTATTAATAATATATTTTATATAACAATTTAAAAAAAAACTGTAAATTACATTTTCAACACGTTCATTCTTTTGGTTCACATTCAGACCAAACCAATATGTTCCCTCTTATTTTGGAAATCATAGTCCATTGGCAAAGTACCGAAATACAATACTGAAACTTCACAAAAATTGCAAAATTCTTCATTTTACTTTCAGTGATTCCAAAATCTTCTGCCACTTTCAAATACAAAGCTTGCAAAAGCTGCCCAAGACAAAGACCCATAAACTAATATTACTGCATCTTGTCTGCAGACATTAATCATCACATATTTTATGTGTTGCTTGTACAGTATACTGTGAGGCACCTTGATTCTTACCAAGGCATCAAGATGTATAAGCTTTTTCTTTCCTTACATTTGCCTTCACCCACAGGACAGCCACAATGGCAAGCAAAGATTGGACTGGCTGAGGTAATCCAAAATTAATAGCCACCCTAGCAGCCCAGCTGAATGGTTAAGAACTGTTCAGTTTCTACTTTTTTTTTTTTTCATTTGTCTCTCTTTGTTCTTCACACTTACACTGTTTGTAATGCTTTTTCTTTTTTATTTCTCAGCTTGCATGATATAGTCATTTCACTACCAGTTGTGCAATTAGTAGTTTTGATTTTAATGACGTTTCATGTTGAACCACAACTGATGGGAAAGGCTGAATGAGCACGCAGTTCCTTAGGGTTCAGACTCTCCAAGCTATTGTAAGCTGTCCACTAGACCACAACAGTAGATTTCATAGACACACACCATTAACGATTTAGCCTTTAATCCTTTTCAAAGTCTCTGTGGTCATCTCATCTCCCACTGCTGGCAGCATGCTGCCCATTAATGCTGTCTAACATATACAGTATCTGATCAGCTGACGGTTTTAAGTTGATGCAGAACTTAGAGATTTGCCGTACCTGGCTAATCTCTCTCCTGATTAACTCTCAAGGCCTGAGATTTCAAATCAGCTCCAGCATTGACTAGCCTATGCAAATTTTAATGGGATGTCCTGTATATTGCATATCCTCTTGCTATATGCTGGTTAGCCTTGAGTTTTATGAATTATTTCAATGCACCTTCCAGTATTTTAGTTTCAAGGTTAGACACCTTTTCTGTTCAGTAAATAAATATAGTACATTTAACCCATCCATGCTGCAGCTAGAGTTGGATGTATTGTACCTCTCAAATTCTGAATATTCAAGCATCAATAATAAAATCCAGAAAAACCTGAAGAGTTTGATTTATTTTTATTAGATGTGTATTAAATTTTATATTTATTTCCAATGTAAGCTTCCAAAAGTGGTCTGCAACTCCATCATCCAATGATCCAGACTGAGGGAGTGATTTGTGAGTTGGAATGTCATACAGTGTGGATTCAAGCAGTGTGAGCAGTACCTTCTCTTGGGTAATCCACAAGTACTAATATCTGGGGACCCCAAACATTTAAGTATTTACATAAGCAATAAGAAACAACTGGGTGTGCATTATACTGATCTAACTGCATGTCCGTGGGTGTAGTAAAGCAAGAAACCGCAGGCAGAGTGCCTTCAGCCCCTGGAAGTGTGGTTAGAGCGGCATAATACACAGCCCTAAAGTGTCTTACTGCACTTATAAAATGGGTAATCTTAGAAAATTTAAAAAAAAACACAAAAGAAAGCCAACTTTTTAAAATAACAACAGAATGTTCTTCTGGTAAAAGTAACAAGTAAGAAACTGCCCCTCCCCAGAATCCTAGTGGAATAAAATGCATATAATAACTGGGGAGAGTTTTCTCTCATAAGAAACCTAGGTTATAAATCACCATTATAACCCACAGGTTATAATGGCAAACATGTGCTGGGTTTCCCTCACTCCATGCATACGCCTGCCTCTGCTCTCCACTCACACAGCCCACCGGGCACTTGCCCACTGTCGACTCTGTCACCATCACTTGGTGGTAAGTAAATGTAAAACAAAACAAAAAAAAAATACTAGTCTCCCTGCAGTACAGTTTGAGTCCTTGGTTAAATCTTAAAAAAAAGAAAGATAAAAAAAAAGGTTCTGGCAGCCGCTTGGTTGCACAGACCACTGACAGCCATTCATTAGGACCAGACTGCGGCTGTTTTTTTATACAATTGCGGTGGCCAGAAAACCTCCCCAGCAATTACATAAAATAAAACATGGGGTTGTGTGTAACTCAAGATTTTACACACGACCCCACGCATTATTGCATATATTATGGAGTACACTGAATTCTAAGCTATAAAATAGACTATGAGGCAAAATGGGTAAATACGGCCGGGGGTGAAACATAGAAACTGCAAGCAGAAAAGGACCACTTGATCAATCACATCTACCCAGGTAGTCCCTGACTGATATACCTCCACAACAGTGACACCAATGCAGTGAAACTACGTCAATGCCGATAACATCGACAGTTCTCTCTGTATTGGTGCGCAAGAGACCTGGGCACACTGTCTCTTGGTCCTGTACCCACTTGATTATATTTAGAAAGGGAGGTGCAGGGGCAGAGTTCCCCTCATGGGGGGTTTGGGGGGGCAAAGCTCCCTATGAAAAGAGACAGGGAGTCCTTCGGTATTTATGTGAACCACAACTTGCGGTCGACATAAATTCCATCGCTGTGATGCCAGTCAACAAAATTGTTGTTGAACCAGCATCATAGAGCCATCCCTGCCTAGTCTGTCTTTGCATACCCTAACTGGTCTCTGGTGACCCTCCCTTCTCCTTGCCTACTAACTGATATTTTCCTGTATCTACACTACACATGGTTAACCCCCCCTGCTATTTTCACCTGCACCCCATTTACTTCTCTCTGTTCCAGACATCTATAACTCTTTTAGTGATGTAGTATTTCTTGACATCCCTCTGGACCTCTCTGCCCCCCCCAACTTCATTGCATGCTGTCTGATCTTGGTGTTATTTCTCATTTGAGACTCCCCTCCTGTACCCTGTTTACCCCTTTGAGGTACCTGTATGTCTCTATCATGTCCCATATCATTCTCCTCTATGCCACTGTGTACATGTTGAGATCCCTCAGTCTCTTCTTGTAAGGCTTTTAGTGCAACCCACTTTCACCATTTTAGTTTCCCTCCTGTAGACTGCCTCCACCTTGTCTATGTCCTTTCTGAGGTGTGGCCTCCATAACTGGACACATTACTCCAGGTGGGGTCTCACCAGTGAGTGGTATAGTGGCAACATTACCTCTTTCCTCCTGCTGGAAATACCTCTCCCTTTGCATCTTCGCATCCCATTGGCCCTACCCACTGCTTTGTACTGCCTGCCACTTTGGGGTCATCAGACATGATAACCCTAAGCTCCCTTTTCTGCTTACTGATGGTCAGTACCTACCCATCGTATACTCAGCTCCTGTGCTCCTGTGCCCTCTGTGCATGATTTTGCACATTTTGGCATTGTACTCCAACTTCCACGCTCTTGACCAGTCCTCAAGGTTCCCAGTATCCCTACACATTTTTCTACCCTCTTCTGAGTGTCCACCACATAGCAGATTTTGGTGTCATCTGCAAAAACACATACATTCCCTTCCAGTTTTTCTCCAATGTCACTTATGAAGACATTGAAAGGATCAATCTCAGTGCTGAGCCCTGCGGCACCCTGCTGGCCACAATGCCATCATTAGAGTGAGTGCCATTAACCACCATCCTCAGTCTCCTCTCTGTTAAGGATGGATAGGACATTGGTTGTTGTAATGTGTAGACATGAGGAAGAAACCAAGTGTACCAAGCTTGCCCATCCATTTCGCCAGCACACTGCTATCTATTAGCAGACTGTGACCTCTATGCACAGGCCAGCTGGCTACCCCTAAGCAGCAGAATACAATACCAGACCTGCTTACTTACCAAAAAGATTCTCCTTGGTCTCATGCCACCTGGTGTTAGCTCACTCCTTACTACTTACAGTGGCACTCAACAAACACGTGGTGCCCAATCTCTAACCTTTCAGGTTCCCAGATGTCATACCTCCATGGGTCAGCGGTCCTTTATCTATAGAGCTGCTCAATGGTTCAATTCCCTCAATAAAGAATCACTTTCCTCTACTACACTTGGACCCTTCAAAAGGAATCTCAAACTTTACCTCACCTCTACCACTCAATGTGACTGCTTTGTTGAACAGAGATCTCTCTAAACACCTCCCAGCTCACTCATGTCTCACAGCCCGCCCTTTCCCAATCTCATTCCCTCTGGCACTGGGCCTTCCTTGTGACTCCTTTCCTGCTTCACATCTCCACTGGTACAAGACATTTTCCACTACCATCGGACAGTGGCCCATTAGCCAGCCAACTTCCTCTCCCAGTCGCATGCCTGCAATACTAACTACCTGTGGTGCCCTCTTTCTCTTATTGTTACCGCAGCCAGCTGCCTACTCAAGCTGCTCGTTTTATGAATATTATCTCAAAGTATGTTATAACTGAGTATCTTTATTTTTTCTTTTAGTTGTTTTGGTTGTTTATTGTGCATTCTTTTACTACCTCTGTATGTATGTTGACCCTCATCCTTTGACGTGGAACCTTTGTAAACGAGCAGTTTCTGCTCAAAGGTATTTGTAATCCGAGAATTTAATAAATAAATAAATAAATAAAATATTAGCTGACAGTCTGCTTAGATATCTGTACACAATGCTGTGAGTTAGGGAATGGGAACTGCTGGGTATCTGGGAGATAACTGCGAGTGCGTGGGTGGCAATGGAACCAATACTGATGACCTTGGAAAGGCCAGAGTATTTGTGAATGTATTTTTGTGAATTTGTTTTGCTTATTCACCCCTCAAGTAGTGAACAGTGTCAAAAGTGACTATTATTCATTATTCAGTACCAAGTAATGCATATGCCATTATTAATGGTATTCAGGAAGTAACATACAGTGGTCCCAGCCAGGACACAATGCAATACGTTTTCAGTATTACTACTAAATGCTGCAGTATGCGGCAGGGAACAGTTTAATTCAAAGGCAATTCAGCCCTTTTGTCATTCAGGATTTTGTGGTATGTCATTTACTGCAAGGTACTGCACTGCATCCTTGCTGACTGTACTGTATATTACTTACACATCCCTACTGTGGATCACTAGGGACTGGCACTAGGTAGTCCTATTTCGGATGCAGTGAAATGCTTCAAATTAAAGGGAAGGCATTGGAAAGTGGCCCCAGAAAGGATGTCTTTGCAATCAGCAGTATTTTCCTGATTAAAGAAGTTTTCTTTTCAAGACAGTGGGGATCAGCCAACTTGGTAGTGCTGCTGCTCACTAGATCAGCAAACTGAGTTTGGAAAAGACCTTCGGCCACATATGGGGGCATCTGGGAGAGGGAGGGAGGATTAAGAGTCTTATGGACAGCTCTCTGCCCTCAGGGTGTCTAGATCCTTGACTGCCACCTTGTGGTGACCAGGTGGCACTACTAGTGAACACATACTGCAGGGACTGGTACTGCCACCTGATGCCATTGCCCACTGGCACCCAAGGGAGAAAACTAGAAGAAACTGCTCATGTCCGATGCTGGAACTTCCTGAAGGCCCTCACATGACCAACATGGCAGATTGCCCAGCACCATGAGTGGTTCTGAGTAAGTACAGGATAACCAGGAAGTCCATGAGAAGTGCAGTAATGAGGCTGGGAGGGTGCTGTAAAAGAACCATGGGGCCAGAGGCACAGAAACTAAGGATGCAGTAAAGAGAAGTTTGAAATCTAGACCATTAAGGGCATGCTGTTTATGAAAGCTGAGAGTGTAGAGCAGCTAAGGTAGAAACAGGAAATACAGTGAAGAAAGATAATAGTAGGAGGGAGGGGTATTTTTTGGAAGATTGGAGAAAGAAGAGAGCACATGAGGTGAAAAATTCATTAAAACCAGCAGTGACCTCAGGTAGGTCAGAGATGGGTGTGCGATTAGATTTGATACTAGAGTGGCCAACTGGACTGAGGGTCAGAAAGGGAGTGAATGAACTTTGAGAATATCACAGTGGCATTAAGTTTGTTCTGGAAGTGTATTGTAAAGTATTTTGATTTGGCCTTCATAGTGGGCATTGTTTGGACATTTCTGAGTCACTTGTGTTGCATTTTTGGAAGCCCTTGGGAGAATTACATAGACAGTGTCGG
The DNA here is from genome assembly GCA_016271365.2 of Neoceratodus forsteri. Classification (NCBI taxonomy): domain Eukaryota; kingdom Metazoa; phylum Chordata; order Ceratodontiformes; family Ceratodontidae; genus Neoceratodus; species Neoceratodus forsteri. The sequence continues at coordinate 88,182,880 of CM057459.1, forward strand.
CAGATAAGGGCCTATGGCCCACCCAGTCTGCCCATTTGAGCTTGTAAGTTCAGTTTATGTTTTCCTAGAAAACTGTTGCCCCTTACCCCTGACCTCCAGAATACCTTGATGTCTATCCCATGCATTCTTAAATCCCGTGATTGTTTCAGTCCTCGCCACTTCCTCTGGTAGGGTGTTCCACTTGTCCACCACCCGTTCTGTGAAGAAATTCTTCCTCACGTTTCCTCTGAATCATCCTCCCTCCAACTTCATCCCATGCCCTCTAGTCCTGGAACATCTTTTTCGCTTAAAAATAGTGTATTCCTGCACCCTGTTCCTCTCTGTAAGATACTTGCATGTCTCTATCATATCCCCCTCTCCCTCCTCTCCTCCAGGGAGCACATATTGAGTTCCTTCAACCTGTCCTCATAGGACTTGTGATGCAATCCAAGTACCATCTTTGTTGCTGTCCTCTGAACCTTCTCTACTCTGTATATGTCCTTACGTAGGTAAGGTCGCCAGAACTGTACACTGTACTCCAGGTGGGACCTCACTAGTGTCTTGTACAGTGGAATTATGACCTCCCTTTTCCTGCTGGTGATGCCCCTGCCTATGCATCCCAGCATCCTATTTGATTTACCTGCTGCTTTGTCACACTGTTTCCCTACCGTGAGGTCATCAGAGATGATAACCCCAAGATCCCTTTCCTGCGTGGTGCATGCTATATCCTCAGCCCCCAACTGATATATTGTGCCAGGGTTTTTGTGCCCCATATGCATTATCTTGCACTTCTTTGCACTGAATTTCAACTGCCAAACCCCTGACAATTCTTTAAGTTTCTGCAGGTCTCTTCTCATTCTGTCTACACCCTCTGGGGTGTCTACTCTGTTACAGAGCTTTGTGTCATCAGCGAACAGTGAAATTCTGCCTTCTAGGTCCTGCGCAATGTCACTGATGAAGATATTGAATAGGACCAGTCCCAGCACTGATCCCTGTGGTACCCCACTGGTCATTCTTCCCTCTGTGAAGTGACAGCCATTTACCACCACCCTCTGTGTCCTGCTATCCAGCCAGTTACCTACCCACCACACTACTGTCCTGCCCACACCCATATTCCCCAGTTTGTGTAATAGTCTTCTATGTGGCACAGTGTCAAAGGCCTTGCTGAAGTCCAGATAGGCCATGTCCACTGCCTTCCCCAATCCACCTCCCTAGTCACCCAGTCAAAAAATGCAATGAGGTTGGTCTGACATGACCGCCCCCTGGTGAAACCATGCTGCATTGGGTCCTGTAGTCCATTGACAACCAGATGTTTCACCAGTCTCTCCTTCAGTAATGCTTCCATGATCTTCCCCACTACCGAGGTGAGGCTGACTGGTCTGTAGTTTCTCCTTTCCTCTTTGTTCCCACTTTTGTATAAGGGGACTACATCTGCTGTCCTCCAGTCTTTGGGTTCCTCGCCTGTTTCCAGTGATCGGCTAAACAGGATAGCCAGAGGTTCAGCCACCACCTCTCTTAGTTCTTTAAGGACCCTGGGGTGCACCCCATCTAGCCCCATTGCTTTATCAACTCTTATTACTTCCAGTTCCTTCAGGACCCTTTCTCGAGTAAAGGGACTTGTGTCCATTTCTGCACCATTCTCAACCCTTGTACTCCTCCCTTCAGACCCATTACTCTCCTCTTCCTCAGTAAAGACTGAGCAGAAATACCTGTTCAATATGTCAGCTTTACTGTTGTCATCCTCCATGTGGTCCCCATCCTCCCCCTTCAGTCTCACTACCCCTCTCTTTGCCTTTCTTTTTTCACTTATGTACCTGTAAAAGGTTTTGTCCCCTCTACCTGGTGATTTTGCAATGTGATCTTCTGGCTGAGCTTTGGCTTCCCTTACTAACCTCCCTGCCTCCCTTTGCTTCTCCTGGTACTTCTCCCTATCCCCATTCTGCCTGTGTCTTTCTGTATTGCCTGAATGCAATCTTTTTGGCTTTCACTTTCTTTGCTACCTCTTTGGAAAACCATAATGGTATCCTCTTCCTTTTCCTCTTGCTAACCTGCTTAATGCATAATTCTGTTGCTCTTGTAATCCCCATTTTAAATACTGCCCACTGTTCCTCAACCCCTGATTCCTGCCCCATTCCTCTTAATGCCTCTTTCAAGTATCTCCCCATTTTCCCAAAGTCTGCCCCCCTAAAATCCAGGATACATGCTTTTGTGTGGTTTGGTTCTGCTCTTTCTGTGATTTCAAACCACAATGACTGGTGGTCACTGTTCCCCAGGTGCTCCCCCCCACTGCTACCCCTATCACACTGTCCCTGTTTGTGAGCACAAGGTCCAGTATTGCCTTCTGCTGAGTTGGTTCCATGACTAGTTGCTTGAAGAAAGCACCCTGAAGGGAGTCCAGGATAAATCTGCTCCTAGTTGATGCTGCTGTTGGGATGCTCCAGTCCACGTCTGGAATATTGAAGTTTCCAACCAGTACTACCTCACCCTTGTCTGCCATCCTTTGGATGGCTAGCATCAGCTCCCTATCTATTTCTTCCTCCTGGGCTGGTGGTCTATAGACCACACCTGTGCAGATGCTGGCCCCATTTTCCTTTCCAGCTTAACCACAGTATCTCTCCCCATTTTGTTCCTCCTGGATCTCTGTGGCCCTTATGTCATTTTTCACATACAGTGCCACTCCTCCTCCCTTTCTGCCTGCCCTGTCTCTTCTGAATATGTTGTAGCCTGGTGATGGCCATCTCCCAGTTGTGGTTATCATTACACCAGGTTTCAGTGATGGCCACAATGTCCAGGTCTGACTGCACCATGACAGCCTCCAGATCTTCCATCTTGTTGCTAAGGCTGCTGGCACTGGCACACATGACTTTCCATGATTTGACCTCCCTAGACTGTTTCGCTGTTCTACTCCAGCCACTTCCTTGGTTGTCCTTTATCCCTGGTTCTCCTTGCTGTCTGCCCTTCTGCTGAATTTTGCCCCTTTTCTGCTTATCCACCTCTTGGGTTCTAATCTCCATCTTTGGCACACTGCTTTGTAGAGATAGCCACTCCTCCAGTTCACTGGTTCCACTGCTAGCTGTGGGGGGTGAGCAAGTAGGTACCCTCCTTGCTGGCCTGCCATCCCCTTTGTTAGTTTAAATGCCTGTCAATGTAGCATTTAAACTTATCATTGGGTGCTTGGATTCCCCTCCAGAATGGATGCAGGCTGTCAGGCTTGAACAAACCTCCATCCCTTCAGATGGGTCCCCAGTCACCAATGAATCCAAACCTTTCCTCACAGCACCAGTTCTTCAACCATGAGTTAAAGTTCCTGGTTCATGCACCCCTATGCTCTTCCTTGCCTCTCACAGGTAGTACTTCTGAGAAAGTGACAGAAGTAGCTACTTGCTTGAGACCCTTCCCCAATTTCCTAAACTCTTCCTGAACTTCCTTTGGCTCCCCATTTGCCAGGTCATTAGTACCTAGGTGGATAATGACATCCAACTCACCCTCCTGTCTTGCCTTCCCAGTGATCCCCAGGATCATCCTTCCATTGCTCCGTGCCATGGCACCTGGTAGGCACCTCACCTCCCTGTCGTCCCCCTCCTGTGTTCCTAGCTGGACCCCTCTTATGATGGAGTCCCCCACCAGGATTCACTTCCTCCTCCTCTGAGGTCTACTGCTCTCCTCGCTGAGGTCACTTCCTTGGCTAACCTCCACATCCTTTCCTTCCACTTCTCTGGGTACCTCTATTTGGTTGTCTCCATTTGCCAGTGTGGCATATGAGTTCTTGAGTGGAATGGGATCTGGGATGTGCTTCTGCCTGACCACTCTAACCCTCCATGAGCCCACTGTCATCCAAGTGCTCCTCGTTCTCTGTATCCTTTGAGGCAGTTGCATTGGACTGGGTGGTCTCTGTATAGGGGTGATGGTACTCCTGACCCAGTTTACTTCCACTCTGAGTCTAGCTACCTCATCCCAGAGTCCATAGAGATGCATGCAGATAGAGCAGCACCTCAATGTCCAGAAGGTCTGCCTGAATATGGCTGCCCCACAGCCACTGCATTGCACCACTCTCCACATCATACTGCAGTTCCACTACTTGTCTGTTACTGAAGCTCTCCTAGTTCCCTTTTTATTAATTTACTGTCCTAAAAATCCTGCCACTGATCCTCAGATACTTTTCTTTTTAAAAAAGAAAATAAACCAATAAATGAATCAAAACACTTGTCGTGCTGAGGGTAGGCTTCTTCCCCCTTATGCCCTTCCTACTCCACACCCCTTACTATCCTCTGTGTTTAGCTTCTGTCAATCAGATTTAGCAGGGCATATAATTAAGAGTTGGGGGCGGGGCAAAAGTTTGCAGCAATTAAAGACAGCAAAGAAATACACCACCACTACGTTTTAAATTTTCAACAGCCCAAAAACAATTCTCAGTAAAGACAGCAAATAAATTACAGTGTCACTAAAAGCCCACAATCTAAGTTTAAAAGAAAAATAACAATTACCAGTTACTGTAAAGCACTGAATTGAATATGTTTCCTCCCCCTTCTGGCTTCTTCTGAGAAAAGAAAACTCACTTGCTACCTCAACTCTGACTAAGCCCCACCTCCAGTTATCACGTAGTTGAGGTCAGAGGCCAGACAATTAACACCCCTCACCCAAACTACAGGGCAAGTCAGACAAGCCAAGACAAAATTTGCAGCAATTAAAGACAGCAAAGAAATACACCACCACTACGTTTTAAAATTTCAACAGCCCAAAATCAATTGTAAGTAAAGACAGCAAATAAATTAGTGTCACTAAAAGCCCAGAATCTAAGTTTAAAAGAAAAATAGCAATTACCAGTTACTGTAAAGCACTGAATTGAATATGTTTCCTTCCCCTTCTGGCTTCTTCTGAGAAAATTCAAAGCCTTGTGTAGCTGTCATGCAGAATCATTGATTTTGAAAAGATGGTAAGTTCTGCAGTGCTCATGGGAAGGCAGAACCCAGGAACATATGACTTCCTTTGGGAGAAGGGTAGTTTGTCCCAGGTTGCAGAGACATTCAACAGAAAATAGGATAGTAAACTATCCATATCGGAAGATAAACAGGGGGAGAGGGGCATTCAGTGTGGCAAAGCTCACTGAGGAGGGAAGACAGGTCCAGATTCATGAATGAATAAAACCAGGTGAACTTTTGAAGTGCTTTGAGGCTTTGCAACTTACATACACAGTAGAGCACCCAGTGATCACCAACAGTACCAGGGAGCATGCTTGCTGCCAGAACACAGTGGGGGTATAAGGCAAGGATCTATTCAATCAGGGAGAGATTGTAGGAGTGGGGATTTAGGTGGGTAGATTCAGAAATTAGTTGAGTGAAGTGTAGGTGTTCAATAGCATGAGTGCTGATTTTATTTGCAGGGAAGAGACAACGTTTACCATATGTTGAGATCCCCAAGAAAGTGTATCTCACCGGAGATGAAAAGGGAGTTGAGTACAATGAAAGCATCAAGAAGGGAATTAGAGTTTGCATAAGGAAAGCAGTAGATTTCTTCGACCAATATAGCGAGAGGAGGGGAACGAAAAAGCTTACATAGAAGATCACAGGAATAGAGGACAGCTGATTGAGATATGAGAGGTTGAGCTTGAGATATACATAAATAGCCACATTACCCTAACACATCCCACAATCCTGTCTGTAGACCACATACCCAGGTTTCCTGACTCCTGCAGCACTGACCAGGGCAAACAGCCTGGGATTTGAAATGATGAGAACATTTGGTTGGACCTGCAGGACTGAAAGTCTAAATTGCTTGAGCTTAGGGAGTATACTCCTAGTGTTTAGACAAAAAATCACAAGCCTTTTGGAAAATGGAGAGGTAAGGAAGGAACGCCTGGGTTAGGTTCCATTAGGCCAGCCTAGTGGCATGGAGGGCTGAGTCACCACACTTCCTGCCATGCCAGTGACCTACGTTTGAGAATGGATCTGGGTTGCTGGGGGCTGGCTGGGAGAGGGAGGATTGAATGCCCACAGGATAGCTCTCCTCTCTTTGGGAAAAGAGAACATCTGTCCTGGGGCTTGACTGCTACTTAGAGGAATCTGGGTGGCAGCACTGCAGGACAGCAAGGGTTGCAGGCCATATGCCAGGATGTCAGGGAGGTGAAGCACACACATTGTGTCATTGCATGTGTGTGATCCCCAGGGGATAAGATGAGGCAAAATCCCTCTGACCAAGCAGGTTGACAGGCTGCTCCCATGCAGGCACTGCTCTGATGATTGGATACCTCCAGTCAGGTCCTGTTACAGGACACAATGAAAAAGTTAAGTCCCAGGGAATTTGGGTGATGGGGCCGGGGGTACCTGTCCAGATAGTGACTGGTCAGGGTGATTGAAGGACAAACACAGGGTGGAAAATTAAAGTTCCACTGGCTCTGGAAGAACTTGCTGGCAAATTAAAAACAGTTAAGTCATTTACACAGCCAATGAGATTCAGATCAAGCAAGGTTTCAGGAAAGCTTTGTAAGTCTAAAACATGTGAGCACCCATTCTCATATTATGAATTAAAATTGCACAATAATCTGCTGAGTGGCTTGAGTATCACATGTCTAACATACAATTTAAAAGTGAATTTTTCAAAATCCTGACCATCAGCAACCAGTCAAATTATACTTGTACTGTTTGTGAAGAAATTGCTATGGATGTATAATGCTAAAATGATTTCTACCCAAGTATCTATACTGTTCTGTGGTATTGTTCTCAACACCCATGCATGTCTGAAAACAAAATGTATGGCCAAGTTCACCCTCTGGTAAAAGAATATAATTTAAATAAATTAGAAGTTTATTCTGTAGTGTTCAGTGTTACCCCTTACAATAGTTAGCAGTCTTGAAACTGACATTCAAGAACAATGATTCAGTGCTATTTTGCTGCACTATGAGCTAAACAATAACTTCTGCAAGCCCCGTGCATTATCCAGCTCTAACAGATAAATGGCAACACTGAATACCCATAGATCTGTCTAATTAGCAATCTTTTCCCTATAAAAAAGACTTGAGCAGGTGATTTATGAGCATGGAAATGTTGACAGAATGAAAAAAAAAAGCACAGTTTGCTAACTGTGCAGCAGTTTTATCTGAATCATGGCAGCAGCAAATAATACCACATGGCACCTGAATGGTTATATAGTATTTGTTGTATACACCATCAACATCCAGCAGCAAGAAGCAGAAACCATACTCATGTGCCTGCTGCATGCACAGTGTGTGAATTTCCAATGCTATAGTGCAGCTAGACAACAACCTAACTAATAACCAGATGCACACATTGGATCAAGCTGGACATTCTATTGTTTTACTAGAATCGTTATCCCTATGAGAACAAACAATATCCAGGAACATTTTTTCAAAGGGTTGTGGTTCTCATGTTGTAGTAATAATTTTCCAAATGCATAACATGCCAGGGTGAATAAATTCTGCTGATAGGGAAGAAACATTTCAGAGTATGAGGGTGGTCTGTTCTGACATCCACCACAGCGGGGACAAGACAAATCCAACTTTCATGAGCATATTACTTTAAAAATCAGTGAGGGACATCTGAACATGCCTGTGTCTCATGATGAAAGAGAAAAAAAACACAGTATGTACACTTAGGGATGAGTAGCAAACCTTTCTCAAAATTCAAACAGAACCAAACATGATGAGAGGGGCTAGATTCATGTTCTGGGATCTGGGATATGAATGTCTTCCTGGTTTGGACTGAGCACCTAACATGGAGGGTACTGTACTCTAACAGAAAAAGAGTAGATTTATGTTATGAAAGTTCTGCCTCATTAGCCCTCACATGTGGGATAAATTCTGTATTTCTATTTAGGCCACCGCATGCTAAATTGACACAATTGGAATTAAACTGGTCTGAAAGGATACTATGGTTATAAAAGCAAGTTCATATATTGTATGTCTGTATTTACTGTATATTTATTTTGTGTGTGGGTTAATGAACACATGCATAATGGGGATAGGGTGTTATCTGTCTATCAAGCAGCTTCTCTGTTTTTCAAACACAAACACAGTTAAAACAACGATAAAAAGATGGAAACTTTATTTTAGTCATTTTGAATTTGACTTGACATTTTCTGTTGAACACCAATACTTTTCCTTTTCACTAGATATCTGATGTGGTTTGAATGAGTTACATTGTCTGCATTCCCATTTTTATCACAACATAACATTATTTCATTAGATTCTGGTTCAAAGTTCCTTAACAGTTCCACAATGTAGGTTTTGTTACTCTTGTGTTTGCTTTTATTTTTTTTCCCCACCCACCCCAAGAATCAAAGCTGCTCTGGATAAGATTGTAAAGGTGCCACGAGCTTTTCCTGTCAGGAAATTCTGCACACAGGAATGACATTTTCCTGCCAGGAAATTCTCATGTCAGGATCAACATTCTTCTCTCAGGATTGAGATTGTCCTGTCAGGAACCTCCTGGCACGGTTTTAACCTCTACAGCTAAACAGCTCACCTTCATCATTGTGGCAGCTTTGTGGTACAGTGGAAAGGTATGCAGCCTCATAAACAAGAGGTTGTGGGTTTGAATCCAGACAACATCTCCTCATTTTTCTTTTCTCAGATCCAGAAACAAATGATTTGATACCTTTTATTGGACCAACATGGATGTTACAGAAAAGAACAAAGTGCTCTAGCTTTCGAACCAGCCAGGTCCTTCTTCAGAAAGCAAAGCTTCTGAAGAAGGACCTGGTTGGTTTGAAAGCTAGAACACTGTTTCTTTTCTGTAACATCCATGTTGGTCCAATAAAAGGTATCAAATCATTTGTTTCTGGATCTGTTCTTAAAAGGACCAATATGGCACCTACAACATTTTTTTTATTTTCTCAGAATTTCACTTGAGTGGTGATCCATGGCTGCTTGGTGTTAGAATAGTAAATCTATACATGGGAAAAGGGACTTACATGGCAGAAACACTAAGTGCAATGAGTAGGTCACAGCAGGTGTCCTGACAGGAAAATCTCGTGGTATCTTTACCATCCTTGCACTGCTCTGGCTGCAAATTCCTGCAGCCAGAAGGGTGGACAAGCAGCTACTGATGAAGCAGATATCAATGTTGCTCTATGAATGGCTGGAAAGAGGAGTACAGGACTACAAAAGTCTATCAACATGAACTTCTCCCCAAGTGCCACGTGCCTTACTTGCAAAATGTGCTCAGTCACCAACAGGTCTTAATAAGTGAGTCTGAGGAATTTATAAGTTTTTGAGGAGAAGAGAGGAGAGGCAAGCTTGCGCATTTTAACATCTTTGGATAACTGATTTGTTGGTCCAATAAAAGGTACCACAGTCTTCAGTAACTCCAGCAGTTGTCAACAAATAGATGTAGAAATTGTGATTATTAGGCAATGAATTTGAAGGTGCTTCTCTCCTGCGATGTGCATATCAGATTGCTTCTGTACATAGTGCAGAGCAACATTAAGAGGCTGATAGGTGCATCCATGCATGGGGCTCACTGAGGTATCATTCCTAACTCTCCCCAATTGATAGGCTGGGTTAGGGTGAAAGAAGAGGGTGCCTTTGATCCCTGAAGATTATGGATGGTAGGGTGATATTTATAACTGGGTAGAGGAAGGACTGCCAGATACAGTATTATTTTAATTTTACTGGCAGATGGACAGGGGGTATACAACTATGGCCCTGGTCATAGAACTAGTTTCCCTACCAGATTCTCGTAGTGGCTGGTAGAGGTGCTCTGATAATACAGAGGGACCATAAGATACTTAAGACCATTTTCTTGCTTACATTTTTTATATCTGGAACAGACAAATGAGTTATCTGGGACATTTATTTTCTGGTCAAATTATGCAGTTTGACTTGGATTTACCAGATAAATGATCTGTTACACCAGTGCTTCTGCCTGGATACTGAAACCAACACTAGAATATCTGCAGTTACATAGCACTATCCCCGCATCTCTGGTGGCCAGCTGGGTAATATGAAGCCTTCCAATCTATGTGTGTGTTTGGGGTGGAAGAGGCATTGTTTTGGGAGTAGAGGGGGATATTACCTACTTGAGGGTGGAAGCTGAGATTGGCAAACAGTGCCTCTAAGTGAGTAAGGTAGTTACTGTCTAGTCTGACTGAATTATATAAAGTTGTATTGGATATAAAATTATCTGTTTTTATTTATTTCAAATGTTTTACCAGGAAATATATACTTAGCTGGTAGCAGATCATTTTTTTAGATGTGTGTTTATTTTATTTAGTTTTTGTTGACCGGGTAAGTGCACTAGACAAATCCTGCCTATTTTCAGGCAAGACCCAGGGAAGGGGGAATACAGATAAATGTCAACTGACCTTGAACCAGATTAAGCTGTTGGTGGTATTTTTAGTGAATGAGGGAAATTTGGCCAGGACACTGAGGAAATTCCCCTACTCTTTTCAATAAGTGCCATGGGATCTTTAACATCCACCTGAACTACCACCAATCCAGGCTGATGGGACCTCAGTTTAAGGTCTCATCTGAAATACAGCACCTCAGAAGTGCAGCACCCCTCTCATGCTACACTAGTGTCAGTACTGGGATATTAACCTAAGTGCCAGATGTGGGAACTGAACCCATAGCCCTCTGATCTCCCAGCCTCAGAGGTGAGTGTGCTACCTACTGAGCCACTGACACTGAAAGACTTTAGGAGGAGAGGAAGGGGAGGATTGTGAGGTACGCTACCAACAACAATACAAATAATAGTAAATAAGCATCATAGCTAACACTGTGCAAAGACAAGGCTTCTGGGTAAGTAAATTACATTGCAATACAACAAATGCTGGAGGAGAACAACATTTGCAAGGTGCAGAAGGCAACAGTGAGCTCTGGGTGGGAGCAATGGTTGTAGATTATGAAGGGTGGAAGAGGGAACTGCACTAGTGTAGGAGCAGGGCAAAGCAGGATCAGAAATTGAAGGGTAGAGAGCATACATACATAGATACATAGACAGTGTCGGCAGATAAGGGCCTATGGCCCACCCAGTCTGCCCATTTGAGCTTGTAAGTTCAGTTTGTTTTCCTAGAAGTCTGTTGCCCCTTACCCCTGACCTCCAGAATTCCTTTATGTCTATCCCATGCATTCTTAAATCCTGTGATTGTTTCAGCCCCACCACTTCCTCTGGCAGGGTGTTCCACTTGTCCACCACGTTCTGTGAAGAAATTCTTTCTCATGTTTCCTCTGAATCGTCCTCCTCCAACTTCATCCCATGCCCTCTAGTCCTGGAACATCTTTTTGCTTAAAAATAGTGTTTTCCTGCACCCTGTTCCTCCCTGTAAGATACTTGTATGTCTCTATCATATCCACTCCCCCTCCTCTCCTCCAGGAGTACATGTTCAGTTCCTTCAACCTGTCTTCATAGGACTTGTGATGCAATCCATGCACCATCTTTGTTGCCCTCCTCTGAACCTTCTCTACCCTGTCTATGTCCTTATGTAGGTATGGTCTCCAGAACTGTACACTGTACTCCAGGTGGGGCTCACTAGTGTCTTGTATAGCGGAATTATGACCTCCTTTTCCTGCTGGTGATGCCCTGCCTATACATCCCAGCATCCTATTTGCTTTACCTGCTGCCTTGTCACACTGTTTCCCTACCTTGAGGTCATCAGAGATGACAACCCCAAGATCCTTTCCTGCTTGGTGCATGCTATATCCTCACCCCCAACTGATATATTGTGCCAGGGTTTTTGTGCCCCATATGCATTATCTTGCACTTCTTTGCATTGAATTTCAACAGCCAAACCCCCTGACCATTCTTCAAGTTTCTGCAGGTTGCTTCTCATTCTGTCTACACCCTCTGGTGCGTCTACTCTGTTACAGAGCTTTGTGTCATCAGCGAACAGTGAAATTCTGCCTTCTAGGTCCTGTGCAATATCACTGATGAAGATGTTGAATAGGACCGGTCCCAGCACTGATCCCTGTGGTACCCCATTAGTCACTCTTCCCTCTGTGGAGTGACAGCCATTTACCACCACCCTCTGTGTCCTGCCACCCAGCCAGTTACCTACCCACCACACCACTGTCCTGCCCACACCATTCTTCCCCAGTTTGTGTAATAGTCTTCTATGTGGCACAGTGTCAAAGGCCTTGCTGAAGTCCAGATAGGCCATGTCCACTGCCCTCCCTGATCCACCTCCTAGTCACCCAGTCAAAAATTCAGCAGAGATTGGTCTGACATGGCCTCCCCCTGGTGAAACCATGCTGCCTGGGTCCTGTAGTCCATTGACAACCAGATGTTCCACCAATCTCTCCTTCAGTAGTGCTTCCATGATCTTCCCACTACCGAGGTGAGGCTGACTGGTCTGTAGTTCCCGCTTCCTCTTTGTTCCGACTTTTGTATAAGGGGACTACATCTGCTGTCCTCCAGTCTTTGGGTACCTCCCTGTTTCCAGTGATCGCTAAACAGGATAGCCAGAGGTTCAGCCACCACCTCTTAGTTCTTAAGGACCGGGGTGCACCCATCTGGCCCCATTGCTTTATCAACTCTTATTACTTCCAGTTCCTTCAGGACCCATTCTGTAAAGGGACTTGTGTCCATTTCTGCACCATTCTCACCTTGTACTCCCTTCAGACCCATTACCCTCCTCTTCTCAGTAAAGTCTGAGCAGAAATACCTGTTCAATATGTCAGCTTTACTGTTGTCATCCTCCACGCCCCATCCTCCCCTTCAGTCTCACTATCCCTCCCTTTGTCTTTCTTTTTCACTTATGTGCCTGTAAAGGTTTTGTCCCTCTACCCACTGATTTTGCAATGTGTTCTTCTGTCTGAGCTTTGGCTTCCCTTACTGACCTCCCTGCCTCCCTTTGCTTCTCCTGGTACTTCTCCTATCCCCTTCTGCCTGTGTCTTTTGTATTGCCTGAATGCAATCTTTTGGCGTTCACTTTCTTTGCTACCTCTTTGGAAACCATAATGGTCCCTCTTCCTTTCCTCTTGCTAACCTGCTTAATGCATAATTCTGTTGTTCTTGTAATCCCCATTTAAATACTGCCCACTGTTCCTCAACCCTGATTCCTGTCCCATTCCCTTAATGCCTCTTTCAAGTATCTCCCCATTTTCCCAAAGTCTGCCCCCTAAAATCCAGGATACGTGTTTCTGTGTGGTTTGGTTCTGCTCTTTCTGTGATTTCAAACCACAATGACTGGTGGTCACTGTTTCCCAGGTGCTCCCACTGTTACCCCATCACACTGTCCCTGTTTGTGAGCACAAGGTCCAGTATTGCCTTCTGCCGGATGGTTCCATGACCAGTTGCTTGAGGAAGGTACCCTGAAGGAGTCCAGGTAAATCTGCTCCTAGTTGATGCTGCTGCTGGGATGCTCCAGTCCACGTCTGGAATATTGAAGTCTCAACCAGTACTACCTCACCCTTGTCTGCCATCCTTTGGATGGCTAGCAACAACTCCTATCTGTTTCTTCCTCCTGGGCTGGTGGTCTATAGACCACACCTGTGCGGATGGCTGTCCCCATTTTCCTTTCCAGCTTAACCCACAGTATCTCTCCCCATTTTGTTCCTCCTGGATCTCTGTGGCCCTTATGTCATTTTCACATACAGTGCCACTCCTCCTCCTTCCTGCCTGCTCTGTCTCTTCTGAATATGTTGTACCAGGTATGGCCATCTCCCAGTCGTGGTTATCATTACACCAGGTTTCAGTGATGGCCACAATGTCCAGGTCTGACTGTACCATGACAGCCTCCAGATCTTCCATCTTGTTGCTAAGGCTCCTGGCATTTGCACACATGGCTTTCCATGATTTGACCTCCTAGACTGTTTCACTGTTCTACTCCAGCCCTTCCTTGGTTGTCATTTATCCCTGGTTCTCCTTGCTGTCTGCCCTTCTGCTGAATTTTGCCCCTTTTCTGCTTATCCACCTCCTGGGCACTAATCTCCATCTTTTGCACACTGCTTTGCAGAGATAGCCACTCCTCTGGTTCACTGGTTCCACTGCTAGCTGTAGCCCAGGATCCAGTATCGGGGAGTGGGTAGTGAAGTCATGGAGGAGAGAGGTGGGTGAGTGGTTGGAAGGGGTAGAGTGGATGGTAAAGGGGAAATAACCCCAAGTTTGGGGAACTGGAAGTAGATTTTGGAAATTGGAAGGAAAATCAGTGGGATTACTTCACTATTTGAATAATCCATAACTGATTGGGCATTAGTAGCCTAATCCTACTAAAAAGAGATATGGCAGGTATTATACCAAAACATATCCTAAACCCCTTAGCCTAGTGAGCAACTACATTGTTTGAAGGACAGAAAGCAAATAATAGCTAATATGTAAGCAATAAGACATGACAGCATTTGCAAACATGGAGTCAAATCAATATGCACTCTGGGTGTGTTGTTATGCACAGGGCACTTCTCAGTCAATTCTACCACCCAGCAAGTGTATTAATTTAGCTTGGTGCATGCTCTGGAGTGTTTTTTAATGCTTATCCAAACAAAATGGCTTTACTGATTTTTAATTTGAGAACTGTATAATGAGTTTCAGAAAGTTAAGCAATTCCAACTTGTGCTGCTGTGCCGAAATAACAAGTGGTCATGTAATCAGATTCTACAAATCACAGCTCAGGATTTTCCTCCCAAAAAACACACATTTCTATATCTATTTTTGGAGTTTTGGTGAATGGCCAGTTATTTTTTTAAAGACTCACTCAGTGGGAAATTAGACTGGGATTTACCCATGCCTGGTGTATTTTGGTCATGAGGCTGCAAGCCAAGTGACTTAACCACACCAGAAGTGGGTAAATACCAGTATAACCCATGTCCTAGATTGGATTATTGTGATTAAAGAATTTTAAAGTTATTACAAATGTTAAATTAACTGATGTAAAAATGTTTGTCATGGATTATTATTGTAATATCATTCCTTCCTTGCTCTTGGGTAGAGTAGGGTTGTAAAAGCTGTCCCTCCCACATGCCCCCTCTAAAGCAGGCTGTTTATTTTTGGTGTGTTTTCCATGTTGTTTCTTTTTGGTGTGTCTGTGCATTTTTTTATTTTTTTCATGTGGATAGAAGGAGAGAGAGTGTGTGGTACGAGCAGCTAGTAGGGAGGGGGTTGCGAGTCGTGATGAGCATTCCTAATCAATCTGAAAGTGTTAAATGGCTTCTGAACAACCTGCTGGAGACAGACAGCTCAAGCAGGATTGATTTAAATTTGATTTTATGTTAAAATGTCCCACTGCCACCTTTCACACTGGGGGTCCAGGAGTCAACTGATGATAGGTTCAGGAAGAGACATAGAAATGATAGAAGAAAAAGACCAGTGATCCATCCAGTCTGCCAGAGTTCCTTATTTAGTCCTGGATCTTACTGTCCTTCCAAGGACCTAGCCCTGCCCATCCATCTCCCCATTCTCCTACCAGTGTCTTCCTCACTGAGCCCCGACTACACCTTTAATTCTGCTCCAACTGTGCTTGAAACCACCAGTGGTTTAGCACCCACCACCTTTTCTATAAAATAGTACTTCCTCATGTCCTGTCTGAACCTCCCTACTGTCAGTTTCCACTCCTGTTCACATGATTACAAACCAGTATTCAAGCTAAATAGTTCTGCACAGTTCATCTTGTTAATTCCCTTTGGGATATTGAAGGTTTCTATTATAGCTCCCCTCTCCCTTCTGGTTTCCAGCGAGTACATGTTCACTGCCTTGAGGCACTTCTCATAAGACCTACCCTGTTGTCCCTGAATCATTTTTGTTACCATGTGCTGCACTGCCTCCAGCCTATACCTATCCTTCCTGATATGAGGGCTCCAGAACTGGGCACAGTATTCCAGGTGTGGCCTCACCAAGGATATATACAGGAGAAGTATTACTTCTTCCCTTCTGCAATCAATACATCTCCCAATAGATCCATGAATCCTACTTGCTTTGCTATATGCCTTACTGCATTGACTCTGCAGTGTAAGGGAGTCAGTGATGACAACTCCAAGTTACTGATGAAAACAAATTGAGCCAGAACTGACAGAGAGATGAGGTGGGTGCGAGCAGTCACATAATTCACTGAAACACTTGAGGATCTATTACTAAAATAACTTGTCTTGATTTTGCTGGAGAAAATGGGTTTTGTGAGTGATTTTGAAAATTAACTTTTTTGGATAGATTGATGTGCTTTGTTTATGTTTTATTAGCAGTGCTGATTGGGGAACAAAGATGGTAACGTTGATTTTTTTTGGTTGCAATGCTTGAGAACTGTAGGGATTTGTTCTTTTACTTTTCGCGTGCGGTTGAATGATACTTTATGTGGTGGTTATGCAAAAATTACCACTCGGGATGAAGTGTCAGTCAAACAATCAGGGAACAATGCTCTCGGACACCATAGTATAATAGAAGTTAGTTTATTAGTTCTACTTCAGTGTATGAGAACTGTTGGAGTTCCTCTGAGTGGAACAGCAACATTAAATTTGCTGGAAAAGTGAAGACTACTGGTAAGAGGCTTGAAAATAAAAACTGTGGTAGATTTAAAGTCGTTAATAATTTGGGTAGTCATGCTGAGCAAGAAGCAAAATGCAAATTGCCAGTGAATCAGTTGGGGACTATGGGAGTGACATGGGCAGGTGAGTAAATATACAAAATGCATTTCCTGGTGTCTAGTTCCCCCATACCCTGATTGCAGGTCTGTGCATGCATCCCACCCCTACTGGACACAAGGGAGTTATTATTTCACACATAATGGGTGAAGGGGGGGCAGTGGAACACTGGATGCCAGGTAATTTATTATTTCATACAGGATGGGTGACTGGGGGGTAAAAGACCACTGGACACCAGGGCGGTTTATACATATAACAGGATAGGTGATCAGCAGACACACACAGATGAGGGAAGCACAGGAGAAAACACAGCATGACAGTGTGGGTGCACTTAAACAGGGTGGCTACCCGGACACTCAGAACAACACTGTAATTCACTCCTAAAACTTGGTAGAATGTGTTGCTTGATCATGAAGTCAAATGCTGTTTTTAAAAGAAAGAAAATTTACTATAGTGAAAGAAGTTTGATTTTTAAATGCAAGCTATACTATCACCATTGATAGATGCAACAATACAGATTAATGATACAGGCAATTTTCAAAAACAAACTAGTCCACAATCTCCAGCAGAAGGAAGGAGGTGGTGATGCTACTGCATAGAAGATTGGTGAGATCTTATCTAGACTACTGTATCCAGTTCTGGAGGCCACATCTCCGGAATGACGTAGACAGAGTAGAAGCAGTTCAGAGAAGGGCAACAAAAATGGGGCAGGGGCTGCACCAAAAGTCATATGAGTCTAAGACTAGAGGATCTCCATATGTATTCCCTGGAGTAGAGGATAGAGAGGGGGATAGGACAGAGACTTTCAAATATCTCAAGGGTATAAATAAGGCACAAGAGGGTAGCATCTTTCAAAAAAAATGTTGTGCAAGAACAAGGGGCCATGATATGAAGACAGAAGGGGCTAGACTTAAGGGTAATGTGAGAAAGGTTTTTTTCATGGAAAGGATGGTGGAGCCATTTCTTAGCCTCCCAGCAGAAGTTGTAGGGGCTAAAATGGCAGGGGAATTCAAAAACGCATGGGACAGACATAAAGGAACTCTAGCTATAGGAAAGAGAGGGTAAGCCACAGATTATTTAGGATCTGTGATACATGAAACAGGTAAGGAAAATGAGCAGACTAGGTGGGCCAAGCGTCCTTATCTGCCATCAAATTCTATGTTTCAATGTTTCTATGGCAGCTGGAAAGAAATGTAGCCCATCAGGTCCACAAGGGTGTTGCATTGTTAAGTTCACAAAAGTTACAAGGATCAAATATCCAAATAAGAAGAAGTCAAATTGCCATACAAGCCCCAGTGCTTTGCTCCACCAGAGCTTCCTCTAGGGGCATAGTTAGTGTAGAGCTTCCGGGGGGGGGGGGTGTTTAGAGCAGAGTTCACGTCCTGGTGTTTTTATCAACTGGACCAAACAATGACATGATTTCAGACCTTTTTTTTACTAAGAAATCAATACTGTTTCATGGTATTTAACTTTACTTTTATCTTTCCTTAAGCTATGCTTGGTACTTCCAGCAGATTTGGGATTGATTCCCATAACCTCCACTTGCATGCTGTGTAACCCTAAGCAAGTCACTTATCCTCCCCTGTACTCATGGATCACCCCTGAAAAACAGGCCTTGGATCTAATGGGCCTTTCCTGGTTACCAGAGAATAGTTAAAAAAAAATATTTGCCTCTCTTGTTTTGTCACCCTTGGGATCAAGGGTCAGATCCTCACCTGGAAGAGAGATCGCCTTTGGTCATGGAAATCAACTCACTACTAGTAGAAAATCTTTACAGAAATTTATTTCATAGTATTTTGTTGTCAAAGAAAGGTGCCTTAAAGGTTTTCAGTGATACAGATTATAAACTCATCAGATGATGTGACAAAAGTAAGTTTTTGTCCTTGTGGAGCCTTCTAAAATAAAAGCATTTAAACAACAAAAATAGGCATAGAGTGCATAAGCAAAACTATTTCACAGTGACAGTAATAAACATACAGAAATAAATGAGATCAGAAAAGGCAACAGAAGCACTGAATAGTAATATGCTGAAACATCTACCATGATAATCATTGATGTGTCCCAGTACATATCTAGCTAAATCCAGATGCATCATAGAACCCTAATTGAAATGAATAGGGATTTCCTGTGATATAACTGGCTACTTAAGGGATATGCAGCAACCAATTCTCTGTTCAAGAGTGGGGATGGGGTTGCAAAGAATCAATGTAGATAGCACCTGTGTGAAGAATCAGGACTGCACTTTATTTTCTCACACAGCTTAAAGCAGCAGTGCAACGAAATTGGACAAACAATTTGACCCTACCTTTTTTTACTATTAAATATTCTAGATATCTTCCAGTTTTATTTTCAGGTACAATTTTCTAATTCAACCACAATTTGAGTATTTTATAAATGTTTTAATTTAAATTTTTCCCAAGAAAAAAAGATGGCCACAGCATTTTCAATAGAAATATCATTGTAGACCTGGGAAGGGTTAGGTTTGAAAAAAATCAAAAAAAGACTCATGCTGTGCAGCACAGAAAGCACTGAGGCAAGTACAAATGACAGGTATGCTAATACTTTTCTTAACCATAGCTGAAATTAGATTTTTTAGAAAAACATTTTTCATTGCACTGCTGCTTTAAATCTTGATGTTTCGCATACACAGTAGGCTTCATCAGGAGATGCTTTTTAACACGTAATACAGTACATACTGTCAATTCTCATGTCTTAAATCTTTTTTATATGAGTTCATCCTTCTGTGTAAATATACATCCTTTTAGAGTTTAAATGCCCCATAAATGGTTGCTTTTAGCATGTATGTGGTCTGACTAAGAACGCCAAGTGTAACCGCCCTAAGCTTTTCATAAGTCACTTTTAACTTTGTTAGAAATTCAGTGTTTTTTTTTATTTCTTTGTGTGTTTGGATGACTGAGCAGCTCATAATGCAACAACACGTGATAGTATTTCATGCATCAATGTATTGCTGCATCTTAGGTGCATAGTAATGCTAATACAGAGTGGGCAATCTTCTTTGAAAGTGTGATAAGGTGTGCTTAAATGAAAGTGAAGGAGTGGAGATTCTTTACTGGGTAGAGGAAAGCAGAATTGCCAGTTGGAGATGTAATGACCACCAGTCAAGGATATGAAGGGAGTTACAAGAAGCCATCATAACAGCTGGAGGGGCTACTGAGTGTAAAGCTAAAAATGTGGTTCTTATTGTAGAAAATGTGTGTTTTCGGTGATTTGGGTGAACTTTTTGAAAGACGTGGAAGTTACTGGGTAATGGGGAGGGAAAATGAAAGTGCTAGGGGTGAACCTGGCATGAAATTAAGCTAGTGAATGGGAGGAGGAGCCAGTACACAAGTAAAGATTTGAGATTTAAAATTAGAACTACAGTATACTGCTCGTGTTGCTGGATACTGTCAATCAACATCTACAATGAGAATATTTTTGCTCGTGGAGACATATAGTGAGAATATTGTAATATTCTCACTCTAGGTCTGGAGTGAGGGGGTGATATGATTGAGACCTTTAAATGTCTAATGGGGGTAAACAAGGTACAAGAAGGAAGTATTTTTCAAAAAAAGTGCTCAAAAACAAGGGTATTTGCTATGCAGCTGGAGGGGTTAGATTCAGGAGAGATGTGATAATGTACTTCACAGAAAGAGTGGAGGATTCCTGGAACAAAGTCTCCAAGTGGAGGTAGTGAGGACAAAAACAGTTATGAGGTTCAAGAATGCATGGGATAGGCATAAGGGAATCATATGGAAAGGCAAGGGGTTGGTGAATGGGCTGGAGAGCAAGAAGGGTCTGCAGTGATACTACAGGCAGAGAAAAATTGGAAAACTTGGAATACGCTGTTGGAAGACAGTGTACAGCTTTAAGAGAGGCTGGGATAGGCCTGGAGAAGGTAAAGATCATGGGTAGGAAGGATGGGAGGAGTGTGGAGGGAGAGCAGGGACATTGGCTCAAGCTGTGGACCCTGCAATACAAGCAGACTTGATAGACCAAATGGACTACTTCTGCTGGCTTCTTTGTATGTTTGTATGTACGTTCATATAATAAGGACTTCTCTGCCCATTTATTATTACTACCAGTAATGTGCCATGTGTCCATCAATGCTGCATTATTGTCAACTTCAGTTTGTAGGCATTTTTGAGCTACACAAAGCTTATAAACATATGTTTTAAGCAATGTTGGATGGCTACTTTATGTCTAGCACCTGTCACAGCAAAGGCAGATTTGACAATGACGAGCAGACAATTTTTAGGACAATTAGCCTTCACTGTGGTCTGCTGCATCATTGTTGTACACAGTTCTATAGTTTATAAAAACCTTATATAAAGAAACATTTTCCTTTTTGTCAAAGTTGTCCGACTCCTCTGTGTTCAACACATCTGTGTCAACACATTGTTTATTGTCATCCTAGCTTGAATCCCTGTCCATAAGGTTGTTCAGTGATGAGCTCTGGTAATGTTTGTTTTTTTCATCCAGTAGTGTTCACCCACTCTTGATTACTGTGGCCTTGTCATCTTCAGTTTTGTTTGCATGTTTAGGCTACACGTGCATCATGATAACTTGTCAGGGAATGTTGCATGCCTACTCTGTGTGTCCAACATGTCATAGCACATGTCAAGTTTATCAGTGATAAACCTTGTTTTTGGAACCAGTAGCCTTCAGTGTGGGCCAATGCCCATTCTGCTGTTCGTGTGCTTCATGTAGCATGGCAAAAAAGAAATACTCTCCCAGCCTGGTACTTATCCCAAAAGAATGATTTTCTATGATCGAATATGGATGAGCTATTTCAAACCTAATTGTACCCTGGTGAATTTTGTCTAGTTTGACAGCACATGTTTAAAGACTGAATGTTTGGAGGTTTCCATAGTTCTAGTACTTGTGTAAGATATGCTGTCATGAGCTAGTATAAATTACACACTGGATTACCTCTATTACAGCACAGGTAGCTTAAGCAACTTGCTCAAAGCCACATGCTCTTGTAGGATGTGAACCTGAATAGCCCTGATATTAAAAAAGTACTCCAAATTGCAGATGCCAAATGACCACTTTCCAGATATAGCTGGGATGCTTAACCAGTGCTTGTTTCAAGCACTACGCCTGTATTAGTTACATTACCTGTTTGCACCTATCCTGCTCTGCCAAACTCAAGGACTTGATAGATGATATGAACTGTAAATATTTGGGTTGCCTTCATATATGCTTAACAGCAAGTTAGACCTGAATGACATGTCTGGTGTTTCAAATAAAGGTACAGTAACACTGTTTTCTCTGCAACATATTTGGAAAGTGTTGTTCCTGGCCAAATCTCTGCCAAAGGTCTCTGGAGAAGCTATGAGTAGGTTCATCAATGCACCAAACAAGCCTGCAGAATACACAGGGATAAAGGACATTTAAGCTAATGGGTTTTCATGTGAAAGTTCCCTGACACCGAAAGTCCTCCCCCTTGTATATTCATTATAAGCATAAGCGGAATGACTGTCCTGGCCATTCTTGCACATCTGGGGAGAGGAGGCCCTGTCCACAGTGTCCAGTTTATATAAGCAAGGTGGATCTTGGCTGTAAGTATTTAGAAGATAAATGTATGGCAATATTTTCCATATTCTGTAAGACAATACATTTATTAGAATGCTAGCATCCTTTCAACATTTTTGTTTTTGTTTGTTTGTTTATTTTTCTGAGCACACCAGAAATATTCCCAGTCACTCTAATGTAAAATAATGAAATTTTATAGGGTATATGTCTCAGTGCTACCTGCATGAGTGACAGGGACAATTGCATGATGTGCTACTCACTGTACAAATAGGACACACATAGGTCCCAATGAGCTATTTGATTTTTAAAGAGATACCAGTGCATTTACAGTCATTCATTTAAGACTTCAATACTTGATATTAGAGTGGGATTGGGCCCGGAAATGCACTTATAGAGTCAACCACTCAATTGAAACAACAGAGTTAATATTAAAAAATACCAAAAGAAACAAACAAAGAACAAAATGTTAGCTTCATTTTCTAACCTCAATAGAAGGTAACTATTCTATGATTTTTCTCAGATACAAAGGCAGCAGTCGATCTAGCAAGTTATCTCCTAAGATTCTCTGGAGATGCCTTTGGACTGCTTGTATTGCAGGACATCTCATGAAAATCTCCTTAGAAATCTCCTGAGATTTAAGAAAATAACTTTCCAAATCAACTACTACTACTGTACACTAGGAACACTGCAAGAAAAAAAAAACAAATAGGGGAAACAAAACTGACAGTGTTTCTTTACCTATATTAAAAAAGTTTGGTTAGCCAGAAGTTGTCTGTGATCTATATTAAGATTATCAAGTCCCACAATAAACATTAGACACAGCTCATGAAGCACACCATCCTCAAGCAAAAGCAATTACTGTTATCAGATGTTCAGTAGCAAACCGCTCTGAATGGTGAATAGGCTTGAATCCAATTTCTAGGAAACATGCCATCTTTATCCAAGCACAACATTGATAAAGAAATTAAGAGTGACATCTGGCAGGTAGTGAACAAATTCCTATCTGCACTGATTCTCTTCTTGCAAGATTACACTTTTACATTTATTGGATATAGGCACTGAAAGAAGCTTAGCACATTTGAAAATATTCAATGGGAGCTATTGAAAACCTAGACAAGAACATAAGCATTGTTCAAACGTATCAATACATTTATAAGCATACTCAGAAGCTCTAAAGCAGATTCAGGACCTAATTATACTGTTAAGATTCATCACAATTAAACCAAATCCATTTCAGAGATGGGCTCCCTTGTTTCTTACGTTTTCTTTTTTTTTACCCATCGTACTGTAGATCTATTTATTTTCAAGGATGCAAAACAAAACATGTGTTCTGTAAACAGTTTAGTACAGCACATAATACAACCATATTGCATAAGAGAAAAAGAAAAGGTTTAGAAATTTATAAAAAATGTAAAGGTGCAAAAAAACGTATATTTTATTCATAAAATGTTATCCAGTGCTAGTTTGTTGATCATCTCAAGCTGTTCACAGTTTGGGGGGGCAGAAATACTGACAGCCCTTGACCTGAAGGCTGCTTTGTTGGTTTCTGAAATTGCAGAAACAGTACTAATAATATTCTAGTGCTACTGTGTTTCATGACATCCATGTTCTTATGTACAGTACCTACTGTATGCACCTCTATTACTGCTGTATCACAGGGACAGTGCAAGTGACTTTAATATGGGAGGGCCAAAAATCCTTGACAAATGCCAAGGGGTCTCAAGGCCTGGGCCCCTAGAAATAGTTTTTAAGTGTTTTTGTGCATTTTTGTGGTGTTAAAGAGTAGATTGTTATGAAGTACAACCTAAGCCATGGGTTAAATTTCATTGAAAAATATTCTCTGGAAATAAAGCAAAATGTGCCAGAGCATATCCAAAAACAACATTTTATAGGTCAGTAAGAGGCAGTTGCAACACAGAGACTCCTGTGCATTTGTTAACTATATTTTAGGGTAGCAACAGTATCAATCAAGTTTAGTTATATCATTAGCACTAGAGAAGTTGCAAAGTTTTACTTCACCAGTGAAGTTTCGGCGAAGTTACAAAATTCGCTTTCACGAACTTCTTCACAAAGTTCCCACTTTGCATCTTCGCCTGACTTCACATAGAAAAATGGTGATGTTAAGGCAAAGTCAAGGTGAAGTTAGACATATTTAAGTCAATTTGCCTAGAAAAAGGGCAACTTTGCCTTGTAAAAACTTTGCAAAGTTGGCACTTTATGAATATAACCAAGTTCACAAATTAATTTGCAAAGTGAATTTTATCCACTTCGCCCCTCTCTAACCAAAAAAAAAAATAAAATGAACTGCACAAAAAATATGTATCTAGGAGAGAAGGGAAAGGCTGCTGCAAAGTTAAAGCAGTCACCACTATGACCCTCCTTTCTCTTGTTGTGGGCACTTTCTCAACAATTAGTATGCCTCAGCCACTGCACTAAAAAATGAGGAACTGCACAGAATAAATATTTCAGGGAGAGGAGGGAAAGTTTTTTAGACTCAGCTTCAAAAGGAGGCTGAAACAAGAAAATATGGTGACCGCATGCAAGTTAGAAACACACTTCTGGGTCTCATGCCGCTGCCAAGCTCCATGTAGCGAAACCACAACAGAAACCACAGAGAGGAGTGGTGATGTTCTGACAAAATGAAAGGCTCAAGCAAAGAGAGTGCTGCTAAGAGTATTTATTCCATCAAGACACTCAAACAAACCATCAGAAAGCTGACTGCCTTAATAGGCCATGCCCAGGGTCCAAACATATCCACATGACAGTAGCAGGAGCCAATGGATGCACACATGAATGAGGAGACCATTTTTTTAGTTGCATTATCATGCAACTTGAGGGTAATATTGTGCAGAAAAGCACAACATGATCACAAAATCCCAGGCAACTGAGGCACTGTGCGGGTGGGAAAAATTGCAATGGGGGACAGCAAAAAAAGGGAACAACAACCTATTCCTACCTGTATGTGCAATACTAGTTAAATGGCACAAGCAAAGCCACTTCACTGTTCAATAAAAGACAGCCAAAAAAGGGCATATAAGGTGGAGGGCCAAAAGATAATATGGCCCACCCTGATTTCACAATGGAGGTCATGGCCTGTCTGGTCTCTATGGTTTAGTCACCCCCGATTGTGAAGAATGTTTAAATTCTGACAGAAAGAAATTCCACCAAATTCTGGAAAATTCCACAGAATTCCAACAGTAGCGAATTTCTGACATGCATTCAAAATGCTACATAAACTGTGGATTCTTTTTCTGTAATTTGAGGAAAATTGTTCAGCAGTTTATGTAATCTGTGTAAAATTATTCCATGGTTTACACAGAAATACTTTCCTGAATTCTGCACAATTTAAAAAGAAATTCCCCAAAAAGCATTTCAGAAGCAGAATTTCCATTAGCATAAATTCCACCTGAAGAACTCTGCACTCTGCACATCCTTAATCCATATGTGCTTATATTCTTTTTCATCTATGGAGTAGGTGCTGACGAGTGATTTTCAATGGGGTAGGCTATTCACTGCACACATTTGTGTACTATTGCTTTTAGGATCTGTTTCATCTCATATGCCTTTTTCTAACTCCTATCAATTTACTATACAGTGAGGGTGGATATGTCTGCTGTATTTGAATGTGACCACTGTGTAGTAGCTGTGACATTTTAACATAGAGTTACATAGAAACATAGACTTTGACGGCAGATGAGGACTGCTAGGCCCATCTAGTCTGCCCATTTCCCTACCTACAGGATAGGCCGCAGATCCTAGTTAACCAACAGCCTATATCTTCCTGCCCCCCACAAGAATTGCCTTATGTCTGTCCCATGCATTCTTGAATTCTCTCACAGTTTTAGACCCCACAACTTCCTCAGGAAGGGAGTTCTGTTATATCGGACATCACCTGATTGTACATATATGACCCATTTTGAGATTTGATCAGAGGCTCTTTAATTGCACAGTTCGTTCAGAATAATGCAAAAATAATCTTTGAATGTCACTCTGATTTGTCTTATGGCTAGATGCTGTTTTTATGGTATTTGTTACTAAGTACACAATACATGACCATATGGATCTGTGCGGTTAGCATTTGTAGTGAATGTGTACAAGACACAGTTCAGGATATTACCAGATTGTGCCCCTTACTTAATTCTGCCAATCTAAGGATGCCTGTGCAAGCATTTATGTCATCAATGTTGAAGAACTATAATACCTACTACAAGGGATTGCCTAATGTCCAGATTTGGCACCTGCAGATAGTCTAGACTATGGCACCGAGGGTTTGGATCACTGTTTGGGAACCAAAACATATTACACCTTCACTACATGTACTAGGCTGGCTGCCATTGAGGTGGCAAATGGATTATAAGTTCTTTTGTGGACATAGAATGCACTGAGTGAGTCAAAACATTTATACCTCTGTGAGCTTCTAAACCTTTTCAGTCCTAGAACAAATACCTGAGGCTATAAGCAAGGGCTGATTATGGTCCCTCCTTCCCATCTACAAATGGAGAAAATAGGGCATTTGGTGTGCCAGCCACTGTCTTTTGAAATGCTCTACTATAGAAAAATGGTTCATCCCCTTCTGTTGCCATGTTTAAGGCCAAATTACAGATGCATTTATGAAAACATGCTTTTTCTGACCTGGACAGAGTGATGGATTCAGTTCGTACTGTATTTGATTGGCATTTGATCACTGTGAATCTATATAATGTTATTTATTTGTACTGTTCTGTAGTGACTATACATTGCTTTCTGAATGTTTGTGTGGAAGAGCCAATATAGAAGTCTATCACTTCTATACCAAAGTATGCATTTATAACATCAACTTCAAACTGTATTCTATAATAAAATGCCCACCATATCAAAAAAATATCTTGTCCCAGCAAATATCAGATTTTCTTTGCATCTGGTCACTCTGCCTTGACCTCACGACCTGGATCCAGCTGGACTTTACTAACATCCAGCACTGGTTCCTGACAAATCAGCTATCCCTCAATCATAGGAGCTGACTTTTATTTTTTCTGGGGGGGGGAAGAATTGTCCGGGGGTCTGGGAGTCGCCCAGGCCCCCAGGAGCTCTATGGTTTTTGATGCTCTGTGGTGCATTTTGAGGGTTTTCTGATGAGATAGCACAGCGTAACAAACACCATTTTAATGCTAGCACATTACCCAAATGTGCCTGTATTTTGTTGTCACTCACCACCTTGACCTACTGCCCACTAAGTGGTGGTGTCACTCGCCTACCTTGCCCCCACCCCAGTTACTGGCATAGCCTCTGATGGTGCAACTCACCCACTCTGACCCCCTCCACAGCTACTGGCATATCCAGCTGGCACCACCCCCTCTCCCTTCAGATTACAGAAAACAATAGGAAAATATTTACTAGTCTTCAGTTAAAATGTACCCCCTCTGAATAATCCATAAATGACATTTGAAGAAGGTATATTATTATTGACTCGCCCTTCTCTACCAATGGTCACCTGCACTTAAAAGAACCAGCAGATCTTGTTTCCAACTGATAAGGTTACAGAAGCTTAGTAAGACTAATCATCATTTGCTTCACAGCAGACTCTGAGCCTGTTACCATGACAGCTATGGTTGCTACATCATCTATTGGCACATGTGATGTTAATCTTTATGAACAGACCGGCCAACATCTATCCCCAAATGCTGTATCATTTAATTTCATTATTTCTATGAGTGGGAATGCCACCAAATACATACACACATATGTATATACTGTACATACAGGTATAGCAGATTTCCTTGTGGTAACACTAATGATACATATAGTCCATAGATGCAGTAGTCTCGCCATGCATGTCCTGAAGGAATATAGCTTGACGTCAAGACTTTTTCTATACAGTACGCACACACTGTGCTGGAATAGGAGACCTATTTAGGAGGTGCCTTAGCAGCCTGCTTCTCAAATACAAATTCACTGTTCTCAATAATGCCAGATTCATGTAAAAAGCACTTGGGTCCGATTCTAGAAGCTTGGCAGTGACTGGCGCCAAACGGCATTGCGACATGGACCCTGTGCCCTATTCTGGAAGGGGCAGGGTCTCTGTGGCTAAGTCCCATGACTTGTGACATACGGACAGGTACGCCAACCTAAGGGCATACCTAAGGGGCATGTCACAAGTCATAGACCCCCAGAAAGTGTAAGTGCTCCCCCAAAGCCCCACAGGGCAGCTGTGTCCTCCCGTCCATTCCCCGAACCGATATTTTGCTGCAAGTGTTTATAAAGTAAAACCCTGGAATTTCTGGTACTCTAGTGACCCCACCCACTCCACCTTGGTGCCAGTCCCATCCACCATCTCCAGCCAGTGACTGGCACAGCTCACCGCTCACCTTCATGGCCAGCCACTGACTGAGCTCCTCATGAGCGCTTACTGTATAGATGTGCTCCAAAATAAGTGAATACTCATTCATTTCTGAGTGTGTTTATACAGTAAGCACTGATGTGGAGCTCAGTTGGCAGCTGGCCATGGAGGTGAGAGGTGGGCTGTACCAGTCGCCGGCTGGGGATGGTTGGGGGGAGACTGGCACTGCTGGGAGGAGCAGGTGGGGGGCCACTAGACTACCGGGATCTCGGGGTTGTACTTTTAAACATTTGTGGCAAAATATCGGGTAGGGGAATGGATCGGGGGGGACACAGCTGCCCTGCAGGACCGCTAGCAGTGTGGTGTTCAGAGGCATGATGTGTGTGGGCTGCCCTGCAGGGCATTTAAGGTTTGGGGGTTCTGGGGGTGAGAGATGGCCAGCTGGGCACATCTGCTATGGAGGATCAGGGGCTGGGGAGGTTGTAGGCTGTCCTGTGGGGCACCGACGGGGGTGTTCTGGGCATGGAGGGGGCACATCCTGGAGTGGGTGCACCTGGTCTACAGAACCCCTGGAGGATGTATGTACAGTTACACCAACTAAATGCTGGTGTAACTTACATTGTCGGTTCTCCTCCAGGGGTTCTCATGGAATCCTGACATTGGGGACTTTGTTGTAGCCCTACTAGAATAGGGCACAACTGCTGCCATAAGCCCTCTAGTGCCATGTCGCAGGGGGTTTATGGCGCAACTGCTGGTGTAACTGCTCTATGGCACAAGTGGCCTGCTGCAAGTTGCAGGCCACATTGTTGAATCCTGCACATTGCAACTGCTGGCATAACTTGCTACTTGCGCCATTCTTTTTGGCGCAAGTGCTGTTATGCCAGGCGTATCTCTTTTAGAATCAGGCCTCATGTTTTTAAACTTATGTGGATTCACAAAATCACTGTCTTCTAACATTCTGTCAAAAACAAACACTTGTGACAAACATGCTGACACTCCTAAACAATACTTTTTATTACTGCTTATGGATTTATAGAACAGTCTGAGTTGAAGAGTGCTAATTGAAATCTAAAGCTTTAGGGAGTCACTGGGTATTACATATTACCAAGTGACTGGTGTTCTTCCTAAAACATTCCCACTGGATGAAATTTTGTTGTGAAACACAGTTTTGTAATGTGTCTCATGAACGTTCTGCAGACTACAGTAAAACCTGGTACAGCAGTAGGCACATGCTGAAATGAAAGTGGAACACTGCTATATATGGTACTGCTACCAGAGAACATGTCATTGTTGGATGGGATGAGAATTTAGAAATACAAAAATATTCTATTCTGTTAAAGAATAAATAACACACAACACACATGCTATTACTGTAATGCCAGGATGGATGCCTCTCTTCTTGTAATGTACCAGAAAGACATTGATACTTACTTACATTTTCTTGCAGGCTGCAGCAGGCAGGTGGAGGAGTCTCTTGCTCCCTCATCAGTAACCACTTTCTCGCTCACAGTGATGGTGGCGGAGCCAACAGGCAAGCAAGGTGTGGTCACCGTCGAGTGGTCTCTGCAGCGGGGGGGGGTTGTTCTGCTCTGACATGGCCTGGCAAGCTTTCAGTCTTCTCCATTTGCAATGCAGAGAACGGTGACAAAAAGGAACCATGCTTATCCACTACAGGGCTGAGCAAGTGAGCACAGAAAATGACCGCCAGTGCCAATCCTGTCGAATTCTGAAATGACATCATGTGACCACATCAATCCGGTACTCCAAATGCCATGATTGGTCCTCGACCTCGCTTGTCCTCCTGGTGCACATAGACTGTCTGGGCTGGCAGAGGAGTTAAAGTGAAAGTGTTGGTGGCTGGTTGATGAGATGGAATGGCATTCTGGACCATTCTGCCTCAGTTCAACCCCTGCTGCAATAATGTAAACTACCTAATCTTCCCGAGGGGAGGTTTCAGCCCCTCAGCCCCACCCCTGCAATTACGAACATATGAAATTTGCCTGCAGATAAAGGCCTAGAGGTCTATCAAGTCTGCTCAAATGTGCAGCTAGCACCCCTTATTCTGCAGCTGCCCCTCCCTTCCACCCTTCCCCTTCATTAACCCTCCCCCTTGTCCTGTCCCATCCTCGTTTGAAGCAGTCCACTGTTCTACTGCATACCACTTCAGCAGGTAATGCATTCCACCCAGCCACCACCCTCTCTGTAAAAAAGTGTCTCCTCATCTCCCTCCTGAACCTTCCTCACTCCAGTCTCATATCATGGCCCCTGGTGGTCCTCCTCTCCCTTACTTTGAACAGCCCCTCTGTACCCGTCTTGTTTATTCATTTCATTTATTTAAAGGTTTCAATCATGTCACCCCGTCTCTCCTCTCCTCCAGTGAGTACATGTTCAACTCCTTCAACCTCCTTTTGTATGATAAGTCCCCCAGCCCCTTGATCATCTTTGTCTCTCTCGCTGCACTCCCTCCAGTAACTTAATGTCCCTCTTCAAATCACGGACACCAGTACTGCACGCAGTACTCCAGGTGTGGTCTAACTAATGACCTATACAGTGGCAGAATCACCTCCTCCTCCTCGAGGATATACCTTGCAATACAACCCAGCATTTTGTTGGCCTTTGCAGCTGCCTTCCTACATTGTGCCGAGTTGTTCATTGACCCTGTAATGAGCACACCCAGAACCTTCTCTTCCTCTATCTCGGCAAGCTGCACTCCCCCTAGCTGGTAACTCCTCCTTGGGTTCTTCATCCCAGAATGCAGCACCTCACACTTTTTGGCATTAAAGCCCAGTTGCCAGGTGTCTGACCAGGTTTCAAGCTTTGCCAGATCATCCTGCAACCCCTGCCATCCCCCTAGGTCATCCACCACTGCACCTACCTTGGTATCATCAGCAAACAGAATGATCTTGCTCTTGATGTCCCATGATATGTCTGCAATGAATATCCCAAACAACACTGGTCCCAACACCGAGCCCTGTGGAACACCACTTGTCACTGCCCTTGGGTGTGAGAGCTCCCCACCCACCACCACCCTCTGTTGCCTTCCCTGCAGCCAGTTTCCTACCCATCTCACCAGCTTTGCACCCACTCCTGTGCCTACTAACTTCCTTCCCAGCCTTCCATGTGGCAGAGCGAATGCCTTACTGAAGTCCAGATACAGGACATCCACTGCATGGCCCCTGTCCAGTTGCCTAGTTACCCAGTCAAAAACTCGACCAGGTTGGTTTGGCAGGATCTCCACATATGAAGCCATGCTGTCTGCTGTCCTGTAGTCCTTGGCCTCTAGGAGGGCCACCAGCCTCTCCTTCAGGATAGTCTCCATTAGCTTACCCACGATGGATGTGAGGCTCACTGGTCTGTAGTTTCCGGTTCATCCTGAGCCACTCTTGTGGAGGGGCACCACATGAGCCATCCTCCAGTCCTGAGGTACACACCCCAGTGTAGTGAGGCATTAAATAGGTCTGCCAATGTCCTGCAAGGACCTCTGCCAGCTCCTTCAGTACGCTTGGGTGGATGCCATCTGGCCTGGTGCCTTGTCCACCCTCAGTGCCTTCAAACCCTCTCGAACTCTGTCTCCATGATTTCTCCATCTGTCACCACTTCCCACCCTGCTTCTGCAATTTCTCCCACCTTGAGTGTCACTCCTCTCTCTTTAGTAATACTGAGCAGAAGTACTCATTTAGTGCTTCCCACTTTATCGCACCTCAAGCCTCCATCCAACCCCTCCTTCCTAATCCTTACTATGTGGTCCTTACAGCTCCTTTTCTTCCTTATGTACTTAAAGAAGTCCTTCTCCCTTCTTAATGCCTTGTGCCAGCCTGAGTTCCAGACATGCTTTGTCCCTTACTGCCCTTGTCACCTCCTTCGATTCTGTCAAGTACTCCTCCCTGTCCTCCCCCCTCCCAGTTTTCTTGTACTTCCTAAAGGCAGCTCTTTTCCTCCTTGCCTTTTCTATGACCTCCTTGTTTAACCAGATTGGTTTCTTAGCCCTAGACTTCTTGCTCTGGGCTTTGCAGCAGGGTTTGGTTGCCTCCACTATCCCCAGCTTTATGAGCTCCCACCTCTGGTTAGTGTCCATACTAGGTTGAATTCTGGCCAGGTACCCTTTTACCACTTCCCCCATCCTCCCAAAGTTGGCCCTCCTGAAGTCCAGCACTATTGTGCCAGATTCTACTCCTTCCTTGCCCATATCCAATGTGAGCCATACTGAGTGGTGGTTACTCCCTGACAGCGGTTCCTCCACTGTAAGTTCTCTCACAAAGTCCCCATTTGCCAGCACAAGGTCAAGGGTAGTCCCTAACCTGGTTGGTTCACCGACCATTTGCAGCAGGAAGCTGTCCTGGAAGGCATCCAGCAGTACCTGCTCCCTTCTGTTCCTGGTTGTTGGGGTGCTCCAGTCCACTCCTGGCATGTTGAAGTCCCTCCACAATCACCACACTACCCTTCTCGCAGGTCCTCCTGATCTGTCCCGCTAGTTCCCTGTCTAACTCCTCCGTCTGAGATGGTGGCCTGTACACCACTCCCATTCTAAGAATCCTATTCTTAGAATCCTGGATTTGCATCCAAAGTGACTCCGTACTACCCTCCTCCCCTTCCTCCCTTACACACTTCAGTCCTTCCTTCACATATAGTGCCACCCCTTCTCCTTTCCTGATCACCCTGTCCCTACGAAATAGTCTGTACCTGGGTACAGACAGGTCCCAGTCATTGTATTGAGTGGCCCATGTTTCCATGATGGCTGCAATGTCCACCTCTCCCTCTGCCATGAGAACCTGTAACTCTGCAGTTTTCCTCCCAAGGCTCCTAGCATTAAGGGTAACCACCTTCCATCCTTTTCCCCCCTCCCATCCTGCCCTCCTTTCCTAGCATCACCAACAGTACTTGCCATTTGTCCTCTGTCACTGTTATGGGGGGTAAGCTCATATGGTTTCCACCCTGTGGTCTCTGCATATCTCTTCCCCAACTGCCACCCCCTACTCCTAGTTTAAATTCCCAACTTCCTCTATGTACTCCTCCATCCTCTGTTTCTACACTTTCTTTCCCTCCTCACTCAAGTGTAGTCTGTCCTTTGCATAGAACACTACTGTCCTCCCAGGTCCCCCCAACAGCCCATACCCTTTAGCACAACACCAGGTTCTTAGCCATCCGCTAAATTCCTCTATTCTCAGCTTTCTTGTTGTGCTTGCCTTTGGCACCGGAAGTATCTCTGAAAAAGTTACTGATCTTCCTGCCCCCTCACATAATTGTGCTAGTTCCTCAAACCTCCTCTGGACTGTATCTACTGTCTTGTTAGCTAGGTCGTTTGTCCCAAGATGTATAATTAAATGAGGCTTGTCCCTACCCCTTCTAGCATATTTCAGAACAGACTGTCCCACCCTTTCTGCTGTCATTTCTGGCATGGCCTCCACCCAAATGCGATAATGCCTCTCCCCCTTGCTACCCCCACCTAACTCCTCTTAGTATTGAGTCCCCCAGCACTAAGATTCCACCCCTCTTACTCCCTGCTTGCTTCCATTCATCTCCTCTCTCATTTCCAGCTCCTCTTCTTCCTCCTCCTGCATTATTTCCCCTTTCCCCTGTTGCACTCTCCCAGCAGAACTTCACCCCGCCTCCAGTTTGGTCCAGGCATTTATCAATTACCTCTAATTTCATCATTTCCTCCTCCACCTTCTTCCTCTCTAGCAGTGCACAACTATTTTCTGAAGGCCCTTACAAATGCCGCTCCTCCTCTCTTCATAGTAACCTGTTCTCTCTTTCCACTCCATGATTTTTGCCACTTCTTCACCTCCCTCACAAGTCCCTATCTCCTCCTTCCATTTATCTTTTGTCTCCTGACCTGGTTTCCGCAATTGTTCTTCCTGTCCTGGGCCCTTTGTCTCTGCTTTCCTTCTTCTGACCCTCTCTCACCACTGTTGGCTTAAACCTCTCCTCATCTCCCTTCTTCCTCCCTCCAGTATTGGGCTAAACCCACCCCAATCTGCCTTGCCTGTCTTAGTTCCTCCTGCAGACCCTCAATCTCCTTTCTAAGTTTTTCTATGTGGTTGCACACTAAACATCCTCCACACGCCAGGCAATTTTTAGAAAGATTGGTGCACCGCAGTTGTTGCAGCTTCAACACTTACCCATTGCTGTGTTGCTCACCAGCGACCCCCACCCTTCCAGATGCAGGATACCAAACACTCCCCCAAGTCTCCCCTCTCCCTCCTCTATCAGTGCAAAACATTTTCTTTATTTCCCTTACCTCCTTTGTTGCACACGTTTAGATATATTTTGAGCAACTGCTTTTTATATTCCTGTCCTTCTTATCCACACTCAAAAACAGACTTTAAGTAGCCATTGCACAACCTTCTTCAAACTCCTACTCCTCCTTTCCCCAATGCAATATCAATGCGAAGAAGTAATAATGAAAGCTCCTAGATTTGCATTTACTTCCCTTCCACTGAGAGAGCAGTCACCTCTTCACTTGCTGCTGTTCCTTTCCTGGTATGCACCTCCTACTCCACACCCCTTACTATACCCAGTGTTTGGCTCCTGTCAATCAGATTTAACAGGGCAGATAATCAAGAGTTGGGGAAGGGGGGGGGCGAAAATTTGCAGCAACCAAAGACAGCAAAGAAATATACCACCTCTATGTTTTAAATCCTCAACAGTCCAAAAACAATTCTAAGTAAAGACAACAAAGAAAGTACAGTGTCACCAAAAGCCCACAATCCAAGTCTAAAAGAAAAACAGCAATTACCAGTTACTGTAAAGCATTTAATCGAATATGCTTCCTTCCCCTTCTGGCTTCTACAACATTCAAAAATGCATACATTTCTATCTCAGCTCTTTACCCTTACCATCAAAAGGTAACTACAATCACAATAATCTACCTCCTACTAATACAGATTCTATCACAGAACCAGAGCACAATGCAAAAGCATCTGCTGCTTAGCAACAACAAACAGGTGACAACATACCAAGTTGATGTAGCTTTTTTTAAAATAGAAAAAAAAATGTAATCTTTTAAACCTATAGAAATCAGCAGTCCCAAAAGCACCTTGACCTACAAGAAAGAACACAGTACTGCACCTCTGCCATAATAACTAAACAGTTCTAAAACATTGGAGAAAGAAGAAAAAATCAGAGACTGCACAAAAAGATACAACATATTATAAAGTATTAGGCAATAGTATACTCAGTTGTTTAACAGAAAAAATAAAGTACCTACCAAAACAGACAGAATACCCACAAATGACACTTAGGTTCTCAATATCAGACACCACCAAAGGCACACACAGAAAGGGTTTAAACTATAGTATTAAAATTAACCACATCAGAGTAGAAAAATCACACTAAATAACTGTGTTGATCCTTCTGACTTCCAGTGATTATCTACCACACAAATTTTATATCTTCCTGGAGCCTACCTGGTTGTTTTTCACAATCACCTAAATTTACATAAAACAGAACAATTTTTAAAGTGAAAATTATAGCAAAAAGCACTTAGCTTTGGGAGCTCTTCACAAACACAGCCACTCAGCTCAGAGTTCTAGAACCAGAAAATTGGCAATTGGCACTTATGCACTCAATACCAAGAAAATGGTCTCTATGACCTTTGTGCTAGGCAGAGACTCACACCTCTATCCTCATTCCATAGCCTTGATGGTGCAGTGATTGAGGATGTCCCCTCATTTAAGTAACCGGGCATCTGACTGCATCATCACCTCAATTTCTCAGTGCATGGAAATGCCATGCATCAGAAGTTTTACCCCAAACTTGGTGAATTTTATTGGAATAAAGGGAGTATCCCACTTCCTGCCCAACTAGATAGCGTATCAAAGATGATTCTACCCACCTTTGACTAGTGTGACATTGTTTACAGTGCTGCTCCCAAGTCTACCCCAGCCACACTGGATCTACTTGTTCTCTGTTTTTGCTGCTTTGCTCTAGACAGTCCCCCCTTCACCCACCACAGATCACTTTACTCCCCCCATCCTTCCCCTTTCTTAAGGCCAGATATCTTGCTCAGTGTGTCTCCTTTGTCTCTAAATTCTGCTTTGCATCCCTCCCCTCCTTCCTTGTTTTCCTCCTCACTTTTCAACCTCTTACTCCCTCTGCAACTCTGGTTCCCATTTCCCACCCCACTGTGAAATTCTGGGCTGGTCAAATTGCCTTCTCCTTCCACTTCCAAAAACTATGAGTATTCACCCTTTTACTGTTCTCTCTGGTCCCCCTCACTCTCTCAAATCACTCCTCCATGACTTCTCCACTCACTTCTGCAGCTGCTCCAGGTACTGGACCCTGGGCTGTTGCCTGCCATCCTCCATTCTCTGCTCCTCCTTCACCCTACTCACTCATTAGTGCTGCTCCCTCTTCTACTCTCCTAAATTGAAATCCCTACTTCCATCATAAACCCTGTATTGC
Source organism: Neoceratodus forsteri (assembly GCA_016271365.2). Classification (NCBI taxonomy): domain Eukaryota; kingdom Metazoa; phylum Chordata; order Ceratodontiformes; family Ceratodontidae; genus Neoceratodus; species Neoceratodus forsteri. The sequence continues at coordinate 88,219,632 of CM057459.1, forward strand.
ACATTGCACTCTGCTAAGTGTGCTCCCCAAGGACTGAAATGTCCATGACCTTCCCCACAATGAACTAGCCACAGCAGCAGCAGAGCAACCAGAGCTGCCAAAGACGTGGCAGGAGCTGCTAACATGGATGCCACTCCTGCGGCAGTGCAAGAAAGAATGGGAGGGCTTATTTTTGTTTAATGAAAGTCCTGAAAGACTCTGAAGTTCCCAGTTATGAGTTGGGCTAAGTGAGAGGCAAATGATGCTGCCATGCAAGCCACTCCCAGGACTGTATGGGAAAACCCTTAGAGGCTTAACTTAAAAGACTGCTCCCAGCAGAGAGGCAATGAGGTATCTGAAATTACTGAAAATGTCAATTGCCACACTTGAGACTCATTATTTAAAGCCTGAAGGGCTTATAGTTAAATCAATTTTTTTTTCTAATTTTACAAGTAAGGGTCAAGTTTCAAAGACTGAGTCTCACACAATAATATCTTACGGTGTCTTTATGTAATTTAACAACTTATGGGATTTAAGTTTTTTTACGTTGGTGATGGCCAAGTTTACTTATGTAGATAGTGACTGGAATTTTCATGATATAGTGGGAAATCTATTGGCTCTTTGGGATGGAAAATTGACTTCCGATAGTCATTTTGCCCTCAGGCTTCTGCTTTAGGCAATATAGCCTATTATCTCTCAGGGTCAATATTTTCCAACTAACCCCTTCAACTTCAATCAATGTTTTTTTTTTTTATGTTTATTAATTTCCTTTAAATGGACATTTAATATCCATTTGCTCATACAGATATTGGGACATCAGGAAACAATCATTACATTGCATCATCACATAACTGATACTCACATAATAGTAACCCAAACATTATTGTACAGTAGGAGCGAGGAGAAGTGGACATAGTATCATAATTAGTAAAGTCTCTAATAACTTGCTAGCCTCTTCAATGGCTTGAGGTGTGTCCATTAGGGAGAATATTACATCAGGGAGAGAAACAAACACAATCATAGAATTCTATTAAACCTGGTCTATAGTTAAGTAGAATAACTCAGGATAAATTGACGCTTACAAATGCTACCCATCCCACCTGCCAGTAAATGGCAATTTCAAAAGTTCAGAACTGAACAGCATAAACATTACAGCACTAAACAATAACTCACTGTAGTGAATTTAACATTAAGCAATATAGCTAAACCCATTGATGCTATTTTAAGTTCAGCTTTACATATCTGTTTCTGTATCACACTGCAGTGTCTGGAAGTGATTGAGAAAGAGTATAAATATAGTCATATTTTCGTCCATAAACCCCAGAGACAGTCACAGAGTGATAATCAAGGTTCCTTCATCACCACCACTCCATAACCCCAAATCAGAAAAAAATAGTAATGTGTCTCTTATAAATGACCATGGGAGAAAACAAACTTAGAGTATTAACTGCAGCAGGTAAACATGTAGTGTACATGTTCAGAAAGATGACAAAGTTTCACAATATCAGTCCTTGTCCAAGTCCACATGTGCAGTTTCCTGGACTTAATGTCAGGGTGGAAATTCAGCCTCTGCCTCTTCTGTCCACCTTCTTGTATTCTTGGGGTCAGTGAACTGTCAAGTTTCGCTCCCACATACCACTCTACTGTAAGTCAGGCTGGCAGTAAAAAGGAATGAACAATCCCAAGTGCCCAGAGTTTCTGCCAGGCTATGTCAAAGCTCATTCTGGGGGCTTGTATCTGGAATGAATGGTCTGGATGCAATTTTGCATTGGCTCCATCGATGGTTAATGTCTGTATTTCTTTCATTGTTAATATAGGCATAAAAACTATTTCCATTATCTTTTGTACAAGAAATTCTTAATTCCAGTTTTTGTCTTTCTAGTCTAATTTTTTTTATTTCTTTAGTTCTGACATGTAATATAATATGGTATAGCCATTCTCATTTCTCTCCATTGCTGTAAATGCCATTTTCATTATATTTTTCTCCTCTACTCCCTTATTTCAGAATTATTTTTTCCAGTCCCATTGTCTTATTTTGGTTCCATGTCAGTGCAGTGACAGAAATATTGTTGACCACCAGGACAGCGATGACTGTTCTGCCAACAGTCTTCAGACAGCCTTCCCAGAAAAGAGTCTTTTTTTGTGGGTGGCTTTGCCCCCATGCCCCCCATGTGGGGGCTCTCCCCCTGCACCCACATAAATACTATAATCAACTCCAAGTCAGAGCTGATTCAGGGAGGGAGTGCATCTTCATGAAAAAACACTGCCATTGTCCCACAGGTACATTACAGTGACATAGTCAATATGTTGCTGCAATGTACCATCACAGTCAAAGTTTCATTGTCATGACAGTACACCTCTTATTTCATTCTTAATTTTTGTAAAGTTTGCTTTATTGTAATTTTTAATTATTGTCTTCCATGAATCCTTTTTTGTAACTAAACGTATAGTAAATTTGATCATACTGTGATCACTATTGCCCATGGTTTCTCTAATGATTGTTCCTTTAATTATCTCTGGTATGCTGGTTATTATGAACACTTGGACATTGTCACCCTTAATAGCTTTATGTACCAGCTGTTGTAGTCCAGTATCTAAGAGAGTCCTGATGAACTCTTTTTCTGTGTTAACTTCTGTTCAATGCTTGAGGAATAACAATGGGATATATAATGCTTCTGTAACTTGTAGTTCTTTTTGTGGCTTAACTCCATTCCCACCCTTGAGTAGTACAGTAGGTATGTACGTAGGTAGTAATTTGTAAGGAATAGAAGGCCCAGGAACAAGGGTGAGAAGAGCACTGGAGGAGGAGGAGGGATGGTGGTGGATGAAAAGCACTCCCTAAGCAAGGAAGTCATGTTTGGTAGAAGGCTTAAGTAGAGGATGTGGGAGGAGCTATCCCCCTCCCCCACTGAACCACTGGCAAAGCCCTCCCATTCAATGTTTGGGGAATAGAAATGGGGTATATAGTGCTTGTGCAACTTGTTGAACTTTTTGTGGCTTAACTCTATTCCCACCCTTGAGTAGTAGGTATATATGTAGTAATTTGTAGGGAATAGAAGGCCCAAAAAGATACCTCTTCCAACTCATGGAGAACATGACCCCCTGGCACTCGGGAGAGGGAAAAACCCCCAGATGGAGAAAAACTCTGAGGACCCATGGCTAGTGGTGTGCCCATCTTCTGGGCATACTAAAAGGAGAAGCACCTAGGTTCTAGTAACCATGACTAATTTTAGGGAAGATCTCCTTGGAGAGATGATGGTCTATCCTTGATACATTGTTGATGCCAATTGACTGATGATCCAGAAGTTGATGAGTTGATATTTTCTGTAGGAGTGGTGGAATCCTAAGTGTGAAGCAGATCCAGCTGAAGAAGGGTGAATGAAGTCCAAATTACCGAAATGATGAAGGATGCTTGCCCTTAGGGAGTTGCATGAATGTAATGAGCAAAGATAGCATGAATTGATCAAAAATGTTTAGACAGTAGAGGGTGGATGTACTATGGTATGAGAAGTCATGGGTGACTGATCAAACTTGAGTAAGGACTGACTTTTGAGGTAATATCTGGAGGCATGGAATTCAATAGTGAATAAGGAGTTGCTAAGACAGCTTCCATGAATTAGAAAATGAGTAAAAGAGAGTCTTTGAGTGCCTTAGCAATGATGGTCCATTCTTAATCCATGGGCAATGTGGTTTGACTGATGATTCTGAGGATGAAAAGTAGGTCTTTCTGAAGGAACAGTAGAATCCTAAGCATGGAGCAGATCCAGTTGAGGAAGGGCAAATGGAGTCTGGATTTCCAAGGGGATGAAGGATGCATGTCCAAAGAGATTGCAGAGGCATAATGAGCTAGGAGAGAACAATTTGATCATTATGCTACCAGACAGTGAGCTGAGGGCATTGGACTGATTTGAGCAGTCATAGGTGAATGATATGACTTGTGTAAGGTTGATTGTCCAGGTAAGTCCGGGGGCAAAGAATGTAACTGATGAGGGATGAGTAGCTAAGTAGGCAGCCATATAGTAGAAATGAATAGAGAAGAGTCTGCCTGCCTAATAGGAGGACTGCCTCAAGAGACTAGTAGACAAATAGAGGATGATGGTGAGATGCAGTCCTAATGACAATTGAATATGTATAGAGATTGTATACATGTATGTGGTCAGTTGGTACGCTGGCTGAAGTAAATACAGATATTTCTGCTGCAACATGATTGTCCATAAGATGCATTGAGGTAACTTATGGTGGGTTAGATCTACAGGTAATCTGAAGCCTAAATCCTTGAAAGAAGCTTGGAGGCAGATACATTGAAGGGTCTACAGACTTAACAATTGCAGATTTCTGGATGGAAACAGGAAGAGCCTAGTTTCAGTGATTGTCTTTACTGGAGAGAGTAATGCAGATAGTTCATGAAGTAAGCTGGAGGGTCTGCTGGAAGAGAGATTGACTCAACTGAAGGTACTAGATGGAGAAGTACGGATGAATGTATGAGGAACAGTGATGCCCAGGAGCCAAACTGATGGTTTGGATGGTGTGGCATTTGTAAATAGCTAGGTGGTGGAGATCCAATGATGGAAGATTTGAAGTCAGCTTGGAAGGTCTTAGAACAAGCATAAGTATATTGAGGAAATAAGAGTCTAATACCATAGTCAGCAAATTTGATGATGGTGGAAAGCTGTGGGCTGAAAGTAGGTAATGTCCAAGGTTCCATGCTGTATCTTGCAAGTCCTGGGAACTGAAGGAGCGATGCTAGACAGTAAGTTGGAGCAGAGAGGAGAAGCTACATCCTTACTGTGCAAGAAGATAGCCTGAGATGCATGGTAGATGGGAAAGTCCATGAAGACTGAGCAGAAGAAATTCCTAGGGAGTATCCAATGTAGAGAGACATGTAGGTTTCCAGTGTCCAGACAAATTAGAGTCCAGAATGATTGAAGGGAGCTGATTGGGTATTATGGAAAATGGTAAATTAGCGTAAGAGTTTCTAAAGCAAGTTGCCAAGGACTGCGTGCTAGAAGTGGTTTCCTCAAGTGAAATAAACAGTGATCCATTGAGTAGAGGATGGGAGCTGTAAGGATGGCCAGAGTAGGAGTATGCAATGAATAAATGAGGGTAGAAGTTGCCTGAGTAGGACTACTGGCTAGGGATATGGTAGGATGCCCAAAGATGCCACAGCACACAGAACGAAGCCCCAAGCCAGCAAGATGGAGATGGAAGGAAGCTATCTGGAGATGGAAGGAAAGTCCGGAGGAAATCACAAGGGACTGAAGGACTGAACCAGGACAGTGTCGAGGAGAATGAAGCCAGATGGCATATTGTGCTGGATGGAACAGGAGTGGATCGGCTGTAGCAGTCACTGGACGATGATCCATGGAGGGCCAATGAGCTAATCAAAGTACTTGCAGCAACAAGGTAGAAGTACAGTGGTCCCACATCAGATAAGGACTTCGATCAACTAGAGAAGGAACTGGAGGTGCTGGAGTGAAGAAGGCGAATATTTCCACATCAGAAGGAGGAATAAAACTTGGACGTTAATTGGACGGGTGATCTGCAGCAAGGAAGTCCTGGAGGCAATCAAACTGAAGTGAGATGACGAGCATGGCTCTCCAGATAATGGATGAAGGTGAAAGCATGATCAGGACATAGTCAAGTCCAGGAGAGAGCAGCAAGTGACATTCCAGTGGAGAGCAAATAAGAGCAAGACAGTTGATTGTAGACACCAGCTTCTAGGCCTGAGAAAATGAGGACAGGGAACTAGTCATCGATACCACTCCACAGGGGTAGGAGGATGGAGACAAACAAGGTACAGAGGTCCTTTCAGATGGGAAGTGGCACCCAGGCAAGAGACAGAGGATACAATGATCCAGTGGATCCAGAGAGGGGCTACCATTCCCAGATGTTGACAGAATGATGTGCAGTCAATGATAACATGCAGATCTGAGGGAGGAAAGCAGTTGAAGTGGGATGGCTCCATTCCTGAAGGGAAGCAGCAACCTTTATTAGGCAGAGGATGTGGAAGCGAAAACAGTGATGTGAGCTCAGGTACTCGACCAGGCAAGGTAGTGTGTTGAGACTGGAGGGCAGGCTGCTGGCAATGAAGGACAGAGGCTAGGAGCAAGAGGAGGCCCAGGTCCAGACAGGATGCAACATCTGATGACAGACAAGAGTATGGATACAGGAAGCGGTGTAATATAAACTCTAAAGTCAATCCAAGATGGTCGAGGCACGCTGATCTTGAATGGATGCAGCAGGGAGAGATAGGACGATGAGGGTACACATGTGAAGCAGTTCCATACCTAAAAGAAATGATAACCAGCATCTGGAATAGGAGGCAGACAGTGGTAACAGTTATATACAGACTAAAGCTCCCATCTATAGCAAGTAGTGGAGGGAATCGTGAAATGAGGCTGCAGAGTAGGTATCATGGGAAAGGCATGTCAGGCAAGTCAAGGTCCTGAACGGAAGCAGCATCTGGGTATGAGGCTGAGAACGGGTATTTTGAAGCAGCAGACTGTAGACTCAGGTACCATTTTGGATGGCAAAGATGGGAGGATGATAGCTTGAGGCAGCCAGGCAGAGTCAGAATGAGGAGGTCACATGGGCGTAGACGTTCTGTTCCTGAAGGGAAGTGGCAACTGGAATGTGGTAGAGAAGGTATGGTAAAAGTCAGTAGAATGTAGACATGGCTCCCATCCTTGGTAGTCGGGGTTATCTAACCTTCACTCGATGCTGTCCAGTAGAGTTAGGGACAGAGGATGTCATAAGTAGTATGAGGAAGTAAATGAAATGGAATTCCATCTCCGGAAGTTATTGGAAGCCTACCTTTGCCCAGCACCTCACAAGGTGTGAGTTAGTGACAGAGTCCGGAATACTGCTGGTATGAGCTGGCTAAGCATAAATGCTGCTGAAGAAGATAGAATTAGAACATATGACAGGGATAGGTTGATGAGGCACCAAGTGCCAGTAATATGGGTAAAGGGGTAGTAAGGGAGATATGGTAACACACAATAGTAACTTAGATGCAAGACATGAGCTGTAGGGCTCACATAGAAGAAGGAGGAGAACTGTAGAATGGACAAGGAAGCAGGGTTGGAATTATGGTATGAGGAGGCAAGATACAAGGTGCAGTAGAAGGGGAAAGCAACAGAACTGAATCACTGGGATATTTCCTAATGTCAGTCCTGAGGGACTAGTGCTGATGTCCTTGTGAGGATGGGCAGCAAGAGCATCCAGGATAGGAGCTAATTCAGGAACTGAAGTATAGTCTTAAAGTAGTGTAACTGACAGCATGGGACAGTGATCCAGAATGCACCCAACCCCCATAGTCCATGCTAGCTGGGTTATGGAGATCTACAACCGATTAGAGATGGGGCGAATTTAAATTCTGCTGGTGAACTGAACGTGAAGTGGGCATGGGAATGGGCAATGTAAAGTGCTCACTCCGCCTTGTCTTTACCACTTCACGTTAAGGCAGAATGGCTATGCGAAGTAAGGCGAAGTTATTGTTTTTAATGGACTTCGCGTTTCTCATTATGATTCTAAGTGATCCACTTGGTGTTTCAGATTTGGCAGCCCCACCAACACATCACATGGCTTACAGTACTGTAAGTCACATGCTCTTTTGCTAGGCAGGAAGAAAGTGAGTCATACAAGCAGACACTTTTACTTTCTGCTGTGCAGATGAAGAGAGAGTAGTGTGTTTTATGACTGCTGACACTTTGAGATCAGAGCGAGGAGGAGATTTAAACTTTGATTTAGACACAACAGCTTTTTTAAAAGCTACATTTTTTTGTCTTTTCTGTACTGTTTTTGCTTAATTTGTTCTTTCTGTAAATGTTATTTTTCTTCTCTATATAAGTAGCTAGTTGTTTGTCTGTGTCTGTGTGACTGTGTGTGTGTTGTGTGACAGTGTAAGTAGTGATTGCTCAGACTGAGGGAGCTCAGTAGGAGAGATGAACCAGAGTGAGGGAATGTCTGGGGCGGGGGCAACTCTGGGACAGCATGGTAGTGGTAAGAGTCATTCCATGCGCATGTGTGGAGGGCATGGGCACCTATTCCTGTTGGACCACTCAAAACTTGCGAGTGTCCCCCCCCCCAGAAGCAGGACCAGCACTGCCTCCTGTCCTGACTCTGAGGCAGTTGAACCACCATCACCAACTCCAGCACCAGGTCCTCTGGAGCAGGATGTGCCTGTTCACCTGGGCCCAGGTGTGGATCCCATCCCTGTTCAGCACCGTGACCAGCCGGCAGCCATTTCATCTGGCCATCCTCTGCCTGTGCCTGGTCCTCCCCACACCTCTGTTTGGCAGTTTTTTGACTGTGTTGGGGGGGGACAGCAGTGTGGTCAAGTGCACCTATGTGAGGTGGAGATGCACTGTGGCCCCCAGGGGACTCACCTGGGACTAGGACTGGGGGCCAGCACACCCATATGCCCAATCACCAGCAGTTGGAGTGGCAGGCTGCCATAGAACGGACCATGCCTGCACCTGCTGGCCATTCTGTGGCAGAGGGTGCAGCTGTGCATTGCGGCATCCCTAAGAAGAGGAAGGCCACAGCAGCACCTGCTGCTCCACCAGCACCCCCACCCCCACCAGCAGCATGTCAGACTGTAGAACATGTGGACCCCAGAGAACTGCATGTAACACAGGCTGACTTGGCAGTTCTCTGGAGTGCTGTCGAGGATAACAATGAGAGGGTAAGTGTTGTGAAGCAGTGGCTGGATCACACAGAGAGACATCAGTTGCAAATTATGTCCATGCTGGAACTGCTGCAGGATCACCGTGGGATCCCACATTATTTTTTTTTCCTCACACCATGTGCCCCCCCACACCTTCCTTGCTGTGTTATAAAATGTATTCCTGCACCATCCCTGACCCTTGTAAGTAATTATGCCATTTTTTGTTGTCTTCCGTATGCGTGACACGTGACACTTTGTATTCTGAGCAGTGCAAGTATACTGTACTAAACTGCATGTTTGCAGTCAGTCTTCTTTCCAGTCTGTGTATGCACTGCAGACACTGTCCAGCTCCCTGACTTCAGTGGGGTGGTGAAGCATGGAGAGATACTATAAAACAGACTTACAATACATCCAAGTAATTATTAAAAAAAATTAATGTTGTAATTCATGATGTGATAGTGAATCGTGATTTGTGACTGCATTTGTGACCGTGATGATGAAGAAACATGAATGCCTACCACCTACAGCTGTACTTCCCTGATGAGCTGTAGCTTAAAACTCCCAGACTAAAAATCACGTATCAGTGAGTACAATGGTGGGGTGACGAAGCCTGGAGAGAAACTACAAAACAGGCTTACAATACATCCAAGTAACTAGAAAAAAAATAATGTTGTGATTCGTAACATGAATGATCATGAATCGTGATTTGTGACCGTGATGATGAAGAACATGATTTGTATCATGACTGACGCGTGATGATGGTCCTGACTTAAAAACACACATAAATGAGTACACCGTTCAAGCAGAATTAAGCACCATACCTGTCCAGTACTCTGAAGGGAAGCCAAAGAAACAACTGTGACTTAAATTACAGATGGAGATTGGGCCCTAAAGAGATGCAAATGCACAGACAGATTAAGATTGCACGATGCACTGCAGATATGCAGACAAAAAGGCACAACACCTAACCAGTGCTCACCATCAGAAATTCAAATCTGGAAAAGAATACCTTTGCCGGTTGGGTGGGCCGTGGGGGGGGGGGCAGTGTACTGCACTGCTGCAGTAACAGTCACTAGTACTAGTACCAGTAAAGATACCACAAAGAAGTACAAAAGTCACAGAGCTGCAGTGGATAGCAGCTTCACATTGCTGAAATTATTATGTGGCACAATAAAAGGTGTCTGATTTGATGACACGCATCACACACATACTCTTACACACACTAAGTAATGCATAGCAAATTGAAAACTTCAGTAATTTAACCACATATTTTAAACAAACTAAAATTATGCACTGCTGCACCACAACAATCAGTGAAAAAATTACAAGAAATATTGAAAATATTACCGTGTGTACATTAACACAGTTAAACAAGAAAAATATCACCAAAACAGAAAGCACCGTCTTTTTCTCCAAGTTAATCTACCTACACCACAGATACGCGCCTCCCCCAAAGCACACTTCCGCTGTCTCTCAGTACACAGACTGAATGTTGTACATTAACATTCAAAATCCATGCACAAACAATAAATGCTCACTGATATGAGCACAGGAGGATTTCCTATAATCACTGAAATAAAGTTTCAGCAAAAAAAAAGACTCAAAAAGGCTTTTTTAACAGCTTTTTGAAGGTTTGAATCGCTGAGAGCTTTCAGAGCAGATTATCTCCTACAGTTTCCTACACACACTACCCCAAACTGAGGCTGTGCAGAACAATCTAGAGCCCATGTCACCTGGAATCCCATGAATCACTGCAAAATTCACCTTTGGAGCTTAAAAACAAGGCAAAGTAAGGTGAAGTACATTGTTTTCAATGTACTTCGCCTTAAGAATTGGTGGAGTAGTGGTTTGGGAAGGCGTAATAACGTGAAGTCAGTGTTCTCAATGGACTTGGCGTTACCCGTCTTCTCGCAGGACTCCGCTTCACGTTACGGAGCACTCCATGAATTGGTCACCACAATCACTCAAGAGATTTAATTGGTGCCACTTTGCCCTCTGGCTTTATAACTGATAATGAAGTCAGAGTTTGACATGGCATTCAGTATTATTGTAACGGCATGACAGGGAAATATGAGGAATACATGCATACATGTGGGGATATGGAAAGGCCTATGTAGCTGGTATGGCATCCTTGCAGGAAAGAGAAAGCCTGACTCAGTGGGATCATGCAGCAGCGGCCCCAGGAATATCCATAGCAGGTGATGTCCAGATGAAGAACGGCATCTAGTAGGGACTACGATTAGGTTGGTGAATGCTCATTAGGAGAAAGCTCAGAGAATGCAGCTGGAATCTATGTAGCCATGTCTCGGTGTAGTGAGGAGAGACAGACTAGTTGGGTATGAATAGGAGGGTGTGGTAATGCTGGTAAGCATAGCAGATGTAGCAGGGAAGGAATGGATGCATACAAGGGGGACAGGAAGAAAGGTTCGATGGGAGGGGAAGAGCACAGTCTGAGTGGGGATGCTCGTAGCACTCTCTAGGCATGCAGTTGTGCTGAGGGAAATGGTTGGAGGCATCGATAGAGAGCAAGAGCAGAGCCAGGAGCTCCATGAACTGTGTGTACGGCGGGAGGAGAAATGAAAACCACCCAAAAGAAGAACGAAAGGGGGGGGAACCCAAGGCACCTGGGAAGGAAAGCAAATCAACCGGGGAGATGGCTGGCGCGGCAGCGGAGGCCAGGAGAAACAACAAGTACAGTAGGCAGGAGGAAACACAGGGAACAAGGGGAGAACACAAAGGACTGGAATAAGCACAGCAGGAGAGCAGATAGGGAAGCACAAACCAGAGCAGCATGCAGAAGCAGCACAGCAACACAAGACATGCAGAAAGCTCAGTGAAAAACATTCCCTAAGCAAGGGAGAAGCGGTTGGTTGAAGGCTTAAGTAGAGGTTGTGGGAGGAGTTATTCCCCCCATTGAACCACTGGCAAAGCCCTCCCAATATCATAATGGACAATGTTATGCAGGGGAGGTTGAAGTCTCCTGTGATGATAACATTTATTTTTTCTGCCATCACCTCTGTCTGCTGATTAATGCTTAGGTCATCACTCTCTGATATGTTGAGTGGCCTGTAATACACTCCCAAAAGTGCTTTTTTTTTTTTAATTGACTTTGATCCACAATGATTAATGGTTTGAGTTTATTTCAGTTTCACTATATACAGAACTTTCTTTGTCATTCCTCCATGCAACCCACCTCCTCTTTTATCAACTCTGTCCCCATAGTATGAAATGTATCCTTGTATGTTTCTGTTCCAGACCAAATGGTTATCTCACCATGTTTCAATTATGGCACGTATATATATTTCTTCATTTGCCTGTATCTTCCTGTTGGGATCATTTTTCTTATCCCCTCTCACTTCACCCTCTGTTTGTTTGATCTTGACCCCCCCCCCGGGTACTAGTTCAAATGTTTGCCTGTGTGTGATCTTATTTAATTACCAAGATTTCTATTTCCCAACTTGGTGAGGTATAGCCTGTCGAGAGTAAAATAACCTGGATGATTATAAAATTCTTCCCAGTGGGTTATGCATGTAATCCCTTCCTGCAAGGTCCTTCTTCTCAGACAGTTGTTAATATTTCTTATTTAATATTTTTTCTTGTACTGGCAGGATGTCCGAGGAAACCACTTCACAATGCATTTCACACAGAAACCTTTTAATATTTTTGAACTCTTCTAGTATTTCATTTTCATCCCATATGTTGCTGGTATTGGTTCCTGCATGTAGAATTACCGTTGGTGTGTTTTCCATATCTTTCACAATATGCTGTACCATGTTTTGGATATCATTGAAAGTAGACCCTGGAAAGTAACTAGTAGTGGTGCTTTCTTTATTTTCCCTGTCGGTATATCTATTAATGTACTACACAACTGAGTCCCCTAATACATAGATCGGTTTTGTTTTATTATTTGGGCCTTCATTAGTTTCTGTATCATTTCATATTTCAGAGCTTTCAGTGTTTGTGTTATCAGTTTGAATATCTAGGGTGTCAGTGTTAGTACTCTCAGGTTGTAGATCAGTGGTTCCTATCTCTGTGATTTTAGGTTGTGAGTCAGTGGTTTCTTACTCAGTATTTGTAGTCTTGATTATGAAATGGGTATTAAAAATCCTGAATCCTGATTGGTTGAGAACCCTTTTCAGCCAGGCTGTTATCCCAGCACAATGGCCCAACTGAAAGTACTCCAAGACTAAAAGATGGACCACTCACATTTCAATGTCTCTGCCTCAACTGATCATCCCCTAACCATCCCCAGCGAGGCATACTGATGAGTCCTGGTAGGACGAAACACGTGTCTATGTCTTCTGTTAGCACCCTTTGCAAACTGTGTGAGAGGCCTTTCGGCACCATGCAATTCTGCTTAAAGTTGGACCAGTATAACATTCTGTGGTGATTTGCATATGCAGCCCATGATGCTTTGCATTGTGGGGGGCATGTGTGATTTTGTATTTTCTTGAAACTTGGCTTCCCAGCCAAATGCCCTTTGGGGTAACCCTTGCCTCAGTGTTTGCACACAGAGGTTCTTTGTCTTTTAAATAGTTCTTTATTTTAATGGGTTCACCACAATGTATCCAAGGCACACTGCCTTAAGGGTAGCTGGTCCATTGCACTGGGGTGACAAACAGGCGAGGCATACTGATGAGTCCTGGTAGGATGAAACACGTGTCTATGTTTTCTGCTAGCACCCTTTGCAAACTGTGTGAGAGGCCTTTCGGCACCATGCAATTCTGCTTAAAGTTGGACCAGCATAACATTCTGTGGTGATTTGTATATGTAGCCCATGATGCTTTGCATTGTGGGGGCATGTGTGATTTTGTATTTTACTGATCATCCCCTGCTGCCCGCCACACAGATCGTGTCTTCTTTTTTTCTAATTATCACATCCCTCCTTTTAATACAGGGATGGGGGGATAGATGACAAACAAACGGGATTTGTTCACTAACCTTGCCGCCGAGTGTAGCTCCCAGTTGCTGTCCCTCCTAACTCCACATGTAAAAAAAACCAGCTCACAGTAATTGCTCCCGCTACTTCTTTCAACTGCTGCTCACTGGCTGCTTTCTCTTTTCCCTCCAGAGTGCAGTCGGTGTACCCACTAACTCCTGACTCTTTCAACTGCTGCTTGCCAGCCACTTTTTCTTTCAACTGTCGCATACCGGCAGCTATCTCTCTTTTCCCTCCAGAGTACAGTCGCTGTCCCTGCTAACTCCTGCCTCTCTCAACTGCCGCTTGCCTGACACTCTCTCTCTTCCCTCCAGAGTGCAACAGCGGGAAATCAGTGACAAGAAGGAGGCACTCAGCACTACAGCCAGTGGGCAGGTACTACTTTTTCACAATTGCATTATTTCTTTATATTTCTTATATTTTAACAATTTAAACACATGTAATGATCTTTAATTGTTTTTTATCTACTGCTAGTGTTGGGACCCATTTCATAATCACAATTAAGATCTCCATGTGGGCATTATGATGGGCATAATGGCCCTTCTTGGGTGGTGGAAGCAATCAGCTTCACCTTGTGCTTCAACCCACCCAAGATGGGCAGTTATACTACCATAACCCCCACCCCCATCATGCCTTATTGTTTAATTAGTAACTGGAAGGAGTCAGACAAGGTGAAATCAAAATCCATGGCTCTTCTTCCCTTTTTAAACATCCTCTTTTCACTTTCCCATTGTCCCTCTTCTTCACTATCTAGTTCTCTGTCTCTCTTTTTCCTTGTCTTTTTTAAATTTAAGCTGTCAGTTATATCTAAAGTGTTTGTTGTATTCCTAGTGCTTGGTATTGCACTATTAAGGACTGCTTCTTGTTTCATTGTCATAATTTCCATTTCAAGTTTAATTACTAGTTCTAAAACAGGTTACACATGTCACAAGGTGGCTTGCACCAAACCTATTGGTGCAAGTCACACCTTGTGACATGCATTACACTGTTTGTGATTCCAAGAGGCAGCCTGCACCATGGCACGGGCAACCTGCATCCAAGGGGCCTTCCACCAGCTGCAGCCCCAATGGCACAGCAGAAGGGGGATTTACAGCAGAAACTGAGCCCTATTCTGAAAGGGTGGCTACTGTAACCAACTTACATGATTCTGAGACACACTACGGCACTGCGGGGTTAGACCAGCAGGTAGCTGGTCTAAAGGTAATCCGTCCATGCCAATCGGTTCTAACCCCCCCCCGTAGTGGCACAACATGCACACTGACATGCCCAATGAACTACCCCCATCATTTAGATGCCCCCCACAATTCTGGGGTGCCACCCGCTGGCATTCAGGTCCATTTTCTCTGGCGCCACCCTTGCGCCTTTGCCACACTGCCATCCCCCCATGGCCTAAGGAGGCTCACAGACTTTTTCCATGGCTGGGGGAATTGGGGGGTGTTCATTGCAGTTGGCAGCTTGTGGCACCCAGGTCTATTGTGCCATTCCCTTGACGCAACCCTGTGGCTGCCACAAGTCACAGGATGTAAGTCCTGGGGACCCTGCCTGTCTTGGAATAGGGTACATTCTTCCTGGCATAGCAACACATGTTGCATCTCGCATACACCTGCAAGTTGTAACATGTGTCTTAGAATCAGGCCCCTTGAGTTTAAGTTGTCAAATTCCATGGCATTCACCTCATGGGAATGCTAGAGAGTCTGGAGTGGATTGTGTGCTGAATTTTCCACAGACAATACACTTAATGCCTAATTCTCCATTTTCTAGTCTCACAATTCAAGTGTCCATCATTTTTTTTTCAAAGATCCCTAATATGATACAATTTTAATGTCCCACTCATTGTCCCCATCTCCTGCTAGTAGCTTCTTTGCTAGGTTTAGCAACCTCACTATATTTCTTTTTATGTCACTGTTTTCCACCTTAATGGAGCCTACTCAAGTTATAGTTATTACAAACCCTGTCTTGTTAACAAATGTAATCTCTTTTTGCCTCCTAGACTAAACTGCAAATTGTACCTGTTGATATGTGCTGAACCTTTTGTTTCACGGTGCCTCACACCAATGTCCTTCTTTAAAATAAATCACTGATTAGTAATATGCCCCTGTTAATTATTGTTCCCCACCTTGGTGAAATCCCCCTCAGCTCTAGTCATTGCAAGTCACTGTCTAATTGCAGATGTTGTTTAATTAAGCTTTGCCACCTGGAATAAATTTAGTAATTGCCCAGTATGACTTACTTCTTCATTTTGTGCACGTTCCTATTTTAACTATAATTTAAATAAACATAAATAAAAGGTCCTGATCAAACAAAGCACTAAAGAGTAACCTGTTCCTGTTGCTATGGTGTATTGTCTTTATTTGGCTTAAAGAAAAACTCACAGTAATAAGTTTGGTTGTACTTTTGGAAATTTATCCTTAATTAGCAACTTGCCCATAGACAACGTTTCACCACTCCAAACGAAATGTGCCTCAAATTCTTAGATGTTACCAGCCCTTCCTGTGTGTAGGCATTATGTCTTTGAACTTCACCACCTACAGTATTCTGATTATAGCAATTTGTTTGGTAAGTCTTAGCAACCTTTGTTTTGAACAACTTTCTTTCGATGTCCTATATTTTTAATTATTTAGCCTTTAAAAAACCTCTCCCTGTAATACTTGGATATTTCTCAATATCAACTAAATGTCTTTACTGAAAATTAATAAATAGATATTAAGCTGGCCCCATTACTAAGTGATCTGAAACTTCCTTGAATACAATTACCTGCCATTGCGTGTATTTTTCCTAGTTATGGAACTCAGAGAAACTCAGCTAAGCTCACAGAGCCCCATAATCTTTGACTAGTACTGCTGCACTATAACTCTGACTTATGGTTAAGTTGCTCCTGATTTTTTGGGGTATGTGAACTTCTTTGGTTTTTGGCTCCCTTCTCTGCCTACTCCAGCTGACTCCAGCAGACACTGATTGCCTCTGCTAGCAACACCTCCGCTCATTGAGGCTCGCTAGTTATAGAGCCCTGGGCAGAGGTAATGTTCCCTTTCTTCCAGTTGTTGCCTCAGCAACCATAATCAAATAGCAAATATTTAAAAGTACTGCAGCAGTAAACTGCCTTTAAAAACAACAGTTTAAAAGCTTCTGGAGTGCACAAAGGGCCCTCCGGATGTGTTCTGCAGCAACATATACCTTAGCCCCTCACATATGGGGAGGTCCAAAATCACCTGGCAGCCTTCCTTTGTTTCCCTCATAGGAGTTTGAACTGTCGATTGGTTAAAATGCACATGTGTCTAAAACAACAGTGTCCAGACCCTCAGACAGGCACCCCAGTAATATAATATTGTACAGTGTTTGTTCCCTCAGTCATACCATAGGAAATCAGATATTAATTCATTCAGCAAATTGTACTGCAGCAGAATCTGGCTTTTGCAGATGGAAATTCATACTTTATTTTAAATTATATTTTGAGAAATACCATCTCGTAGGAGAGAACTCAGTGACAGTATGTCAGCCAGGAAGATGGCTCTCTAGCACCCCCAAACTACAGTCAATATTTACATAATATTAAACCTGGGTTCTAAATACTACCATGTAATTCATCCAAACCAACAGTATGTAATAGGAACATTGCCCAACTTTTCCTTGGAAATGGACAATATTCCATGAGGATGGGTACTACTTCAAAAAACTATTGACTTCCATCATTGATGTGCACATGCACCCACCCATGACCCCAAGATTTCAGTAGGCATTTACCCTTTACTCACCTCTACTGCCAGTCACCATCTCATGCAACTACAGTCACTTGTGTTACACAAGTAACTTTGTGACATTGTACTTACTTTAGTACAGTACAATACTGTCAGAGTTACTTGTAAAATACAAATGACTAAAGTTGTATTAAATGGCAGGCATTAGCAGAACTGAATGGATGGTGTCAGGTATCATCTCAGAGTGAGAGTGGCTGTAATGTTGTGATACTAGCAACACAATGGGGCAGGGGATACTGGATTACCATGGAATCTTTTTTCAAATGGGGTCTGGAAGCATATCAATGGCACCAATTATTTTTTTTATCAAAGGGACTGGATTAATCTGATGGAGGATGACATAACTCAGGCAAGGTTTAATATAACCAATGTTGATCACGATTTTTTCAGGATATAGGGTGGAATCTTGACTACTCAGGCTGCTCTATCAACTTCAGTAGTCATATTACCATCAGTGTTCAAATTCAGGCACTAGATTGTCAGTCAATAGTTCTTTGCTCACGGTCAATATTTTCTACCTATTTCCATCAACTATTGTCATTATTTGTATATTTAGAATTTCTGCACATCAGAACATTGACGTATAGACTAAAAGTCTAGTTTTCAATGAGATCACGGGACAAATATAGTAGCAAGGAGTTACTTACATTTCATGGCTAAACACATTAAATAAACAAAAGAATATAGTTCAACATTTAGATAAACTTTACAATTTTTTTTTTTGAAATTACTCTTTATCCTCCTCTCAGCCTGCCTCCTCCTACCCTTCAGTGAGGACCCCCGGACATCCCACACCCGGAACCCTGCCCACACAGACCACAGATCCCCATAGAGACGCGGATTATCCCCCAGGCGGGGACGAGGTGGGGGGTTCTAACCCTGTAACTTATGTTTCGTCAGTCTCATGGTCTGTTGGGCGGGCACGGGCACATCATGGGCACGTCCAAAGTCCTCCCCTCTTCCCGGTTGGAGGCAGGCTTGTTCCATGTTTTCTCCTTCCCCGAGCAGCCGACGACCTCCCCTGACATCATGACGTGTGCGTCGACGTCTATGCTGCTCAACGGCCAGCCATCCCCTAGTGGGGCTTGCAGTTCCCCTTGCCACCACTGGGTCATGCAAGTGCCGGGCATCGGCCGATCCTCTCGAGCAGGCGAGCTGTCATCGACGCCAAGCCTGTCTCCTCAAGCCAACCACCGGACGACCCGAGTCTGCTCCCGAACCCGGGTCATTGGCGTGGAGCGAGGTGTGGCGTCCAGTGCCTCAACCCTTAGGGCCACCGGGCCAAAACTTTACAATTTTATGCATATAGTACAGTATATTCAATAATTAATAAGAAGAGGGTGAGGAAGTATGAAATACATTTATTTAAAATATGAGATATTATATGGGCTCATACAAGTTGTATAAGGATCATCAGAGACTGACAGGTGTAAAATGTTCTTACTAGAGTAAGCCACATGGGATCTAGCATTTCATTTTCTTTTTGTATTTAAAAATGTTACTGTTAAAAAAACAAGCATGACAACATATGCAAGTATCAACAGAGTGCCAAGGTGTGTCATGATACATATATTCATACAATTGTAGTGAATTCTTCTGATTCCTGAGACAATAATCTTATACAGTGGATACAAGTTAGTACATCACTATATCAGGAAGAGGACTCTCATACCTAGATTAACCAATTCCTCTTTGCCGCTTGGGAGGGTAAATCTTGTTTTCATTTACTATGAGAACAATTATCACATAGAATTCATACAGAAGCTAGTGGTATTAATCCTGTCACATATAAACATAGAAACATAGACTTTGACAGCAGATAAGAACCACTTGACCCACCCAGTCTGCCCATTTCCCTACCTATTTGGTGAGCTGCAGATCCTAGTTAACTAACAGCCTACTTCTTCTTACCCCCCACCAGAACTGCCTTATGTCTGTCCCATGCATTCTTGAATTCCCCCACTGTTTTTGACCCCACAACCTCCTCAGGAAGGCCGTTCCATGTGTCCACAACCCTCTCCATGAACAAATACTTCTTCACATTTCCACTGAGCTGCTTCCCATCTTCAATTTGTGCCCCCTTGTTCTTGTACATTCTGAAAAATGCTACCCTCTTGGACTTTGTTGATTACCTTGAGGTACTTGAAAGTTTCTATCATGTCCTCCTCTCCCTCCTTTCCTCAAGGGTATATATATTAAGCTCCTTTAGTCTCTTTTCATATGGCTTCTGGTGTAAACCCTGCACCATTTTAGTTGCCCTCTTCTGGACTGCCTCCATCCTTTATATGTCCTTGCAGAGATGGGGTCTCCAGAACTGCATGCAGTACTCCAGATCGGGTCTCAACAGCTGTCTGTACAGAGGGATAACAACTTCTGTTTTTCTACTGGTGATGCCTCTCTCTATGCATCCCAATATCCCCAATCCTCCTCACTGCCTTCTCACATTGCTTGCCTACCTTTAGGTCATCTGCATTCATACAGAAGCTAGAGATATTAATCCTATCAAGGTACAAATGAAGGATCTATATTAGGGGTGAGCAAAAGTTGTGAATTCTGCTTTCACAGAACATCTGTGAAATTTCAGAAATTTCATGGAAATTTCAGAACTTTTGCCATTGGCAAAACTGGGATTTTCTGTGTATTTTCACTGAGTTCCATGGACCTTTTTTGTGAACTGTGTAAAAATGCATATAAACTGCGGAATTTATTCTATTCACAGTTCAATAAACTGTCAGTGAATGAGTGCGTGCTTGTACAACCATGCAGTCATTCACTGACAATTCAGTGAGCCACTGGTAGTGGAGGAGATAGGAGGGCTGTACCAGTGGCCCACTCAGGGGCAGGAAGGGGGGAAGCACAGAGGTGGCAGATGACCTGTCAGGGTGGGGGGGGGTCCACTAGACACCAGGGAATTGGGATTACTTTTTTTATAAAGGATCGGGGATGGGGGGTCCATGAGACACCAGGGAATACTGGGAATGGAGGCGGATGAGTCAGTGGACTGACGGCTGTTTTTTTGTGGATTAAGGAATCCAGGATAGGGAGGGGGGATCCACTAGACACCAGGAAAATAAAATGTTTTTGGGGGCCATGATCTGTGGAGGGTTACACTAGACACCAGGAGGGTCCAAACGAGGGATTGGAGGTATTTATTTATTTACTGGAACCCCTGATCAGTGGGGGATGGATTAATGAATTGAACTACGGTTAAAAAAAGCCTCAGAACTGACCACTGGCAATGATCCATTCTGCAGATTTTTTTCCCACAGTTTAATAAATTAACTCGCAGTTTGTATATTTATTCTGCAGTTTTAAGGTGGAACTTCAGTGGAAGTTGCAATAATAACCTTCGCGGAAATTTGGCTGGCGGAATTATTTTTTTTTGCACACCCCTAATCTACATTCATATCATAGAACATCTAGGGTTGCCAAAGTTGCTGAAAAGGGGATGCCCTACCTCTCAAAGTGATGGTGAGTTTTCCATATTATATATTTGGATTACAATCTACTATCACTGAGAAATCATGTAGGGAAGTGTCTGAAGCCAGAACCTTGTGATAGCTTTCTTGGCTGCTAGTAGCAAGATATGAACTAGAGGTTTAGAGCTCCATCTCATCCCTTGAGGGACACTGACCAACAGTATCTGTGATGGGCAAATCCAGACCACATCAAGGGACAGCAGGACTAATTGCTACTATAGTATCTCTCCAGAACACCAGGATAATGGGGCATGTGAAAAAGATATGAGCATGGTCTACATCCAAGTGGCCACGGCTGTGCCAACAAAGGACAGATTTGGTGAACAGGTATTTAGCTTGGACCTTAGGAGTTTGAAAACATCTAGATCTGCAGGCATATTCTTGCCATATAGTGCCATGGAGGAGGTAACTTTGAGTGCTGGGAGAGAGCATATCTGGTCCAGGCAGCCTGAATTCCTGATTCCTGCCTATGCTCTGAAGTGTTATCCCATAGATCCTGAATAGAGAAGTGCAAAGTTGACAAACTTCACTCTGCAAAGTAATTCAAGAATTTTGCCAAATTTGTGAAGTTCTCACTGCTAATTACATGCATCTTTTAAAGATTAGAAGATTGAATACCAATGTGCTCAATTCTCAAAGCCCTGAGATTGACTCCAGGTGCCGGCGCCAATCATAAATGACACAAGTGACACCTTGCATCAAAAGCTGCCCTGAGCTATTCACAAAGGCAGCTTGCATCAACCATGGGATGACTGTCCTAAAGGGGACTTGCGCCATGCTTGCGCTCCAAACCAGGCTGCGATAAGGTGCTAGGGTGCATGAGGCAGTCGCAAGCTGCCACTTGCTCAAAAGTGCTATTCACAGAACTCTCCCAGAAGAAAAATTTCTAAGTACCCTTAGATCAGCCAGGGCTGGTCTATGGGTACTTAGAATATTCTCCTCTAGGAAAGTTGCCTGTTTGCAACAATGTGCCATGGACCCCTCTCCCTGATCCTTGATGCTGCTCATATAATTAATTTATAAAATGTTCCCTGTCATGGTGGTATAGTGCCCCCCTCCTCATTCCCTGATGCTGCCCATATAATTAATTAATAAAATGTTCTCCATAGTGGTGGTATAGTGTCCCCCCCCATCCCAATGCTGCCTGTATAATTAATTAATAATATGTCCTCCATCGTGGTGGTAGAGTGGCTCCCCCCACCCCTGCAGGTAGTGCCCTCAACCTTGCTCCCCCCAATCCTGTATCAGGTCGAGACCAGCACTGCTCTTCACGCCCACGTAGTTCTGACTCACCTCCAGTCACTGTATGCATACTGCAATGTGTGAGCACATACACATAACAGTATGCTGTCAGTGACAGTTGAGTCAGGACTGGCCATGGAGGTGTGCAGAGGGCTGTGCTAGTATCCAGCTATGATACAAAATGGGAGGTTAGCAGGGCGGTGGGCACTACCTGCTGGGGTGATGGGGTAGGGGGGCCACTGTACCACCAGGACGGGGGACATATTAGTAATTAATTATATAGGCAGCATCGAGGATTGGAGAGGGGGAGCACTGTACCATCATGATGGGGGACATATTAATTAATTATATGGGTAGCATCGGGGATCAGGGAGGACTATATCATCATGATGGGGGACATATTATTAATTATATGGGTAGCATCGGGGATCAGGGAGCACTATATCATCATGATGGGGGATATATTATTAATTATGTATCTAGGCAGCACTGGGGGACATTTTATTAATTACTCGGTTACCTAAAATAAAATTACTTATACAGGCAGCATCGGGGGATGTTTTATTAAATACCCAGTTACCAAAACAAAATTACTTATAGGGGCAGCATGGGGGATTTGGGGGACACTAGACCACCAGGGATGGGTGGTTTGGCAGCTGAACAGGGGATTGGGGATGGGGGACTGTTTGCCAGGGCCACAAGGAGCCAGCAGCAAACCCTTCCATGCACCATGCATTTGCCACACAGGAGAGGTTGCCACAAGTGTGGGGATGTAGGTGCCAGGAGCCCGCCTGTACCACAATCTGGTGCAGGATCCCTGGCTTCGGTGCAAGCTGCTGTTTGCCGCAGCTCACATCTCTTTAAGCCTGTTTTGTGAATCGAGCCCCATATCTGTTTGCATCCATATGTGTTTGGTGCTCAGTGTTCATAGATGACTTGTCTTTCTTCTGCTTCAGTCAAACCTTGTTTCCCACTTTTGTCACTTTGTACTGCTTTCTTCTTTTTGTCGGCATTCGGCTTGGCATTCAGCTTCCACTTCCCATGTGATATACTGACATTCATAGCAACAGGTACTTCTGGAATTTCTGGAAGATGTGGAAACTTTGTTCAGATGTTCTGCACCATCAAGCATTTTGCTACTAGTAGCACTGCAGTAATACAGTACCATATGCTCCTGTATGCCAAAAAGAAAATGAGAACCTCTGCCCTCCAGTCTCGGGATTCTACAACTGCTTTAACAGCTCTCATGAATAATTTGTCCTTACACTCAATTGGATAAAGCCGAGTGGCCAGTATGGAGTAATTTCCCTGAGATGAATACCATATTCTGCTATATATGCTAAGAATTCTCATTATACAAACTGTGTTCCATTACCAGTGGTAATTAAATTTAAAAGTCCATGGCAGCAAAGAAAAAAAGTAGCCAATTAATGACAGTGTTGCTTGTTGCTAATTTCACAAATGTTGCTTCAGGCCATCAGGAGAAATAATCTACCAGGACAAGCAAAATATCACCTGTAAGGGGAATAGTCCACAGACATCAAGAGCTAGATCATGTCAAGGATCGTGAAGTAACACTGTAGGCATTGGCTCTGGATTCCTAGGCACCTCTAGTACTGTACTTGGCATCCACTGAAAGATGCTAAACATTTCTTAACTTCTTTATCAATTCCTTGATACCAGACTTCCGGTTTTTAGCTTAGTCTGTTTTTGATTTTATAATCCCTTGGTGGTCTTCATGTGCCAACAGTATTGTTTTTGCCATAACTGATCTGACATGATTATTCAGTACCCTTGAGGCACTAAATCTTTGCCACAATTTAGCGAATGCCTTCTTGGAATATATGAATCATAATCCTTTCATTTGTATAGAATAACATCTTTCAGCTTTTCCGATGCTGAGTCTGTAACTATGCTTCACAAATGCGATTCAGAGACATTGCCATTGGAGTAGCGTATTGTGAAATGAGGTTAATGTAGTTTGCTTTGTTTCCCTGCCCATTTTCCTAGTAGACTCAGAGAAGTTAAGATTAGGCTAGCTTTTCAAAGTCCCTGAGACTGCTGCAAGCCCCTCGTGTGCCGATCATACGGTGCACGGGGCTTGCAGCATTCTCCCTGCTGGCAATCAGGATTTTCACTCCTGTGCACCAAATACTACAAGTTAGACCAGCTCTGTCCTGGAACAACTTGCAGCATTCCCCGGACCATTTTTTTACAGGGTTTGCACCAAATATTTGGCGCAAGCTGCTGGAAAGTGAGGAAAGTGTCATAACTGCACCTGAGAATATAAAATCAGGTGCAGTTTTGGCAAAGGTGTTTGGCGCAGCTGTGCCAAAAAATAGGTTTGACACAGGGCTTCCTGCAAGGCCTGTTTCACCCCTTGAATATCCAGCCCAGGGTGTTTTATCATATTTGAAGATCCTGGCTTATAAACTACTCTGTACCTACTTTTTAAGGTTGAAGCCACAGTATCCAAAGTTCAATTTATGCAGATGGCCTACCTCTGAGACAAATGATGATCTGCTGTGGTTTGTGATCTGTTATAAGCTAACTTGCAGTCCATAGGGGTAAATGTGCAATTCCTACCAAGCCTTAAAACAGGTTAGGATCCCTTTTCAGTCTGCAACTACCATCCTGCACTCCACATCTGATAGGGTTCTACTGGTAAACACCACTCATCAGCACTTGCTTGGTTTCTGCTGCTGAACTAACACAGCCCCAAAACTCACTGGAATCACATTCACTATGAGTTGAGTCTCAGCAGCTTTGTTGTACGGTGGTATACCACTATGCTGCCGCTGGCCTATAACTCTTCCAGATGCTCAAAAATCTTCTGTTGGTTTCTTCATACTCACTTTGTCTAATTTCTGGTCAAACCCTTATGAAATCCAATACTGTAACTAAATCACAATGATTTACCTGTCCTAGGAAACTCCTAACTCTATAGCATTTAGAGAAACCATAACAATTTTGAATGAGGCCACTTTACTGTTGTCATGTCCCATTCCATGTTTCGATAAAGCATGTCCCATCAAAACTGGTTCTGTAACTGCAAATGGTTTTAGTCCGAACTGACTGACTCACTGTAAGACTTTTTATAGGTTCTTGTCATGCTCCAGTAAATCGTTCCCAAACACAGTCATGTCTGCAAATATTGCAAACAGCATCATACACCTATACATTCTCCAGAATCATATGCTGGTGCATTTCTGGATCTGAAAATATACCAGCCATAAGTTTCTTATCCTGTAAATATAGAGCCCCTTGTGAATTGCATAGGTAGTTGTATGTTATTCGGGCTCTAAATCAATTTGGTGACATCACGGTGATAATGTAGCACTCTGGCCCCACGTATGTAGCATAACATTACATAACAAAAATAGCATACATTATGCTATATTACCACTACGCTATTGTGTAACTGTGTAACTTGTGTTAGTTGATTGACAAAAAAAATAAATAAATAAATAACAAAGAAAAATTAGGGGGGGAAGGGCATAGCCCTGGTTATAAATACAGTATAGGTAGTTATGTGTCTCTGTGAAAATCCTGCATTTCCAGGCTGTATTTTAGTGTTTTTTTCTTTTTTTGGGATGTGTTTTGATGGGGATTCCACTGAAATACTGTATATAGGTATAATGTTTTTTAATGTGGGGCTCCACCCCACATACCACATGTTAGAGAGAGGAGACAAAAGGGGAGAAAGGAGAACAGCAAAGTGGTCACAGTGGCAGGAGGTAGCGAAGTGGCTGTAGTATAGTACAAGTTACATTAAACGGTTCCTTCAATAAGTAGTTCTAGCATTTCTGACTGAGTTGCATAAGTGTTGCTGGATCCTGCACAAAGTCTTACACAAACTGTTTCTTAAGAGTTGAAACTCAGTTCTACATTGGATTGTGACTAGACTGCAGATGCATTCCAACTGAGTTGAAAACACATTTTAAAAACATTGCTCTTTAGCTGGTTAAGCATTGAAAAACAATGCAATATGAGTTGCCAGTGCTGCATTGCCAACTGAAAAAAAAAAGTGCTAGACCAACTAATTGGTGGAACAGTTTAATCTGACTCGTACTGTAGTACTGTGAGAGAAGCAAGAGCGTTGGGAGCGTAAGAGCATCAATGTCAAGAAACAGATGTTAATGTCAACATACCATATCTTCTAGTGTAAATAAAAATATAGCATAAGTGGGTCCAGAGTGTTACACTATTGCCAATATCAACACCTCAAATCCAATTTATTAAAAACTGTGACAACTTTCATATCGGGGCGTAGCCAGGATTTCAGAATGGGGGTTTCCACCAAGAAAATCCTATTATTTAGTCCCTGTGTACAAACAAATTTTTGTATGAAAACACAATCAAAGCAAGACTGAAGGGGGTTTCTGGACACCCAGGAAACCCCCTCTGGCTACGCCTATGGTTACTAGTTGGAACTGGGTGTCTCAGATTCTCTATTGTAGTATGCATATGTACAAAAATCCTGATATCAACATATTTCTTAGGAATAAGAAATGGTGATACCCATGGTGTGGGTCCTCCACCTTCCCCATTGTATCAAACTGTTCCAGCTCTTTCGTTTCTCTCTACTGTTGTCAGAAATACTGCAGGGAAGGAAGCCGACACAATGTTGCACTACTAGTTTCGCATCCGGATTCACATGCAGATTAAAGTCAAAATCCTTCAGTTTATCAAATCCAGTGAAGCACTAATTAATCTGTGGTTCTACAGTAAATGTAGTTCTACAAACTGGACAGCTGCACCTCTGCCTAATAATACTACTACTGCACTCCATTTCTTGACAGAATTAAAAATTGTGCTTGCCGAGATCCACTCATTCCCTCAACTGGAATGTTTACTGTACATTTTCTAGACATAGTAGCGGTTCCTTTGCTCCATATCTTATGCATACAGCATATTGCTTCATCAATGGGACTCAAGGTAACACCCTGACTTTTATGTATTTAACAGGGAATTGAAACTCAACTCCTGTGTGAAATCTATCTATCTATATACAGTATCTATCTTTTTATTGCGCCACCTCAAAAACAACTTTAGAAATTAACATTTCTTGTACTTTCTCCACTTTCTCATAGTATGGTGGCCAAAATCAGTCTTCCTTTCATGTGATCACTGCACAAGGTTCATATCCTTATTTGGTAAATGAGGCTGCCTGCCTGTCTCCATGACTATCGTCTCAACAAGATCCATATCCTGGGGTTTACCATTGTAATTGTGCTGCTGGAGTAAAGAGCAAGGGCCACCCCTCCCTTTAGTGGTGCCCTGACTTTTCAGTGTCCCCAGAGTAATAAAACTGAGTGCATTACAACTGGCCTCAGTGTCAAATAACATATGTGATGACTCTCATGCAGTCTCACACTGTAAAAATGTAATTATCTTCAAATGAGTCCTCACTCTTTCCTTCTCAATGGAATTTATTTACCAGTCTTCTTTTATCTTTAGGCACTATTGTTTTTCATCCATGTCTGTAGATGGCAGGAAAATGGTTCAATTTGCCCCATTTTTTGCAGGTTTTGCCTTTAGTAATCTGGCAGTATCAGCCATGGTGGCCTGATTGCCCACAGTGATAACACTGTAGGATCTGATTTTTTAGAGGCCCATACTGTGCATGGCTTAATAGAATTATGGATTGCAGTAACATGTGTTATCATAGAAACACAGAAACACAGAATTTGATGGCAGATAAGGACCACTTGGCCCACCCAGTCTGCTCATTTCCTACCTGATGGATAAGCTGCAGATTCTAGTTAATCAACGCCTTACTTCCTCCTGCCCCCCCCACTAGAAATGCCTTATGCCTGTCCCATGCATTCTTGAATTCTCCCAATGTTCCTGACTCCACAACCTTCTCAGGAAGACTGTTCCATGCATCCACAACTCTCTCTGTGAAAAAATACTTTCTAACATTACCTCTAAGCCGTCCCCCCTCTATCTTCAAATTGTGCCCCCTTGTTCTTGCACATCTCTTCTTCTGAAAGATACTACCCTCTTGTACCTTGTTAATTCCCTTGAGATACTTGAAAGTTTCTATCATGTCCCCCCCCCCTTTCCTCAAGGCTATACATATTAAGCTGCTTTAGTCTCTCCTCGTATGTCTTCTGGTGCAGACCTTGCACCATTTTGGTTGCCCTCCTCTGAACATCTTCCACTCTGTCTATGTCTTTGCGGAGATGGGGTCTCCAGAATTGCACACAGTACTCCAGATGGGGTCTCACTAACTATCTGTAGAGAGGAATAACAACTTCCTGTTTTCTACTGTTGATGCCTCTCCCTATACATCCCAGTATCCCCCCAGCCCTCCTTACTGCCTTCTCACATTGCTTGCCCACCTTTAGATCATCTGATATAATTACTCCTGGGTCTCTTTCAATTTTTGTTGTTGTTATTAACTCACCCCCCCCCATTGTGTACCCTTCCCCTGAGTTTTTGTTTCCCAGATGCATTACCTTGTACTTCTTTGCATTGAATCTGGGCTGCCATGTATTTGACCATTCCTCCAGCCTTGCCAAGTCCCATTTCATTCTTTCCACCCCACCTTGTGTATCAACTCTGTTGCAGATCTTTGTGTCATCTGCAAAGAGGCATACCTTTCCTTCCAGGTGCTCTCCAATGTCACTTATAAAGATATTAAAGAGGACCGGTCCCAGTACCGAACCCTGTGGTACCCCACTAGTTACCCTCCTTTCTTCACTGTGGACTCTGTTTACTATTACCTTTTGCGTCCTGTTGTCCAGCCAGTTTTTTATCCAGGCTACCACCTTGGGACCCACTCCAAGGCTGGCTAACTGTATATTAATCTTTTGTGTGAGACTGTGTCGAATGCCTTGCTAAAATCTAGGTAGGCCATATCCACAGCCCTTCCCTGGTCTACTACTTTAGTCACCCAGTCAAAGAAATCTATTAGGTTAGTCTGACATGACCTTCCTGCTGTGAAATCATGCTGCCTTGGATCCTGTGCCCCACTGCCCCCCATTCCACTAAATGTAGCAGCCATATGGGAGGCCTGCAGTTCTCTAGCTTCTGTTTCTCCTGCAATAGCTAATAATGTTTAAAGAGTTAGGTCTATCCCCTCCCCCCACCCCTTAGCAAGTTTAGCACTGAGGTCTTGCATTTATCATTAATATTATCTCTAATCATTTATATCCAATGTTCAGGCCTACAGTGATTATCAATTGTTCTCAACTGGGTGACAAATAAATGTATAGTTTATGAATTCATTTGGTTTTGTTGTCAGAAATCATGCCTATTATATGCAATATGCTTCTTTTATGTAATGGGCTGGATATTCAAACTGCGCCATTCTGTGGCGCGAGCCCTTGCGCTGCTCAAAAAAGTTGCACAGGGGTGTGGCCGGGGCGATATTCAATGGAGTTGCGCTATTGAGCAAATCCTTTGAATATTGCCCCCCCAGCCACAGCCACTGTGCATGGTGCAGTGGAACTTGCACCACCGCAAGTGGTCAGGGTGGAGCATTCAGATGCGGTGGCACAGGTTCCATTGCACCATGCGCTAATTTCCGATATTCAAAAAGTGACATGCAAATGGGGCCATAATTCATGCAAGGTGCACGGGGGGCCATTTTCATCTAATTACAGCCCCATTTGCATGCCATTAGCATGCAGGTGCGCCGATCCCTGATGACTTGCACCTGGCGCCCTACCAGGTAACAGCCATAGGGGACTGATGCCCTCTGCAGCCCGATCATGGGCATGATGTAAATCTCCCCCCCGACTGGCCCGATCGTGAGCATAATGTGAAAGAACCCCCCCAACTAGCCCGATCGTGGGCATGATGTAAATCTCCCTCGACTGGCCCGATCCGCGGGCATAATGTGAAAGAACTCCCCAACTGGCCGATTGCAGGCATAATGTGAAAGAACCCCCGACTGGCCCGATCGTGGCCAGAACGAGTTCACCCCCAAAGACCAATATCCCTGGTGGTTTTGTGGACCACTAAGCCCGATCGTGGGCATATGAGTCAGACCCCCAAAGTCCAATTTCCCTGGTGGTCCAGTGGCCCCCCACCCCACCCACACATGGAGCCCCACCACCCCGCTCCCCCCGTCAGCCAGCGGGCAGCAGCACCCCACCCACTTGTCGCCCGCGCCGCCGACTGACTGCTTGGTAGGGCTGCACGCCATTGGTTCAGAGCAAGAGCCAATGGGCATGCAGCTCATATTGTAAAGCAGTTCAGATATGTATGAAAATTTCATTCCATATCTGGACTTCACTCAGACGGTATGGCTGCACACCCATTGGCTCTGCTCTGAACCATCGGCATGCAGCCCTACCGAGCAGTCAGTCGGTGGGCAGCAGGACAGCAGGCAGGTGGGGCTGCCGCCCACCTGCTGACGGGGAGCGGGTGTAGGGCTCCATGGGTGAGGTGAGGGCCACTGGACCACCAGCGAAATTGGACTTTGGGGGTCTGACTCTTATGCCTGCATCATTTCATGTCCACTGGACCACCACGGATATTGGTCTTGGGGTGAACTCCATTCTGGCCTCGATCGGGCCAGTCGGGGGTTCTTTCACATTATGCCCATGATCAGGCCAGTCTGGGGTTCCACATTATGCCCGTGATTGGGCCAGTCGAGGGGTTCTTTCACATTATGCCCGCGATCGGTCCAGTCAGGGGGTTCTTCACATTATGCCCGTGATCGAGCCAGTCGGGGGTTCTTTCACATTATGCCCATGATTGGGCCAGTCGGGGGGTTACTATTATGCCCATGATCAGGCTGCAGGGGGGGCACAGGGAACAAGTGGAGGATCACCCACATGTTGCAGCTGCTGTGTTGCACCCTGCAATGTGGCAGCTCATCTGTGGGTGGCCCTCGACTTAATCCTTTTTTTTGGCTCAAAGTTGTGCAGGCGCAGGTAGGGGGTTACGCCTGCACAACTCTGCACAGCCCGGCTGAATATTGAGCTGTGCAGTTTATGCATGGTTCCTCCCCCTCAGGTTGAGAATGCCTTCATTAGCATTGCACTGTTGCTCAGCATGACTTGGGGGGCACAACTGCCCCCTGCTGAATATCACAGAATGGCGCAATTTCAGACTTGCGCAGGCGCAACCCTAATGCGCATGGTGCAACCCTTTTGAATATCCAGCCTAATGTGTTCATCAGATCTAGCCATTGACCTGCTGGTGGCCATACTAGTACTTTCCAATGTTTCAAATATGTCTTGGACATCTTTGATGACAAGATACAGCAACATGGCTTTATTGATTATTATCTGTGAAACTGGAAGGTGCTGTAAAGTATGCAAAACAATTTTCTTCCACTTTTCCCACCTCTGAACTGGATATGGATTATGCACGCTGAAGGGTGAGATTGCTATTAAGAGATCAAATGCCTTTGCCATCACAGAAAAATGTGTGCACATCTCTAGATGTTCACATCTTCTTCTACTGACACAGTTCATGCTTCTATTGGGTGATATGTTTTTTTTTTTTAATCCAGCCCTGCATTAGGCTGAACATGGAGCAAGGCAGGGGATGACAGACTGCAGGGACCACTGTTTTGTTTTCTGCCAATCCAGTCTATGTCATCTTTCAGATGAGACATTAAACCGAGGTCCCATCTGCCTGTTCTGGTTGTAGTTCAGGTGGAAGTTAAGGATCCCATGGCACTTCTTGAAAAGAGATGGGGAATTTATTTATTAAAACTGTAAAATAAATCCAGATATGACATTCAAAGCAAGAATCAGAAAATACAAAACAAGTCTTAAAAGAAAATACGTATTACATTATACATACATAGGTATACTATAAACTCCTAAGGTTAAAAATTAATTTCAAATCAATTAAACAACTTAAAGTCTAACAATTTCCATTAAAACATCTCTATAACCAAGGAAACATGCACCAATACATTTCCCAGGTTGGCTTTTCTAGAAGACTTTCTTCCCTCACTTTTATTGTATGTAGTGCCTGCATAATTATATGATACAGTTCAGTTACAGTAATCTGTTGGTGCTGAAAAATAAATTTACATCTGATTTGCCAAATTTAATACAAAAAACATACTATAATTAAATTTAATGTGCTACAGTTATATTAAAGAAGAAACTGCTCAGAAAAATGTGTTACTAGTATTTCTTGATTTAAAGTTTTCCTTGAAAAAAATTAAAACCTCCTCATATAATATCCCCATTTTTTTACATAATCAAATTTATACTCCCAGTATTGAGGCAGTTTATGCTGTCTTTTATTTTTATGAATAAGTTCCTTATTTTTCCATTCTGACAAAATGTCTGTTAACATTGGGGATATCCATAGTGACTATGGTTTAATAAACCCTTTTATAAGGAAATTAAATTAGCAGAAAGGAACATAGTAAAAAATAGTAACAGGGGATTTGGCATTCCTACCCCACCTTCTCTGATATCCATATACAAGATATTCAGTTTTACAGCATTCAGCCTGCTACCCCCAAAACAAGAAAAAAAAAACATGCTAATAACATTGTCTCTAGATGTTTAGGAACAGGAAAAATATAACTAATAAAAAGAAAGGTAGAAACCAAAAAGGTTTTAATTAAAAATATTCTTTTTAGTTTCCTCATGCACCACACATTCCATCTACTGTCTTTCACCCTTCCTTTATTTAAACAGTGCTCCCAGTTATATCCATCCATATTCCCAGGACCAAAGTACACTCCCAAAAATTTACGGGGAACCATTGCAACCTGTAAAATGTTAATATCCTATTCAATATGCCCTGTACTATGTAGATTTAAACAAGTGCTTCTTGAAGCATTTATAATAGAACCTATTACATGAAATAGGCAACACAAAATTTTATAAGCCAATATGCCTGTTTTAGCATCCAAGACCACCAGGCATAAATCATCTGCATATGCTATAGATTTAACTTCTGGGCCAGAGAATGAGCCAACACCTGTTATCAGAGGAGATTGATTTATAATTCTAATTATAGAGTCTATCATGAAAAGGTACAACACAGGACTTAGGGGGCATCCCTGCCTTACCCCTCTTCTAACTGAACATTTTTCCCCCAACCAGCTGTTCTCATAAGGTATAACGTATGACAAGGCATAACAGATTTGTAGCCAATTGAGAAACGTTTGTGGTATCCCGTATGCTTGCAAAGTAAGCCACAAATATTCATGGGACACATTATCAAAGGCTTTAGTTTGGTAAAAGCTCAACAAATACCCTAAATGTGTTTCACTGTGCCTCTATCCATAAATTCTCTGATAAAAATTGAGGCATCAGTAATGTTCCTTCCAAGGACTGAACCATATTGTGAAGGATGCAGTAAATCAGCAGCCACTTTTGTAAGCCCATTACATAATAGTTTAGCAAGAATCTTCAATCAACATTTAATAAAGTGAGTGGTCTCCAATTTTGGATGCAGTTCTGATCTCCCTTTTTTAAATAAAAAAAAAATTACATGCCTTAATACATAGTTTCTGTAATTCTATCGTCACTCAAAAAGGCATTAAATATAGCAAGCAATTCCATTGGTATGTACTCCCATAATACTTTATACAGTTCACTAGGAAATCCATCTGCTCCTGGTGCAGTATTGTTATGTAAAGATTTGATAACAATATTAAATTCAAAATTAGTAAATTCTACAGTCATCTCATCCTTCTGTTGTTGTGTCAAATGGGGGGGGGGGTCCACAGCTTGTAATAATGTTTGCATCCCCTCCGTTTGTGGCACACTATTGCAAAATTGTTCTTCGATATATTCATTCTAGCATTTCCATGATACCCTTGTTATCATTTAATAACTGTCGTTTATTACAATAAATTTCCCTGGCACACTGTCGAGATTTACAGTCTTCAAAAGGGTTTATCTGTTCATTAGTGCCCTGAGTCCTGAAACATTGCCCATTTTCTAAAGTCTGTTGCCTATTATATTGGTGTAAAGTCATTTTGGATTTAAGGGATGCTATCTCTGTAGAATAATTTTAATTTGTTTCAGCTTGCAAAGAGATTGTATTGTATGAACAATCCTGCAGTGTCAAATATGTTTGCTGTCTACGTGTTGTAATCTAACTAGAGATTTGTTTAAAAAAATCCATCAGACAACACTTTGTGTCCTCCCACCATGAAATTATAGAATCATCTAAAAATAAGACAAACTGTTTATCCTGCAAAACTATTTTAAGATCGTTCAATTCTTGTGGTAATAATAATAGACTGGAATTGAGCCTCCAACATCCATTACCAGCTGTTCTTGGTGGGTGTGAATATATATGTAAGCCTATCAATGCAGGATCAGTTGTTTCTATTATTTTTGTCTCTGTCCAAACAACAGGTAATGACTGGGAGATCAACCAGCCATCTATTCTAGAGGATAACCTGCCTTTGAAAAAAGTATCAGAAGCTGAGTGAGTAGTGGCAAATTCATCTTTAACTGTAGCTGTTTTTAATAATTTATGTAGGGCAGCCTTATCACAATAAGTTTTAGTTTTCTTACCATCACTCTGTTTATGTGTTAAACTGATGTTAAATTCTCCCCTCACAAAAACCTGCCCACTAGTACAGAGGAAAGATTGAATCTTGTGTAATAATTCAATATGTTGAGCCTTAGTTTGTGGGGCATATAGATTTATAATTCTACATGGCAATCCCTGAAGTAAAATATCTAATATGAGTACCCATCCTGGGTCTAAATCAATCAATTTCTGTAATGTTACTTCTGTCATGAAGCAAATTCCTAGCCCTGATCATTGGTCTTATCCTAAAGACCAAGATGAAGTACCCTGGTAACACTTGAACAGTAGCTTTTTGAATTTCAGAGGAGGAATGCAAACAAGTATCTTGTAATAAAAAACGTCATATTGTAATGTTTTCAGCAAAGCAAATGTTGCTTTTCTTTTATAGTCAGACTTTATACTGTTTGTGTTTAGACTGGTTAACCTAAAAAATGGAAAAGTCAGTGTAAGTTATAATCACAGTTTCTTTCTACTGGATCTAATAATCCTTTTCTTCCCTTTTAGAGTGACACTCCCCACCCCGTGTCCTGAGAACCTGAATCAACGGGGGTTCACTTTGAGTAAACTGATAAGAGATATTAGAGTCTTTGTCTTCCATTGCTTCTCCCCGGCTTTGAAATAGCTCAAATCTGTTTACTATCAGAATTGGGTCCTCCCGAACAGTTTTAGATGCTTTCCTAGGTAATGTTCTGCATTGTTTTGGAGCAGGAAATACCACCATTAAATCTTCATTAGAAGTTATGGGAGAAACAACTGAGGTGTGAGATGGGCCAGCCTCTACAAGCCGAGAGGAACTTTCCATGGGAATGGGGGGGGGGCATTGCTACAGATGGAGAAATCTGTTGAATGATTTCAAAACTGTGTTGAGCACCATCTGAGTCAGTGAGAGCAACATGATTTGTCTTAGGACTAGTAGCAAGTAGAAGTTTCCTAACCAGTGCAGCAGGCCACCTTCGAGACAGAGGAGGTGGGGATGGGAGTGGGAGTGGGGGTGGGGGTGCATTTCTCGTAGTTCTGCTGGGATGCATTCTTGTAGCTCTATTCACATAAAAATCTTGTTCTGCCTAATATGAAGCATTATGTGCAGCCCAGGCACATAAAAAAAAAGAATGATCATAAACATCAAATAAATTTCAATTGCAACTAGATGGAAGTGTTCACTGGTTAGCTGTGTGTCCCAATGCCCCACAAGAAATGCATTTCAGTTGGTCACAGTCTGAGTTCAAGTGTGTAAGGGACCCACATCTGAAATGGGAATGTGGCTGCCTTGGAAAGAATAGTATACCACAATCTCTGCCTTCCCCCTAAAAAAAAACAATTGGGCAAATGTTGAATGCCATCTTCTGTATGTAAGTAAGTAAGTAAACATTTTATTCATTATGAATAATAAAATGGTTACTCAACTGAGTCCAAACTAATTTCCAGTGAGATCTATGAAAATACAAACATTTGCATAATACAGTACCACACATGTTATAGATAAATACATATCCAACATAGACAATTCCTGAACAGTATAAAATAGCTACAAAAACACCAGTCAACAATCCTTAATAAACAAACTATACTTCAGCAAGAAAAACACATTTCACACTCTTGCACTATCTCATTTTTACTTATCATTTGTATATCCCAAATCAGGATTTTATCCTACTTAACCCATACCAATTCTTAATTTGACCTGATTTCCTATTTCCATAATACATTCTGAATTCTACTGGCAGTATATTCCAAAGAGACGGACCTTGGTAAAAAAAAATGACTGCTCCCCAAAATTTGTATTAAATTTTCATAGCAAATATTCTACTCCTCTTGCTGCTCTTAGACTTGGTTTAATTCTTCTTTCCTGCAGGCAATCTGTTATGTATCCTGGCACTTTCATTGAAAAGCATTTTTCCATGTATAACAATATTTGCAGGGATCTCCTGTCCCCCAAATTATACCAGCCTAATGCTTTATATAAATCCTCTCTATGCACCCTTTTTGGCACCATCGCGATATACCGGCCCATTTTATTAAATATAATATCCAATTTCCCCAATAATGTTAAGTTTGCCCCCAAATAAATCAGGTCACCATAATCCAGTAAAGGTAACATTGTAGTATTTATCAGGTGACTTCTAATTTTATAGGTTATAAAATGCTTAATCCTATACAGAGCCCCCAGTCATCTGTTAATTGTTTTTATTACATAATCTATATGTTTATCCCATTTTAAAAAAGAATCAAAATAGACCCACAAATATTTATAGTTGTCCACTTGTTCCAAAGTTTGTCCCTCCACAGTTTTTATCCACAGGGGCCACTCAAACCTATCCTGACCAGTTGATTTTTTTTTTGCATTGCCATTAAGTTTAGATAAGACTAGGAAGTTTTGCAGTTCATTGAATACTGTTTGTAATTCATTCTCTATCTAATCCTGTTTGTCCCATGACAGATAAATTATTGTATTGTCAGCATACAACTAGAATTTTATTTCAGGACTGGAGAACTTCACAGTATTAACATATATATTATATAGTAATGGACCCAGAAGGGAACCCTGTGGGACATCCATTTTTATTGGACAAATTTGAGATTTCTGTTGGTCAATGGCCACAAATTGTCCCCATCATATAAATATGATCAGGACCAATCCATGACCTGATCTGATAACCCAGTATACTGAAGCCTGGACAGCAGGATATCATGGTGTATGGAATCAAACGCCTTTGAGAAATCCACACAAATAGCACCCACAGGTAAACCCCGGTCCAGGCTATTGAATAAGGTTCTAGTTACCTGCAAAAGGGCAGAAGTAGTGCCATGCATGGCTCTGAAGCTTGATTGATATTTATTCAAAATTGTACTTTTTTTCAAGAAAACCCTGAACCTGTTTTGCAACCACCCCCTCAAAAATCTTTGCGATAACTTGCAAAAGAGAAACAGGTCTATACCCATTATTTCCCTTT
Source organism: Neoceratodus forsteri (assembly GCA_016271365.2). Lineage (NCBI taxonomy): Eukaryota > Metazoa > Chordata > Ceratodontiformes > Ceratodontidae > Neoceratodus > Neoceratodus forsteri. The sequence continues at coordinate 88,257,131 of CM057459.1, forward strand.
TCCCAGCTTTAAAGAGTGGAGCTACCTTAACAATTTTCCACATACTTGGGAATTGAGACTGCATTAATGACATATTGTATAATTCAGCTGATGGGTAAGCAATTACAGGTGCGGCATATTTTAACAACATATTTGGCAAATCATCAACTTCTCTTGCTTTATACAAACCAATCTTCATCAGGGCTTCTACAACCTCATATACTTCAATACTTGTGAATTCAAATGCATTTGGTGCTATATCAGATTCTTCTATGTTTTTTATGAATTCAAATGTATTTAATACCATGTCAGGTTTTCCTACAACTCTACCCAGTTGTATGTCACCTAATGTTCCATTATTATTCAATATGTCCCGAGTTCCCATGCCTGCTGATACAAAGAACTCATTAAATCCGTCAACCACCTTTATTCCCATTGGTACACTAGTCCCATTAATCTCAAAATTTGGGGGAATTCAGAATGTGTTAAGCCCTGAATGTTCTTAATTGTTTTCCAAAATGTACAAGGATTTTTCACCCTAGTGTGGGAAAGCTGAGATCTATAATAGATATTTTTTGCCTGTCTCAATTCTTTCATATACAAATTTCTGAGTTGTTTGTATTTTATCCAGGACTCAGGATCAGCAGTTTCTTTGGAAATGTTCCATAATTTATCCCTCTGCCTTTTTGTTTTATATAATTTGTGACTGAACCATGGAGCATTGTTCTTTTGGATTTTTTTGACTTTTTGGGGAGCATGTCTATCACAAATTGCTGTAAATGTGGTAAGTATAAAATCCCATACTTCATTCACTTCAGGAATTAATTTCACTCTTTTCCAATTTACATTCTCCAGGTCCATTATAAATTCTACATAATCAAATAATTTAGAATCCCTAGAGACCATTGTCTTGCCTGATAATAGCTGTTTGTCCATTTTCCTAATACAGTAAATCAATTAGTGATCAGACAATGCATGTAGTAAAATACCACAATTCAAATAATGTTCTGGATTAGTAACAAATATAGGTCCAAAACAGATGAAGCCTCTGCTGATTTATTATTCATTCATGTTATGTCCTGAATTGATTGTGTTAAGCCAAGGGTAACCATCAAATCAGTCAGCTCTGGACATTTATCCACTTTTCTCCAATTTACATTGCGCTCGCCAATTAATATAAGTTCATGAGTGGCATAAAAATTTCCTAACTGTTCATCTATTTGTTAAAAAACCTGAGCATTTGATTTTGTTGGCCAGTACATTCCTGATAGGATTAATGGCTTACTGAAATCTAGTTTAATTTCTACCAATACTCCTTCTCCTCCAAATTACTTCTGTAGCTTTTCTTTTGACATCCAGCATATTATTTGCATAAATAAGAACCCCCCTTTGTTCTATCATGGCACCATAAATTGAAACCCTATATGCCAATTTGTTCATCTAATATCCTGTTATTCAGCCAGGATTCTGTAATTACCACAATATCTGGTTTATATTCCTGAATCCAATGTTTTAATAAATCTAATTTTGATAACAAACTGCATATGTTAATATGAATTATTTTCAGCCCTTGGCCACCCCCCAGTCCAAAATCCATTATCATCAGTGATAGCTTCTGGTACCCCATTAACTCTGCAGTGCTTTTCTAGCCAATATAAGATGTCGTTCACATTGACCCCTTCATTTCTAAATAACACAGTTATAGTTTTGAAGGTTGGTTTGGTAATAGGAATAGCGATGAATGGTTTCCATAAGGGGGTATCCTTAACAGTGTAATACACTGCCCAGAGTTTATCCAGTAAACTTGCAGACTGAAAAATGATATCATATTTCTGCTCCCCAAAGGCATGGATGAAAGCGTACACCTCTGCTGGGGAAAAATGCAATGATTCTATAATCAGTTCCTTGCCAACACTGTTTCTATCTGGAGGTATCTCTAGCTCCTCTGTATATCATAGGTGCACTACAAAGCACCTTTTGGAAGCCTCCACTGGTCACAATAGGCTAGCATAGCAAGCAGGCTTTGCTGTTGGTACCTCTGATTCTGTCACAGTAGTCATATCCAAAGCATTATCGATAGCACTGTAATTCTCCCCATACCTGGTAATGCAGTGTGCAATACACATGCTGTTATTCTGTCATCCTGAGCAGCCTCGATGTTTTGGTTGCTCTCCATGTTTCCAAGCTGTTCTGTCATGGCCTGTGCTATAGCTGTACCCTGCTGTGTAGCAACCTCTCCAGCAGTGTCTGAAGCAGGAGCTTCTGAGTGCACCGCTGGTACTGACATTGTGTCATCTGTGTTAGAGATTCATTCTTGTTGACCATCCGTATCAGACATTTCTATTGCTGCAACCAATGTAGGAGATGAGGTCCTGCAAGTTGATTCTGGGGAACCAGGTAAGGGAATGTTCGGGTCTGCTACCCATTGTCCAGCAATAACAATCCAATCAGCATTTTGCAACGCGTTTTTCAGGTGTCCATTCTGCTTGCTTTGTTGTACAAGGAAAGTCTTGAGTAAATGGCTTCTGGGATGTAGAAACATTTGCAGTTGACATTGCAAATTGAGATTGTGTATTTTGTGAAATATCCAGATTTTCAAAATGTCCTTTTTTTATAGATGAAGAAATAGGACGCTGTGCAAGTTCTTTCTTTTTTTTCCTCTTCCAATGTCTCTATTTAATTCAAACTCTTTTTATGTTTCATTTAGCATAGTCAATGGATACCTGCATTCTTCTGCAAGTTTTTGTTGTAGCTTAAGTTCATCCATATTAACATCCTTGGCTTCCCCAGTACCCTCTGTTCCTACAAGTTTGGTTGTCTGACTATCCAAAGAGTCCATCCCTTTTACTCCAGGTTGTTGCTGTACACAACCTCCTCCTTGCTCAGTCTCCTCTGGACTGGGATCCTCCATGACTCCTGCAGAGAGACAGCACCCCATAGCAAGAGTAGAGGAATTTTCCCAGTATCCTGGACAAATTTCCCCCAGTCATTAAAAATACCACCAACAGCTTAATCTGGTTCCATGTCAGTTGGCATGTATCTGTATACCCCGAGTCAAGGCTGAAAACAGGCAGAATTGTCTAGTCCTCCTTTCCCGGACAACAAAAACTAATTAAACTAAACTATGTTTCTGTGGTTTTACCTCAATACATAAAAGGATATTCATTATGTTGAACAGGCACCAAGAAACTGCTTTATTTACTCATTCACACAATCCCAGAAAATCTGTTAGAATTGGTCAGCTCTGATTAAGCATATAACTGTAGTTTGCCATCTAGCTGTAACTCTCATACACTACACCTACATCTGGTGCTCATATACACCAAAGGTACAGGAGAACAGCAAGGAAATACAATACAATGAAGTAAGAAACAATACAAAAGCAAATGATGTAAAAACTGTTAGACCTGTCCCATTGGTAGGACAGACACACAAAAAAACTTTTCCAGGAAGCAAACCAGGGAACCTGAGTTTGAAAGGCAGCATATCTAATTATTCAGGCAAATGGAAGGTTGGGTTGTGATTTAAATATTCTATCTCTATTAGCATTGTATTTATTTACTGTATGTAATGTATTTCTTTATTTAGTGATTGATTGAGAAGTTGAGAACCAGGAAAAGCACACTGAGTCATTGCTCATTTCCAGATGTGACTTGCTGTGGATTGGGTGGTACACAATATAGGAGAATGTACAAAGTATTCAATTAGACTGTGCAGTAGAATTACTATATATAAATATATATGATCACATATATATATGTGTGTGTGTGTTGCAAAAAAAAACTGTGGTAATGTATCAGTTAGGGTTCAAGCAAAAAAGCTGGGAAATGTGGTGTTAGGGTTTCCGACCTTAACACCCCATGCCCACCCTGCACACAGCAACAGGCATTGGGGGTGTTCCTTGGGGTTGTCAACCCTAATGCTCACCCCATTCCATGAATAAATAAGCTGAGATGGGTACAGTATAGAAGAATGGGTGAGTGTTAGGGTTGACTACCCCAAAGCACACCACCATGCTTGTTGCTACATGTGGGGTAGCGTGATCTGTTAGGGTTGGAAACCCTAACACCACATTTCTCAACTTTTGTCATTGGACCCCTAACTGATACATTAATAAAGTTTTTTTTGAAAATAATTTCCTTACCTTTTGAGAGAGTACACTTGTATTCCTATCTGCTGTGGGAGGCCCCTACACTCCAAACTCTCCATAATTGTATCCTTATTTGCATGTGGAAGTGCAGGGCCCAATGAGCCCTGTGCTTCCAATCATCCAGATGTATGTTGTTATCCTTATTTCCTGTGGGAGCACAGGTCCCTCTGCGTCTTGCACTCCAATCTCTCCAGAAGTCCACTGCTGTATCTATTGCCTCATTCTGTGGTAATTTTTATATTTGTACTGTATTTTCTATAAGTATTACCCCATCTGATGGCTTATATTCAATCTTCCACAATTCACTTTTTTATCAGATATAGCTTTAATTATATTTGTTGCACAATTTGGGGTAGAAGTTTGATGAAATTGAACATTTTCCCTTTTTATGCTTTCTTTTCCCCCCCTTTTCAAAATCTGGCACATTCTGAATTTTATTTAATGCCCCAAGGACTAATTGCTTTAGGGATTTTGGATAAAAAATGTCCACATTCCCTGTGCCTTTCATCTCTCGACTATATGCTGATTCTCTTGCAAATCAGTTAATAACTTAATGGGGAAATAGTGTTATTAATTTAATATCCCTGTTGTATTTAACATCTTTTCTTTATCACTATAAATATTGTTGTTAAATATATCTAGAGCCTAAAATAATAAATAGCAACACTATGATAAATAAAGATTAAGGCCAGGATTTTCAAAAGACCTGGGATATGCAGTGCATCTAGATGTGCCACCCAAATAAGTGGACTAGTGCAAAAAACACATACAGTATATTCAAACATAGCCACCTGTGTGGGTGGTGCAAATGGGGGCTCTTGATGACATGCCAGTGCATCCCAGGGGATGCCCCAAACACCAGGGATGGGGCTGCCCAGCACATCCCCAGATGCACAGGTCCCAAATTCCTGATATTCAGTTCTAATATGCAAGTGGGGCCATCAGGCCTGCAAGGCGCAAATGAACCATTTGCATGCCCATTATGGCCCCATTTGCATGTATTAACATGGCTGTGCTTGCAAGTTGCACTAGGCCTGTCCGCCCCCCCAGCCCCTGTCCCTGATGCCCAATAACACTGCAAACACCCCTTCCCATTGTGTAGAGACTCCCCTCCCTGCCTGACCCCCAATCCTGTAATGTGCTGTAATATCCCCCCATTCCATAGTGCAGGGGACCCCCTACCAGCTCGATCTCCAAACATACAAAATGAATCACACTGCCTCCTCTTTCTGTAGTGTATGGTCCCCCCATCCCAGTCCTGATTCAGGATTCCCACTCACATCATAATCCCCTGCTGCACACTAACCCCATTCACATAATAATCCCCTTCCACATCAATGCTGCATTCATAATGAAAACCTACATGGAAGCAACATCTGACTTTTTTCCTTTTTTTCTTCCCATTTATTCATAATTGCTGTATACAAGGTCGTTCCCATATGAATAATTGTTCTGTATTTATACTCAAATGCTCTGTGACATAATGAGTTTTAATAATAAAGAAAACCCCTGGTGCACACTTTTTTATAGTGTCCCAGCCCACCATCACCCAACCCATGAGGCATGACCCCCTCTCCACCACCCTGCATCTCCCATGCCGGTGACTGGCATGGCCCTCATCACCCTGCCATGGCCAGTCACCGACTGATCAGGATCATGATCTCTACTGTACAGGTGACATATGTGTTGCTTCAGACTGGGAGTAGAAGTCAGGACTTACTGTGACAAAAGGAGCATAACTGTGCTGCAGAACTCTACACCTGCAGTAGCACTGAACTTGATCCATACTTACAAAATGGAGTCACACAGAACTGGAGTTGCTGCCCACTTGTGTAGCTTCACAGAGGAATAGTGGGGACAGCATCGTAGTTGACCGTGGCCCTCCAGTCAGATGGCCCTGCCCCATTACTGGATCAACAAAGCACAGACAAAGCTGCGCATGGAATAACGCACTGCTGGAAGCACGAATGGCTCTACAGTGACAGGGGTTGCTTCAGCATGTGGTAAGAACCACTACACCTGTTGCTGTATGCTGCCAGATGGAACGTGAAGGACACTGCTGGGGCAGTGCCTAGCTAAGCCACCCCTGTGGTGGAGTGGCTAGAGTACCTGCCTCTGGTAGTATCGGGGACCTGGGGCTGCAGTTTGGTTCTCCCCAGGTCCCACTCTCCCTGCTCCCAGGTTTCCTCTTTCTTAGAAGTTCATGACTCCCAGAGATGATTATAATAAGTCCAGGGGGTGTAGGGGATGCAGCTCCTGACATCGGGTAATGTGGGGGGCAAACCCCACCCATGAAAAGAAAGAGATTTGTTGTTTTTTGAACAGCAAGTGCTCTTGTTGTTTCAGTCAGGATTTTGTCCCATCACTGTTAGAGCACATGCAATTGTTTCTGCGGCATTGTGTGTATGCATGGTTTTATCCATGACATTGTGACCCCGTGCACCCGGCCACAATACGTGTTGATCCCGCTCCATGAGATGCATGGGAATTGTGGGATCCACCAGGCCTCCAGGAACTGGTGTATTCCTTAAAGGGACTGGCTTTTCAGCCCATTGTCACTGATATACCCACAGCCATCCCAATATGCTCTAAGGACCAGGGGAAGCAGGTTAGGGTGTGAAACGCTGTCCACTGCCCATGCATCTGGTGGGAGGCGGCACATAATCAGTTACTACAAATCCTAAGGTAGAATATCTGGAGCCCCTTCCATAGATGACCCAGATGTAGAAAATAGTTTTTTTTGCATGGCACATAGCCATGGCATACTCCCAGTCACCCTCACCACTGGGTCACATGCATAGCCTGCGCCAGGTGTTGGTTGAAGTTGTGGAAGTGGTGCAGAGTCCCTGTCATACATGTGTGGGGGGGTTTACACCACCTCCACTGTGCAGAATATCACCACAATCTGGGCATGTAGGCTTCATGAATAGAGGACATAATGCTAAAATAAAACCCAGCACTGTAGGGGATGTAGTTTGACACTAATTTTATCAAGGAAGTTTACTTACCGCAGCTAAAAGACAGACAGCTAGTCAGTGAACCCACTCAGGATGGGACAATGCTGGATCTGGTGCTTACTAACAAGGACAGTGTTGCAGACATCAAAGTGGGTAGCAATCTGGGGTCCTGTGATCATTGTAAGGTATGGTTCAACATTATAACAACTGCAGAATCAAACCACGCAATGGCAAGAGTCCAGAAATTCAGAAGGGCTGATTTTACTATGATGGGTGGATATCTCAGGAATGACCTTGCAGAGGGAAATGACTGGGGTGGGGGGGAGGAGAAAAAGTGGATCAAAATAAAAGGGTGCATAGTAAATGCAACAAACCACTGTCTCAAGCAAGGGGGGGGGGAGTAAAAGAAAGAGGAGACTAGTATGGTTCTTCAAAGAGGTAGCACAAAAGGTAAAGTCCAAAAAAGCAGCATTCAGAATGTATAAGGAGTACCAGGGAGAGGAAGATAGAGAGGTACATAATGGAAGACAGAGAGATGCAAGCAAAACTATGAGGAGAATGAAGGTGCAAACAGTAAAAATAGCTCAGGGGGTTATAAAAGGAAACAACATTTTTTAGGTATGTTAGCACAACAAGGAAGACAAAAGACGAGATTGTACAGATAAGTAGGGAGGGGGTGACTGTAAGAGTAGGATCACGAAAAAGCAAACATTTTGAACAAATACTTTTGCTCAGTGTTTACAGTAAAAAGGGAGGCGGGGTCCAAGAAAAGGTACTAAGAACTTTCATGGGAGGGAAATGCACACTAGCCCATTTTCTGTGGAGATAGTGCAGAAAGCACTCACTAAGCTGAAGGTAGACAAAGCTACATCCCAGGGTTCTGAGAGAGGTCAGAGAGGTAGTAGCTGCACCTTCTACAGACATTTTTAACAGATCATTGGAGACAAGCGTGATCCCAGAGGACTGGAGAAGGACAGATGTAGTCCCAATTCACAAAAGCAGTAGCAAAGAAGAAGTGGGTAATTATAGACCTCTCAGCCTGACATCACTGGTGGGCAAGCCAATTAAAACACTACTGAAAGAAAGGACTGGGGAATATCATGGATCCAATGAATTACAGGGCCCAAAGCAGCATGGCTTCACAGAGAGTAGGTCAATATCATGACAAACATATCTGATAGATTTCTTTGACTGGGTGACTAGGGGGTTGGATCAGAGAGGAGTGGTGGACATGTCCTACCTGGATTTCAGCAAGGCATTTGACACAGTTCCACATAAGACACCGGTGAGCAAGTTGGGGGACTTGGGGGTGGGTAATAAGGTGGTAACTTGGGTAAGAAACTGGTAAGTGGATAGGACACAGAGAGTGGTGGTGGTAATAGAGTGAGTTCTGAGGAAGGCAGAATGACCAGCAGGGTACATCAGGAATCAGTGTTGGGGCCGATAATCATCAATGTCTTTATAAATGACATAGCAGAGGAATGGAAGGTTTGTCTCTTTGCAGATGACACCAAGATATGCAATACAGTTGATACTCTTGGGAGGGGTGGAAAGGATGAACAGGGATCTGAAAAGATAGAAAGAGTGATCACAGATATGGCAGCTGGGTTTAAATGCAAATAAGTGCAAAACAATGCACCTGGGCCATAGAAACCCTGGAGTGGAGTAGAAAATGGGCAGAGAGATACTGATAAAGACAAAGCAGGAATGAGACCTGAGGTAGTCATATTGTGTGATCTAAAGGTGGCCAGACAGTGTGACAAGGCAATAGGAAAAGCTAGTGAAATGATGGGGTGCATAGGAAGGGGTATCACCAGCAGGAAAAGGGAGGTGGTGCTGCCTCTATATAAATCACTAGTAAGACCCCACCTTGAGTACTGTGTCCAGTTCTGGGGACTGCATCTCAGAAAAAATGTAGAGGCAGTCCAGAGGAAAGCTACCAAAATGGTGCATGGTCTGCAGCAAAAGCCCTGTGAGGAAAGGTTAAAGAAGTTAAACGTACACCTTGGAGGAAAGGAGGGAGGGGGGATATTATAGAAACCTTTAAATACTTCACAGGGGTTAACAAGGTACAGGAGGGAGATATCTTTCTGAGGAAAAGGTGCTCTAGAGCAAGGGGCATGATATGAAATTAGAGGGGGTAAATGTAGTAGGGATGTGAGGAAGTACTCACTGAAAGGGTAGCGAATGCCTGTAACAGTCTTCCAGCAGAGATAGTGGGGCTAAAACAGTGGTGGGTTCAAAAAGCCTGGGACAGGAACAAGGGTATCACAGAGGTAAGGAAAAGGGGGGAAAGACTGTACTGTAGGTCAAGTAGCAAAAAAATTTATGTCAGAAAAAAATTTGCAGAGTGTTTGGGCCCAGCAGCCCTTATCTGCTGTCACATTCTATGTTACTATGTTTCTACAATAACATGAATGGGATTTATGAGGCACTTGTAATTTTCTGAGTGTGACCAGGTAAGGTCTCTTCTCTTCTCCTCTCGTCTTTATGTTTTGTTTGAGCTTTAAAGTCTTTTGCAAGGGAACATTTGAAGAAAAACCTGAAATTGAGGTGGTAAGAGTAAGACACACTACCCAGAATGTAGCAAAATGATGTGCTGTTGTTTTGGACTGATCTGTTATAAAACAATGTAATATCACGCACTCAAAATGACACAGAACAAGAGTTCTTTTTAGGAGCAGAGTCTCCCATTGATGAAAATTGAATGAATGAAGTTCAGATGGTGCACACAAGGAAAAGCTCATTGGTGCTTGAGAAGGGCAGCCAGCCACAAATCATGCAAGTAGTAAATAGTACTCAGCACACTGAAGACAAACACACAGTGTCCAAACATGATGGCAAAGGTTGCAGTTTATTGTGGCAGGAAAGTGCCCACAAAGAAAAAAAACACTCTGTATCCCCAAATTGAATGACTGGGATGTTGTCACTCTTGTCTGCTTTGTCTTGCCTTATGATCAGATAAGGATATGAAAAATGAATGTGTCCAAACACCAATGTTATTTCTGTGTTTGAAGTGAAGTTGGTTTAGGCCTGTACTAACCAGAGAGTCACTTTTCCAGGACTAAAGTTCTTAGATCAGCAACAGCTTACTACAAGCACTTTATCTTTTCTACATGCCAATAATTGGATTTTTGTCATTGGCTTATAGCTTAGCTTAGCTTATATCTCTATCCATCAGCTCAGTCAGCGATGACTGGGGCAAATTGACTTATAGATCAATATGTTAATCATTCAGATCTGACCATAACCACATATTCTCACTACAAACTAGGGCAAATTTCTTGATGGCAGTGTTTTATATTTTCCAGCTCTACAATATGAGTCATACTCTATATGACTATTTTCCAAGTGCAAAAACCAACCCTAAGGTATACAGTCATTCAGAAATAAATGGACTTTCATACTGTAGTATCTTTTGAACTGTAGTTTCTCTTTTCATTAATATTAGACTTTATCTATTTACTGTATTACATAACTTAAATTGTTTGTTTGCAATTGTTTGAATTTCCAATTCCCATATATCACTGAAAGTGCTCATGTGATCCAGTCCACTGTCCTGTTATAATAAATAAAAACTGTAAGTAATAATTCATGACAGGTTGGGTGGTTTCGTTCTATAACTGCCCTCACTAAGGAATTAGTCACTAAAAGGAAAGGTATATAAAACACCACCCACTTTCTAGTGTACTATTACATTTAGAAACTGAGTATAGGTTTATTTTCTTAGTTAATAAAATGTTTTAAAAAATAAAAAAAATGTCAAACATGAATAAAACTGAACTGAAAAATACATTCATGTAAAGTAGTCCATTCACTGGCAGAACTGCCAGTACAGAGAATTGCAGATTTTGAGAGCATCTTTTCTGTGATATGGCCACTTTCATTTTCTGCCTTTCCATCCCCCCAATCCCACAGAGTGGCAGACTAGTGTGGAGGAGAATCTTTTATATGATGGCAGTCAGAACAGTAGTATTTTTCATAGACAGAGAAACAGATAAGTGTGGCGTAGTATGAGAAAATATACTATGGTGTTCATTACATGTGTTATGTTGGTTGTTACATGTGTAACACTGCTTGTACAGTATATTTATTCTGTACTTTTGCTCTTGTTTACATTTCCAGGTCCCACCTGAAATGTTCTTGGGTCCTACCTGGTTAAAAAAATTACAAATAAAAAAAATTGCAAAGAAAAGGCTTTTTGCAGTGTATTCATCGGGTGTTGATGTGTAATTACAAAGGTCACAGGTAGTTAATGAAGTTGCGAACAAAAATGTTCAGCACACCACACTGCAGAATATAAGGAAACCACAAAATATATATGAGTTATGTTTACTTAGATCAGCATGAAAGAAAGTAAAAAAGGTGTTGCAGCAACAAACAAGGTAACCCCCAACGCCTTCAGTAGCCAACCCTGTTTCACACCTCCAGGTGCTTTATCAAGGGTATCTTATCTTAATGAAGTTGTAAAATACAAATGGTTAGGTATATGGTACTTAACTGAGTTGGTATATTTGAAAATAATTGGTTTTGCATTCATTATATATATTTATATATACACACATACATACATACATACATTGAAAGACAGAGAGAAGGAGAGAGTTTTGTTACTTTGCATTGTTATGCTATCTTCTCCATTGAAAGTGAACTAAACCAATAAATTCCTAATAAAGCTATTGTAACATCATGAACAAAATAACACTGACATGATAAACCCAACTATGATGTCATGAACTACAGCAATCTATTAAATCAATTGCAACAGCATCAATAAGAAAGTTTTTAACTTTCTGACCTCAGCTTCAAACTGTCATCATACTGTCATTAAAAATTCTTTCTCAATATTTTATACCCTCCAATAAATAAAAAAAGGCTACAGTACAGTTTACAAAAACATTGTTAACCAAAAATACTTAGGGCCCAAGCAACAACAGGCATGCAGTCCATCTGCATATGCTGAAGGCTAAGAAATGTTTCAGAGTGCCCCCTAGGCATATGATGCACACCTTTGGGGCATTACACATCATCCCTAGCACTGTCTGTACATCTCCTCTGCACCCAATCCGCAGTTGTGCATACAGCTGTATACCAGGCCAGGTCAGGGCTGGGCAATATGGGCAGGGGTGTACCTGCACCTAATCCTCTGCAGTGCTGAGGCAGTAGGCATGACCAACTGAGAGGGCAGATGCTCTGTCACACATAGGACTGCTGAAGCACCTATGTACCCCTCCACCTGTCCATCCTGTACACTTCTGGGCCCAATCTGCTCTCCTTACACTGGTCCCAACCTCTGGGAACATTGGTAAGGGGTAGGTGGTGTCACCGGCACTAGTCAGTGCACTTTGCAAAGTGCACATCCACATGTCAGGGATATGACAGTCTGTGGAACACCAAAACAGAATGCCATATCCCATAATCCCCCATGCCACTGGAATAGGGATCCACTGGAGAGCTGACCCAGTCATCCAACTGGATGCCCTGCAATCTCAGCTGCAATGACCCTGGTGCTACCCACAGCCTGCGCACATGGCTCCATATCTGCAGTAGGTGGCGATATAGAGCTGCAGATTGCACCAGTCTCTGCAGTGTGCAGCCAGGAGATGCTCACTGCTTTTGTGGACCTGGCACTTACAGTACTGCATGACCTTTAGCATCATATTTGAACTCTCATTCTGCAGTATACACAGTTGAGGAAATGGGCTAAATCAGAACTCAATAGCAAGAATTTGCATCTCATCTGAAACATTCAATTTTGAAAAGAAAGAAAGAGAGAGAGATTATATATAGCAAAACATGACTACTTAACAGATACGTGAAACTGTGTGCCCAGTCTCCAAGCCCAGAGAAAGATGTAAACCCACAGCACAGAGGAATGCAGCACTGAGACTAACTACAATCTTGCTGACACTTTATAAATGTACTGAGTAACCAGACTTCTCCACTGCTTTACAAATGAGTAATAAACAAGGCTGGAAACTGATTCAGATGTCACAGTGAGACTCTGTGTTGAACACAAATGAAAATATCTCACAACTTTCTGAATCTAAAACTGCTTCTCCAAACACACATAACTAAACAATTAAAACTGTCCAAACTTAGATAACTGCAGAATTGTTTTAATAATTTTGAAAACCTGAAATAAAAAAAACACTGTACTCACCACATATCCAATACTGATGCTTTAGTCATGGAATAGAACAACCTACTATTGGAAGTGATTAGTGTGGGGACAATAGATTATTCAAATCCAGAGTGGACAGTTACATGGTTTTGAACTAACATAGAACAATATACTAGTGTATTAATGAGACATTATCAATAAAAAACTCAGTCTTCTTATTTCTATATCACCTCAGAATAAACCTTAGTATAAACATTGGTCTAAATCGAAGTTGAAGCTCCATGCTGGAACAGAAACACTGATACACTATGAGCTGAAACTAGCCCATGCCCAAATCTGAGAAACAAACTCATCTATAACGGAAGTGGCTACAGAAGCATCTCATTAATGCCCTTACTAACGATACTGACTAAAATCTCTGACAAACATAAAATCCAGCCATTTTCAACAACCCAAATGTAATAAAACAGAAAGGCAATAGTAAAGGTCTGCAATAACAAGAAAACATTTGTTTTTATCTATGGGGTGTAGTAAGGTACCAATTCCACTCGTCCTCCAGCTTCATGGTTTATTACCTCATTACACCCACCCATACAATTCTTTTCCTGTATACAAACCATGACTGTTACTTATTCTATTTGTATATACAGTGTTTACTTCGTAATCCTGAGTAGTGCAGGGCAACATTTCTAGTACTCTTGCAAAATTGTGTGAAATCACCATTTTGCATTGGCACAACTTTTGTGAAATTGCATTAAAATCCAGTGCAATTTCACTTTCTCTTTTTCTGAAATTGCAAATTTTTTTCCAAATTGCACATTTTCTAAAACATCAATTCTTAAAAACATGAAATTTCAGCAAATAGTACTCTTTTTATCCCAAATAGCACATTATTAAAAATGGAAATTGTTAAAAATGTGCAATTTCAATAGGGTCGCGAGGGCTGGAAGAGCCTGCCCTCCCCAGGACCTGACTCAGGGATCGCCCCCCCACCCCCCAGACTGCCATAGGGGTTTCATCCATGGAGCTGCACCGCAGGTCACGAGGGCTGAAAGAGCCTACCCTCCCCAGGACCTGACTCGGGGATCGCCCCCCACCCCCTGGACTGCCGTAGGTACGCATTTAAAGGGCTCAGGAGCAGTGCCAGGCTTTTACACAAGGTGTGTTGTTTGGTGCCAAATCCCATTTCCAGACCTGGAGTAGAACAAAGGACATTGAGTTTCCATGCACCTTAAGAGTTGGCGCAACACTGAAGATAGTTTTTTGTCATGTACCTCTCTGCTGCATATATATACAGTTCATTGTGTTTAATCTGGTTGCGTTAAGAGTACTTCACAGTTAATGTGATCCTACAGCTGTCAATACTGTAAATTAATCAAGTAGTTCTTAAGAATAATTTACACAGTGTCCTTAGTTGAAATAACCCAAGCCTCCTTAAGAATTAACCAATAGATAGGGTTGATCTACAGCTTGCCTTATCTGAAAGTAATCTAGTCTCCTTAACAGTATTGCACTGCCAGTGCAATGATACAGTCGCTTTTATGTTTCACAAAAAGAAGCACTTTAGCACTTGATTATTTCCCGTAGTATTTGCCTGTCTGAGTGCAATGTACCGCAGCCTACAACTGCAGGGAACAGACTCGAACTGACTCGGCTCCCATTTTAAAACTGTGCAGACTGGAACAGACTTGAACTGATTTGGCTCCCATTTTAAAATTGTGCAGACTGGAACTGATTCGGCTCCCATTTTAAAACAGGGCAACAGAATCGCTTTGACCTCAGATAATTCCAGTAACCCTAAAAATCTCAGTAACATTATCTTTGGTCCTTACCTTAGCCCCGCCTCTGAATCCAACACTTATAATCTCCCTTCTCTCCTCATTTTCAAGGGTTTCATCCACGGAGCTGCACTGCGGGTCACAAGGGCTGAAAGAGCCTGCCCTCCCCAGGACCTGGCTCGGGGATCGACTCCCACCCCCCCGGACTGCCGTAGGTACGCATTTAAAGGGCTCAGGAGCAGCACCAAGCTTTTACACAAGGCGTGTTGTTTGGCCCCGCCGGCGCTGCGCACCGGCTCCCCACCGACCCCATCACCACCCTTGGTCAGTTTTATACTGATAGTCATGTGTGGTGCAGAACCAATCAGCCCACTTTTCCACAAGCAGGTTATATTTTTTGAACACTAGGGGGATCCTGCCTGCAAACTCTATCTCCCTTCCCACATCCCATGCACAACATGCCCCTAGTAGTACTCTGGATACTTGCTTTACTCCTCATGCTCCTATCCCCCCCCCCACTGTAAAGAATCTCTCCAGCACCTCTGTAAATGGACACCTGCCAGAATCCCAGCCTCCTCAGGCACATGACCCCATTACTCATAGCTTGACTATCTTTACCGCCCCCACTAACATGCCTCCTGCATGCTGGACCACTCCACTGCCCCCCACCCACCACCAACGCCCACCCCTCTACCCCCTGCACACTGTGGTAGGTGGTCCTCTTTATCCTAGCCATACCTGCCCTCAATTCCCTACCCATCCCCTGCACTGCCCCCCCGAGATCCTTGCATCTGCACAAGTGACACTACCACAACCGCTGCAGCCCTTCTCTCCATCTCATTGCCTTACTCCTCATGCTGTCTGGGAATGTCCACCCTAATCCTGGGCCAGGACCCACTACCTCACCATTGCCCCCTACTAGACATGGCCTCCGCATTGCCTCTATGAATATCTGCAGTCTCCCATGGAAGACTGCAGCACTCCAGTGTTGGGTCTCACAGAACACACCCGACATTCTTGCAATAGTGGAGACTTGGCTCTCCCAAACAACTCCAGACTCTGCTGTCTCCCTCCCCGGCTTCACTCTATTCAGAGAAGACTGGGTGGGCAAGCATGACGGTGGGTATGCAGTCTACCTGCGTGACTCCCTCCTGGGTCACGCACTACCTACCCCCAAGCTCGACCACGGGGCCCAAGCCATCACCCTAAAAATCACCCCACACCCTGGACGTGGCCCGCTTTACCTCACAACCACCTACATACCCCCACAGGCACGAAGTTTAGCTAACCACTCTCTCACAGACTATCTCTCCACCCTGCCACACAAGGCAGAACAGCTCGTACTAGGAGACCTCAATATCAACTGGCTTGGCTCCACTTCAGCACACGTTAAGGACAACTTCACAGCCCTTGACCTATCCCAACTGGTCACTCGGCCCACCAGATTTAACCAATCTAGAGGGACCAGCTCCCTCCTATATATAGTACTCTCTAACCGACCACACAAAATCAAGTCTGTTAACGTCCTAGCAGACTCCCTTAGTGACCACTCACCAATTCTCTGTTTCTGGTTCTCCCCCACACTCAGTCCTGCGTACAATGCCACCCCCCATCACTGCTTCCACCCCAGGGGCCTTAATGAGCTAAAGCAGCACCTTGCCCAGCTTGACTGGTCCCTGATCTCCCTCACAACGGATATAGATACTGCTCTAGCCTTCCTCACCAGTGCCCTCTGCAAGGTCTGTGACATCTTTGCCCTTATCACCAACACTCACCCCAAGAGGTAAAATGTTGCCTGGATTTCCCCCTCTCTGGTCCGGCAAATGAAGCAGTGGGATAACCTATGGCACATTGCAGTTGAGTTTGGCAGGACAGCAGACAGGCAAGCCTATAAAGCTGCTCACAACCAATGCACCTGGGCCATTAGACAAGCCAAGGCCAGCTACTATCAAACTGCCTTGACCTCATCCTGGGGCTCTGCCCAAGCTCTCTGGGATAACATAAAGGAGCTTAATGGGAAGGCTCACTGTCCCCCCCCTCAGATGGTTATTAATGGCACAATTAATACTGACCAACCACGTATTGCGGACTGCCGCAACACAACATTTTCTGATCTAAGTGCAGTTCTTCCTGCCCACTTCTTTGACCCTATGCTTACATCCAACCACCCAGCTACTTCCTGACCTCCATTTCTCTTCAGGACTACCTCCCCCCACAACATCAAACCTCTCCTCCTAAAAGCCCTCTCCTCCCACAATCCGAGCGGAGACCCCCTTGACTCCAGGATACTCCGCCTAACACTTGATGTCATGTTAGCCCCCCTCACGGATCTCCTTAACCGATCCCTATGCCTTGGCCAACTCCCAAGTGCATGGAAATTGGCTGAAATTACCCCTATCCATAAAAATGGAGACCGCACATTAACAAATAATTACAGCCCCATCTCCACCCCCATTAAAGCCCTGGAGAAGATAGTATCCACCCAACTCATGGATTACCTATCTAAATACAACATACTATGCCCAGAGCAACATGGCTTCTGCCCTGGTCACAGCACCTCCAGAGCCCTTTTGGAGTTCTCCCACCAAATACGCTCTGTACTTGATGCTGGGGAGATCACCGGGGCAGTGTTCATGGACCTATCTAAGGCCTTTGACACTGTGTGTCACCCACTATTGCTTGACTCCCTTCATCAGCTGGGACTATCATTGGGCCCCCTGGACTGGTTCTCCAACTTCCTCCAGAATAGATCCTAATGGGTCAAATTAAACAGCCCTACCAGTATGCTTCGGGGTCCCTCAAGGCTCCATCCTGGGCCTCACTTTGTTCAGTCTCTTTCTAAAAACCCTCCCCAGCTCCTGCACAGGCAAAATGCTTCTACACGCCGACAACGCAGTCCTCATCACCTCACACCCCAACCCACTCACACTCCAGAGCTCCCTACAACTCACTTTCAGCCAAGCTGAAAAATGGTTCCTTGACCACCGTCTGGTTCTGAACCTCAAGAAGACGAAATCTATGATTTATGCACACTACCAAAGCAACTCCAGAAATGCTCTCCTTCACACCATCCCCAGCACACTCCATCCCCTTGAACAGGTATCAACATACAAATACCTGGGCATCACCTTCGGCTCAGTGTTCTCCTTCCATACCCATCTTAATGCTTTGTCCTCAGCCATGAATGCCCAGATTGGACTCCTCTACCACCACAAAGACTGCCTCCCTGAGTTTGCCCTGAAGCTTGCTATCATTTCATCCATTCTGTCATTGGTTGATTATGGACTCCCTACCTATGCAGCTGCCGATCCCACTGCCCTCACCAAAGTCCAGACCTCTATCAACAAAGCCTGTAGGCCCCTGACTGGTGCCCACAGCAGAACTCACACATGCCTACTCTACTCTGCCTCTAACATACTCACCTTTGAAGAACGCCTGCGATACCACACCTATATACCGCCAAAAAAGGCTCTACTTGGGCTTTGCCCCTCAGGTGTCACTATACCCCTTCAATGGGCCTCCCACATGGTCATCACTCACAATACTACCACAGCCACCTTCCAGGTGCCTAGAGCTAGGACCTCACTCGTCCAAAGGTCCTTTCAGCACAGAGCACCCTCTTGGTATAACTCCTTCCCCATGCACATTAAAACATCCCCAAAATCGGCCCCTTCAAAATAGCCCTACGCAAATACCTCACTGACAATCGGAGCTGTAATTGTCCATTATAGTGCTTTCCTAGAGCACCCTCTGAACCCATCTGTCCTGTTAGTACTATGTATGTACCAGCCTACTTAGAATTGATTGTTGTAGTCTGTACACCACGCACCATACCCTGCGTGTGCCACAGGGACACTAAACAGCTTTTTTTATTTTGCTCTGCTGTATCTCACCTATTTTGTTCACTGCAATGCCTTGCTTGTATACTCCTTTGTATCTCACCTGTATTGATCTCCAATGTCTTGCCACACAAGTATGTTTGTCCCCCCTCCCTGTGATGAGGTATCTTTGTAAATGAGTCTTTGACTCAAAGGTTTGTAAATCCGATTTATGAATTAAATAAATAAAAATATTGCCACAAGCTTAGTATAAACTTTTAAAAGTGCATATTTTTATAACCCTTAATCTGCAAAAGAGCACAGTTTTGCTAATTTTGTGCAAAAATCTCCATATTACTGTATAATGTCTTCGATTTGTAAAACTGTGTGAAAATTTTGTGAAAATGGTTCAATTTCACAAAAAGTACATGAAAAAGATTTTTGCAATTTTGCTCAGCACTGATCCAGAGACTTGAGCATCTTTACCCTAAAACACAGATCAGTTTTCAACTAATCAGATTCCATGTTTCCAGGACATAGGATGTTCACCTATTGTACAGTATGGTATGTGGTGTTCCCGTTTTGTACTTTCAAATTCCAAAGAAGATGTTAACAGTCATCTTACCAGCACCAGAAGCAGGACAATGTCAGGATTATCACATGCACAGGCTATATGCATTGGAGTCCAAAAGTCTTCATCCTGCAGATTAACATTGACTCCACGGTCAATCAGAATCTCTGCAGTAAATGCATTATCATAGCGTGCACACTAGAAGACAATAAAAGAGATATATAGTCTAATTTAATAACACGAGTAGTAATGTTTTATAATTTGATACAATTTTTAAGCTGCAAATATTTGTGTTAACATAGTACAGAGATTTTTTAATACAGTTAGTTGCTAGCTGCAATTAATAAGATTAACCCATCTGTCAAGTAAGCTATATCATCCTTGATAGACCTGGAATCCTATGAGTAAAGCATAAATCTGCAACTATGCTCTAATGTGATCTACCAGTCCATGAAACAGTACAATATTATAAAAAAAAATGGCAAAAAGGAGATGTCTCTTGACTAATCAAGAGTGTTATCTTGTGAAAGAGAAGTATAATATGTCAAGGAAACTTCAACAGACAGAGAATCAGCCTGTCATAAGAACCTGAGAATTGTACATATCCCAGATATGAGTAAAGACTGTCCACCTGTAATGGATCATGTCAAAGAGATTTTGATAAAAACCTTTGATTTGTTTTATCCCCTGATGACCCCCCCCCCACACACACACAAACACACATTAGGTTGTGTATTCAGAGTCCACAAAAAAAGCATAGGAAACTGTTGCACTATGAAATCCAATATATTAGCGACACTCATATTTGAATCTGAGCATGACTTTATTTTTTATTTAATAAAATGAGAGGTATGCTGGAATTTAAGAACATCTGCTGTTTTATATTTTCTGACTTTTGCTATCAAACCCAACAGTGCAGGAAAAAGTTCCTGGCATATTGCCATAATATACTGGAAGTTAGTGTACAGTTTTGCTTTGTTGGCACCCGCAAAAGTAAAATTGGGAAATCAAATATGCTTTTCAAGATTGATCATCTGGTTACTGTCCTGATGTCTCAGTACTCTAGCACCTCTAAATAAGAACCACTTGATTCACCCAAGAAATCTGATAAAGAAATTGCCTCTCCTGTAGAGAACATGGACATATAATTTATTTGGCATACGTTAATTTAAGTGGCTTACAATTTGTTTGATTTTCTCAATGTATGCTTTATCTAGTTCTAAAGTTTAAAAGTTTGCTGCCTCTGTCTGACTGCTAATGGTACTTAGCAAATGGGCTTAAAAATCCGAGGAACCAGATTGGCTGGCAGGGTGACATTAACTTCTAGGTAGAGCCCTCTGAAAAACAAGTACCACCCTATAACGCCCCTTCACCCAGTAAAGTATCCTAGTGTACACCTTGCTTTCTAATTGGCCAAAACTACCCCAAAGAATTTGAAATTGCTGCCACTTTTTTCTTTTGCTTAGTGACAGATCCTACAACCCACCAAGACTGCCTAATTCATGCCCTGCGATTCAGTTTCACTTTTGTTTAACACAGTAAAAAATAACTTTCCAACCTCCCAGCTGTAGCCCCACTTAAGACTGGTTTTTCCCACTTTTTTACTTGCTGCTACCATTCCAGCTCTCTCTCTCCCATGGCTCACACACATCGCCCTCTGCTGGCCGTCATCCAAGCATCCAAACCAGTAAATGAACTACCAGCAAACGAGATGTCTGCTGGCATAAGCAGAGCAGTTACTGCCCCAAACAAAAAAGAATAACTGTGCTTCAGAGTTATAGAAATAAATAAAAGCACTGCTCTCTCCTCACAATCACGGATCTTCACTTCCTACCTCAATGTAAGATGGTAACGCAAGGTCATTCGCCTGACCACTTGCAAATCCATTCTGCTATCCAGCATTAAGACAACAGCTTCTCTGTGTCCTGTACTACCCCACCCCCACAAAAAAAAACACACAGAAAACTTTTCTTTAAAGAATTATAACAATGGGGAGAAACAGTACTGGAAGTGATGGAATGCGGGGGGAACAAAACAAGAGAATGACTCTGTCGAAGGGGGGAACTCACAAATCCATTTTGCCATCCAGCACTAAGACAGCAGCTTCTCTGTGTCCTGGAAATTGTACTACACAAAAAAAAGCAGAAAACATGTTGAATTATAACAATGGGAAGAAACAGTACTGGAGGTGGTGGAGTGGAGGGGAGGTGCAAAACAAGAGAATGGCTCTTTTGGGGGGTTAACAGCAGATGGAACACCTCAAAAACACAGGGACTGCTTTATAATAAGACTTAAACCTCACTTTTGCTGCATTTTTTTAATTTCTTTTTAATTTTATTAAATGCCATATACAAATGTCACAGGAAGCCCATTTTCTAAGTGCAGTAATACTCTCCAGGGTGGGTGCCGGGCCTCATTACACTCCTGGGAGGTCTGGTATTGCCCAATACCACCCATCCTGTTGGGTATTATTGCTTGCTTAGAAAATTGACTTTTTATTTCCTGATCTCTGATTGGCTGATACCCCTGGCAGATGAGTACATTACCTTACAATAGACGACCAGGAAACAAAAAGTGTCAGCCCCAGTGCCCCTTCTCCCATTCAAGTATCTTTATGCCCAGCCTGCTTTCTCATTGGTGGAAAGCACCTAATTTTAAATCGTCGACATTTTTTCTCTCGCCTAGGGGAAGAAACTGACCTCCATATCTCCATAGTTCAGTGCCAGTTGCCTGATTAAACCTCATACAACCTCCCCTAAGTAAATTTCTTGCTGCATGTGTTATTTATTTATTTTTTTCTCGTCCCCAATGGTTCATCCACAGAGTCTCTCTCTGTCTCTCTCACTCGCTCGCACACACACCGCGTGTCAGTTCCCAATCTTTCACTCTCACATCGCCGCACATTTTAACTGCTCGATGGAAAAGAAAAAAAAATATTCTTACTATCTAAGCTCTCAGATCAACTTTTCAGTGACACAGCTCTCTACAGACTCTGTGCTCCTAAAGTGAAGCCCCAGTAAAGCTCGTCCCATCAAAAAGTGTCTCACTCTCTCGCTCTCTCTCTCTCTCTCCCGGTGTCCTCTTACAACTGACACAGCGTTTCACTAGCTAGACATTCTCTCCCTTAAATTATAAGCCTCTTCTTACTAAAACAACTACCCCCAGAAAGTATACACAATAGTGTGAAGGGAAGAGATGATCTTCCAGGTGCCACTGTGCCAGTAGAATTACCGCAATTGTACGAGGGGGGAAAGGGGTGGGGCAGTGGATGACAGCTTGTAGAGGTGCGGGAGAGAAAGAAAACAGAAACGCAAAATGAAAACCTTAACTGGAAAAAAAAACAAGGCTTCAACATACAAGTGAGTGTTTGTGTGTATAAAGGGGGAGACACCTAACCATGAAAAAGTGAAAATGGTGGATGCTTGAGTATGACAACTAGGTTGTTGGAGGAACTATTTTATTCCAAAAAAAGATAAAAAATAAACATTATTTTAACATCTACACATAAAAATATTTTTTTTACAAACATAAAATACAGTTGCCCATTTTCTAAGTGCAATAATAACCTCCAGGGTGGGAGGTAAGGGCACTACCGCCCATCCTGTTGGGAATTATTGCTTGCTTAGACTGTATTGTACAGGTTGCTGACACCCTTATTCTTGTTGTTATACTGCAAACACCCTATCTGAGTTGTTTGAGTCTTATGGTTACCAAGTACAATCATTGGCTGCTAAGCACCCTGCCTCAACCTTACAGCTGATAGATGTAAACTGTTTATTACTGGTTGCTGCCACCCTTACCTCTACCATAGTATTGCTAACACCTCATCTGGGTGATTGTGAGTATTTACCAAATAGGATTTCTGAGTATGTAGGTACTAAATATAAATAAAAGCTTCTGCTAAGTATCCAGCTAAAGTTTTGTCTGCTAATTCTCTTTAAATTGAATAATACTGGTTGCTGCCACCCTATTTCTGTTGTAATATTGCTAATACTCTATCCGAGTTGATTGTGTCCCAGGCCTGCAAGTTAGTGACCTACCTGTTTTACTTGTAGACTACTGCTACCATTCCTTCATGCAAACATGCTTCTTTCAATATTAATGCTGCTGACCTACTTACCTGCAGTATTGCTTCCTGAACCTACAGAGCTCTCAGAGAAAAGGGACGATATCTCCCTTGGTCCTGCATGAGCACCAAGGCTTACTGATCCTCATGAAAAACCTTACAGTACTCAAGACCCCAAGCCATGCGCTCCCCACATTGGATACCTAACTCTGATGGCAAGTGGGGTGTGCTATGGGTTTTCATGATATGGCCATGTCCCTAGGACTACTGTACATGCCTATCCATCCTTCTTAAGAATATAACTTGAAGACTGAAGCACTACCTCAGAGCTTCCAGGGACCCTACAACAATGCTACTCCTACTGTCAGGCAATGTCTACCCACACCCAGTCTCTGCTAATAGCTCTGGGTCTGGCAACGACAGCCAAGGGCTACTTAATATAGTCTCCCTAAATATAGGTAGTCTATTATTTAAATTTGCCAGATTTAAACCCAGATTGTGTTAGTACAGCCAGACATTATTTGACTAACTGTAATTTGGATCAATCCACACATGCCTGATGCCACTCCCTCACTGCCAGGCTTCAATATCTCCAGGGAGAATAGAATAGGTAAGCAATGTGGGGGCTATTTTATCTACCACAGATCAAACCTGAAAGCCTCCAAAACTGTGATCAAAGAGCCAGCCAGGTAGTGCTAAGAGTTGAGGCACTGGACGCCACACTTCGCACCACGCCAATGACCAGATTTGGATGTAGACATGGATCACTGGGGGTCGGCTTAGGGGGAGGAAAAAGATAAGGCAACCGGAGGACTCTCCTTTCCTGGGAAGGAAGGGGTTCAGTCCCAGCTCTCACCTGGCCCCTAGCATTGGCTACAGGCGAAGCAAGCTCAGACTACATGCATTGGAGGAGGGAGTGGTGGCCACTGACACTTCATGCATGGAAGCATGCATGGAGGCATCCTTACAGCATTGCACCCCACCCCTTGAAGGAACAACACAGAAAAATCCATGGGCAACAGCTGCCGGTGACCCAACTGCATAGAGCTCTTCCCCCCCATTGAGTACACAGGCTACACTGCTCTTGCACAGAGGTTGGCAAAGTAAGAAATCTTTGCTATGTGGAGAAATCTGCAAATTTTAACGATTTCACAAAGTTCTCCTTTAAGGTGAATTTCTACTTCTCCTTAAAGGAGAATATTGCAAATGGCAAAATTGTGAACTTTACCTGTGAATTTTAGCTCTAAGGTGAAGTTTGCAAAAATCCGTGAGATTGGAGGTCACATGGCAGTGCAGTGAGCTGTATTGCCATGAGTAGGCTGAATTCACTGCAGTGTGAGGAAGAGTCAATTGGTGTTAAGTGTGCTCTGTATCTTTGTGCCTAAACCTTTGGAAAGCACTTAAAACATGCAGTTTCTGTCCGACAAATCACTCCATTAGGTGTCTTCTGTGCCTTGTGCCTCGAGATCACCCATTATTTGTAGTATATTTTGTGATTTAGTTAGTTTTAAGTTGTAGTTTTGGTTTCTATACTGTGTAGTAAGGCAGTGCTGTGGGGTGGGTGGGAGGGAGCTTAGCTGCAGAAACTTCCAGCAAGAAAAAGGCAATTAGGCAGCCTCTTCTATCTTAAAGTACTAGGGCCAGATTTTCAAAGGTGGATGCAGGACTTTCAGCAAGCTTTGCATCCACTGCAAAGTTAGCCACAGTTGTGCCAAAGGCATCGGATGCACCGCAGTCCGATTTTGGAAGAGCTGGCACAGTTGTGACACTTTTTTCACTTTACAGCAGCTTGTGCCAAAGGTTTGGTGCAAGCACCATGGAAAGGGTACCCCTGCAGATGCAGCGTTAGACCAGTGGGGAGCTGGTCTAACTGTGCTGCATCCTGGACTTGCAGCATGGGACTTTCTATAATCACGATCACCCCCCTATGTGTCGCGTGTTGCTACTTGCGGCAAAAACTCTGCCACATGTCCCCTGCATTGGGTGTATTGTGTTTGAAAATCAGGCCTCTAGTGTTATTGTAGTAAATGTTTTGTGTGATTTTGTGTTTTTTTCTGTCTGTAACTTTAGTTCTGCATAACAGTTAGGTGTGTTTTATGGAATGAATTTTGTCACTGTAGTTTGACTATATTAATTTCATTTGTATTTATTAATTGAAGATAGAAGGTTTTCTCATACTAAATAATGTTGTTATAATTAACTGAGTTGTTTCATCTTGTGCATTTCCATTTAGTCCCTGAAATCCCTGTCATGTATCGTTTGTGTAAAAAGAAAAAAATCTGGTGGCATTGCAGGTGCCACTGGTGACGCTAGCTCAGGAGGAGCTTGACCTTCAACAGAGGGTGCTACCACTTCCACAGGGTATGTCTGCCACCCCACTGTGACATGGGAACTTACCTTATGCTGTCCACAAACTGTTATCAACATGGACGGCCACCACCTCCACCACCCCCACTCACTACTTTGCTCTGCTTTTCCTCCCACTTGGCCCAGTGATTTGCCATGAGATGGGTCCTGTGGGCTCCCCAGTACCCATGTGTGTCCTCTGCTTGCCCCATGGGACACATGCATTGCATAGGCTGCTTGTGACCACACTAAACCTAACCCCTAACTCTAATGTCCCTTAGGGTAATGCTGCAACTTTAACAAGAAGTAACTCCACAAGTGTTTGGAGTTAAGGGACACGCTATATATCCAAACAAAGATCTCAATGAGTACTACAATAGTAACACATAATAGCCCTGGAAATATTCATGAGGCATGCACAGCACCCCAAAATTACTTCTCAACATCACTATGGTGACAAATATAAAATTTAAATTCAATAAACAAAAATACATCAAATGTGCATCTCCTCTTGGACTACAACCATTCCACATTTCAGAGAGATTCAACAAAAACTGACAGTTACTGACTGAGTTATGACTAAAAAAAAAAACCTAAAGCAGTAGTTGGTGGGAGTGTGGCAGTGGCATTTGTGTTGCCAAATTATTCTCTGCTACACCTGTGGCATCCATGTGTATGGGTGCTGGGGGAGAGGCAACAATAGGATCAGTGCAAGAGGTAGCAAAATCTCTGGCTCAGGAAAAGTGGGCAAGGAGGAGGTTACTAGATTCCCCTTGACTGCTGGTGGTGTGGTGACACTGAGCCTTATCTGGATAATAAGTCCCCAGTATAGATATATTGGCCTGTGACCAAACAGCTGGTAGCTCCTTTCTGTGCATTACAGCACACTGGGCATAAGTAATTGGGTAGTATTCAACTATAGCCAGGGGAAAATTGTACTATGCTCAACTGCACTGGTAGCTATCCTCTGGGTATTAACCAGCATATCACACTGACAGTGATGATACTAACTGGATAACAGACACAGGTCAGAGAATGTTAGAATTGCTCCTGACTAAGAATGGTGAGTGGATGCAGTCTGTGGTGGTGGTACCATGGGGGGTGGGGGTGGAACAGAGTCTTCAAGCTGCGGAGTGTGAGGGACAGGGGACTGCTGACCTTGAGACTTTTGTGCATCAGTAGCGTCATTTTAACCCAACTTTACCTTGGTTTACCCCAAAGAGAAGTTACAGGTGGAGCTGCAAGGTGAATTGACCCAACTTCACCTCAGTGTACCCAAAGTAGAAGTAACAGGTGAAGTTACCAATGGCAAATTTCCTATTAGATAGAAAAACTTCACAAAATTATCCATGGAGGCGAACATTGCAACTTTGTCTTAACTTCACCTGTGAATTAAAACTTTGTAATGCCTCTGTGACAGAAATGGGAAGGAAAGAAACATAGAAACATAAAATCTGATGGCAGATAAGGACCGCGTGGCCCACCCAGTCTGACCATTTCCCTACCTAATGGATAAGCTGCAGATCCTAGTTAACCAGCAGCCTACTTCTTCCTACCCCGGCCCCCTAGAATTGCCTTACGACTGTCCCATGCATGCTTGAATTCCACCACTGTTTTTGACTCCATAACCTCCTCCGGAAGGCCATTCCATGCATCCACAACCCTCTCTGTGAAAAAATACTTCCTTAAATTACCTCTGAGCCGCCCTCCCTCTATCTTCAAATTGTGCCCTCTTGTTCTTGCACACCTCTGTTCTTGAAAGATGCTACCCTCTTGGACTTTGTGGATTTCCTTGAGGTACTTGAAAGTTTCTATCATGTCCCCCCTCTCCCTCCTTTCCTCGAGGCTACACATATTAAGCTCCTTAAGTCTCTCTTCATATGTCTTCCAGTGCAGACCCTGCACCATTTTAGCTGCCCTCCTCTGGACAGCTTCCACTCTGTCTATGTCTTTGCAGAGATTGGGTCTCCAGAACTGCACACAGTACTCCAGATGGGGTCTGACCAGCTGTCTGTACAGAGGTATAATAACTTCCTGTTTTCTACCGGTGATGCCTCTCCCTATGCATCCCAGTATCCCCCCAGCCCTCCTTGCTGCTCTCTCACATTGATTGCCCACCTTTAGGTCATCTGATATGACTACCTCCAGGTCCCTTTCCATTTTTGTGGTTGTTAGTATCTCACCCCCCCCCCCATTGTGAACTCTACGCCTGGGTTTTTGTTTCCCAGGTGCATTACCTTGCACTTCTCAGCATTGAATCTAATCTGCCATACATTTGACCATTTCTCTAACCTTGTCAAGTCCCTTCTCATCTTTTCCACCCCACCTTGTGCATCAACTCTGTTGCAGATTTTTGTGTCATCTGCAAAGAGACATACTTTTCCTTCCAGTCCCTCTGCAATGTCACTTATAAAGACATTGAAGAGGACTGGTCCTACTACTGAACCCTGCGGTACCCCACTAGTAACCCGCTTCTTCAGAGTTGACTCCATTTACTATTACTCTCTGTGTCCTATTCTCCAGCCAATTCTTTACCCAGGCTGTCACCTTGGGACCCACTCCCAGGCTGGCTAACTTGTATATTAATCTTTTGTGTGGGACTGTGTCAAATGCCTTGCTAAAGTCTAGGTAGGCCATGTCCAGAGCCTCTCCCTGATCTACTTACTTTGGTCACCCAGTCAAAGAAATCTATCAGATTTGTCTGGCATGACTTTCCCGCTGTTAATCCATGTTGCCTTGGGTTCTGTGCCCCTTAAGCCTCTAGATACACGACAGTTCTTTCCTTCAGAAGTGATTCCATAATTTTCCCTGCCACTAAGGTTAAACTAACAGGTCTGTAGTTTCCTGCCTCTGCCTTGCTCCCACTTTTGTGAAGGGGAATCATATCTGCCCTCCTCCAGTCCTCGGGTACCACCCCATCCTCCCATGATTTGTTAAAGAGGGTGGTCAGTGTCACTAGTTCTACCCTTAGTTCTTTTAGAATTCTGGGATGAATCCATCAGGCCCCATTGCTTTGTCCACCTTCAGTTTTAAGAGTTCTTTCAGGACCCTTTCTTCTGTAAATGGGTTGGTATCAACTTCTGTATCCAGAGTGTTTCTACTGTTTGTTTTAGGTACCTCCCTCTTCCTTTGTAAATACTGAGCAAAAATATTTGTTTAGTATCTCTGCCTTTCACAGTCACCCTCTGCCCACCCTCCCTCCCCTTTATTAAGCCTCACTATCCCTCCCTTGGTCTTCCTTTGCTCCTTGATGTACCTATAAAGGTTTTATCCCCTTCTTAACTGAGTTGGCTATCTTTTCCTCAGTTTGGGCCTTTGCTGTTCTGACTGCCTTCCCAGCTTCTTTGCTTTAACTGATACAGTTTTCTGTCCTGCTCCTTCTGTGATTCCTTGTACTTCCTGAATGCTTTCTTTTTTTCTTGAACCTTCACTGCCACTTCCTTTGAGAACCATAGTGGTTTCTTACATCATTTTGTTTTGTTTATTTGCTTCACACAAAGGCTTGTTACCTCTGTGATGGCAGTTTTTATTAATCCCCATTGTTCTTCCACCCCTCCTTCCTGCCCATTTGCTAGTGCATTCCTCAGGCTCTCACCCATTTTGGCAAAGTCAGCCTTTCTAAAGTCCAGTACTTTTGCCTTTGTATGGCTTGACTCTATTGCTGTGTTTATTGTGAACCATACTATTCGATGGTCGCTAGTTCCCAGATGGCTACCCACTTCGACATCTGTAATCCTCTCTTCATCTCCATTTGAGAGAACCAGATCTAAGATTGCGCCCTCTCGAGTGGGCTCTAATACTAGTTGTCTAAGGCATGCCCCCTGTAGGGCATCTAGAATAATCCCACTCTTCAAGTGGCTGCTGCAACTGCACTCCAGTTAACATCTGGATATTCAGATCACCCATCAGCAATATCTCCCCTTTTTCTGCCATTCTAAGTATACTTTCTATCATTTCCTTGTCCATATCCTCTCCCTTTGAAGGGGGTCTGTATACAACCCCTGTGCGGATTGTGGTGCCATTGCCGGTCTCCAAATTGACCCACAGTGCTTCTTCTCCTCCCTATTTTCCCTTTTGCTCTGTTGCTTTGATTCCTTCCCTTATGTAAAGAGCTACTCCTCTTCCTCTTTTACCCTCCCTGTCCCTCCTGTAGATAGTGTATCCTGGTATGTTTACATCCCAGTCATGGTTTTGTGTGTACCATGTTTCTGTGACTCCTATGATATCCAGATGTTCCTCCTTCATCAAGGCCACTAATTCAGGAAGCTTGTTACTTAGACTATGGACATTGGTACTCATTGGTCTCCATTTCTTGATGGCTTTACCTTCTGTTGCCGCATCCCCCACTGACCTTTCTACCTTGGTCTTTTTCTCATTTAGTACCCTGTTTTGTAGGGAGAGGCTGGGATTTTCCTGCTGCTTATCAGTGCCTCCCCCTTTGACTAGTTTAAAAGCTTGTCAATGAAGCATTTAAACCGATTGCTCAAAAGACTTGTTCCCTTCCTGGACAGATGCAGACCATCCTGCCAGTATAGGCTTGTGTCCCTCCAGGTGGAACCCCAGTCCCCAATGAAGCCAAACCCCTGTGCTCCACACCATTTCTTCAACCATTCATTAAACTGCATGGTGCAAAGTACCCTCGCCTCACTCATGCCATTGGCAGGCAGCACCTCTGAGAAGGATACTGTGTGTGCTACTTGTCTTAGGCCCCTCCCCAATTCTACAAAGTCTTTCTGCACTGCTCTAATCTCATGATGAGCCAAGTCATTTGTCCCTAGGTGGACAATGACGTCCAGCTCAGACTCCTGTGCAGCTGTTCTCGTGATCCTGAGGATGCGCTTCCTGTCCCTCCAAGCCATGGCACCAGGCAGGCACCTTACTTCAGTTTTCCCTGCTCTCCCCAGTTCTATCCCCCTAATAACTGAGTCCTCCACCAGGAGCTGCTTCCTTTCCCTGTGGTGTCCTCTGCCTCCTTCCTGTGGGTCTCCCTTGTGACAGTTGTCCTCAGCCTCCTTAGTCTCCTCTGTGGGTGCATCCATAGAGGAGCTATGCTCCCCCAGAATGGTGTATGGATTGTGGAGTGGAACAACTGACTGGGTGTGCCTCTGTTCCACCATCCTCACCCTCCCTGAGCCCATTGTGGTCCAACTGCTGTGCTTTTTGCAACCTCTGAGGTAGTGGTGGTGGCTCTGGTGCTCCTGGATGGGGAGGTTCCGTCCACCATCCAGCATGGCCTGGGGAAGGTTCCCTACTACTGTCCAGTGTGGCCTGAAGATGGGCAACTCCTCCCTCAGGGCAGAGAGTTGTCTGCAAATAGGGTAGCATCTCAGCCTCCAGAAAGACTACTGAAGACTGCTGCCCCACAGCCATTACATTGCACTACTCCCCACATGTTTATCTACTTTTGTGTGTGTGTGTGTGTGTGTGTGTGTGTGTGTGTGTGTGTGTGATTGGCATGTTTTATAGAAATATATATATATTATACAATGTGTATGCTTATATTATCAGTGCAGTGTG
This sequence comes from Neoceratodus forsteri, assembly GCA_016271365.2. Classification (NCBI taxonomy): domain Eukaryota; kingdom Metazoa; phylum Chordata; order Ceratodontiformes; family Ceratodontidae; genus Neoceratodus; species Neoceratodus forsteri. Next base: position 88,288,437 of record CM057459.1, read on the forward strand.
CTAGAGAGGATATGACAGTGATATGCACCTTGCACTCTTGAGGAAATGATGTCAGAACCCCAGGTATAAAGGAACTATTTCCAGGGGTGGGTGGGATGATGGGTAGGAAGGGGTTGGGACTAAACTGTGCCCTCACAAACCAATCAGCTAAGAGCTCTGACCCACCGCTGCGATGAGTGCCTTCCTGTCAGCAAGATGCCCTACACAACAATTTGACAGAGAAAATACCCTGCTAATCGAACACAGAAAAATCCAGACATCCAAGTCAGTCAGAGGTAAACCTCCCCAGCCCCAAAACAGCCTGGTAGTTTGTGCTCTGAAAGCAGTCAGCCCCGAAATAAGTCAGTTCTGCTTTAAACTCTTCCTGCACTGAGAATCTTAAGAATTGTAACAAACGTAAGGCTACATCCACCCAAAACAATTGGCTATGATGTAAGGTCTCCCTGACTAGTGAAGACAATTTCTACCACCTGAGGCTGTGTCTGGCATCAAATTACAAACTGCAGCCTTTGCTATTCAAAGTACACAGCTATTCCCAGTAAGTTATTTCCAACTATTTTATTTCCAACTATATTAATGTAAACTGTCAGAATACTAGCAGACAGTCCAGAAAGCCACAAAGGAAAATTAAATATGCAGTTATTTCAACCCTTCTGAAATTGCTCACAAGATAAGTAGTTTTGAAAAAACCCTTCCTGATTTAAAAATGAAATCAAACACAAAACAATCCCAGTGTAAGATTCTAAAGTAAGGAAAACTTCCCTCAGATGCAAGTAAGAAAGATCAGTTGCAGATTTCTAATCCAATATAGTATATCCCATGCAGCTTCTCAGTTGTTTCAAAGCACAGCCTGTTACACCACTTGAAGAGATGGGCTGATGAGTTAATGGTTTGGATTCTGTAGGTGCCTTATTGTTTTAGCAGTTTGAAAAAATACACTCAGGCTAAAATCCTCTGTCCAGCAGCGTCCAGCTTGTGGAATTCCTAGCTGCTAGATAAGATCTGGGTCATAAATCTCGAGTGGACATCTCCACACATACACACACAGACACACACACACACACACACAGACCTGCAGACACATACACAGGGCAGCTTGAATTTATTGGATCATTCAAATATAACCTTAAGGTGAAAAGGGAATATAATTGGTCACTGATCGGTGTTCACTCTGATTGGGATAATTTAATACATACATGTTAGTTGGTTGGTGCATTCAAAGGGAGACTAGGCATTACCTATTCCCAGGAGAATATATAAGAGGCTGAAAGACAATGAGTCTCTCTCTTGCTTTGGGAAGCTGGAAGGGGAAACATACATTTGGAGCCTACCTTGTAGCTATGTCCGTGGGAGCTGGCAGTTAGAATAGGGTCCAGTGTCTCTTAGAAGGAAAGGAAAGGGTAAGTTTATTGCTAGCATATTTCAGTAATAGCCTTCTTCTTTTGCCATCTGTTATTTGAAAACATTTGTTTACTTTTCCTGTATGAGTGTTATTCTCTTGTGTTGTAAATATATATCCTGTAAATGCTCAATGCACTTTCTGTTAAGTAAAAAGCTATTTATTTGCTCAACAGTTGTGACTGTGATGTAATTTTACTAAGGTAATATTTGGTTTTCACTGGCTGAGGCAAACTCTGTGCAGCATCTGCCACCCGAGAGAGACCCACTACCAAACTTTAATTTGAGCAATTGCACATTTAATTATTCAAGTTTGTGAACTTGAAGGTTGGCGCTGGATGGATCCAGCTGGTGGCAGTGAATACCCAAGGACAGACACCTCTCTAAAAGCTGTTTCAGCCCAGAGGGAGACGTGGGTTGTCACATATTGGCTGGCAGTGGTGGAGTGATGATAGCGGACTACGTAGCACACTGAGATAAAGAGTTTGCGAGTGGAACTGTTACCTTAGCATTGCAAAACAGGATATATAAGAGAATACATTTGTACAATAGTTTTATTTGTTTCCAGTTAGCACAGTATAGCGTAACAGTAGGGAATGAGCTCCATGGAGTATGACTCACTTATGAACATACGAACATACATACGAACATATGAAATTTGCCAGCAGATAAAGCCCTAGAGGTCTATCAAGTCTGCTCGAATGTGCAGTTGGCACCCCTTATTCTGCAGCTGCCCCTCCCTTCTACCCTTCCCCTTCATTAACCCCCCTTGTCCTGTCCCATCTTCATTTGAAGCAGTCCACTGTTCTACTGCATACCACTTCTGCAGGTAACGCATTCCACCCAGCCACCACCCTCTCTGTAAAAAACTGTCTCCTCATCTCCTCCTGAACCTTCCTCACCCAGTCTCATATCATGGCCCGTAGCCTCCCCTCCCTTACTTTGAACAGCCCTCTGTACCCGCTTTGTTTATTCCTTTCATGTATTTAAAAGTTTCAATCACGCCACCCCTGTCTCTCCTCTCCTCTCCTCCAGTGAGTACATGTTCAACTCCTTCAACCTCCTCTCGTGTATAAGTCCCCAGCCCCTTGATCATCTTTGTTGCCTGCGCTGACCCCTCCAGTATCTTAATGTCCCTTCAGATACGGACGCAGTATTTCAATGCAGTACTCCAGGTGTTGTCTAACCAATGACCTATACAGTGGCAGAATCACCTCCTCCTCCTCAAGGATATACCCCTTGCAATACAACCCAGCATTTTGTTGGCCTTGCAGCTGCCTTCCTACATTGTGCCGAGTTGTTCATTGACACTGTAATGAGCACACCCAGATCCTTCTCCTCTTCCCTCTGTCTGGGCTAGCTGCACCCCCTAGCTGGTAACTCCTCCTTGGGTTCTTCATCCCAAAATGCAGCACCTTGCACTTTTTGGCATTAAAGCCCAGTTGCCAGGTGTCTGACCAAGTTTCAAGCTTTGCCAGATCATCCTGCAACCCCTGCCATCCCCCTAGGTCATTCACCACCACATCAACCTTGGTATCATCAGCAAACAGACTGATCTTGCTCTTGATGTCCCATGATATGTCTGCAATGAATATCCCAAACAACACTGGTCCCAACACCGAGCCCTGTGGGACACCGCTTGTCACTGCCCTTGGGTGTGAGAGCTCCCCACCCACCACCACCCTCTGTTGCCTTCCCTGCAGCCAGTTTCCTACCCATCTCACCAGCTTTGCACCCCCCTGTGCCTACTAACTTCCTTCCCAGCCTTCCTTGTGGCACCGAGTCGAATGCCTTACTGAAGTCCAGATACAGGACATCCACTGCATGGCCTCTGTCCAGTTGCCTAGTTACCCAGTCATAGAACTCGACCAGGTTGGTTTGGCAGGATCTGCCATGATGAAGCCATGCTGTCTGCTGTCCTGTAGTCCTTGGCCTCTAGGAGGGCCACCAGCCTCTCCTTCAGGATAGTCTCCATTAGCTTACCCACCATGGATGTGAGGCTCACTGGTCTGTAGTTTCCTAGTTCATCCTTGGGGTCACTCTTGTGGAGGGCAACACATGAGCCATCCTCCAGTCCTGAGGTACACACCCAAATGTAGTGAGGCATTAAATAGGTTCGCTAAAGGTCCGCCAAGGACCTCTGCCAGCTCCTTCAGTACCCTGGGGTGGATGCCATCTGGGCCTGGTGCCTTGTCCACCCTCAGTGCCTTCAAACCCTCTCGAACTCTGCCCTCCATGATTTCCCATCTGTCACCACTTCCCTGCTTCTGCCATTTCTCCCACCTTGGGTGTCACCCTCTTCTCTTAGTAAATACTGAGCAGAAGTACTCATTTAGTGCTTCCTCCTATCGCATCCTGCTTCCACCCAACCCCCCTCCTTCCTAATCTTTACTATGTGTTCCTTACAGCTCCTTTTATCCCTGATGTACTTACAGAAGTCCTTCTCCCCCTTCTTAATGCCTTGTGCCAGCCTGAGTTCCATAGATGCTTTGGCTCCCCTTACTGTCCTTGTCACCTCCTTCGAGTTTGTCAAGTACTCCTCTCTGTCTTCCCCCCTCCCTGTTTTCTTGTACTTCCTAAAGGCAGCTTTTACCTTTCCCATGACCTCCTTGCTCAAACAGCTCGGTTTCTTAGCCCTAGCCTTGTTGCTGTGGACTTTGCAGCAGGTTTTGGTTGCCTCCACTATCCCCAGCTTTATGAGCTCCCACCTCTGGTTAGTGTCCATACTAGATTGAATTCTGGCCAGGTACCCTTTTACCACTTCCCCCATCCTCCCAAAGTCAGCCCTCCTGAAGTCCCGCACTCTCGTGCTAGATTCCACTCCTTCTTTGCTCATATCCAATGTGAGCCATACTGAGTGGTGGTCACTCCCTGACAGTGGTTCCTCCACTCTAAGTTCTCTCACAAAGTCCCCATTTGCCAGCACAAGGTCAAGGGTATTCCCTAACCTGGTTGGTTCACTGACCATTTGCAGCAGGAAGCTGTCCAGGAAGGCATCCAGCAGTACCTGCTCCCTTCTGTTCCTAGTTGTTGGGGTGCTCCAGTCCACCCCTGGCATGTTGAAGTCCCCCACAATCACCACACTACCCTTCTTGCAGGTCCTCCTGATCTGTCCCACTAGTTCCCTGTCTAACTCCTCCATCTGAGATGGTGGCCTGTACACCACTCCCATTCTAAGAATCCTATTCTTGGAATCCTGGATTTGCACCCAAAGTGACTCAGTACTACCCTCCTCCCCTTCCTCCCTTACACACTTCAGTCTTTCCTTCACATATAGTGCCACTCCCCCTCCTTTCCCAATCACCCTGTCCCTACGAAATAACCTGTTCCCTGGTACAGACAGGTCCCAGTCATTATATTGGGTGGCCCATGTTTCTGTGATGGCTACACTGTCCACCTCTCCCTCTGCCATGAGAACCTGTAACTCTGCAGTTTTTCTCCCAAGGCTCCTAGCATTAAGGGTAACCACCTTCCACCCTTCCCCCCCATCCTGCCCTCCTTTCCTAGCATCACCAATAGTACTTGCCATTTGCCCTTTGTCACTGTTATGGGGGGTAAGCTCATATGATTTCCCAACCTGTGGTCTCTGCATCTCTCTTCCCCAACTGCCACCCCCCACTCCTAGTTTAAATTCCCAACTTCCTCTAGATACTATTCCATCCTCTGTTTCAACACTTTCTTCCCCTCCTCACTCAAGTGTAGTCTGTCCTTGGCATAGAGACTACTGTCCTCCCAGGTTCCTCCCCACCCCCCAACAGCCCATACCCTTTAGCACAACACCAGGTTCTTAGCCATCTGTTAAATCCCTCTATTCTCAGCTTTCTTGTTGTGCTTGCCTTTGGCACCGGAAGTATCTCGGAAAAAGTTACTGATCTTCCTGCCCTCACATAATTGTGCTAGTTCTCAAACCTCCTCTGGACTATATCTACTGTCTTGTCAGCCAGGTCATTTGTCCCAAGATGTATAATTAAATGAGGCTTGTTCCTACCCCTTATAGCATATTTCAAAACAGACTGTCCCACCCTTTCCGCTGTCATTCCTGGCATGGCCTCCATCCAAATGTGACTATGCCTCTCCCCCTCGCTACCCCACCTAACTCCTCTTAGTATTGAGTCACCCAGCACTAAGATTCCACCCCTCTTACACCCTGCTTGCTTCCATTCATCTCCCTCTGTCATTTCCAGCTCCTCTTCTTCCTCCTGCACATAATTTCCCCTTTTTACCCCTGTTGCAATTCTACCAGCAGAACTTCCCCCCGCTCCAGTTTGGTCCAGGCATTTATCAATTACTCCTCTAATTTCATAATTTCCTCCTCCACTTTCTTCCTCTCTAGCAGTGCACAGCTGTTTTCTGAAGACCCTTCACAATGCCCACCTCTCTTCATAGTAACCTGTTCTCTCCTTTCCACTCCATGACTTTGCCACTTCTTCACTTCCCCACAGTCCCTATCTCCTCCTTCCATTAGTCTTTTGTCTCCTGACCTGGTTTTCCCGGCAATCGTTCTTCCTGGCCTGGGCCCTTTGTCTCTGCTTCTCTTCTTCGACCCTCTCCTCACCACTGTTGGCTTAAATCACCTCCTCATCTCCCTTCTTCCTCCCTCCAGTATTGGGCTAAACCCACCCCAATCTGCCTTGCCTGTCTTAGTTCCTCCTGCAGACCCTCAATCTCCTTTCTAAGTTTCTATGTGGTTGCAACCAAACATCCTCCCACACTCCAGGCAATTTTTAGAAAGATTGGTGCACCACAGTTGTTGCAGCCTCACCACCTTACCCATTGCTGTTGTTGCTCACAGCGACCCCCCCACCTTCCAGATGCAGGATACCAAACACTCCCCAAGTCTCCCTCTCCCTCTATCAGTGCAAAACATTTCTTTATTTCCTTATCTCCTTTTTGTACACATTTAGATATATTGAGCAACTGCTTTTTATATTCCTATCCTTCCTATCCACACTCAAAAAGAGACTTTAAGTAGCCATTGCACAACCTTCTTCAAACTCCTACTCCTCCTTTCCCCAATGCAATATCAATGCGAAGAAGTAATAATGAAAGCTCCTAGATTTGCATTTACTTCCCATCCACTGAGAGAGCAGTCTCCTCTTCACTTGAAGCTGCTCCTTTCCTGGATGTCTGCTTTTGCTATAACAGGTGCATATCCTTTGCCTGTTTGAGGAAGTGATGTCAGATTCCTTAGTATAAAGGAAATAATGGACCAGGGGTGGGTGGGGTGAGGGGTTTGGGGTGGTGGGACCAGCCCAAGTCTTCCAGAAACAATCAGGTAGCTGAGGCCTCTGGTCAGACCATTAGCACTCTTCCCCCACTGTGCACTCAACTTTGCACTCAACTTTGCAGCTAGTAAAGCCAGCAACAATGAATCCCAATTCTACTCAAAGCCCCCAGAATAGGTTTGCTACCCAAAGAAACAGGACTCCAATTCAAACAACTTCACCAACAACACATCAAAATAGGCTTGGGATTAGAAGATATAGGTCTCCAATTCAAAGAAACAGACCCAGTTAAATTACACCAATTATGTTTTAAAACAGAAGAAATAGGCCTCTACAATGCAGCCTGCCACACAGTGAACCAAACAAATGAGCCCACTTATAGCTACCAAAACAGGTTTCAAAATTCCAACAGCCCCAAACAATACCCTGCTAGCCCCTTAGTAGTAAGAAAGAAAAGAAATAACATTCTACCAAGTAGAATCCATGAAAAACAATGTAAAACAAGAAGCTACTGTACTGTAGATCTGATCCTGTCCCCCTTCTAGTTCCTTCTGAGAAGCCAAAGCACTGACTCCACACCTGATTCAGCTCACTGAGCCACAGCTTACTGAGCCACAGCTTTTTGAAAGGTACCAGGAAAAGAAGATTCAGCCTGATGGTCTAAAACACAAGAAAAAGGCAGACCTCATAGCTGCCCTCTTGGAACATGATCTGAAGCAGACAATCGCTTGGGGTGAGTCAAGAACTGTGGTAGCTGACCCCCCAAACCAGCTTGAGGTACTGTGACTGCAGCTGTTACTGCAAGAAATGGTGCTGGAGGTGAAAAGACTGGATGCTGAGGTGAAATGACTGGATGCTGAAGCAGACACAAGAAGGTTGGATGCAGAAACAAAAAAGATTGGAATCCAAAACAAAAATATGGGAAGCAGAGACAAGAAGACAGGAAGCAGAGAAAGAAATGGAAGAAAAAAGATGGGAAGCAGAGAAAGAACTTGAAGAAAAGGGACTGGCAGACAGAGAGAAAGAACGCCAAGACAGAGAGAGAGAAAGAACAACAGCATGAACTCCACAGACATGAGCACGAAAAGGAGATGATGACCCTGTGCAGCCAGCAAACAGTGAGTAATGGTGGAGTGAGTTTACCTCATGAAGCCAAAATGAATTCTAAATTGTTCCCTCAGTTTAAAGAGGGAGATGATCTTGACTTATTTTTAAGGTAATTTGAGAGAGTATGTGACCAATTAAAATTGACTAAGGCTTCCTGGTCAACTTATCTCACACCCTTACTTACGGGGAGAGCTTTGCATGCATTTGCTAAAATGACTAATGAAGACTATACTGATTATGATAAAGTTAAAACAGTGTTGTTGAAACATTTTGAATTAACTCCTTAGGCTTATAGAAGGAAATTCAGGGAGTTAAAGAATAGCCCAGAAGACAGTTATGCAGAACTGTAGGTTCAACTATGTACTTACCTTGATAGGTGGATGGAGGGGGCTGAAGCAACCACTGTGGAACTGATTAAAGATGTATTGGTGAGAGAAAAATTCCTTAAAATTGTACCTGAGGACATGCGTGCATGGCTCATAGACAGGGCATGCGCCTCTTCCACAGAGGTGGCAGGAAGCGCTGATGCTTATCTGTGTAGCCAGCCATACACACAGCATAAGTCTTATGGTGGGGGGCAGCACATGGTCATAAGGGATCCCATGGGGGGCAGCCCAAAGGAAACCGGCCTGCACCTGAGCCCAAAGTAGAACCCTCAGGTTCTAAGGGGACTCAAGAGATAGGACCCAAGAAATGTCATCTTTGTAATCAAGTGGGACACTTGAGATATAACTGCCTTCAGAAACTAGTTAAGGGGCAGAGGTATGGGGGAGCCGGTGATCAAAAGAGCACTGGTGTGTTTGTAGGGTGTGTCCAGTCTGAAGAGCCACTCTCCTCTGATGAGAACCTGCATCCCATTACAGTTAATGGAATAGTAACACAGGGACTGTGGGACACCGGTGCTGACATCTCCCTGGTAAGGCAAGATCTCTTCCAGGCAGAGCAGATGGTACCTGGGAAATACTCCAGGGTCTGGGCATTCACAGGGCCACCAGTCCAATTACCAATGGCTAGAGTCTTCCTGAGCTGGGAAGGGGGCCATGGAGAAAAGGGGTGGGGGTTGTAGAGGACCTACCTGTAAATATGATTGTGGGGAAGGATTTGGACCCCAGAAAAAAAACTGCTGTGTGTTGTAACTTGTAGTTGGGCACAAGAGAAAGCTTCTGAGAGTGAAGAGGGGGTGACTCTGGGTGGTTCAGCCACACCCTCAACAGCTGAGGAAGTGTCTAGCATGGAGGGGGTGGCTAGAAATAGCAGTCGAGAACCCCAGTCACAAATAGAGGAGCCCACAGGACTTCCTTCTGAAGGAGCACTGGGAAGGGTCAGACGAGGGCTGCTGAGTACTGCACAGTGAACTGACCCTACCTTGCAAAAACTGAGGGAAATAGCTCATAGGAATGAGTGTCCTCAGTGGTGTAAAGAGTCAATTTACTGGGACAATGATCTGTTGTACAGAGAATGTACAACAGAGGAAGAGCTAGACAGTGAGGTACTCCAGCAGCTGGTAGTCCCTAAGGTTCACCATCGGCAGCTTTTGGCCCTCGCTCATGATATCCCTTTATCAGGGCACTTGGGGGTGAGGTGTATGAAAAAGCATCTAACCAACAATTTCTTTTGGCCTGGTATTGGCAAGGATGTGGCAAATAATTGCAGGACTTGTCCACAGTGCCAGCGGGTGGGGAAAATGAGGGACAAGGCCAAGGCAGCTTTGGTGCCCCGCCCCTTATTGATGAACCCTTCAAGAAGGTAGCTGTGGACATATTGGGGCCATTGAGCACCCCAAGTTGCACTGGTAAGCAGTATATCCTGGTAGTTGTAGACTATGCCACCAGATATCCAGAGGCAGTGGTCCTAACATCCTCTGAGGCAGAACCAGTGGCAGATGCACTGTTGGGAATATTTAGCTGGGTGGGCTTTCCCCAGGAGATACTGTCGGACTGGGGTGCCAACTTTATGCCAGGGTTAATGAGTAGTTTGTGGGAGATGTGTGGGGTGAAGCAGTTCAAAACATCCCCATACCATCCCCAAGCTAATGGTCTAGTGGAGCAATTTAATTCAACCCTTAAGACCATGCTAAGGACTTTTGCTGACCAGCATAAGAGGGACTGGGACAAATATTTGCCTTATCTCCTATTTGCATACAGCGAAATCTCCCAGGAGTCCACAGGGTTCTCACCTTTCGAGCTTCTGTTTGGTCATAGGGTGTGGGGGCCCCTAGATTTGATTTGGGATGAATGGGAGTGTGACCGTGCCTCCCAAGGGGAGTCTGTTGTGGAGTATGTCCTGAACTTCAGGATCCGCCTTAAGGAGCTCATGGGGTTTGCTCAGGAGCACCTGGCCACTGCACACGAGTGGCAGAAAGTCTGGTATGACTATGGGGCCCAAGCCAGAGAATATGAAGTGGGATAGCGGGTGATGGCACTCATCCCTGTCCAACAGAATAAGTTACAGACAGCATGGGAGGGGCTATTCTCCATTGTCCAAAAGGTTAGTGATGCCAATTACATGATATAGCTACCAGACAGGAGATGCAAATGAAAGGTGTATCATGTTAATATGCTGAAGCCCTACCATGACAGGGAGGAAATGGTCCTCACTGTATGCAGTGCCCCAGAAGAGGAAACTGAGATAGATCCACTGGTGAACCTGCTTGGGGAGGCCTGGGTTGCATCCTCTGTGGACAATCTTACCATCTCTGAACAGCTGACGCCAGCCCAGATGCAAGAAATTAGGAGTGTGCTGAGAGAATTTGTGGGCATGTTTACAGGGAAACTGGGGTATACCATGATGGCAGAGCACCATGTGGATACAGGGACCCAGGTTCTTCTGAAACAGTCCCCCTACAGGGTACATGAGCATGTTAAGCAGACTGTGAAAGAGAAGCTCAAGGAGATGCTGGAACTTGGAGTAATCCAGGAATCTAGCAGCCCCTGGGCATCACCCATGGTACTGATCCCCAAAAGGGATGGCAACACACAATTCTGCATTGATTACCAGAGGCTTAATAGCTGCATGGAGTCTGACACCTATCCCATGCCCAGAACAGACAAGACCCTGGAGCAACTGGGGGGAGCCAAGTATTTGACCACAACAAACCTAACAAAGGGCTATTGGCAGGTACCTCTGACCCCTGCAGCCAGGGAGAGATCAGCTTTTGTTACTCCATTTGTTTTATACGAATTCAAGGTAATGCCATTTGGAATGAAGAATGCACCTGCAACCTTTCAACAGCTTGTAGATCGCATTCTGTCTGGGGTAGGTGAGTTTGCATTGGCTTATATGGATGATATAGCCACATACAGCCAGACCTGGGATGAGTACATCAAGAATGTACGGGATGTGTTCCACAGGTTAAAGAATGCAGGTCTGACCGTTAAGGCGGAAAAGTGCCAGATAGGTATGGCAGAAGTGTCCTACCTTGGGCACTGGGTGGGTAGTGGACACATCCACCTGGAGCCTGCCAAGGTTGATGCCATCCTGGCCTGGCCTACTTCTACCACAAAGAAACAGGTCAGAGCATTTCTAGGGACAGCAGGGTACTACTAAAGGTTTGTTCCCCGATATAGCGATCTGGCTAAGCCCCTGACAGACTTAACCAAGAAGGGAAAGCCAGATATAGTGAAGTGGTCAGAAGGCTGTGAGGTCGCTTTTCAGGAGCTAAAGAAGGCCTTAAGTGGCCCAGCTGTATTGGCTAGCCCCAATTATAGTTTAACATTTATGGTCTATGTGGATGCCTCAGATCATGGGCTGGGGGCTGTTCTGAGCCAAGTTACCCAGCAGGGGGAGGAGCACCCGGATGTGTACCTCAGCTGGAGGCTTTTGCCCAGAAAGGAGGCGTGCACCACAATTAAGAAGGAATGCTTGGGAATAGTGTGGGCCCTTCAGAAGCTGCAGCCTTACCTATATGGGAAGGAATTTACTGTAGTCACAGATCATAATCCCTGATTTGGCTTCATAGGTCAAGTGGGCAAAATGGAAAACTACTATGTTAGAGTTTGGTACTGCAGGAATACAACATGACTGCCCAGCATTGCAGTGGCAAACAAAATGCAAATGTGGATGGGCTAGTTAGACAGGGCTAATGGCCTGGCTGGATACTTTTTGGGCACAACCCAGTAATTGCATGAACGGCTGTGTCACTTGGGGTGGCCCAAGGGACACACCTTCATTATCTGGAGGGGGGATGCCACCAATATGTGACAACCCACCTCTCCCTCTGGGCTAAAAAAGCTTTTAGAGAGGTGTCTGTCCTCGGGTATTTGCTGCCACCAGCTGGATCTGTCCTGCGCCAACCTTCAAGTTCACAAACTTGAATAATAAAATGTACAACTGCACAAGTTAAAGTCTGGTAGTATGTCTCTCTTCGGTGGCGGATGCTACACAGAGTTTACCTCAACCAGTGGAAACCAAATATTACCTTAGAAAAAATGTCATTACAATCACAACTGTTGAGCAAATAAATAGCTTTTTACTTAACAGAAAGTGCACTGAGCATTTACAGGATATATATTTACAACACAAGAGAATAATACTCATACAGGAAAAGTAAACAAATGTTTTCAAATAACAGATGGCAAAAGAAGAAGGCTATTACTGAAATATGCTAGCAATAAACTTACCCTTTCCTGTCCTTCTAAGGAGACACTGGACCCTATTCTAACTGCAAGCTCCCACGGACTTAGCTACAAGGTAGGCTGCAAATTTATGTTTCCCCTTCCAGCTTCCCAAAGCAAGAGAGAGACTCATTGTCTTACAGCCTGTTATGTATTCTCCCGGGAATAAGTAATGCCTAGTCCCCCTTTGAATGCACCAACCAACTAACATGTCTGTATTTAATTGTCCCAATCGGAGTGAACACCTATCAGTGACCAATTATATTCCCTTTACACCTTAAGTTTATATTTGAATGATCCAGTCCATTCAAACTGCCCTGTGCATGTGTCTGCAGGTCTGTGTGTGTGTGTGTGGAGATGGCCATTCGAGATTTATGACCCAGCTCTTATCTAGCAGCTAGGAATTCCACAAGCTGGATGCTGCTGGACAGAGGATTTTAGCCTGAGTGTATTTTTTCAAACTGCTACAAAAATATGGCACCTACAGAATTCAAACCATTAACTCTTTCCTTCCCATTTCTGTCACAGCCTCTACTCTTGCTCAAATGTTAAACCCTGAGGAAAGCAGGGCAAGGGCAGTCAGCATCCGGAGGGTGGCTTGGATGCCGTGTGGGTAAACATAACTGACTGCAAAATTGTAATCAAAGATCTAACCAGGGATTAAGAAAGCCTAGCAATAAAGCTTTTGACAGGGCAAGGGCACAAATCTCTTGTTATTCTGTCTGTATATATCCCACTGGGTAAACAGAATCCAGGCATAGAGTCACTTACTCACTACTTCATGCAACTCAGACAGAACTGGGACTACATTGTTACAGTTGACTTCAACATCAATTAGAGTGCTAAGTCTAGCAGAGGTTATAGGGTTAAGATCTCCAGCATATTCCTCACACAAATGGCTAATGAGCACACCAGAATCAGTTTTAAAACAGACACCATGATACTACTTGAATGTATACTAGTTAAACACCCAGAGGGGGTTAAAGTTGTCAAAGTTCTGCAAGATACCCTAAGTGACCCTTCCCCGGTGTGATGTCTATGGGCAATAAAACAGTCAAAGCCACCCACCCAGATCACAATCAGAAGAGTCTGAAACAATTAGAAGGTGCTTCTATTCAAATATCACTTGGTCCTAACTGATTGTAACTTCCTAGATGCTATTCCTGATACAGATTTGGCTGTAGAATTCTTTGTTTTCATGTTCACATGTGTCCATGATAAATTTGCACCCTTTATTTATTTATTTATTTATTGAAATGTTTCACCAGGAAGACATACATTTCCAGATGTGTCCTGGGGGATAGGGGAATGGTTGGTTACAGAGGATGGATGGTACAATAAGCAAAAGTGCTGTACATAATCAGGGGAGGAGGGTAGTACGGAGTCACTTTGGATGCAAATCCAGGATTCCAAGAATAGGATTCTTAGAATGGGAGTGGTGTACAGGCCACCATCTCAGATGGAGGAGTTAGACAGGGAACTAGCGGGACAGATCAGGAGGACCTGCGAGAAGGGTAGTGTGGTGATTGTGGGGGACTTCAACATGCCAGATGTGGACTGGAGCACCCCAACAACCAGGAACAGAAGGGAGCAGGTACTGCTGGATGCTTTCCAGGACAGCTTCCTGCTGCAAATGGTCAGTGAACCAACCAGGTTAGGAAATACCCTTGACCTTGTGCTGGCAAATGGGGACTTTGTGAGAGAACTTACAGTGGAGGAACCGCTGTCAGGGAGTGACCACTGCTCAGTATGGCTCACATTGGATATGGGCAAGGAAGGAGTGGAATCTGGCACAATAGTGCTGGACTTCAGGAGGGCTGACTTTGGGAGGATGGGGGAAGTGGTAAAGGGGTACCTGGCCAGAATTCAATCTAGTATGGACACTAACCAGAGGTGGGAGCTCATAAAGCTGGGGATAGTGGAGGCAACCAAGACCTGCTGCAAAGCCCAGAGCAAGAAGGCTAGGGCTAAGAAACCAATCTGGTTAAGCAAAGAGGTCATGAAAGATAGGAGGAAAAGAGCTGCCTTTAGGAAGTACAAGAAAACAGGGACGGGGAGGACAGGAGGGTACTTGACAGAATCGAAGGAGGTGACAAGGGCAGTGGGGCCAAAGCATCTACAGAACTCAGGCTAGCACAAGGCATTAAGAAGGGGAGAAGGACTCTTTAAGTACATCAGGGAGAAAAGGAGCTGTAAGGACCACATAGTAAGGATTAGGAAGGAGGGGGTTGGGTGGAATCAGTGTGGCGATAAGGCGGAAGCACTAAATGAGTACTTCTGCTCAGTATTTACTAAAGAGAAGAGGGGGCGACACCAGGTGGGAGAAATTGCAGAAGCAGGAGGGAAGTGGTGACAGATGGGGAAATCATGGAGGGCATAGTTCGAGAGGGTTTGAAGGCACTGAGGGTGGACAAGGCACCAGGCCCAGATGGCATCCACCCCAGGGTACTGAAGGAGCTGGCAGAAGTCCTTGCAGGACCTTTGGCAGACCTATTTAATGCCTCACTACATTCGGGGTGTGTACCTCAGGACTGGAGGAAGGCTCATGTGGTGCCCCTCCACAAGAGTGGTCCCAAGGATGAACTGGGAAACTACAGACCAGTGAGCCTCCCACATCCATCGTGGGTAAGCTAATGGAGACTATCCTGAAGGAGAGGCTGGTGGCCCTCCTAGAGGCCAAAGGACTACAGGACAGCAGACAGCATGGCTTCATACATGGCAGATCCTGCCAAACCAACCTGGTCAAGTTCTGTGACTGGGTAACTAGGCAACTGGACAGGGGCCATGCAGTGGAAGTCCTGTATCTGGACTTCAGTAAGGCATTCGACTTAGTGCCACATGGAAGGCTGGGAAGGAAGTTAGTAGGCACAGGGGCGGGTGCAAAGCTGGTGAGATGGATAGAAAACTGGCTACAGGGAAGGCAACAGAGGGTGGTGGTGGGTGGGGAGCTCTCACACCCAAGGGCAGTGATGAGCAGTATTCCACAGGGCTCAGTGTTGGAACCAGTGTTGTTTGGGATATTCATTGCAGACATATCATGGGACATCAATAGCAAGATTAGTCTGTTTGCTGATGATACCAAGGTAGGCGTGGTAGTGGATGACCTAGGGGGGTGGTAGGGGTTGCAGGATGATCTGGCAAAGCTTGAAACCTGGTCAGACACCTGGCAACTGGGCTTTAATGCCAAAAAGTGCAAAGTGCTGCATTTTGGGATGAAGAACCCAAGGAGGAGTTACCAGCTGGGGGGGTGCAGCTAGCCCAGACAGAGGAGGAGAAGGATCTGGGTGTGCTCATTACAGTGTCAATGAACAACTCGGCACAATGTAGGAAGGCAACTGCAAAGGCCAACAAAATGCTGGGTTGTATTGCAAGGGGTATATCCTCGAGGAGGGAGGGTTGGGTGGAATCAGTGTGCGATAAGGCGGAAGCACTAAATGAGTACTTCTGCTCATGTGGTGCCCCTCCACAAGAGTGGTCCCAAGGATGAACTGGGAAACTACAGACCAGTGAGCCTCACATCCATCGTGGGTAAGCTAATGGATACAGGACTTCCACTGCATGGCCCCTGTCCAGTTGCCTAGTTACCCAGTCATAGAACTTGACCAGGTTGGTTTGGCAGGATCTGCCATGTATGAAGCCATGCTGTCTGCTGTCCTGTAGTCCTTTGGCCTCTAGGAGGGCCACCAGCCTCTCCTTCAGGATAGTCTCCATTAGCTTACCCACGATGGATGTGAGGCTCACTGGTCTGTAGTTTCCCAGTTCATCCTTGGGACCACTCTTGTGGAGGGGCACCACATGATTCTGCCACTGCATAGGTCATTAGTTAGACCACACCTGGAGTACTGCGTGCAGTACTGGCATCCGTATCTGAAGAGGGACATTAAGTTACTGGAGGGGGTGCAGCACAGAGTGACAAAGATGATCAAGGGGCTGGGAGACTTATCATATGAGAGGAGGTTGAAGGAGTTCAACATGTACTCACTGGAGGAGAGGAGAGACAGGGGTGACATGATTGAAACCTTTAAATACATGAAAGGAATAAACAAGCCGGGTACAGAGGGGCTGTTCAAAGTAAGGAAGGGGAGGGCCACCAGGGGCCATGATATGAGACTGGAGCGAGGAAGGTTCAGGAGGGAGATGAGGAGACACTTTTTTACAGAGAGGGTGGTGGCTGGGTGGAATGCGTTACCTGCTGAAGTGGTATGCAGTAGAACAGTGGACTGCTTCAAATGAGGATGAGACACGACAAGGGGGAGGGTTAATGAAGGGGAAGCTGCAGAATAAGGGATGCTAGCTGCACATTCGAGCAGACTTGATAGACCTCTAGGCCTTTATCTGCTGGCAAATTTCGTATGTTCGTATAACAAAACATAGGGTACAATACACAGCAGAAGAGGTAACATGTGAACATGCAAGGAGGGGGTTACAGTGAGGAACCGACTAGAGACAATCAGTTGACGATAACAGTTGTACACTAAGTGCTGATTGATAAGTGCAGGTAGATCATACCAACTCATTTTGGCTGGTAGACCAGGTTAGGTCATCAAGACATCATGGAGGAGGCAGGAGAATTTGGGCATTTAAAAATGTAAAGCAAGGGATACACCATCCAGATGGATCACCCTGGAACTGTTTGCCTGCATGAGGGAGAGATACAATCTTTGGTCACTGGCCAGGGAAACAGGGTCTCTGTCCATCTGCAAAGATGCAAGGAAGGAGGAAGCTTGCAATAAGTGCACCAGTTTATTCATTTTTTTTATTTTATTCTTTGGTAACCAGGTAAAGCCCACTAGGTACAGGTGCCTGTTTTCAGGGGTGACCTGGGAACAATGGGGTGGTTAAGTGATTTGCTCAGAGTCACACAGTATGCTGGTGGAGGTTGTGGGAATCAAACTCAGGTCTGTCTGCTGGATATACCAAGCTCATTCACAGCTCATTACTCTAACCTTTAGGCTATATTGCCAGCCCCCTAGAAAGGCCAGAACTGACTTCTAAAAGGACCAGCAGACCCACAACTGGAGCAATGGCAAACAATTCTAGGACAACCTCTCAGAGCTCCTAGGCAGTGAAGTTAACAAAAACCCACCTCAGATCCTCTTGATGAAAAGTTTAGAGGTCCTTGATCCCACCAAAATTGCTAATTACTTCAATTCAGCTTCTAATAAGCTATGTTACATCATCTCCGCTGAGCCTACCCAGACACCTGTGGGGACCTGGTCCTGAAGCCTCACTGATGCTGGGCTCTGAACTAGGTTACCCTAAATTCTACTTTAAGGATGTTTCAGTCAAGGACACCTTGAAATTTATCAGTAGGGTAATTGGCAAAACTAGGGTTGAGAGTGATTTTCTTGACATGACATTTCTTGCCCTGGTAGTAGAGGAACCTTCCCATCCCATTGCTAGAATTTTTAACTTTTCCCTGCACTACTCACAGATCCTTGAGAAGTGTAAATCTGCACTGCTTACTCCAGTTTACAAAAGCAGAGACTGCTCTAGCCTAGCCATTTACAGGCCTATTTATTTTCTTTCCCCCAATCCAAGGATCTCAAGAGAATAGTCTTTGACCCACTTGTCATGTGCAGTATCTCAAAAATTACAAATAGTGCCCTGTATGTCCAGCAGCATGGCTTTTAGATGCTTCAGAGCACCAACATGGCTCTGTTGTAATACACCAACTATGTTCATGAGGCCCTTTAAAATGGTGACTTGATCAGAGCTATATATATTGACCTCACAAAAGTCTTTGACCTGATCAGCTATAACCTGCTACTTAAATTCCTTGGCTTGGGATTTTTCACAGAACACAGTAGATTGGTTCTACAGTTATCACACCAGTTGCACTCATCATGTGAAAATTGATACATCCTTGTCCAGCATTAAGGAAGTACCTGTTGGTGTCCTGCAGGGCTTCATCTTGGGCCCATTCCTAGTTGACCTCTTCATGAGCCGCCTGCCCAACGCCTGTCAGACAACCAGCATACTCTTCTATACCAGTGATACTGTCATATATTCTAGAAACACTGACCTTGACAGCTTACTGTTCTCCAGTGTGACTTCAGGACACTAGAAAGTCGATCCCCTGCAACAAACTGGTCCTAAATTACAAAACACAAAGACTTTGCTCTTTTCTAGCCTCCCACAGAAGAAAAAAGCTCCACTCTTTGTTATCTAATACAGCCTTGAATAAAATCTTGAACAAGCGGAGACCTTTAAAAACCTTGGAATAACTTTGGATGACACATTGTCATTCCCCCTATGTTGATGATTTGGCTGCCATAGTTAACAGAAGAATGGGTGTCCTATACCACAACCAGAACAATCTCACTGGGGATGCTGGATGCCTCATTGTGGCCTGCTCTATCTTGCCACTTATAGATTATGGCCTCCCTGTCTACACAGCTGCCTGTGACACAGTGCTGAACAGAAAAAAGCTGATCTGTAGTAAGACGTATCACTTTGTACTTGGTTCAGACAACCTCACTCATAGTTGCAGCGTCTACTTCCTTATTAACTGGCTACCTTTACCCAGCAGAATAAAGTTCCAAACTTGGTTGCTAGCTGAAAAGGTGCTCCTGGACCTAACACCCCCTGTTTTAACAAATTGCTTCCACATTGTCTGCAACCAATACAACACCAGGGACATTGCCAGCAATGCTCTTTTGCCTCCTTTCATAGAAACATAGACTTTGACGGCAGATAAGGACCGCTAGGCCCATCTAGTCTGCCCATTCCCCTACCTACAGGATAGGCCGCAGATCCTATTTAACCAACAGCCTATATCTTCCTGCCCCCCACAAGAATTGCCTTATGTCTGTCCCATGCATTCTTGAATTCTCCCACAGTTTTAGACTCCACAACTTCCTCAGGAAGGCTGTTCCATGCATCCACTACCCTCGCTGTGAAATAATACTTCCTCACATTGCCCCTGAACCGCCCTCCTTCTATCTTTAAATTGTGTCCCTTGTTCTTGCAAGTCTCTTTTCTGAAAGATGCTACCCTCTTGGACTTTGTTGATTCCTTGAGGTGCTTGAAAGTTTCTATCATGTCCCCTCTCCCTTCTTTCCTCAAGGGTATACATATTAAGCTCCTTTAGTCTCTCCTCATACGGCTTCTCTTGCAGACCCTGCACCATTTAGTTGCCCTCCTCTGGACTGCCTCTATCCTGTCTATGTCCTTGCGGAGATGGGGTCTCCAGAACTGGACACAGTATTCAGATGAGGTC
The DNA here is from genome assembly GCA_016271365.2 of Neoceratodus forsteri. Classification (NCBI taxonomy): domain Eukaryota; kingdom Metazoa; phylum Chordata; order Ceratodontiformes; family Ceratodontidae; genus Neoceratodus; species Neoceratodus forsteri. The sequence goes on from CM057459.1 coordinate 88,308,002, forward strand.
TCACCAACTGTCTGTACAGAGGGATACAACTTCCTGTTTTCTGCTGCTGATGCCTCTCCTATACATCCCAGTATACCCCCAGCCCTCCTACTGCCTTCTCACATTCTTGCTAACCTTAAGGTCATCTGATATGATTACCCCAGGTCCCTTTCCTGTTTTGTTGTTGTTTACCTCCCACCCATTGTGTATTCTTCCCGGGTTCTTGTTTCCCAGGTGCATTATTTTGCACTTTTTGCATTGAATCCTAGCTGCCATATGTCAGACCATTCCTCCAACCTTGCCAAGTCCCTTTTCATCCTTTCCACGCCTCCTTGTGTATCAACCCTGTTGCAGATCTTTGTGTCATCTGCAAAAGGCATACTTTTCCTTCAGTCCCTCTGCAATGCCACTGATGAAGACATTAAAAGGACTGGACCCATACTGAACCCTGCGTGACCCACTAGTAACCGCCCTTTCTTCAGAGTGGACTCCATTTACAATTACCTTCTGTGTCCTGTTGTCCAGCCAATGTTTTACCCAGGCTACCACCCTGGGACCCACTCCCAGGCTGGTTAATTTGACTAATAATCTTTTGTGTGGGACTGTGTCAAATGCCTTGCTAAAGTCTAGGTAGGCCATGTCCACAGCCCCTCCCTGGTCTACTACTTTAGTCACCCAGTCAAAGAAATCTATTAGATTCGTCTGACATGACCTTCCCGCTGTGAACCCATGCTGCCTTGGATCCTGTGCTCCACTGACCTCTAGGTACTCAACTATTCTTTCCTTCAGAAGTGACTCCATGACTTTCCCTACCACAGAGGTCAGACTGACAGGTCTGTAGTTTCCTGCCTCTGTCTTGGTCCCACTTTTGTGAAGGGGAATCACATCCGCCTTCCTCCAGTCCTCGGGTACCACACCATCCTCCATGATTTATTAAAAGAGTAGCCAGTGGTTTCACTAGTTCCTTCCTTAATTCTTTTTAGAATTCTGGGTGAATTCCATCAGGACCCATTGCTTTGTCCACCTTCAGTTTTAGGAGTTCTTGCAGAACCCTTTCTTCTGTGAAAGGACTGGGATTGACCCCTATCAAGGTGCTTCTGTTAATTGGATTAGGCACTTCCCCTCCTCTTTTGAATACTGAGCAGAAATATTCGTTCAGTATTCCTGCTTTCACTGTCCCCTCTGCCCACCCACCGTTTATTCTATTCAGCCTCACTATCCCTCCTTTTGTCTTTCTCGCTCGCTGATGTGCCTATAAAAGGTTTATCCCTTCTTAACTGAGTTGGCTATCTTTTCCTCAGTTTGGGCCTTTTATTCTGACTTCCCTCCTGCCTCTTTCTGCCTTAACTGGTACAGCTCTCTGTCCTGCTCCTTCTGTGTTTCCTTATACTTCTGGAATGCTATCTTTTCTTCCTGACTTTCACAGCCACCTCTCTTGAGAACCATAGTGGCTTTTCTTTCGTTTTGATTTGTTTGTTGCTTCACACAAAGGCTTGTTGCCTCTGTGATGGCAGTTTGATAATTCCCCATTGTTGCTCCACCTCCTTCTAGCCTGTTTGCTAGTGCTTTTCTGAGGCACTCTCCCATCTTGCCAAAGTCAGCCCTCCTAAAGTCCAGTACCCTCACTTTTGTATGGCTTGACTCTGTAGCTGAGTTTAACGTGAACCACACTGTTTGATGGTCACTTGTACCCAGATGGCAACCCACTTCTAGATCTGAGATCCTCTCACTGCCCCCGTTTGAGAGTACGAGGTCTAAGATTGCTCCCTCACGAGTGGGTTCCGAAACTAGCTGTCTAATGCCTGCCTTCCAGTGTACTCAGCTGGGCAAGCAGTCATTTGCTGTCAGGGCTACTAATTGCTTAAAAAAACTGCTTTTAGCCAATTTTAGCCAATTTGGTGAATAATACTGGAACTCACGAACCAGAATTTATAGCTGAGTCCCTGACAAAGCATTTCTAAAGTCTTTTTGGGAAGCGAAACCATTCTTGCAAGGCTTGCTACATTCATTACATTTGCAGGAGTTAGGCCACTGGAGTACAGTTGCTGATGCAGTATTTGATTGCTACTACCTGCTCCACCCAAGAAAGCATGGGTCAGTGGTCAGCAAGGGCCATCTCTAAAACAATAGTATTTGGGGTACTATGGAGTTTGGATAAATGAGGGGAAAAGTAAAAATGCCTATTTTTGCTCCTGGCGCTGTGCCTGGTGTCACCAGATTTGATTTTTTTTGTACTATAAATGTGGAACAACAGGTGAAGGTGAGTGAGCAGGAAATGATAGAGGTAGAGGAGATGTGGCACATAAACTATTCCTTTCCAGATAAGGAGGGCTTGATAGTTTATTTATTTATTTTAATTGTTGCATAACTAAGGGAAACCAAATCCTGAATACTGGCGTAAAATATCTGGGGTAGTCGAGTATGAATATTGACCAAGTTTTTGTAAAAGGTTTCTCTCAGTCCCATAGTAACAGGCATTTTAGTACACTCATTTTACAAGAAGGGTAGACTGGAAGACATGTAGTATTGTATGTGGAATACACAATAGATATCTGTAGTACAGTATTTTCTTATAAATGTTTACCAGAGATTAAACGTTTTTTATATATTCCAATTTCATTTCTAAATCCTAAATCCAAAAATTAGTTTATTCTCCTACGATAATAGCATTCAAAACTTTCAAGCTATTTTCACCAACTCCAATAAGCAGTAATGATGTCTACATGTTAATACATTTTCATTTTTCTTGAAGGTATGGATTATTAGAATTACTTATTTATTGTTTTACATTTTCCACCACTATGGTTTCATGAGATGCAGCATCTCATTGTCACAAGGGCCCTTTGAGGAGAGCAGCAAATAAACATTCAATTCTACAAACATTATTTATTTATTTGAATGTATTTTATACCAGCTAGGCATACTGAGATCAGGCAGACTCATTTTCAGTTGCTGCTGGAAGGGGGTGGGGGCAAGATTTGTAGCTGCTACCTACATACAGGAAGCATTTCAAACTATATTTATGAATGTATTTCTTCAAGAATGCTTTAAGATGTTTAATGCTTCAGTTATGAGGTTTATGTTTTGTAGGTATTGTGGCTGATTGTATTTAATTTGCTGCTATTTCTTTGTGTTGCAGTGGCACCCTGATCCTCTGGGGAAGACACCAGATAAAATAAAGAATAGTACTACTACTATTGTAATAGTAGAATGGTTGACATATTGAAGGCAAAAGGATATACTGAGATCATAAACAGGTAGGATACTATTATTTACCCATTAGAAAATGGGCTTTATATTTCCTGGCATCTGATTTGCTGGTACCCTTGTCGGGGGGGGGGTACATTAACTTACAATAGATGCCCAGGAAATAAAAAGTAACAGCTCAAGTGTCCCTTCACACACACTGAAGTATTCTTGTGCCCAACTTGCTTCATCGTTGTCTGAAAACACCCTACAGGCATGAATTTGAAAACATTGCCATTTTTTTATCTCACTAAGCGAGTGGAAAGAGCCCCCAATTCTTTAAACTAAGTCATATTTAAAAAACAGACTCAAGCAACTTTAAATTATAAAATGAAGGTTACATTTTTTTTTTTTATTTAAAAAGAGCTGTAGCACTAGCATGTAGGACCTGTGCTAAGCACTACGATACAGTGGAGATGACTCGGGCCACATTAGAAAAGATAATCATATTTTTTTTCTCCTGCATTTCTTTTTGCTTTTCTATGGAAAAAAAAGAACAACAGATCAAAAAGCACACATTGATGCTCATCCACCACACAGTCTTCCAGAGGCCGTTTCAATCACCCAGACCCCCACATAGTTACAATTACCGATCCATCCAGTCTCTCGCTCAAGGTCCCACTTCTCCTCTATCAGGCTGGTAAAGCCTAAATCAGTACAGTACAGGCTAATACAGCACTTTTTCTATTTTATAACATTAAAGAAAAATCACGATTCTTTACAAATGTACTGCTAACAACTCCCACTCTTCTCTTCCGTGACCATGCTACCAAGCCACATACTCACCCCCAGCACAAACTACAACACCAATGAAACCATGGGCCAGCTATGAACCATATTGAAACACAATCTCCTAAACAGCAATGCCCTCAACTGGCCAAGTATAGCAGTAGAGGGACTACTTTACCAGAAAAATAAAGTTTTATTTTTTTTTTACATTTTCAAAACTTGTTCTAAATTTTTTATGTAATTTCAATACAAATCTCACTGATAGCTCATTTTTTAAGAAAAGTAATACCTTCCAGGGTGGGTAGTATTGGGCAATACTGGACCTTCCAGGGGCTATAAGGCCCTCAGACTATGGTATCGGGCCTCATTATGCCCCTGAGCAGCCTGTTATTCCCAGTATTGCCCACCCTGGAGGGTATTATTGCTTGTGTAATATCCCTGCCATAAAAACATATACTGAAATACTTCCTCAATGTATGTCAGTTTATACATTAGAATAGGCCTAAGAAGTTAGATCCAATCAGAATGCTGGGATATGCACAGTGAGCAGGCCAGCTTCATATTTTTTGACAGATGATCATGACCTTCACTAGGATTTGCCAAGAGGATTCCATTTCAGTATAATGTTACTTCATTTACATAGTTAAAAATTAATTCTGGCTTTTTGAGTCACTTATTGAAAGGGTTTAACCAACAATATTGTTAATGAAATGAAAACCAAATGTGAAAATGAATACTTTAATGTGTTTAAGGCATTTCATACTAATTGTGGCGAGATCCTTGATAAACATTGAAAGTATAAGTTACTGCAGTTTCATCTAGCACGCAGTGCTGCTCAGAACATAGGACAATATCATTACGCATTAGTCATGCTCAAGGTGATATAAATTGTTGTAATATCAGTATTTAATTCCTCAAAAATGTTACTCAAATCAATCTTACCAGATGGAGAAGTGATCCGCCTGAGGATATCAATGTATTAGGGTCAGCACCATCCTTCAGTAGCCTCAGGACTAGAACAAGAAACAGAAAAAAAGAGTTACGGTAGTAATACACTAACCATTTCTTTCCTGTGCTGATATTTTAATCATTCTTAATTAGTGTCATTAAATTTAAAACCTCAGAGGAAATATGGGGAGAAAATACAAATGCACTATCAACACACCCAGTATAGCATGTTTTTTGTAATGCCTTTTATCAGTGTAGCACCCTTGATATTGCTGGTAATTACAAAGGATGTGTATGACTTCTCAAGTGTACAGCCATAACTGCTTAATCTTGGTCCATGCATACAATTAAAAGAAGGCTTGAGGGGAACCAAGCTGGGATTAATTTGGAACCAAGTAATGAGATTTTGCACTTAGTTAACCATAAATTGACTGAGGTACCGAGCTGCTTGTGGCACTATTATATTACTGCATTTTCTTACGATATCCTAAATGCACCTCCTAAGATTTGTTGCACTATGCAAAGTTACCCCAGTCTGGGTATTTTGCATGGAATGAAGTACTGTACAGTAGTTCTCTAAATATGGAAAGTGAATAAAACCAAAACCACAAGTAAACAGTTTGCTCCCCAACCCTCCTGGTTCAGTATCCTTCGCTGCATTAACATCTTTGTCACAAATTTCTTCCTTACCCAGTTCGCTTATTGTCTCTGTTTCTTCTCTTATATTCATTATATTTTTCATTGTATGTTCTGCTTCTATATACAGTATTACATTTATTTTGAGCCATCTTGTACCCTCTTCGCCAGATGTATAGAGTTGTCATTTGTACTGTCTGTTAATTTATAATTTATCTGAATGTTTACCTTTTTTACAGCTGTATCGCTGTATGCTTGCTTAGCTGTACTTATACCAAAGATGATTCTGGAAAACGAGCTGATCCCAACTCACAGTGCTTTCTGGCTAAATATGTTAAATAAATAAATAAAATGTTTATTTCACTTAGAATGGAGGGAAAGTGAAATATGGCCAGAAATAAAGCTTTATTGTGGGGAGCTAGAAAACATTCACAAAAATCATACAGAGTTTATCTTATACATGCTGTAGCAGCTTACATAGAGTCCACATCCCCAAAATGCTTTATTTATTTAGTTTTTATTAATCAGGTTGGGGGGGTAGTAGTAGTTTTATTTATTTGTGGTGCCTTTCCCCAGAGGCCCAGGGTGCCAGTACAATAAAAAATAAAACAACACATCTGACCAGTAATAGTTAATGATGACATTACAATAAACAATAGTAGTTCTTTAAAAACCATAAAATGTAGTTAAATACTAGCTAACAATCCATTTAAATACTTAATGCCTGAACAAACAGACAAGTTTTAAAATTTCTTATTTATAGGCTTCTACCAATGGGGCCTCCCTCAAAGCCCTCGGTAATGAGTTCCACAATATAGGACTAGCCACCTCAAAGGCTCTGTCCCCCAATGTTTTAAGTCTAGTCATAGGGACAACCAGGAAGCCCTCCTCAGAAGACTGGAGGGAGCAAGCAGGAAGATACTAATGTAGAAGTTCACAAAGGTAGCCTCAACCCAGCCCATGCAGGGCCTAATAGCTTAACAAACCAACCTTGTAAGAGATGCATCACTTAACCGGCAACCAGTTCAGTTCCCACAGTGCAGGTGTAATGTGACTCAGTCTAGAAAGGTCTGCCAACAGTCTTGCAGCCACATTCTGCACTAGCTGCAGGTGTTACAGTGTACCTCCACTGACCCCCAGGTAGAAGGTGTTACAGTAGTCGAGACAAGACATCACAAATGCATGCACCAGTGATGGCAAGTCTTCAGCAGAATAAGGAAATGAACCAGACTGATATTTCTAAGATGGCAGACTCTATTCTGAATGACTACCAACACCTGAGCCTCAAATGTCAGCCCTTCATCCAGAATGACATACAGATTCTTCACTTTTGGGGTAGTGTCAAGCCTGGAGGTTCTGAAGAAGAGGTCCGATACCCTCTCAGACACTACCAGTCCCCCCTTTACCCAACTCAATCACCAGTACTTCATATTTGTCTGGGTTGAGTCTCAGCCACCTTTTAGATGTCCAGCTCTGGATCTTGGCCAAACACTTGTTTAACACATCCACTGCTTTCCAGTCTTAGGGTGCAAAAGACAGACAGAGGTAGGTATCAGTTACATAACAGTGAAACCCAACTTCATACTATCTAATGATCCTGCCCAGTGGTAGCATGTACATTGAAAACAGCATGGACAAAAAGGACCAAACCCTTGGGTACCCTACAGTGCAGGTCCCTTTGATGTGATGAGAACTTACCCATCATAACCTGCTGAAACCTACCATAAGGGAAGACTCAAACCAGCTAATTACTTTGCCAGTGAGCCCCACATATCCCCTGAGACAATCCAATAACAGCCCATGGTCAATGGTGTCAAACACTGAGATGAGATCCAGGAGAATTAGAACTGACCACTCTCCTCTATCTCTCACCATGAGCAAATCATTGTGCACCCTGACCAGAGAAGTCTAAGGGTTAAATTTTGACTGAAACCTGACTGCAGAGGCTTATATATGTCAAAGGTCACCAGGTGAGAAAAAACACACTCCTCACGTTTTGCAGAAGATGTGACTTTCACAGACTCTATGCAGGGCTGGATGTAAGAGCCTGTCCACCATCCAAAAATGCTGAGCTGGTCTGTTCTTCCTGGCTACAATCTCCCTGGACAGAAACGCTGCCTTCTTACAAGAGATTGCCTTTTGATTGTCATCATAGTGAGTATTCAAAGCCAGTTTGTCCTCCTGGGCCCTGGTCTTCCTCCAACACCATTCTAACCTCTGTCCCATAGCCTTCATTGCCCTCAGCTTACATTGAAACCATGGTGAGCCAAGGCATGAAAGCAGAGGATGAATATGGACTGGAGCTATCAGGTCAACTGCTGCCCTGATGGCCCTATTATAGACCACCACTGCTTTCTTTGTGCCCTCAGCAGAAGCCGTCAACATGTCCAAGATGTTCAGTACTGCTAAGAGCCCTTGGAGCCCAGCCCTCTCAAAGGGCAGTACCTGACCACCTCCACAGTGGGTGGACTACAGAGGGGTGCCCTGAACTCAAAACTGATGGTGCAATGATCTGATCAACTGATTGGATCAATCTTGAGGTTTTCCACCTCAAACCTCATGTGGAACACCGGGTCTAACGTATTTGGGTTGGTGAGTCAGTGCAACAACTGCTTGTGCCAAGCCCAGAGCAGTCATATTCTGATGGAACTTCGGCCCAAAATGTGAGAGCTTGTCATCGACCCAGGCATTAAAATCATCAAGGATAATCCACCTCAGTGACTCCAACACCTGGTCAGCAACAAACTCCATGATGTTCCACAGAAAGTCATCCTCTTGCCCATGTGGAAGATATATGAGAAGGACCCTGTACCTGGCACCTGGACCCCCATGCATGGGCACAATTTCAAAGAATGAGGGCCCCTGCAGGGTGCACCACCATACCCAGCTCAGTGCTACCTTCTCCCCTCCACAATCCTTCCTCTGATGATAGACTATGAAGAAGCTGGCCGGCACCACTGCCTCCAGAAATGGACCACCATCATCACCTAGTCAGGCTTTCATAAAGCAGTTTTCCATAAAGCATGCCAGGTCAACTGCAGAACAAGAAACAAAGTCTGCAATAATTGCAATCTTATTCCTCATTGACCTGGCATTACAAAATAATACCCAAAGAGGACGAGTAGTGGCAGCCGGCCCATCAGCTGCTTTTCAACTTGGTCAGGTAGAAACCTGAGGGACACAGACTAAACACCTACCACTCCTCTTCAATTCCTGTGTAGCCCAGGGGCATCTCCTAGTCTGCACAGTCTTGAGCACCCCCCCCCCCGACAGCTCTCTTCTCATCCATACCCTAACCATCATGTGACCTCTTCTGGTAATCCCTAACCTCCTGCATCAACAATAAACTTCTGCAGACAGGGGGAAATCCTGGAAGTGATACAGTTCCCACAGCAGGGATGGGGGGTAGTTGATCCTAAGTAGTACCCCAGGAAAACACATTACCACCACATTATAAAACTAACAAATGTACTCCCTCAAAACCTAACTAATTAATCTTCCCTGTACAACTACCCCAGTTCCAATCACCAAACTGCCCCCTCAGGCACTCACACCAAGCCACACTCACTCCAATATCCAATTCATGATAAACCCACAACTCAACTCCCAAAATAAAATAAGTAAATATTACTAAAATCCCAAACCAAAATGAAATCTAAACTTTGTTTCTCACCTAAAATTATGTGACAGAGGTGGCACTCCACAGTCTTACTGCATGCACACCCATTAAACAATGTAAAGAAATATTGTCCCTGCTCTGGACCATGGAGGATCAGTAGGTTTCAGGGATTGTAGGGAACTTGGGCAGAGAGGATGGACCTCTAGTCTTTTCCTGCTGTTATTGTCTATGTGTCTATATCTGTAAACTGAGCCCAATAAATTCTAAGTCAAAGAAAAGGGTAGATTGTCAGGCAATGGAAGCAGAGGATAAATGCAGATACATACAGTAACAGTCAACTATAGTTAACAAGTGATGCTAAATAAGCTAATATCACAACAAAGGAGATTGCTTTCACCACCTACTTCAATGCTTACAATATATATATATATATATTAGAGTGGCACGGTAGTGCCACTATAGTTAGGGTTGAGGAGCCATTTCTATGTTAAACCCCAAAACTTTGCACCTTCATAACTTTGCAACCGTTTGAAAGATTTGACTGAAATTTGGAATACATGATCAAGAACCATAGGCCTTGGGATCTGCCAAGTTTTGTACCAGTCGGGTATATGGCTGCGGAGTTATTAAGCGTGATCTGTGCGCACGATCACGCTTTTTCTGGAATTCTACGGTCGCACCTACAGGTCGTACGGTTTGTGAGACTGGCCCGAAATCTTCAGGGAACATGCAGTTGGGGTCCCCGATGTGCCTTTCAAAGATTTCGTGAAAAAATATTAAACGGTTCAAAAGTTATTCAAAAAACAATTTCCCATTATAAGTCAATGGGAAAAGTTAACAAAAAGTTCGACAGTGTCGCAAATGCACTTTTTAGTGTCACAAATGGCCCTGTTACTGTCACAAATCTGCCATCTTGTTTTCAGTTAGTGATCAGAAAAATGCTTGGCATTTAAAATTGAGACCCTCTAGCAACCTAATTCTTTTTGTATTCACCTAGTCGGGCCCTGAGGATGTTAGCCATGTCTTTATTTTGGGGTGAAACACCCCAGAAATATGTTTTTCAAATTTCTGGAAAAAGTACTGTCACAAAGTAGTGTCGCACTCACGAAAGTGTCGCAAATTGCGACACTACTTTGCGACACTATGCCCAAAATAACAGTAAATCTTTGGCATTCCGCTGCAAAAGAATGGTTGGGAGTTTTGGGCTGAAATTTGAAGGGAACGCAGATGACATCTCACAGATGTGCCTTTCAGTATTGTTTTAAAAAAACATTACATGGCGGCAAAGTTACGGTACTCCAAAGTTGACGGTTTTTCCCATAGGATAACATTACGGTGCCCGACACATTACAGAAATCCTTTGGATCCCTGCTGCAAAATAACGGTTTCATCTTTTTTCCTGCAATTTGGAAGGAAGAAGCCAACAGCCCACAGATGTGCCTTTCAGTAGTTTGGTGAAAAAATATTACAGGCAGGCAAAGTTATGGCACTCAACTTCTCTTTTTCCCATAGGATAACATTAAGGCGTTCTTTCAGGGCCGTATCTCGGAACGCTAAGTAGATACGGACTTTTCGTGGAGAAAATGGGGCTAAATACAAAATTAGCCAGGGCAGTTGTAAATCATATGACTTTTAATTTTTTTTTCTATGTCGTACGGTTCCTGAGATATAACGTATTTCGTATTCCAAGTTCTCATTTTCTGCTCCGATACTCATTATTATGCATACATTATTTGTACTCACTGTCTTTCTCTATGCAGGTTTTGGGGAAAACCAGCCTGTGTGCTTACATTACTGTTACTGTTGCCCTTTCCGCTTGCGGTTCCGTACCCGTTTCACTTACCATTGACGTCTACGCCACCATGTGCGTTATCCTTTGTGTTTTCATTTGTGCTTGCGTTTCTGTTATTTTTTGCCATTTGTGTCTACAGTAGTGTTTCTCTTTCTGTTTCACTTTGCATCACCATGCCCATTGACATTTCTGTTTGCAGGCACCATGTTACTATGTGACAACACATCACGTGGCAGACCGTTCCCATCTACGCCACCATGAGCGTTACCTTTTCTGTTCTCATTTGCACTTGTGTTACCATGTGCACCACTGTTAGCACTTCTGTTTGCGTTGCTGTTCTTGTTACTATGCCACAAGACATCATGTGGCGGGAGCGCGGGGCCCTCCCGCCGCTGCATTACATTCATTATTTCTCGTTATCATTTTCAAAAAGAGGGGAAATTAGAGAAAAAAATCTGTTTAATGCATTAGTTAGGGTTGTTCCACAGCGACAAAAGTGAGGAAATTCGCTGTTGAAAACCCCCTTGGACCCCCGCCCACCCCCAACCGGCATTGGGGTGTGCATTGGGATCATGGGTCCTAACTCTCACCCCATTCTCCTATACTTCTGCTGCTTTACACATGTCAAGGGGTGAGAGTTAGGGCTGATGATCCCAATGCACACCCAATGCTGGTTGGGGGGGTTGGCAGGGGGGTCCAAGGGGTTTTTTCGACCCTAACAGCGAATTTCCTCACTTTTGTCACTGTGGAACAACCCTAACTAATGCATTAAATGGAGTTTTTTGCCTCTAATATATATATGTACAAGCCTTTCACCAGTCTGGACAAGTAGTCTCAACAGCAGGTATATAAAATATTCAGCCAATATATTGTTGGAGACCAGAAGAAAGCCGATTTGGCCATCCTGCGGCAGAGAAGAAAACTCTGGCAGACACTCAGTTTCCAAACAGTACTCCCCACCAATTCACCAGATAGGGAGTGCTCCTGCAGGTGGACACCCATCAGTCTGAGGTTCTGCCAGGATGAGGCAGGAACAGCCAGCGATGTTCTTGAGGAAATGCAGATGTCCAGTCATAACCCACTCAGCTTTCCAGCAATATAGCAGATGGAAACTGCTTCAACCAGCTCAAGCTGATGGGAAATTGTAGAAGTAATCAACAACTTCCACTGGAATCTTAGCACAACTCAGCTTACAGCAACAGAGGAGACGCAACCCAGCAGGTACCAAATTTAAGAGTTTATGGCAAAAGAAAAGCAATCACTATTGCACTGCAAAATGTTTTGCAGCAGGGTGCATGGCAAGTAAGTCCCCGTGGAGCAGCAGTACTTTCTCAGAGAAACAGAAGCAAACTGAGTGGCAGCATGAGCAGATAAACCCGCCGACTCTCACGCACGACTGTCAGGTGCTAATAGATGAAGTACAAATGCGCCATAGCAGACAACATCAAGATAAAATGGCATTGAGATCAAACAGGTCTGCTGCAGGTTGAAATAGACCTGTAGAGTCTCACTCATGGCTATTGGCTCATTCACAGCTGTTGGCTGACAGGGAAATGGACTCAAGTTCAGGCAAAATTAAAACAAGCAACAAAAACTAAAAGAAATAAAAAGCCTTAAAGCCTGCCAAACATACACAACTAAAAAGCGCAACTAAAAAGCGCTATTAGCACAGAAACAGAAACTGGCTCCCTGCAATTGTGGAGAACTCACAGACAGCTATCCCGCATGGCAGTCATCTTGTCCCAGTGACAATAAAAGGATGAGACATTAAAATAATGTTAAAATTATCTAGAACACAAGGTTTAAGACAGACATACATTCATCTTATAAAATCGGTAGGCTAAATCAAGCAATTTGATTGGTTAGTTACCCATGCATGAAATATGTTCCATGCATGGGTGAAAAAAAGGCCAGAGAAGCAGAACCACATTTCCAAATGAAATCAGGAGCATTAGAATGTTGGCATTTAAAATGCCGCCATCTTCTATTCACTCGTTAACGCTCTGTTTATTTCATTTTAATTTATCAACATTTGAACAGCTGTATGCATTTTGAATAGAATGCAGTTTGAAAATTCCCACTAAAGATTGTTGTTACTGTCCATTAAACCATGCCACAAATATTTTTCCGGCAGTCAGAGTCAGCCCCTGTGAAGCAGCTATTTCACGTCTTGTACAGCAGTCAGCCCCCGGTTGCCCTCTAGTCTGTTTTTCTGTTGCTTGCTCCCAGGTAGTTTCCCATGGCAATTGCTATTTTCTACTGTGTGGGTCTCTTAATCAGATGAATCACAATGCCCCTGTAAATGTAGAGAAAAGCTCGGTCAACAATGGAGGGGGAGCGACCGCATGAGAGCAGCACAAACATACAACTGCTGGTGGGAGGTACGTGGACTGAGGATAGTGTACTTCAATTGGCTTCAGCAGGCATGTTTACAAAAAAAAAACACACTTCAGCATTCATTTGCAGACTGTGCACACTACAATTATAACAAACTGAAGTCACATCAATGCAAATCTAAATATGTTTCAGCACTCGTTTGCGGCACAGACTGCACAGAACACATAACCTGGAGTCAGAAATGCGAACCAGCTCATGAATAATACAACTCAGCATCTGCAGAAGGACTATTTTATCATACATTAGCATATTAAAGTCTTTTTTCCTGCATACAAGCAAGATTTTTCTATCTGTAAATATAAAAATAAATATAGGTGCCCATTGTATAAGTGCAATAAGACACTCCAGGTGTGTGCATGGAACATATTTTACCACACCTAGGGGCTAAAGTCACTCAGCCAAGGCCTCGTGCCTTATTATGCCCCTGGCCTTGTGGTAAAAGACGTTCCATGCACATCCTGTAGTGTCTTATTGCTTACGTAACAAGTATATAAAATGACAAGTGCCGAGGTGTTTGTATGCATAGGCAAAAAATTTGTCAGTATTCAGAGGCAAGGAATTGGTACATACAGCCAACTGTTGTAAGTGGGAGTGGCACTGATTTAAGAAAGTGCTGGTAACAGGAGAATGCATGATGTTGGCTGGTATGGTGTTCCATAGTTTAAGGGCAAAGACTGAGAAAACCGTCTGACCTAACTTGGTCCTGATCCTTGATGTGGCTAAGAGGCTGAGGTCAGATGATTGGAATGGGTATTCACAGAAGCAAACAGAAAATAGCTAATATATAAAAGATACATTACAAAACTTTAATAAAATACATATACACAATAAAGTATAGATGTGTGTATGTGCATGAAAAGACAAGTGGGAATCTTTACCCCAGTTAATAATACAATGCCCCAACCCCTGCATTTCCAGTTACCCCAGCATAACATCCATTTCTTTTTTTTTACAGTTTCTTCACCTAGGATCGTCCAAATTAGTGGCAGCACATTGTTTTTACTCAGGTCCTGCTTCAACACAACTTTATAGATGAGAAGACTGAAAAAACAAGGAGGTTAAATTGTTTCAGGTTGATGATGCCTTATTTTCTTATTTTCTGGGTCAAGAAAATCAGAAAGTCATGCACTCTTGCCCCACACCATGTAATTTGGGTAACAGCTAAAACTGGCACTATAGTGCAGTATGGAGGGTGTTGCATGGTTGAGTTGCTGTTCATCAGAGGAGATATTAAACTGAAGTCCCTTCTGCCCATCTCTGGTCACTGTCAAGGCCAAAGTTAAAAATCCCATGGCAGTTATCAAAGAAGAGTAAGGGTGTTTGCCAGGTGTCATTGCCAATGTTTTCCATCAATAAAACACAGGTCCACATACAGTAACCCATCCCAGGGCACAACTAGTAACAGGCTATCACAGCTTACCTTAGTGTCTCTCCTGGTCAAAAATGATAAACAAATACATAAATAGACTGTAATTAAAAACATTCTATCACCTCTCCATCTCTTCTGAAGTCAAACATGTCTCTATTTTGTGCCGTATCATTTTTTTGTTTATATTTATACATAGCTTCCTCTGTGCAATCTCACACATCCACATTTACAGTGTAACCAGGCAGGATGCATCGCAGTATCCTGAGACGCTGCATAACAAAAGGGATTAAATGCCATTTAAATCATCACTTTTACTGCAGTAATTGCTGCAGTATGCTATAGTTTTCTGTTGCATCCTGGCCAGCTCTGCTGTATGTTGACTATATAGTACTTTTTACCACTGAAAGCCACGGGCTTTGAACTGGAGTTGCCACTTCAGCATGTTTTTGACAGCAACTAATTCTTGTTCTGCTTTAACCAGCTTGCTCTTAATGCCAAAAAGGATGTGACTATGGCCTTTGGCAGAATGCAAAAGCTAGACGGCTCAGCTCTACTTCAATCATTAATGCATACGATTGAGTTCTACTTCAAGAAGTCACCCACTTTAAGAACCTCTCTTAAGCCACCCACCTTAAGTCACCCACTTTAAGTACCTGGGTTTGTTTTAACTACCTTGCTCCTAATGTCAAAAAGAACAGCAGATCCAGCTAGGATGCAATGCAGAAACTTGCAGTAGGTGACATGTCACAAAATACTGCATGACAAAAGGGCTTAATTGCCATTGAGTTACACTGTTCCATGTGGCATATTGCTGCATTTTATGATATACTGCAGCAGTACTTCTTTGTATCCTGGCTGGCACCACTGTATGTCCTTTGGCACTGCCCAGAAACTAGACAGGCTCAGCACTACCTCAATCATTAAGATGCTCAGTGGTGTTCTCCTTGTAAAGCTCATCCACTTTAAGTACCTCAGAGTGCAGCTGGATTTAAACTTGGATAATTCCTCACATGTTGACTGCATTCAAAAAAACTCCACTGGAAGCCTGAGACACAATTTCACAATAAATGCTGTCTCACCTTTAAGTCTGCCATGAGATTTTCCTCAAGATGATCATGCCAGTGTTTCACTATGTGAACGTGATCTAATGCCATGTCACCAGGTCCACCCTAATCAGGCTGCACCCTCTCACACTCCTTTTGCTGTGTTGCCGCGAACACTCCATCTCTCATCCATAACTGCTCACTCTACTTGACCCTCTATTACTCCTCTCTCAAATCTTATCAATGTTCTTGCTGCTTCTCCTTCACCTCTGTATTTTGATACTCCCCCTACTTCTCAATTCTCCTATTCCCTAAAATGCCATCTGCTTTTTCCATCCATTGCTCTGATGCTTGTGCTTTCTCTATCCCCACTGCAACACCTTTAAAGGCCAGTTTTCTTTTTTTTGTATGCCTCCCTTGCCTCTGGAATGGCTTTCTTACTCCTAGTTGCATATCCATCTCATACAGTACTTTTCCTTAAAACCACCCCTCAGGGCACACCTTACCCTCTTTCTGCACCTGCTATTACTCCTTCTCCCTCTCACTCATCTACATATCCTCCCAGTGCACTCCTGTTTCACCTAGTGTACCTTTTTTCTTCAAGTTCATGCTCACCACAGTATAACACATTTCTGTACTGTTTTTGTTTATACAGCATTATATAATCACTGTATTCTGCATTTCTGCTCTGCTTGCTTTTCCCTTTTGCACTTTTGTACAGTGTATTTTCAGACGGACTGCTCTAAACACAGTTTAATGTATTTTGCACAGAATGCAAAGACATGTGGGGGATCGAACCCTATGTCAGGATACAGTTTTCTATTGTACAACTTTGGACATAAGCAAAATGTCTGCTCTGTCCAAATTTCAAAGCTACTACATAGCTAAAGCCAGCATTCAGAACTCTCACTTAGTTGCAATATGTACTGTGTGCGGAGTTCAGGTATTAATCTGCCTAGACACAATTTTCAGACTATGTGTAACCTGGTCAATCATTTATATACATTTTTACCATTTTTGTATAACTACATGTAAAGTATCATAATACAGATAACAATTCTGCAGACAAGTCCAACTTTTGAAAAGAGCTTTTAAAAATCCCTCCTGATGTAACTAGGGAGTGCATACATTTTATAACTTTTGGAAACCTCATCCAACATACTGTAACTAGGAGTTTTGCCCTGTTAATGACTTTTGACATTCCCACCAGTGTATTTTTTTGTTTAAATTGTGTTTATTTTTTTATCAGCTCCCCTTTTTGTACATCACTCAGAAGTCACACCTGGAAATGAGCCTTGGTTCAATGAGCCTTTCCCAGTTACCAGTTTTAAATGAATCAGTAAAGTAAATAAGAAAGGTCATACTATGAAGCAATGACTGTGCTGGGGTTATAACCCATGAATGATCCTCAGACCACCTGTTTCACAGTTTAGTGGCAAACCACCTTTCAAAACTGCCATTTTACCGAAAGGTTGAAGTATGCACAATACAGCTACTGTACCTAAGAATATATAAGCAAATGACACTTCAGCTACCTTATTACCAGTGAAGAGTTATGTCTAGTACAGTACTGTGTAATACTAACTCTATTTAAAAGAAAGCTATTGGAATTAATGTCCTTTTTAAGGTTATTATATAAACTATTACACAATGCTGAGTTTAGAATATAAGCAAACATATTATTTACAGTAATTAAAGTACCATGAACTATGCACATTTTAATGTGTCATTAGCTTTCAAGCATGCACAACTGGCTGTGCCAGTAATTATATAGAGGCTGGCTCTTACAGAGCAGAAGAAAAACCCAGCTGAGCTGCCATAGAAGTTTCCACTGTGAGTTTCTTACAATTAAAATAAATATTAATATGTTGTGATTAACATTGGGTTAACATCTGATCTGCAAGAAAATAACCAACTTAGGTCAGTGTGCATGGTGGAAATGTAAAAAGTACTGGTTATTTTGGCAACATTATGTTATTGATATTTTGTTTGAAATTCAGTACTTCTCAAACATTATCAACTAGAATTGGATGTGGAGAAGTCAGAAAAATAACATTTTTCTTCTAAGGTTCAGTGACCTATTTTGACTTATGAAAACGCTGCTTTCTAGTGCTTGCCATGGCAAGTCCATGATTGTGTTTCTTTTTTATCAACACAAAATCTTAATATTTTAAGAAGGTACAGAGAAAATCATGACACAAAATTAACACAGAACACCACAAAGAAACTGAACAAAAAGTAAAATGCATTTAGTTGTTAAATTGTTAATAACTACTTTTAAATTAACAACTACGCACTACTATACCCAGACTTTTCTTATTAAAAATGTCACAGTGGGTTGGTGCATTTAGCAGGGCCATAACGTAAAACAGAAAAAAAATATAGTAATTAACTTAATCCAACAAACCACACAAACCGTAGTTTCTTACTATACCAATAAATAGATTGGAAATATATAATAACTTTGGAAGTGTTGACATTAATTGTTTCTAGTCCTTGTCTTTCCATGTGATCTGTGTACAGTATCTGTATCTTTTTCCCTTCTACAGAAATGTCCAAGGCAAGAAATAGTGTATGTGATAAACTGACACAATCTAGTGACGCATAGTCTGCTGTAAACTATTTTAGTCATTCCATTTTTAATTTTTAAAATATATATATAGCATTTTTGCTGATATACTTCTCTAAAAATAGGATTCAGTAGAACTAGTTTACTTACAACAAAATGAATCTCTGATTTGTCATGACCTTTGCTATGTTTTTTACAATTTTTGACATTTTGACTACATTTGATAATGTTATGCTATTCTCCCAAAATTTACTGCACCATGATATAAGCAGGGATGTACTCATGAGCTCCAGCTCTTAGAACACATTGCATTGACCTCTTTTTTAATCTTTATGTTTCTATTAATTTCATTCTTTCCTAGGCACTCCAACCCCAGTCCGTCCCATCTTACTATACCAGCCTAAATCAGAATCCACCATGATAAGCTAGTCATTCTGATCCAGAGTTCATGTATGATAACCAACTCCTCAGCAGAACATACTGGAGTCTCAGACCACTAAACAGATTCCCTCAGTCTCTCCCTTGCACCACCATTATGACTGACAGCATTGAATAGGGCTCACCAAGGAGAAGAGGACAAAGGCAAAAAAGCATTGCTATCATCTCAAGATTCCATTCAGAGGCTACTGTATCTGGTCAAGACATCTTAAGCATTTTCACCGGCATGTTTTCCCACCAGTGGACATCCTTTTCTCAGCCCAGTGTTCAGGCAGAGGTGGAACTAAGTCATGTTCCACACAGAGCAGCTCCCTTCCCCTTGCGTCACTGAAGGACAGCCGCCTCATGGTGATTACATGACTTTTACCTGGGGAGTGGGCAGCATCCATTGGACAGCTCCACCTGCCCATGCCACTCCTGATTGTGCTGTGGGACTCAGAATTGACCGCAGGCTTCCCAAACTAGAAGCATGCCCCTTGGTCACTAGGCCACGGGGAAGCCAATGTATTAATCTCTTGAAAGAGCAGGTATCCAGTTTAGTGTATATTTTCATAAATATGATGTGTTTAGTTATTACAATTTACTGGAGAATACCTTTTTAATTTTCACTTGCCTTTCCATGTTTGCCAACTTATCAATGAAGTCTGCATAAAAAGCATTCATGATTTTATGAACCCACAGTACAATGTGTTCACATGTCAATAGACAATGATGTCTCTGTCAATGCAGTTGGACATTTGCTTGGGAACGGTCAGTTGTTTTTCAAATAGACAATGAAATAAGTGTGTGCTAATATATATTATTTAAAAATGTGTAATAGAATAGAGATAAAATCTTAGGACACATTAAAATTTAATAAAATTGTTATGGGCATAATGGTTTTAAATATTTTTTTTTAGGTTTTTTTTTCAGTTAGGTTTTGTTTCTGTTACATGCCCATCCAAACTTCAGCATGTAGAAGGGTTGCAAATTTTAAATGTCAAGTAGTGCAATTAGTAAGACAGGGTAATGTGCAGTAAAATCACATGTAGAAACACACAGAACTCAATAAAATAACTAATTACACAAATTACATCTCACAGCTTTCAAAAGAGCTAATAGGAACAGGACTATTAAAAGCTAGTTACAAAACTGATGAAAAATGGCATATATAGGTTTATAGGCAGAACAACAAAATGCATAATATAAGTAATACAACAATGTAAATAATTGAATTGAATTAAGTTTAAGTGTGAAGGCTTGTTGAAGCATGTAACACTTCAATTTGCTTTTAAACTGAGCTAAAGATTTAGCATGCCTTATGATAGATTGCAGGGGCTTGCAAAGACACATAAACAGAATTTGCTGGCAGAAAAGGAAAAGACCATTTGGCCCATCATGTCTGTCCACTACTATCTAATATATATATATCCAATATGGACTGTAAGAGCCCTAGTACTTTTCATACCTCCTTTCCATCCTCCCCTTTGGATACTATATGTGCCAAGCACAAGTAATCACACCACCCATGTTTAACCCCCTAAACTGCTTTTTTGCACAGACTACCTCTATTGGCAGCCTACTCCACTCTTTCACCACCCTTTCCTTGAAAATAGTTCCTGGTACCCCTCATAAATGTGCACCACCAGATTCAGGAGTCAATCTGTTTTCCCCCCACTCAATTTGAACAATTCCACACTATCCACCTTGTTTACCTTTAGGGGGTATTTGTATGTCTAGACTGTGGGCTGCCACTGCAAAGGTACAATCCTTCACCAGTTTAATCAACGAAGGAGGAGCTGAAGCCCTGTGCTTAGGGATTCAGGGTTCAGAGAGGTAAAAAGTGCTCAAAACACTCAGGGTATTTCAGCAGTCTAGAACAGACAGGCAAATGTCTGTACCAGTGTTTTCAGGTCAGGAATTTCTAGAAAGTAAAACAGTCTTTAGATATTTTTCAGATGATAAAAGCTTCCCTTTACTATGACTGACCCTGGAATTTCAGCATTAGTCAGTTTCCAAGGAATATTCCCAAACTGCATACCACCATCATGTTTTGAGCTGAACCACATCCAAAAAAGGACTTGTGAAGCTACAACTAAATGTTGAGACCCAATGATTTTAGCGGAACATTAATCAATTTACCCTACCTCCATTGGGAACAGGCCAACTGGAAGCCATAGATCGCTGATCTCAGGCAAGCATTGCTCCAACAACTTTGTAAAGAGCAGTATACAGTATGCAGTTTAATAATAGATTACTGTATACTAATTGCTGTAATTGTTTTAGGTGATTGTTTTATTAATATCTGCACTTGCAGTTGTTCTAAATTGTGTGTATTTGCTGTATTTTGTACATACTGTACAGGATGCTCTAGTTCATGAGGTGGTCTCACTGAGTCAATTCTGTATTATGAACTTTTAATAAAAATAAATAATCAATTAGTTAATAAAGCTGTGTAAAATGTGGAATTCCAGTGGCTATCCTCCCTCCCCACTCCTGAGCACAATCTGGAGCCGGCCCAGGAGTTCCTTGAGGTGGCAGTGCTGGAGCTCTGGAGGGGCCTCACTAAGTCTGCAGTCATTTTTCTCTGGTTTTCTTGATCCCTCCCATTTTTTGGCCATGAACGTGTGTGCGTGGACTTACTCAAGCTTCATGAGGCCACATTCCTGTGCTCCCTTACTCTGGTGCTACCCCCCCCATTCTCCACTGGGGCACAGCCAAGGAGTGGGATGGTGTGCCCAACCTTTCCCAAGAGAGCAGTCATTGGATGCTCTATCCTCTCCTTCCCATGTCAACCCCCAGTGGCACAGGCTCATTCCTGAACATGGGTCACCTGAGTGGCATGAGGTGTGACATCCAGCACCTCAACCCTCAGTGCCACAGGGATGGCTAAACTGTGTTTTTTTTTAATTGTTTAAATGTTCTGTAGAAAATCTGCAGAATTCTCCTGTCTCCCTTGGAATTCCATAATTGGTGAAATTCTGCGTTTTCTATGATTTTTATATTTATAGTGGAAATGGCCTATTCCACCTGAGCTGGAATTCTGGGAGAAGTGAAGTTGCACAATTCTGCCTAGCACTAACAAAGAATTCTTAATAGGTAAACCCAGCAATGCACTGCCTTATGAATGTTCCCAGAAAAAGCATGTACAGTGTGGGAGCAACAACACTTGTAACAGGACTGAACCCTGGAGTATGTCACATTCCATAGCTGTTGGTCTTGACTAGAAAACATTTATTGCAACCAACTGCTCCAGTCTGTCAAAAGAGCAGAACAACACAAGGGTGGTACCATTGTAGTAGATACCTGCTCTTTGGTTGTCTGATGCTTCCTTTCTGCTGACTGTATTCTTCATGGTATTATTGTTGAAGAAATGAGGCTACATCCAGAGTCCCTGATGAAATGGTCTTAGATGTCATATGAGATGCTATTTTGAGTTTTTGATACACATTTTGTAAAAGTTACCTCCACAATTCATGCTAGAATCTCATTACTATACAGGTTACACTCTTTTTTTAACTGTTGAAACTAGAATGGTAAATGCTAAGCAATGTATAAAGTTAATTATGCCACTTTGATCACTAACAGTGCTTCTGCAAAGGTGGTGGCAAAGAAATTGTCTCTGCTCTAATTAATTGGAAAATTTGCACTAATGGTACCTCATTCTACACATCATTGTGTAGTTTTAAATTCTATGGGATGTTGGCACTTCATTTAAATTTTCAGTTTCAGTTGGCAAAATTTTCATTTAGAATTTTGAAGTCTGATGCTCCCTTAAGTATGTATAGACATTTTCAAACATTTGGTTTGGGTTTTTACTCAAGGAGTAGGGTTGATAATAGACATCTGAAACTACCTTTTATGAAAACTGCCAGTGGTCAGAGGGCTTTCACTTATTCTGGGCCTTTCATCTGGAAAAATGTTCCATTTGTCTTATGGGAACTATTGATTGTCTCTATTTAAAAAAAATGTGTTAGAGCATTTTAAAGGCCTAGTTAAATGTAATTGCTTTGCTTGACATAAATATGTTGTTATTATGTATTGTATCTCAGAGGGTGGTGTCTGGGATTTTTTCCTCTGCATCACTCCCCCTATCTGGTGGGGTGCCACAGGGCTCCATTTTGGCACTCATGTTGTTTGCGGTGTATATGCTGCCATTGGGAGCGATTATTAGGTGGTACAGCTTGAGTTTTCACTGCTATGCAGATGATACTCAGCTGTAGATGTCCTTTGTCCCCAGCCAAGATGCTGCCATTTTAATCTTTAACAACTGTCTTGCTGAAATCCAGGATTGGATGAATGTGAGTTGGCTGCGGTTGAACCCAGAAAAAACTGAGGTGTTGGTTGTGGTCCCAGATCACCGAGAGGCGAGTTTGTTGGCCAGATTACCTTCAGGTTTATGGCTTGGGGGTGTTCAGCTAACTACCTCAGACCAGGTGCGGAACCTGGGCATTGTGTTTGATGACTGTTTGACACTGAAATCTCAGGTGTCGGCAGTTGTCAAAGCCTCTTTTTGCCACCTAAGGAATATCGCCTAGGTGAAGCACCTGGTTCCTTCTGATGATCTTCCAACTTTGGTCCATGCCTTCATTACCTCCTGCCTTGACTACTGCAACGCCCTTTACCCGGGGTTACCAGGGGTTGACATCCACCACTTGCAGCTAGTGCAGAATGTGACAGCCAGGCTTTTGACTGGTTCATCTAGGACTAGTCATATAATGCTTGTGCTCCGTGGACTGCACTGGCTGCCAATATGCTGGCAGATCACCTTCAAGGTCGGTTTGCTGACCTATAAGGCCATACACGATCAGGGAACTGGTTACCTGAAAAATCTTCATCATCCCTACTGTCCCTCCCACCCTCTCTGATCCACTGATGAGGGATTGCTAGAAATTACCAGGGTTCATTTAAAGACATCTGGGGCCAGGTCCTTTAGTTTTATGGCCCTAACCCTGTGGAATTCTCTACCTCATCAGGTGTGAGATTGCCCGACCATCCAAAGCTTTAAAGTAGCATTAAAAACATTTCTTTTTAGCCTAGCATATAATGATTTTTAATGTTGCCATCGTGAATTTTAATTGATACATGGTTTTTAATTATTTATTTATTGATTTATTTTATTATGTTATGTACAGGTGTCTTGACTTTAGAAAGGCGCTTTTTATAAATAAAGTTTGATTTGATTTGATCTTTTTTGTGATGTTTTATTGTGAGTCACAGCTGTAAACCAAACATTTGTTATATAGTGCTGACTCGTTAAGTGAATAAACAAACAAACAAAGGAAAACTGGGCAAAGGAAATATGTTTTTTTTCATGTATGTCAAAAGATTTAGACAGCCTTTAATCATTTGATTGAATTCCATATTACTTAGTTGTTTATTAAACATTATTCTAGGCTATCCAGTTGCAATGTTGTTCTCTCATATTCTAATATGTTTACTACTGCAATGTTCAGTCAGCCTCAACAAAAACACAGGACAGTAGTGATGAAAGTCATACTAGTGATGGCTGTGGTGTCAGTGACCTGATCTGGATTCCAGTCTGGATCACCAGGAATCTGACTTAGTTAATCCAATACAATCTTTCCAGCCCATATTAGAGCAGGACTGAATATAAATCTAAGTTGGGATCTGTGTTAACAACAAACTATTCCCTTAGTGGTCTTAATCTGCTTCAACTCCAAATTTGCCCAAATCTTCAAAACGTTGACTTGAGACTCATCAGCACTGCAGACTTATGTATTGCACCTATACCTAGTTTATGCAAGTAGTAAGACATGACAGGGTGTTGAATGGACTGGGATAAATATACCCCTGAGGCATAAATACCTCCTGTAAGTGAATTATCACATCCTAGCCAACATCCTTAAAATTTGAAGAAAACTGTTATCATTATAAAAACATTTACAAAAATAGATAAAAAAGTTTTAAAATTAGAAAATAATTATAAAATTGCTCATCCACGAGATTGGCACCAGTGGTGCTAGTGTGGAATGTTGCTTCTTCACAAAGCTGCCACTTAAATATGCTGATCATATGGGTGTTTGTTAAGTTTTTTATTGTTATTACTTTCATTGTGGACCCCTACCTCATTCTTGCCATGATGTGTGTTTACTTTTACAATAGCAAATTAAAATAACAAATATTTGGTAGTGCAAAGTGAGGAAGAGCAGTAGTATAAGTGAGGCAATGAGTGGGGGAGCTGTCAGGGAGTTCACAGCTAAAACCATGTGAGGAAGAGAGCAATAACTGGGCAGGCTGTTGTTAGTGAGTGAGAGAAGGCTAGAACAGAAGTGGTTATGTCTAAAGCAGAGATGATACTGGAGGCACAGCTGGTATTTTAACATTTTTTGTGGTTGGATGAGAGTAAGAAAGTCAGTGAGGGAGTGAGCCTGGGAGATAGTGAGAGATCAGTTGATCGGGTAGGCAGAGTACCACAGGTAGTTTGTGAGCTGGAAATAAGGATGACATTAATGTTTAAGGGGATTAGGTTTTGTGAACTAGGTCCAGGCAAAGTGAAAAAATTCACAATTCATGAATTTCGCGGTGAAGTGTGTAAATTCTTGTAGCAATTCACATCATGAATTCTGCACTTCATGGAACCAAAGTGAAGTTTTCAATTTGTGTTGTGAAAACTTATGCAAAGTGCAGACATTCTTCCCTACTTAACTGTTTATTTCCACATAGTGGTGAATTGCTTCATGAATTCTGGTGCAGCATGAATAGCTCAATTTGCTGTCACTGTGTGAACTGCATAGTGACAAACATAACTTCCCTGGTGACATTTAAACTCTACACAGTCCTATTGTGAATGTGACATGAAACTAAGCATTGATAAATAAAGAATGGCAATGAACATAGCACTACAGAATAAAAAAGAAAACAAGTTTATTGCAAAAATTATTTTCTAGGTTCTAAAACAATGTCCAACATTTTAAAATGAAAATTCTATGGTTGGCACAATGATCCCTTAGTAATGAGACAGGCTGCACTAGTACCCATTGGTTTGGCTGAAATACACATGTGGATACCACCCTGACTGAGCAGGATTTTAACACTACATTTTATAAAGATACACAGTTACATTATCAAGACACTTACTGTATTACCTTCTTGAGAATGGTTGGGCAGGTTTTTCCAATTAATTATGAATATGTTGATGGATGCTTGATCTATCCCCCCAAAAATTGCTATTGCATATGAAACATGTTGGATCTGCAGCTGCTCCTGATGCTAAAATTTAACATGTTTTAACAATGCCATGCATTACCAGTATAGGTATAGTACAAATAAGTGATATCTCAAGTTACGGTTGTGTTCAGTGTCTCAATATACAGATTTCTTTTGTTTGACAAATAAGTTACTAATAAAAATTGTGCAGAGTTTTTCTTGCATCTTTGTAGCCATATCTGCCTTGGGTCAATATTCCTTAACTTCATCTTATTAATACCATCTCACCAGAGCAGACAACATTGCTATCCAAATCTGCCTCTTGCTAACGTTTGCTGACCCATTATATTGCATTTTACACATTTTAATGTGAATATTTTGGATATAAAATTAGTTTACATTTGGTTATGAGATTATGTTCATATTGTGGAAACAAACATTTTTATAGCATCATTTCTGATTAGTGAAAACAATTTTCCTTATCTTTTTTCCAGTCATATAAGTATATCCAACCTTCTAACAGAACCCACCTCCATATCAATTTGAACAACCTGTCCACTCCTCTCATAGTGAGTTATTCATTCTCCATGGCAATATCATATATTATAAAAAGAGTAAGTGAAATGGAACCTTCTGATTGGCTCTAAACATTCCACATCCCCTAAATAAATCCTTAAGTAATATACTTGAAGGGCCTTCTTACATGAGTAGTGCTTTATAAATAACATGATCCTACCTGAAAATAATTTTATTTTTAGAACACTGGCTTCTATTAATGCTCCCATTAACACTGACATCTTGCTAACTTTTGCTGACCCATTATATTGCATTGTATACATTTTAGGCAGAAGGAACTAGAAGGGGACATGATCAGATCTGTTACAGTACAGTAGCTTCTTCTTCTTGTTTTTACATTGTTTCTTGTGGATTATACTTGGTAGAAGGTTATTTCTTTTCTTTCTTACTAGTTCTAAGGGGCTAGCAGGGTATTGTTTGGGGCTGCTGGAATTTTGAAACCTGTTTTGGTAGCTATAAGTGGACTCATTTGTTTGATGTTTCACTGTGTAGCAGGCTGCATTTGTAGAGGCCTATTTCTTCTGATTTAAAATCTATTTGGTGTGATTTAACTGGGGCTGTTTCTTTGAATTGGAGACCTATGTCTTCTAACTTCAGGCCTATTTTGATGTGTTGTTGCTAAAGCTGTTTGAATTGGAGTCATGTTTCTTTTGGTAGCAAACCTATTTTGGGGGCTTTGAGTAGAATTGTGATTAATTTTTGCTGGCTTCACTAGCTGCAAAGTTTAGTGCAGAGTGGGGGAAGAGTGCTAATGGTCTGGCCAGCTCTCACTCAGCTAGGGAGGCAGAGCTGAATCAGGTGTGGTGTCAGTTGCTTTGGCTTCTCAGAAGGAACTAGAAGGGGACAGGATCAGATCTGTTACACTATAGTGGCTTCTTCATCTTCTTCTTGTTTTTACATTGTTATTTGTGGATTCTACTTGGTAGAAGGTTATTTCTTTTCTTTCTTACTACTTCTAAGGGGCTAGTAGGGTATTATTTGGGGCTGTTGGAATTTTGAAACCTATTTTGGTAGCTATAAGTGGGCTCATTTGTTTGATGTTTCACTGTGTAGCAGGATGCATTTGTAAAGGTCTATTTCTTCTGATTTAAAACCTATTTGGTATGATTTAACTGGGGCTGTTTCTTTGAATTAGAGACCTATATCTTCTAATTTCAGGCTTATTTTGATGTGTTGTTGGTGAAGCTGTTTGAATTAGAGTCCTGTTTCTTTTGGTAGCAAACCTATTTTGGGGGCTTTGAGTAGAATTGTGATTAATTTTTGCTGGCTTCACTAGCTGCAAAGTTTAGTACAGAGTGGGGAAAGGGTGCAAATGGTCAGACCAGGGGCCTCAGCTACCTGATTGTTTCTGGAAGACTTGGGCTGGTCCCACCCCCAACCCCTCACCCCACCTGCCCCAGGTCCATTATTTCCTTTATACCAGGGGTTCTGACAACATTTCCTCAAATGGGCAAAGGATATGCACCTGTCATAGGAGAAGAAGACATCCAGGAAAGGAACAGCAGCAAGTGAAGAGGTGACTGCTATCTCAGTGGAAGGGAAGTAACAGCAAATCTAGAAGCTTTCATTTTCACTTCTTTGCATTGCTATTGCTTGGGGAAAAGGAGGAGCAGGAGTTTGAAGACGGTTGTGAAATAGCTACTTCAAGTCTCTTTCTGAGTGTGGATAGGAAGGATAGGAATATAAAAAGCAGTTGTTCAATCTTTCTAAACGTGTACAACAAAGGGGGTAAGGAAAATTAAGAAAATAATGTTTTGCACTGATAGAGGGGGAGAGAGGAGACTTGGGGGAGTGTTTGATATCCTGAATCTGGAAGGGTGGGGGTTATGGGTGGCAATGACAGCAATGGGTAGGGTGGTAGGCTGCATTAACTGCGGTGCAACAACCTTTCTAAAAATTGCCTGGAGTGTGGGAGGATGTTTAGTGTGCAACTCTATAGAGAAACTTAGAAAGTCAATTGAGGGTCTGCAGGAGGAACTAAGACAGGCAAGGCAGACTGGGGGTGGGTTTAGCCCAATACCGGAGAGAGGAAGAAGGGGAGATGAGGGAGGGTGATTTAAGCCAACAGTGGTGAGGAAAGGGTCAGAAGAAGGGAAGCAGAGACAAAGGGGCCCTGGCCAGGAAGAACAATTGCTGGGGAAACCAGGTCAGGAGATAAAAGACAAATGGAAGGAGGAGCTAGGGACTTGTGAGGGGAGATGAAGAAGTGGCAAAAGTCATGGAGTGGAAAGGAGAGAACAGGTTACTATGAAGAGAGAGGGAGCGGGCATTTGTGAATGGTCTTCAGAAAATAGTTTTGTATTGCTAGAGAGGAAGAAGGTGGAGGAGGCAAATGATGAAATTAGAAGAGTAATTGATAAATGCCTGGACCAAACCAGAGCGAGGGGAAGTTCTGCTGGGAGAATTGAAACAGGAGCAAAAAGGGGAAATAATATGAAAGAGGAAGAAGAGGAGATGGAAATGAGAGAGGGATATGAATGGAAGCAAGCAGGGAGTAAAAGTGGTGGAATCTTAGTGCTGGGGGACTCAATACTAAGAGGAGTCAGGTGGGGTAGCAAGGGGGGAGAGGCATAGTCGCATTTGGGTGAAGACCATGCCAGGAATGACAGCAGAAAGGGTGGGACAATCTGTTCTGAAATATGCTAGAAGGGGTAGGGACAAGCCTCATTTAATTATACATCTTGGGATGAACAACTTGGCTGACAAGACAGTAGATATAGTACAGAGGAGGTTTGAGGAACTAGCACAATTATGTAAGGGGCAGGAAGATCAGTAACTTTTTCAGAGATACTTCCAGTGCCCAAGGCAAGCACAACAGGAACACTGAGAATAGAGGAATTTAATGGATGGCTAAGAACCTGGTGTTGTGCTAAAGGGTATGGGCTTTTGGGGTGTGGGGAGGGACCTGGAAGGACAGACTACACTTGAGTGAGGAGGGAAAGAAAATGCCAAAATGGAGGATGGAGGAGTACATAGAGGAAGTTGAGAATTTAAACTAGGAGTGGGGGGTGGCAATTGGGCAAGAGATATGCAGAGACCACAGGTTGGGAAACCATATGAGCTTACCCCCCATAACAGTGGCAAAGGACGAATGGCAAGTACTATTGGTGATGCTAGTAAAGGAGGGCAGGATGGGAGGGGGGAAGGGTGGAAGGTGGTTACCCTTAATGCTAGGAGCCTTGGGAAGAAAACTGTAGAGTTACAGATGCTCATGGCAGAGGGAGAGGTGGACATTGCAGCCATCACAGAAACGTGGGCCACCCAATACAATGACTGGGACCTGTCTGTACCAGGGTACAGTTTATTTTGTAGGGACAGGGTGATTGGGAAAGGAGGGGGTGGCACTATATGTGAGGGAAGGACTGAAGTGTGTAAGTGAGGAAGGGGAGGAGGGTAGTACAGAGTCACTTTGGATGCAAATCCAGGATTCCAAGAATAGGATTCTTAGAATGGGAGTGGTGTACAGGCCACCATCTCAGACAGAAAAGTTAGACAGGGAACTAGCGGGACAGATCAGGAGGACCTGCGAGAAGGGTAGTGTGGTGATTGTGGGGGAATTAAACATGCCAGGAGTGGACTGGAGTACCCCAACAACCAGTAACAGAAGGGAGAAGGTACTGCTGGATGCCTTCCAGGACAGCTTCCTGCTGCAAATGGTCAGTGAACCAACCAGGTTAGCGAATACCCTTGACCTTGTGCTGGCAAATGGGGACTTTGTGAGAGAACTTACAGTGGAGAAACCATTGTCAGGGAGTGACCACCACTCAGTATGGCTCACATTGGATATGGGCAAGGAAGGAGTGGAATCTGGCACAGGAATGCTGGACTTCGGGAGGGCCGACTTTGGGATGGTTGGGGGAAGTGGTAAAAGGGTACCTGGCCAGAATTCAATCTAGTATGGACACTAACCAGAGGTGGGAGCTCATAAAGCTGGGGATAATAGAGGCAACCAAAACCTGCTGCAAGGCCCAGAGCAAGAAGGCTAGGGCTAAGAAACCAAGCTGGTTGAGCAAGGAGGTCATGGAAAGGTAAGGAGGAAAAGAGCTGCCTTTAGGAAGTACAAGAAAACAGGGAGGGGGAGGACAGGGAGGAGTACTTGACAGAATCGAAGGAGGTGACAAGGGCAGTAGGGGAGCCAAAGCATCTACGAAACTCAGGCTGGCACACATGGCATTAAGAAGGGGAAGAAGTTCTAAAATGGGTCCGTGCACTGTACAAACTACCCTCGGCTAGAGTAACATGTAATGGAGTGATATCTAACCTCTTCCCATTCCGTTCAGGCACGAGACAGGGATGCCCTTGTCTCCTATTCTTTTCAATCTATATCTTGAACCTTTAATATGGTGGTTAGTTAATTGCCCTAAAGTTCAAGGCGTCTCTGTGCTAAACCATGAAATTAAGGTCTCTGCTTATGCTGATGATCTAATTCTTCAGCTTTCTCATCCTACCTTATCAATCCCCCCAATGCTAGAGATTATAAAAGAGTATAGCACCTTTTCAAATTATAAATTAAATGTAGATAAAACAGTTGTCTTTCCCCTTAATTATAAACTAACAAAACAAGAAATCCAAACCCTAGGTTTGTCTTGGGAAGCACAATCTTTGAAATATCTAGGTATCACTACTACTAAGCACTACTAAGCACTACTGAAGGAGAGATTGGTGGAACATCTGGTTGTCAATGGACTACAGGACCCAAGGCAGCATGGTTTCACCAGGGGGAGGTCATGTCAGATCAACCTCATTGAATTTTTTGACTGGGTGACTAGGGAGGTGGATCAGGGGAGGGCAGTGGACATGGCCTATCTGGACTTCAGCAAGGCCTTTGACACTGTGCCACATAGAAGACTATTACACAAACTGGGGAATATGGGTGTGGGCAGGACAGTTGTGGTGGGTAGGTAACTGGCTGGGTGGCAGGACACAGAGGTGGTGGTAATGGCTGTCACTCCACAGAGGGAAGAGTGACCAGTGGGGTACCAGGGATCAGTGCTGGGACCGGTCCTATTCAACATCTTCATCAGTGACATTGCACAGGATATAGAAGGCAGAATTTCACTGTTCGCTGATGACACAAAGCTCTGTAACAGAGTAGACACACCAGAGGGTGTAGACAGAATGAGAAGGACCTGCAGAAACTTGAAGAATGGTCAAGGGTTTGGCAGTTGAAATTCAATGCAAGAAGTGCAAGATAATGCATATGGGGCACAAACCCTGGCACAATATATCAGTTGGGGGGTGAGATAGCACCAACAAGCAGGAAAGGGATCTTGGGGTTGTCATCTCTGATGACCTCAAGGTAGGGAAACAGTGTGACAAGGCATCAGGTAAAGCAAATAGGATGCTGGGATGTATAGGCAGGGCATCACCAGCAGGAAAAGGGAGAATCATAATTCAGCTATACAAGACACTAGTGAGCCCACCTGAATTACAGTGTACAGTTCTGGAACCACCATACCTACGTAAGGACATAGACAGGGTAGAGAAGGTTCAGAGGAGGGAACAAAGATGATGCATGGGTTGCATCACAAATCCTATGAAGACAGGTTGAAGGAACTGAACATGTACTCCCTGGAGGAGAGGAGGAGAGGGGATATGATAGAGACATACAAGTATCTTACAGGGAGGAACAGGGTGCAGGAAAACACTATTTTAAGCGAAAAAGATATTTCAGGACTAGAGGGCATGGGATGAAGTTGGAGGGAGGACGATTCAGAGGAAACATGAGAAAGAATTTCTTCACAGAACGGGTGATGGACAAGTGGAACACCCTGCCAGAGGAAGTGGTGGGGGCTGAAACAATCACGGGATTTAAGAATGCATGGGATAGACATAAAGGAATTCTAGAGGTCAGGGGTAAGGGGAAATTGACTTCTAGGAAAACAAACTGAACTTACAAGCTCAAATGGGCAGACTAGGTGGGCCATAGGCCCTTATCTGCCGACACTGTCTATGTATCTATGTATCTATGTATCATGCTCTCAAGAAATCCAACTCTTTTCCAAAAGAAAAATCTGGATTCTTTATTAATTACAATTACTCAGGACTTTAAAAGGTGGTCCCTTCTCCCTATTTCACTTTGGGGCAGAATCAACATTGTCAAAATGAATGTTTTTCCTTGTCTCCTTTATCCGCTCAATCTTTTAAATGTATGGCTTCCTCGCTCATGGTTCAAAAAAGTACACGGTATCATTGTAGATTTCATTTGGGATAATAAAAGACCCCGACTGGCCTTCCACAAACTGGCAGTGTCTAAAGCAAAGGGTGGCCTCCGTCTTCCACATTTAGGGTTCTATTACTGGGCATGTCATGCCAGCAAATATCTTAGATGGCTTGGGATGGGAGCTCCTGGAACATCATCCCCTTATACCCCACTCTGGCTTAAAATTGAATCTGATCTAATTAGACTGTATGGCTTTTCTCCTTCCATGCTTTTATTTACCAAGGTCAAACATCTTCCAATACCACTTCATTCTACCCCGATTGCCGTTTCTGTCAAAGTGCATTCCCAACTGTGTGCCTTTTTGAAGTATGACCACTGCACAGATCTGACACAACCATTAATGGGAAACCCCAACCTTAAAATCCCTGGTAAAGTTCTTTCCACCCATTGGCTGTGACACCTCTCTAATTCTACTCTCTCCTGCTTTTTAGATGGAAGAACAGGGTCCTGGTTAACTTCACCTGAGATTTTAGCTAAGTTTAACATCCCAAATTCCTATATCTTTAAAATGTATCAACTATGTCACCTGTTGATAAAAACCATGGGGGTAACCCCCCTCCCTCCATAAATCCACCTTTTATCACAGGAATGGTACCTCTCGTTGGCCTTCAACATGCAGTGTCCAGACTGTTCAATATCCTCTTAGACTGGATTTATCCAGACCATCTGGGTCCTTTGAACTACTGGGCACCTCTTCTCCCTGAGATACCTATAAACTGGCCTGTTTTATGGCAGGGATGCCTTAAGTTCATCATGCAGGACAGACTCAGACTAATGCAAATTCCACATATTGCACAACCTATATTATTCACCACAAAAGTTGGCTACATATGGTATAGTCTCTTCCTCCACTTGCACCAGATGTGCACAGGACGAAGGTAACCTACTTCATATCTTTTGGACCTGTCCCAAAATATCCACCCTCTTGGAACTTATCAAAGAGAGAGCTGACCCCCTTTTAGGCCTCAATGAGTTATTTTCCCCTAGGATTTGTCTCCTGGGCGATTTCTCCGGGATCCCAGTTCTTGCTCGGAAGTTCCACATGGCCTTAATATCCATGTCAGTTAAAAAACTAGTATTAAAGCATTGAAAGGATAGTGAAAATATCTCCTATACTGAATGGCTAAGAGAATTACTAGCTAATCTTAGAACAGAGAGATCTATAGCTAGTCTCTGGAATACTACAACTAAATTTAATAAAATATGGGTCCCTCTGCAAACTCTTTACTCCCTATAATCTGTCTAATTTTGTACGCCCAACTATTAATGCTGGTGATATATGCTTGTTCATTCCGTGCACGATTTAGGGAAGGGGTGATCTTTGGGGGGAAGGGTTGGGGGGACGGATGCCCCAATCTGTTTGTTATGCTTTGTTGATACTTTTCATTATCCATGGTGTATTGTCCTTGGTATGTATAAAAAGTTAATAAATTTTGAATTGAAAAAAGAAGGGGGAGAAGGACTTCTTTAAGTACATCAGTGAGAAAAGGAGCTGTAAGGACTACATAGTAAGGATTAAGAAGGAGGGGGGTTGGGTGGAAGCAGGGTGCGATAAGGCAGAAGCACTAAATGAGTACTTCTGCTCAGTATTTACTAAAGAGAAGAGGGGTTGACACCCAAGGGGAGAAATGGCAGAAACGGGGGTGACAGATGGGGAAATCATGGAGGTCAGAGTTCGGGAGGATTTGAAAGCACTGAGGGTGGACAAGGCACCAGGCCCAGATGGCATCCACCCCAGGGTACTGAAGGAGCTGGCAGAGGTCCTTGCAGGACCTTTGGTAGACCTATTTAATGCCTCACTACATTCGGGGTATGTACCTCAGGACTGGAGGATGGCTCATGTGGTGCCCCTCCACAAGAGTGGTCCCAAGGATGAACCGGGAAACTACAGACCAGTGAGGCTCACATCCATCATGAGTAAGCTAATGGAGACTATCCTGAAGGAGAGGCTGGTGGCCCTCCTAGAGGCCAAAGGACTACAGGACAGCAGACAGCATGGCTTCATATGGGGCAGATCCTGCCAAACCAACCTGGTGGAGTTCTATGACTGGGTAACTAGGCAACTGGACAGGGGCCATGCAGTGAATGTCCTGTATCTAGACTTCAGTAAGGCATTTGACTCAGTCACGCATGGAAGGCTGGGAAGTAAGTTAGTAGGCACAGGGGTGGGTGCAAAGCTGGTGAGCTGGGTAGGAACTGGCTTCAGGAAAGGCAACAGAGGGTGGTGGTGAGTGGGGAGCTCTCACACCCAAGGGTAGTGATGAGTGATGTTCCACATGACTCGGTGTTGGGACCAGTGTTGTTTGGGACATTCATTGCAGACATATCATTGGACATCAATAGCAAGATCAGTCTGTTTGCTGATGATATCAAGGTAGGAGCAGTGGTGGATGACCTAGGGGGATGGCAGGGGTTGCAGGATGATCTGGTAAAGATTGAAACCTGGTCAGGCATCTGGCAACTGGGGTTTAATGCCAAAAAGTGCAAGGTGCTGCATTTTCAGATGAAGAACCCAAGGAGGATTTACCAGCTGGCGAAGTGCAGCTAGCCCAGTCAGAGGAGGAAAATGATCTGGGGTGTTCATTACAGGGTTAATGAACAACTCAGCACAATATAGGAAGGCAGCTGCAAAGGCCAACAAAATGCTGGGTTGTATTGCAAGGGGTATATCCTCGAGGAGGGAGGAGATGATTTTGCCACTGTATAGGTCATTAGTTAGACAGCACCTGGAGTACTGCGTGCAGTATTGGCACCCGTATCTGAAGAGGGACATTAAGTTACTGGAGGGGGTGCAGTGCAGGGTGACAAAGATGATCAAGGAGCTAGGGGACTTGTCGTATAAGAGGAGGCTCAGTGAGCTAAACATGTACTCACTGGAGGAGAGGAGGGACAGAGGGAACATGATTGAAACCTTTAAGTACATGAAAGGAATAAACAAGACAGGTACAGAGGGGCTATTCAAAGTAAGAGAGGAGAGGGACACCAGGGGGTCATGATATGAGACTGGAGGGAGGAAGGTTCAGGAGGGAGATGAGGAGACACTTTTTTACAGAGAGGGTGGTGGCTGGCTGGAATGCTTTACCTGCAGAAGTGGTATCCAGTAGAACAGTGGACTGCTTCAAAAGGGGATGGGACAGGACAAGGGGGAGGGTTAATGAAGGGGAAGGATGGAAGGGAGGGGCAGCTTCAGGATAAGGGGTGCTAGCTGCACATTTGAGCAGACTTGATAGACCTTTAGACCTTTATCTGCTGGCAAATTTCATATGTTTGTAATCATTAGCAATAAATGCAGTATATAAATAAATAAAAAATACCATCACTTTATTACTTCTAAATGTAAGAAGCTGTGGCTGGGTATGAGGGTAGATAGATACAGTCCCACAGCTATGGTCTGACAGCTGTGCCAAGCTACTGACTCTTTTCAGGAGTTTGCAGTGGGGGAGGTTTTAACAAAGGTTACCAGTTGCTCTTAATACCTTTACATGTGAGGAGCAAACAAACACTGCTGCCAGATGTGATCTGTTCCTAAATGTAGAATGGTCTACAGGTATTATAAGTATGAGTATAGCATGGTCACCATTCTTGTAACTGTCTCTTTGGTGATGTCATGATATCCCTACATCACCACCTTGGCACCAGTACTGTGGAGGGCAACTTTTTTTTATCATTATGTTTTTTAACTGTTCTTTCCAGTAAACAGTTCAACAGCTCCTCTGGGCTATTAGGCACTACAGCAGCTGACTCTGAAGGCAAATGATCAGTCATTCTGTGGCCAGTGATCGTGCAGACAAAAACAAGCACTCTAGCAAGCAAGTTCATGAATGAGCTTTCACTGACATCTCAGAAACATGCCGCACAGCATGGCAAATAGACGGTTTAAAAAAAATTCCCTGTAGATATAAATAAATATTGTATTTCCATCAATGGACTTATTTGCTTAGTGGAGCATCATTTAGTTCTCTTTTTATTTACATCGTAACCTGTAATTATCATGTGGACACTTTCTGGTGTGTTTTTGCCTTTGTACTTCTTAAAATGTTGAATAAAGATTAAAAACAATATATATATATATATATATATATATATATATATATATATATATATATATATATATATACACATACATACATACATACACACATACTAGTAATAAGCTACTCCCAGGAATTATGTTAATGTTTTGTTAACCATCCTCTACCCATTTTACCTGTGGCACTCAGCTGTGCTTCATGCCACATCATGACTCAAGGGCAATTAACAAAACATTATTATGAAATGGGTAGAAAAAATGCTGGCTCCTGATTGGCCAAGAGCAGCTTTCAGCTGGGCCGTTATCCCAGCACAATGGCCCTGCCAAAAGTAAAATGTTTAAAAAAGGCATAAAATTTGCTAAAAATTACCCATTTCATAATCACAATAAGGCACTCCAGGGTGTGTGTTATGGTGGGCTATCGGCCATTCTCAGGTGGTAGAAGCACTCGGCTACACCTCGTGCTTCAACCCACCTGAGGTTGGCCATTATCCCACCATAAAACACCCCCTATCATGCCTTATTGCTTAATTATGTATTGTATGATACTCCTACCTACTAACAAGAACATAATTTCAATGCTTTGATTATCAATAATTGTTTCCTTCTGTCATTGTTTGTACTAGATCTGACATTTATAGATGCTCTTATGATTAATTATGAAATAGGTTAAAAGAATGCTGAATCCTGATTTGCTGAGGGGTACTTTCAGCCAGACTGTTATCTAGAGATGTGTGAAATCCACGAATTGTGTTACATGAAATATTTCACAAAATTTGCGCATTTTGCTAAATATTTACCGGTGTGAAATGTGAAATTCTGCCAGTGGAATCACAAATTTCGTCCACAGAATTGCAAATTTCGCCTGAGAAATGTGGAGTTTCACCCTCAAGTGGCAGAATTTTGCCACTCTCAGGCAAAATTCCACTGCTCGCAGGCAAAATTCTGCATTTTGCGAGTGAAATTTGCGATTTCACAAGTGGAATTTTGCACCTCATACCCATGAAGTTTGTCAGTCAAATCTGCAAATTTCATAAAATGTTTTGCCTGGTGAAATTTGCAATTGTGCCAGAATTTCACGGGTGAAATTTTATTTTACTGCATCGCTACTGTTATCCCAGCACAACTGTACAGCTGAAAGTAACCTTCACCCAGTCAGGACTCGGCACCTTTACTATAGTAATCCACCTCTCAATCAGGAAAAAGGACCACAACTAAAATGGTGGCATAGCTACCTTTGTTAAGAGTCCTGACTCAACAGGGACACGTTGGGATGATCTGCTGTCCTCCACATTACAGCTGTTAATAACAGAAACAAACTGTTTTTTACCTTAGCCACCCAACATGGCTAGAATTGAAATTCCCAGGTAGTACACAGCTCCTCCCACTGCTCGCTATGACGTGCTCACTTACTCCCTGCAACGTTATTCTCTCAACCCAAGAAGCTGCTGGTGGAGAGTCCTGTTGCCACTCTGCTATTGCTTGCTCACTCCCAGCAATATCACTGTCCCAGTCTGAATGGAACTCACTCCGTCTCATCAAGACTGTCTGCACTGATCATTGTGGCTTCACGAAACACTCACACTGAAGATTCAAATGCATCCTACTCTGCCCTGAGCTGATGCCATGCTACAATGTGAAGCCACTGCTTACCCTTACTCGCACTGAAAAAAAGTTGCTTAAATGCAGCATTGTCACCACCTACTGGCAAGACGGTTGCAATATAATGCCCAAATTCTGATTCTTTTCTTTTTAAACATTTATTGAATATTTTTAATCTTTTTTGCTAAATAAAATAGTATAGATTTGATTCATTTTTTTATTACTTAGGAACCCATTTCATAATTACAATAAGGCACTCCAAGGGGTGTGTTGTGGTGGGCTAACTGCCCTTCTCATGTGGTGGAAGCACTCAGCTTCACCTCACGCTTAAACCCACCCGAGGTAGGCCTTTATCCTGCCATAACACACCCATTGTTGTGCCTTATTGCTTAAATTTGGTGCTAGCAGTATAGCCTACAAATCAGAGTAACAAGCTGTGAATGAGATCGCTACATCTAGCATACCTGGATTTGATTCCCACAGCCTCCACTTGCATATTGTGTGACCCTCGGCAAATCACTTAACCTCACCCGTGCTCCCTGGTTGCTCCTGAAAACAAGAGTTGTGCCTAGTGGGTCTTCCCCATCGGAAAAGAAAAAACAATAGATAGATAGATAGATAGGTAGACAGATAGATAAAACTGAACCTCTTTAAGCCTCACATTTCTTTCCAAATACAGCTGTGCCTCTTCATTCAATAAAACCAAACAACTTCAGCAAATAGTCCAACAGAGCCCCAAAGCTCAAACAAATGTATCGGCTTCCACTGGCTGAACCATAAACTTGAGACATAAACCTCCACTCTGATGAACATAACGCCTTAAAGAGCCCTGGACATCACAGGAAAACACTGGAAAAGAAGGTTCAGTATGTTACATGAAATATACTGGTATTTCCTTAGTACACTAATAAGGAAGTGAATATTATAAACAGAGGCAGTGCCCGGAAAAGAAGTCTGGGTTAC
Source organism: Neoceratodus forsteri (assembly GCA_016271365.2). Taxonomy (NCBI): domain Eukaryota; kingdom Metazoa; phylum Chordata; order Ceratodontiformes; family Ceratodontidae; genus Neoceratodus; species Neoceratodus forsteri. The sequence continues at coordinate 88,347,310 of CM057459.1, forward strand.
AAATCTTTTTCACTATAAGGAAGAGCGATCACAGTGATCTTGGCAACGGGTTAGCCACAATTGCATTAGTTACCAAGATGGCTACTGCATCCGTCATGTAGTTTATGAGAGTGCGGGACAGAGATAATGTGATTAGAGGTAGATGGCATTGCTTATCATAATGAAGGTTAAAAATGTTAAGTCCTGTAAGTCATTACTGAAGTTCTAGAAACAGGATCAGGATATGAAAAGGACACTGGCACCATTGGAACAACTTTGAAACAATATAATATTTAGATACTATTCAGGTTATATGTCTTACATGTCATATACAGTGGCATCCCCCAGGATGAAACGTAATTCTACAGCATTTTGCAGCGCTCTGCAGAATGCTGCAGAAGACCTACTGAATAAAGCAATGTAATTTCAATGGTAATTAGTCCCCTTTGTCAGTCAGGAAAATGTGACTCTGCCAGGATGAAGTGAATGCCACAGTTTCCTGCATGACAAAGGGGACTGATTGCCATTGAAATTACATTGCTTTATTCAGTAGGTCTGCTGCAGCATACTGCAGAGTCATTAAAAGTGTGTTTCATCCTGGGGGAAGCCACGGTGTATATATATTCATTGCAACAAACTTCGCTAATGCATCAGTTAGGGTTAAACTGAGAAAAGTGGGGAAATGAGATGTTAGGGTAGAGTCCCTAAGCCCCCCACCACCCATCCTCCACAGACCGACAGACACCAGGGTGTGCCATGGAGTTGTGAGGCCCAGCTCTCAGCCCACTCCATGTGTAAACAGGTTGACATGCTACAGTAAAGAAGAATGGGGTAAGAGTTAGGCCTCATGACCCCATGGCACACCCCGGCATCTGTCGGTCTGTGGAGGATAGGTGGTGGGGTGGTAGAGGGGTTAGGGGCTCTTCCCTAACATCTAATTTCCCCACTTTTGTCAGTTTAACCCTAACTGAAGCACTAACAAAGTTTTTTGCAATGAATTTCCTTACTTTTGGAAAAAGTGTAATATAACTAGTAAATAGCATGTGTTGGTGGGAGCTTGGGGCTCAACCAAGCTGCTCATTTCTGCATAATGATATGCGACTGTGGGAGCACAGGCCCTCCAGGCTCTGTGCTCCCTCTTACACATAACTACAGAGCCATACAGCAGCCCTATAGGGTAAAGAACCCTTGCAACACTAATTTGCCAATATCTTAGCAACCGTAGCAGCTATGAAAAAAATTCAAGTGTCGTAATCAAGACGACACCTAGACATGAGATAAGGTGACAAAATCCATATTTCACATCGTTTACAAGATACGGGCACTGAAAAGACACCCTTGGAACCCTTGCAACATGTTTTTGCTAATATCTCTGTAACTGTAGCAAGTAGGAAAAAAAATCCATTACTGGTGTAATCTATGATTTTCAAACTTGTTGCTACAGCTGTTGGCAGTGAAAAATCCATATCTCGCTTTGTTTTTGAGATACAGGCACTGAAAGGCATCATGGATGCCTCAATGTTATCCTATGGGACATTTCTCAACTTCAGAGTGCTGTACCTTTGGGCCTGTTAAATGTTTGGATACCAATCCACTAAAAGGCACATCTATGGGACCAGGGCTTCCCACCCTGCAAATTTCATCCCAAAAGTCTCAACCGTTTTGTTGCAGGAGGATGGCAAAGATTTGCAGTTTTTGTACAAAGTACTTTCGCAAATTGCAAAAGTTTCGCAAAAACAGCATGGCACTTTCGTGATTTGCGAAAGTGTCATGGCCATTTCTTTCTCAATTTGTGAAAGTACAGGGGCCTCGAGTTTTAAAACTGCATTTCTGGGGGGTTTTACTCTCCATAAGATAGGGCTGGCATCCTCTGGACCGACTAGGTAAAAAAAAACAGTCAATGTTTACCTAGGGGGTCCCAAATTTAAACGTCTGGCACTTTTCTCTCTCACTAACTGAAAACAAGATGGTGGCAGCATGAAAGTAAAAAGGCCATTTGTGACAGTAAAATGTACTGACGGCAGCTTTTGTGAGACGCATATATTTTTTTCCTATTGACTATAATGAGAAACTTGTTTTTTGAATAACTTTTGAATGGATTAATATTTTTCTACCAAATATTCAAAAGGCACATCAGTGACCCAGACTGCATCTTCCCTGAAGATTTCAGACCAAATGGACAAATCATGTGGGCTGTGGGCATGCACAAAGAAACAAGCAAAAAGTCCTTTTGTTTGCATTTTTGGGTGTTCTGCAGCTCCGCAACTGTACATCAGACCATAACGCAACTTGTGACAGTATGTGGCATTATAGTTCCAACCCTAAATCCTCACCCTTCCCAAGTAGCAAAAGGACAAGCCCACACAACCAACCACAGATATCCATCATCAAGTAAGACAAGCAACATATAACTGTTACACAAATGTAATGGCATTGATCTGCTACCTTCCTGGATTTCTATGTGCAGCTGCATAAGGATAGACCCCACAGGGTCATGTGCTTATGCAGCCAATGTGTGTGCATGTCATACAGCATGTTCTGTAGACAGAAGGCTCCATGGGACCTGCACTTCTGTAGAAAGAGATAGTAATGCATAATGTGCAAGGTACGTCACTAGATAACATGATCCTCTGCTGCATGGTTTTCTGTATGCAGCTGCATAATTATAAAGCTGCTACTATCTTAAACAATTCTTATATCCACGGTTGAAACCATGACACCCACATTGTAACAATACTTCTTTCTGTGTAGCATCAGGCTCCACAGGGGCTTGCACTTCTGCAGGCACAAGTAGGTGTGTATGTCTTACACCTGTGGCTGAAAATGTAAAGAGAGTACTGTTGCAATTTTGGTATCATGGATATTGTGGCTCCCATGCTTCTGCATCAAGAGGTCAGTGTGTTACACCTGTGGCTGCAGAAGTATAAACCTGTCAAGTGTGTGTATGTCTGACAATATGCATGAGTACCTGAGGCTACAGAAGAGTTGGCCCCTTTCAGGTATGTACTTCTGCAGACAAAAGAAGTTTTGTAATTTCGGTATCATGGAGTTATATCTGTGGCTGCAGGAGCCTGTGCTTCTGCACACAAAAGCACTGTTCTGAATTTGAGTACTGTGGATTTCTGTCTGGAGTAAGGAGTGAGTACATCTTGCACTGTACTTGCCACAGATAGAAATCCATGATGGTATCACATCAGTGCTACTCCATTTGTGTCATCTAGAAACAGTTGTATGTTGTTTGTCTTACCTGATGATGGCTGCTTGGGGTTGGTTGTGTGGGCTTGTCCTTTTACTGCTTGAGGGTGGGGAGTTAGGATTGGAAACCCTAAGGCCACATTTCCCTACTTGTGTTGCTTTAAGCTGAACCCTAACTAGTGCATTAACACAGTTTTTTTGCAATAATTCCTTTCTTTTTGAGAAGGTGGAATTGTATCCTCATTCATGCAGGTCCCAGCACATCCATCTGGCTGCAGAAGTGAAAGGGCCCTCTGGGCCCTATGCTTCCAGCATCTGTAGATGCAGACAAGGAGGGCCCTTTGGGATCTGCACCAAAAGTGGAGTCCATCAGGCTGCAGATGCACAGGACCCTCTGGACCCTGCAATTTCATGCAGTTATAGATGCTGACACACAGGGCCCTCTGGGACATGTGCCACCTGAGGAGTCCATGTGGGCATGGAAGCACAGTGCCTTCTAGACCTTGCACTTCCACATTGCTACAGATGCATGTATGCAAGAGTCCATCTGGGTACAGAAGGGGCCCTGCGCTTATGTGCAGTTTCAGATGCACCTTTTCAACCATGTGTCACGTATGTTCTCACAATGGTTCATAAGGTAGGGTCATAAAAAGCACATTGAAAATTTGGTTTGAAATCTTCAAAAACAGTACCGCACAGTTATAAGCAAATGTCTTCATTCTTTCAATATAACGTCTTTTTTTGTGAGCCCATATTTCTGTTTCATGAGCCAGCATTTTTGTTTTGTGAGGGTCATGAAAGACGATAGTTGGATCACGAACCAAGATGTCTTGTCATGAAACAAAGTTCTAAAAAAAAACTAAGTCTAAAATCTTGTTTCTTGAGCCCATCTTCTTGTTTCGTGAGATTTTTGTGAACTGATGAAACAAGATGTCTTCTTATGAATAATATTCTGAAAAAAAGCTAAGTCCAAAATCCTGTTTTGTGAGCCCACCTCTTTGTTTCATGACATTTTCATGAGCTCACAAAGCAAGATGCCTGCTCATAAAATGAGATTCTGAAAAATCTCCATCTTGTTTTGTGAGGCCACATTCTTGTTTTTTGAGATGTTCATGAGCCCACAAAACAAGATGTATTCTCACGGAACCAGATTCTAAAAAAATTCCCTAAGTTCAAAATCTTCTTGCATGATCCCACTTTCTTCTTTTGTAAAATTTCCATTTGTTCATGAAATAAGATATCTGTTCACAAAACATGAATCTTATAAAAAAAAAACTAAGTCCAAAATCTTGTTTAGCAAGCTGAAATTCTTGTTTTATGACAACCTATTCCTGTTTTGTGAGCCTCACGAAACAAGAAAATCAGCTCATGAATTAAGCCTTGCTAAGGATTTTAAGGATGTCCCAAAGACATTTTGGGGTCATTTTCCAAAAAAATGAAGTCCTTAATTGAGATAAACAGGTCCCATTTATCTAGATTAATGTGTTTGTGTCTCTCCAGGGTATCACTTTTATGATTTTTCAAAAACGATTTAAAAAAAAAAAACAGAAACAAGATGGCTGTCAGACAAAACAAGAATTTTTTTCTCATGAAACAGGAATGCTACCTCATAAAACAAGAATGTTCTTTAATGAACAGGAATTATTGTTTGGTATCAAGCATCTATCTTAAAAACCTTACTTAGCATTTTCAGAACCATAATTTCAAACACTTATAACTTTGAAATGGATTAATATTTTTTTTCACCAAAGCAATGAAAGGTACCATTCCATGGAAAGACCGTTCTACCCTTAAAATTTCAGAGCAAAATTCTAAACTGTTTGGACTGTGGCTGAGAGCAAAAAAACAACAAAAGCCCCTGATGCTTCCTCTTTTTGTACTATCAGGATCTTGGAATCTGCACATCAAACTGGAACAAAACTTACTAAATCAAGAGAGCTTGCCCTCCAGACTGTGAGGCGTGCAGCTATTAAGAAGCAGCATTAGGGGTTAACATCAAACACCCTACTCAACCCTAACTATAAGGTGCTACCACATCCATATATATCTTTGAAAAAAAAATCCATGTCAATGCACCAGTCAGAGTTCAGATTAAAGTGATAAAAATAGGGAAATGTGGTATTAAGGCGTCCAACCCTAACTGTCCACCCACCCCATTAGCAGCAAAAGAAAGAAAAAAATATGTTTTTGTCTATCCTGAGTCTTGGTGAATCATGGGTGGGGTTTTTCTTGGGGTTCTCAACCCTAATGCTCAGCCCATTTCCCAAGCAAATAAGTTCAAATGTGATCTGTTTTCTTCAGGCAGGGCCCACATGTTGTTTGCAGCATGTGGGGAAATATAGTTCTGTATGTTTAAAGAGTATATCAGAATGGGATGAGCATTAGGGTTGAGCTCCCCAAGAAAAAGTCCACCCCTGATTTGCCAAGACTCAGGACAGTCAAACTCATAATAATTTTTCCATTTGCTGCCTTGGGGTGGGCCGGGGAGTTAGGGTTGGAAACACTAACACCACATTTTCCTACTTTTATTGCTTTAATCTGAACCCTAACTGGTGAATTAACACATTTTTTTCTAAGAATTTCCTTTCTTTTTGAGATAGTAGAATCATATCCTTATTCATGCAGATCTCTTTAGGCCCTGTACTGTCTTGCCTCCAGGAAAGCAATTTACAGTATCTGCTTTGTTGTAACTGCTTATTATGAGGCTCGCTTCAAAGAAAACAATATTTTGTGTGCCTCTTAACTACCTGCTGTTGAGTGTATATGGGTAAAAATGTTTTTTTAGTCATAAGTCAGTAAATTTTTGTCAGTTTAGTTTAAAAGTTGCTATGCTTGCAGTCCAAAGTGAGGTACATCATCAGTGCATTTTTGATGATGGTCAGACTTTAATTGTAGATTTGGAACCATGGTGAAGTTTGGAAGTAATTTTGGGGCACAGTGCTTATCCCATGAATTTTGGGGGCTATTATTTGTTAGTTTTTTTATATATACAGATTGTTCCTTAACTCCAAATATTGGTGGAGTTATGGCTTGTTAAAGTTACAATGTTATCCCATCGGAATTCTCATTTTTTATTTTGTATGTTTTTTTATGTCTATTTTCAGTTGGTATTTTTTATAAAGACTTAGTCTTGTAGTACTCACAGAGACCTTTCTTTTGATATATAGATTGTCCCTTAACTCCAAAGACTGCTGGAGTTACATCCTGTTAACGCTGCAATGCTATCCTATAGGAATTTTCATTTTTAAACAGGGGGGTATTATGTGTTAGTCTTTTAGTACTCACTAAGACCTTTTTTAATAAATAGATTGTCCTTTAACTGCACATATTGACAGAATTATGGGTTGTTATATTTGCAATGTTATCCTATGGGAATTTTCATTTTTTTATATTTTTATATGGCTCTTAATTTTTTTGGGGGGGGTATTATGAGTTAGTCTTACAGTACTCAGTGAGACCTTTTTTCATATACAGATTTTCCCTTACCTCCCAATATTGATGGAGTTGTGCCCTGTTAAAGTTGAAATGTGCAAAAAAAAACTAAGTCAAAATTCTTCTTTTGTATGAACTCATCTTCTTTTGTGAGATTTTCATGAGCTCACAAAAGAAGATGCCTTCATAAGAAAGAAGAATGTGAAAAAAACTAAGTTTAAATTCTTCTTTTGTGAGAATCAACCTTCTTTCATGAGATTTGCAGATGAGAATGGTAGCCAAAAGGAACAAGTTCAAGAGACCATTATGGTTCTGAGAAAGAGTGAGGGAAGTAGTGCGGTTCAAGAAAAAGAGCTTCTCCAGGTACAAAGAAAAGAAGGTGGAAGAAGAATGGGGATAATTTGTACTGTGAAATAAGGAGGCAAAGAAGGTGGTTAGGGAAGCAAAAACAAATACAGAGCTGCATATTGCAGAGGTTGGTCATGGACCGAGAAAAACATTTCTTCCGATATGTTAGGGAAAAATGGAAGAAAGGAGGGGGACTCATTAGGCTATCTGAGGAGGCAGGATGACAGAGGAGGAGTTGCTAAAGGTTGCCATCCTAAATGATTATATTTTTCTCTATCTTCACTAGGAAGAATGTCACGCCCTTGGCAGACAGTAGCATCAAAGTGTCTGCAAAGTGAGTCCTGGAGATGAAGCAGTCAGTATTTGCAAGTGAAAGTGTCTGGAAAAGGCTAGGATCCCTAAAGGTAGATAAGGCACTGGGACTGGATGGGGTGCAACCGAGGGTACCCATATAACTGGCAGTGGAACTGTCAGAATCCCTTGTACAACAATTCAATAACTCATTACAGACAGGGCTAGTTTCAAAGAACTGGAGGGTAGTGTATGTAGTTCAGCTCCTTAAGAGGTGGATGAGGAACAAGTACTGTAGTGAACTACAGACCTGTCAGTCTTACCTCTGTTGTAAGGAGGCTGATGCAGTCACTGTTCAAGATAACCTCATGGACTACTTGGACAGCAATGGTCTCCAGGATGCTAAACAGCTCAGGTTTGTGGCTGGAAGGTTTCGTCAGACTAATCTAATAGTTTTCTTTGACTGGGTGATGAGGGCATTGGATAGGGGCCATGCACCAGATTTACTGTACTTCATGTTCAGCAAGGCTTTCAACTAAGTGGCTCACAGATGCTTGCTGAATAAGATGGAAGATGTGGGTGCAGCTAGGAACATATTAAGATGGGTAGATAACTGACTAAAGGGGAGACAGTGGAGGGTTATGATAAACTGGGTCAAATCAGAAGAGAAGGAGGTTATAAGTGGGGTACCACAGGGATATAACCTGGGCCTGGTCCTCTTCAATATGTTCATCAGGGATACTGGAGAAGGAACAGGGCAGGGCAGGGCAGGTTGTGTCTCTTTGCAGATGACTCTAAGCTCTGTGGGAGAGTGGTTAGCGACAAAAGAATCAGGGAAATTTCAGCCTGATCTGCAAAGGGTAGAAATGTGGTCTAAAGTTTGGCAGTTGAAATTGAATGCCAAAAAATTTCAAAGTGGTTACACTTAGGGAACAAGAAACCCAGGACAGAGTACTGGATAGGTGGGGGTAAGACATAGCACTATGACTGAGGAACAGGACCTAGGATTTATCATCAGTGACACTGTCAAACAATCCAACCACTGCAAAAAGGTTTGTAGTAAGGTAAACATGATGCTGGGGTGCATCGGGGGGGTACCGACAGCACAAGGAAAGAGGTAATAGTACCCCTTTATAGATCTCTGGTGAGGCTCCACCTGAAGTAGTGTGTCCAGTTCTGGAATCCTAACCTCAGGAAAGATAAGGACTGGCTGGAGATGATGCAGCAAAGGTTGACAAAGATGATTCAGGACCAACACAGCTGATCTTACAAGGAGTGCCTCAAGTCACTGAACATGTACTTGCTGGAGACCAGAAGGGAGAGGGTTGATATGATAGGGACCTTCAAGTTCCTGAAAGTAATAAACAAGGTGAACTGCATGGGATTATTTAGCATGAGTAACAGTTCAAGGTCACAAGGGCATGAGTGGAAACTGATGAGAAGGAGGTTCAGGAAGGACAAGAGGAAGTATTATTTTACAAAAAGGGTGGTGGAACCATGGAACAATGTTACTGGCCAGGGTGCTGGGTATTAAAACCACTAATGGCTTCAAGTGCAGTTGGGACAGAGTGAAGGGAATAGTGGTAACTTGGGTAGACAGAAACTTGAAGGTGAAAATGGGGGAGGATGGGAAAGCTAGGATCCCAGATGGACATTAGGTCCCAGGATAAGAATGGAACCACAAGCAGGCTGGATGGAACAGTGGTCTTTCTTATGCTGTCATTATCAGTGTTTCTATGTTTCTATAGTTTCTGTAATTCTTACCTTTACAGTATTCCTGTACTGCAAAGGACACTTACATGAAAACAGGATCTCTGCCATATCTGCACTGAGTGCTTGTCTTCACTGACATAACAGTTATGTTTATGACAACACCATTGTTGCTGTGGAGATCATTACAATATATAATGAACAGGATGACGATGTCAGATGTAGGCAAGCAGCAATATTAAATAATGTCTAGGGATCAGTGATCTTGTTTTCATATATTTATCCCAGTAATAAAGACAAGCATTTGTCAATGCTGAACATTCACTTGCCGCACCATGGCTATTGTAGAAACCTGTGGGGGGTCAGAGGAGTGAGGACCAGGAACAGAGAGTTCAGTGCTGGTGGGTGGCAGGAACCACCAATAAAGAAAGCTGCATGGTGGCTAATGTAGAAGGTCAGGGGTTCAAAGAGTGAGGACCGGGGAGAGAGAGAGCAGTGGGTGGCAGGATCCACCAATAATGAAAGTCGCACTATTGCTAATTTTGAAGTGGGGAAGTCAGAGGAGCAAGGGCTGGGGAGAGAGAGAGTGTGGCGGGCGACAGGAGCTGCCAATAAGGAAAGCCGCACCGTGGCTAATGAAGAAGCCTGCAGGGGTCAAAGAGCAAGGACCAAGGAGACAGAGTGCGGTGGGCAGCAGGAGAAAGCTGTAGCTGTAACTCCAGCCATGTGCATTAGTGTGAACTGTAATGTGCATAGCCAGAGTTACGGCTATAGAGAGAAATGAAGCGCTCTCTCTTTGGAGCGGTTCATTTCTTTCAAGTAGAAGACATGCCACATCAGCAAGAAAAACTACTGTCATGACCAGAGTGCATGGTCATTGGTGTACACTGCTAAGCCCATTGTAGTTTCAGCTGTAATTGGCTCAGCAGTGATACACCTCCACAATGCCATCAGTACCAAGACATTCCTCGTGCAAGCACAAGTGAATGCAAAAAGGAGATAAAAAATAAAAGACAGTATTTGAAATATAAATTCAATTGTGTCTAAATCTTGCTTTTATGCAATGACTTATCCCTGCCCAGTTAGCACAGTTTCCTCCATGACCACAGCACTAAGATGGCCTTTCTCTGAATGGCCATTGGTAACATATCAGACAGTAAATAGGTCTCCTTTACTGTCATTATGCTACTACTATTACTGCTGTATCTATGACACACCTTCTATACAAGCACACCATCCAGAATAACTGTCTTGACAGCTCTGTAGATACTATATGTTCAGTATTTATCTGTCTTAAATACTCTCCTGTCTCACAAATTGTCTTTACTTTGTCACTGAAAATGACCAATCCTTGCAAACTAAGTTTTTCTACTATTAGGGTTCCTTAAAATGCCATTCTTGGATATCTACTGTTAGAGGTGGGCAAAGGCAAGAAATTTTGCTTCACAAAGTTCCACAACTCCAGGAAGCATGAAGTGACATACTACATAGCTCTTCACCTGATGAATTGCTCACTTCACTAGGTGATGAACTACACATAGAGAAATCTTGCCGGTGAAGTGCCACTGTATGTACTTCTTTGCCTGGCAAAGTGGGCACTTCACCAGGTGAAGAGGCATTTCACTAGCAAAGTTCCACTATGTGTAGGTTTTTAATAAGGTTTTTAAAGTAAAAAAAACTAGCCCCCACCCACACTCTCCTACTGTCCACCATCCTCTCACCACCCTGACAATATAAAACTATTTTCCCTGCCCTGTCACCCTATAATGTCCTACTGCCCTCCTCTTCCAGTCAAGGGAAGTTGCTTAACAAAATAAGTTGAACCCATTTCCTGTCCACTCCCATTGGTGCAACAATCCTCCAGCCCATCTTACCTACAACCTGCAACAGTAGTGATGCAGCAGGGGCTCTATGCCTAATACTATTCGGTTTGGTAGGTGGGGCAAGATGTTGGCAGCACTGCAGTGGTAGATAATTTTGCTTTCCCTGTGGTTTAAGGAACTTTGCTGGGACTGAGAGAGAGAGAGGGTGCTAGAGAGTGCCTAGTGGGAAAATACTTGTAAATGTTTGTGGGCAGTGCGAGGAGGGTGAGCAAAAGAAGAGCATGTGTAAGGATGATTTTCATAATTTAAAACCCTTTTTTTTAAAAAAAGAAAAAACTTCACCTGGTGAAGTTGTGTGAAGTTGTGAAAACTGCATCACTACATGTTGGGCAAATTTCTTAACTTTGCAAACTTCAGTGGTGAAGTTTTAATCAGAAACATTTTGCCTACTATTGTCACTTGAATTATGTAGCCAAATTTCTCAGTTTAACCCTCAGTGACACCTCTTTGCTGGCAAGACTGAACTCTACAGCTCTTTTAACTATTTAGCAATAACTCCTTATACACTGTTTTCTTTCTCACCTTTAGAGTACCTTATTACTGCAGCTCCTGGCACAAAGTTACTCGCTAAACATTTCCAAATTAGATGTCCTGATACGAAACATGAAACATTTTTTTTTTTTTAAGAACAAAAAGGTTGCACTGGGATGGGGTGCATGGATAAAAATAAGCATGCAGTTCAGACATGCAGGGGTTGTCTGAACTACATTTGTATTCTTTCTTTGCATGGATTTAAACCACAAGACCTATTTAAGAAACCTTATTTTCTTTATTGACCCTGAATTAGCATTTGCTCCTAAGATAGGAAATTACCTCTACCACATAACACAACTTTTTCTTTGTGACCTGTACCAAACCTATTTTGACAACTTCTCTGTTCAAACCTTTACTGTATCTATACTGATTGACCCTTTCACCTTGACTACAGCAATTTCCTTTCTTTTGCCTTCTGAACTGCTTCCTAACTAAATCCAGTGTGTTCAAAAAGCACATGCCCCAATTTCTTTCTAGGAAATCCTGACATGACCATATTACCTCAAATCTTAAATACCTAATACACACTACCTCCCTTTTTGTTTATTGTAAGGATCATTATCCGTATTTTGCTTACTGTATATTTTCACTGCTCTCCAAGTATGGTATGACTTATACCAAGAGTTCTTTGTGCTGGATATTTTACCTAATGCATTGCTGTTTGGTGGTTAAATGTGTACAGTGGTGGCTCCAGGTTCTGTTGGTTACCAGGACACTGGGTGGGCACCACAGTTAGAAGCCAGGGCACATATAGAAACTGCCTCCCCAAGCCAGAAGAAGCACTTCAGGGGAGGATAGCCCTGCTTCTCATGGCTCAGGGATGGATGGCCCTGCTTCTTCTGGCTCAGGGATGGATGGCTCTGCTTCTCCTGGATCAGGGATGGATAGCCCTGCTTCTCCTGGCTCAGGTGGGGATGGCCCTGCTTCTCTTGGCTCTGGCGGGCCGGGGCGAGGTTGGCCCTGCTTCTCCTGGTTCAGGGTTATGTGCATGCTTCTTTTGGCTCTGCCATACACCCCCAAATCAGGAGAAGTAGGGTACTCCTCCCACCCCAGCCAGAAGGAGTGGAGAAGCAGGACCACCCCCACAGGCCAGAAAAAGTAGGGCCATCCCCATCCCAATCAAACCCAGAGCCACAAAAAAGCAGGGCCACCCCTCCAAGCCAGAAGAAGCAGGATCATACCCTTCCCACCCCTAAGCCAGACAGAGCAGGGCCATCCCCCCGAACCACCAGGTGAAGCAACGACATCAAGGACATCCTCCCACCACCAGAAGAAGCAGGGTCATCCAGCCTACCCTTTTCCAGCAGGTATCCACCACCATCAGTCACTCACCTCCTCCCAGCAGTCACAGTGGCAGGGCCAGGACACAGTGTGTTCTCTCCTTTGAGCCCCCTCCCCACAGTGCCCACAGTATACCAACTGAGACAATACCTGCTTACCTCAAGGCAGTAGCACAAGCAGACTCAGGACCCTGTCTGTCTAGGTTCAAATTCTGCAGGCAGGCAGCTTCTCTGCTTGGGCCTCCTCCTCATCCTTGTGTTGTTGCTGCACTGACTGGAGGACTCCAGGGGCTGTTGTTTTGGGCTGGGTGAGGGTCGGGGGGGTGGTCTTTGTCCTGCAGTCTGAGAGTGCAGCACAGATTAGAAAATAAAGATGTACTGCAGCTACTGGCAACTGGGCTGGCTGGGCAGTAGTAGCTATAGCCATCTGTACTGACTGGGCTTAGCTAAGCTGCTGCTACTCACCTCTCTTGTCTCCCTCCTCGCTCCTACAACCAATAGCAGGCTATACAAGCCTGATTCTGTGCTTGCTCTTTGAGACTTGGGTCTTGGAAGGATTGTTGGGAGGGAGTCATTGCCATCGGCAGGCAAAGGCACAGTTTTGTCTGGCAGTATACTCAATGAGCAAGAAAGACCAGCAGTCTACCACATGCTGGAGGGGATGATAGTCTGGTGGGGGCCCGGCCCCAGGGATTCAGCTTCGGCCTGGCCCTATATTGGATGTCCATTACCATAAAGCCTTCTTCAAAACGTTATATGCATGTCCAAAGGTTGGAAGAATGGTCAAATGAATGGCAGCTCAGATTCAATGCAAAGAAGTGCAAGGTAATGCACCTGGGAAACAAAAACCCAGGGGAAGAGTACACAATGGGGAGTGAGATACTGACAACAGTAAAAATGGAAAGGGACCTGGGGGTAATTATATCAGATGACCTAAAGGTGGGCAAGCAATGTGAGAAGGCAGTAAGGAGGGCTGGGGGATACTGGGATGCATAAGGAGAGACATCAATAGTAGAAAACAGGAAGTTGTTATCCCTCTGTACAGACAGTTAGTGAGACCCCATCTGGAGTACTGTGTGCAGTTCTGGAGACCCCATCTCCGCAAAGACATAGACAGAGTGGAGGCTGTCCAGAGGAGAGCAACCAAAATGGTGCAGGGTCTGCACCAGAAGACATACAAAGAAAGACTAAACGAGCTTAATACGTATACCCTTGAGGAAAGAAGGAAGAGAGGGGACATGATAGAAATTTTCAAGTACCTCAAGGGAATCAACAAAGTCCAAGAGGGTAGCATCTTTCAGAAAAAGAGATGTGCAAGAACAAGGGGGCACAATTTGAAGATAGAGGGGGGATGGCTCAGAGGTAATGTGAGGAAGTATTTTTTCATGGAGAGGGTTGTGGATGCATGGAACAGCCTCCCTGAGGAGGCTGTGGAGTCAAGAACAGTGGGGAAATTCAAGAATGCATGGGACAGACATAAGGCAGTCCTAGTGGGGGGTAGGAGGAAGTAAGTTGTTGGTTAACTAGGATCTGCAGCTTATCTGTTATGTAGGAAAAATGGGCAGACTAGGTGGGCCAAGCAGTCCTTATCTGCCATCAAATTCTATGTTTTAAAGGGTTACCCTGCATAAATATCTATCTATCTATATATTAGAGGCAAAAAACTCCGTTTAATGCATCAGTTAGGGTTGTTCCACAGTGACAAAAGTAGGAAATTCAATGTTAGGGTTGAAACCCCCTTTACCCTCAGCCCACCCCCAAAATATAATTGGGGTGCGCATTAGGGTCATCGGCCCTAAGTGTCACCCCATCACATGTGGAAAGAAGCTGAGGAATAGGAGAATGGGGTGACAGTTAGGACCGATGACCCCAATGACACCCCGATTCCATTTGGGGGGTGGGCTGGAGGGGTGCAAAGGGGGTTTCAACCCTAACATTGAATTTCCTCACTTTTGTCGCTGTGGAACAACCCTAACTGATGCATTAAACAGAGTTTTTTGCCTCTAATTTCCCTTCTTTTTGAGAATGATAATGAGAAATAGTGAATGTAATGTGGCGGCAGGAGCAGGCCCCATGCTCCCGTCATGTAATGCAGCGGCGGGAGTGTGGGGCCCTGTGGGCCCTGTGCTCCCGCCACGTGATGTCTTGTCACATACTAACATTGTGCCTGCAAACACAAATCATAATGCGCATGGTGACGCAAAGCGAAACAGAAAGAGAAACAGTACTGTAGACAGAAATGTTAAAAACAACGCAAACGAAACCGCAAATGAAAACGCAAAGGGTAACACACATGGTGGCGTAAACGTGAACGGTAAGTGAAACGGGTATGGAACTGCAAGCAGAAACAGTAATGGTAACAGTAGTGTAAGTGCACAGGCTGGTTTTACCCAAGAGCTGTATAGAGAAAGACAGTGAGTACAAAGAATGTATGCAAAATAATGACTCTCGAACACAAAAATGAGGACTTGGAATAGTAAATTGCTTATATCTCAGTAACCGTATGGCACAGAAAAAAAATTTAAAAGTCATATGAATTATCACTTTCCTGGCTAGTTTTATACTTCAGGGTTTTGACAAAAGTCCATCTCATACCGTTTACCGAATCACCGGGCCCTGAAAAGCGGCAAGCATGTAATGTTATCCTAGGGAAAAACAGACGTTCAGACTGCCATAACGTTGCCTCCTGTAATATTTTTTCACCAAACCACTGAAAGGCACATCTGTGGGATGTTGCCTGTGCTTTCTGCAAAATTTCAGCCCAAAAGACCAAACCGTTATTTTGCAGCAAGGCGTCAAACGATTGCTGCAATGCATCGTACGCCGTAAGGTTATCCTATGGGAAAAAGTGTCAACTTTGGAGTACTGTAACATTGCCACTATGTAATATTTTTTCAACAAAACACTGAAAGTCACATCTGTGAGATGTCGGCTGCATTCCCTCCAAATTTCAGCACAAAACTCCAAACCGTTCTTTTGCAGCAGAGTGCCAAAAAATTGTTGTCATTTTCCCACAGACTAGAAAAGTACTGTCGCAATTTGTGAAAGCTTTAGCAAAAATTTGCGACACTTTCATGAGCATGAAAGTACTTTGCAAAAGTACTTTTTCCAGAAATTTGAAAAACATATTTCTGGGGTGTTTTGCCCCAAAATAAAGACATGGCTAGCATCCTCAGGGTCCGACTAGGTGAATACAAAAAGAATTAGGTTGCTAGAGGGTCCCAAATTTAAATGCCAAGCATTTTTCTGATCACTAACTGAAAACAAGATGGTGGATTTGTGAAAGTAAGAGGGCCATTTGTGAAAGTAAAAATGCATTTGCGACACTGTCAAACTTTTTGTTAACTTTTCCCATTAACTTATAATGGGAAATTGTTTTTTGAATAACTTTTGAACACGTTTAATATTTTTTCATGAAATCTTTGAAAGGCACATTGGGGACCGGGCCACCGTTCTCTGAAGATTTTGGGCGTCAGCACAAAACCGTGCGACCTGTAGGCGACCAGAGAATTCCAGAAAGCGTAAACGCACACACAGATCACACTTAATAACTCCACAGTCAGATATCCGACCAGCAATGAAACTTGGCAGATCCCAAGGCATATGGGTTTTGATCATGTATTCCAAATTTCAGGCAAATCCATTAAATGGTTGCAAAGTTATTAAGGTGCAAAATTTGGGGTTTAACATGTAAATGGCTCCTCAGCCCTAACTATGGTAGCACTACCGTGTTACCATAATATATATACATATATATATATATATATATATATATTTTTTTTAAATAACTCAGCTTTATTAAAGCAATTACATCCCATAGTAAATAGGAAAATAATTCAATCAATGAAAGTGAGAAATCAATAAATCTTCTCAAACACAAACAGGAAAATTAATGAACATGCTTGTACATATTACAATAAACCAAATCATTAATATTATGCATGTGTGTCCCTTATTCCCTCCTCCAGGTATTCTCCTGGGAAGGGGTGTCTAACTATGGTTCATGCCAAATCATAAAACCAACTGATGGTAAAGACCCTCCTGGGGCTATTGAATGAATTTCATGGTGTTCACATGACATAAGTCTCTACAATACCACAGAAGGGTCATTTAGTATAAAGTACAGTCCTCGATCTCTATAAATGTCCCATTAATGTGATTATCCTACAATTGCCAAAACTGCAGAAAACATTCCCTCCAGAGGCTGAGATCCACTGTTAGTTTCTGTGACACTCAAATGTCTAATCACCTTCCTTCTCCAGGAAGTTAACTGTGGTGTCTCATCAAACAACTAATTTTAGTGCTCCACATTTCAATGCAACACTTAGCAGAATCTGTGCCAGGTGATATCTTCTTTTGATTTTTGGCAGTTTATTGAGTAAGTGGAGTACTATAGCTGTAAGGGTAAAATGTATTAGTGAGCATAACACTTTTAGTATTTCTGTATGATGCCCCCCCAGTATGTACAAAACCTTGGGCAGCTCCAAAACTATGACACTGAGAGACTATTCAATCACAGAGACTCCAACATCTATCTCGGCCTGTCATGCCAAAGTTCATAGGTTTTGCTTGCTGTTCTGATATATCTGATCAGCACTCACCAAACAAAAACTCCTACCAGGAGGGTGAAGCAGAGAACATTCCAGCTGCTCTGCAGGTGAGTTTTCCAAGCAGCAGCTGGTATGGTCATTCCTGCTCTTGCTCCCACTTCCCCCATAACTCTTCCGTTGGGGGGTATGCTGTATGACTAGGGACTTGATACATTTCAGATGTGTTATGATCTAGTCTGCAGGGCCATCCCTCAGTAGAAAAAAAAATCCTCCAGTGGTGTGGGAGCTCTCTAAAGCTGCTGAAGATGATCCCCAGTCTCTAAGAAATTGGTAACCTGGAGATGCCTTAAAAACTTGGAGTGAAGGAGTTAAAAGTGTCTTGTATTGGGGTTAAAGACAGCATTCATCCCTATCCTACACCTTGTAGGAAATCAACTTAGCCCATTGTCTTTCAACCTTCTGAAACCCTGATGTTGGGATGGGGAGGAAGCTCAAAAAGATCAGATCAGTGTCATGGGCCTCACCCTGAAGGGGTTTCAGTCTTAGTAGAGAACTGCTTTTGAATTGTGTGTGTGTGTGAAACCAAGGGATTCTGCACTCCAGTCAGGGAAGCTGGGCATATAGTGGGAGTAAATAATATTGCATCATCAGCCACAACATTCTTTGTGTCGTACCGCTATGAGTCTTTTCTATGCCTGGCCCAGGTCATCAGTGATGCAGCCTGGGCTGCTAAGTAATATTTGCATAAAGTCAGTATTGCCATCCCCCCCTTTCCCCAGGTCACAGGGAGCCATCAAAGTTCATTTATTTATTGAATTTTGGTAACTGAGTAGGCAAATTGAGACCAGAGGTCCACTTTTCAGGTGTAACCTGGAAATAATTACAGGCATAATATACAAACAGTAGAAGTACTAAAACATACAGTTAACAAGCATTTGTCAATGCAGAATGTTTGCTTGCTGGTATTGGCATTGGTAGTGTAGATGTTACAGAGCTGCATAATGGAAATGGCAGTGAAGTATTGCACTGAAGCCAACCCCACCACCACCGTGCAGAGAGTGACAGGCATTGGGGCATGCCTTTGGATCATCAGGCATAACGGCCATGCCATTTCACCACACCCTACCCTGCAGACACTGACAAGTGTCATGGTGTGCCTTGGGGTCTTTGGCCCTTATACGCACCCCATTGCGTCAGGAAATACAGTGAGATGGGTGCGGTATAGGAGAATAGGGTGAACTTTGGGGCCGAAGAGTCCAAGGCATACCTCGATGCCTCTCACTGGCTGCAGGGTGTGGAATGGTATGAGCATTACAGGCAAGAATCCCAAGTCACAGCCCTGATGCCTGTCATTCTCTACAGAGTGGGGCGTTATGGTTGGTAACCCTAACACCTCAGGCATTCGTTGGTATTTTCACTCCAAATTTTCAACATGTTTTTTTTTGTGATCCCCACCTCATGAACAGTGGCAATATCAGTTTGTTAGCGGAAAGCTGCTTATGCACAGCGACTACGGCATTTAGCACCACAGGTGCAAAAACACATTCCAAACAGGATGTGAAAAATGACAGCTGTACTGTTCATGGGGAGGCGTAAAAAATGGCAATGTTGCAAATCTGCAGTAAAAATATTAAAAAAACTGGTGAAGTCACGAGCATGCATAGAAACTGTGCAACGCACACCCGTAATGGAATTAGTTTGAGGATTTTTTACAGCAGATTGTCAACACAGGCATTTTGGGACCTCCGATCATGAACAGTGTCACTGTGATTTTCTTTATCTGTCCTGAACAATGATTCCCTACAGCGACCACGCATCTCTGCGCTGAAAGTGTGAAAACACATTTCGGCCATGTTGTGAAAAATGACAGCTGTACTGTTCATAAGGAAGTGTGGAAATATGCCACTGGTGAAAATCTGGACTGAAAATATTACAAAGTCATGAACTTACGAGGGTGCGTGGAAAATGCGCAATGCTCACTTGTAACACAGTCATTTTAAGGAATTTTTTTCACCAAATTTTCAACATAGCCATTTTAAGACCTCTGCTCATGAACAGTGCCACTGTGATTTTCTTAATGTGTCCCACACATTGACTTCGCGCACCGACTGCGCCATTGCACGCTACATGGGCGGAAACATGTTTTGGACAAGATGTGAAAAACGACAGCTATACTGCTCATAAGGAAGTGTAATAAAATGTCAATGTTGAAAATCTGGAGTTAAAATTATTGAAAATTATAAACCTATGGATGCATGAGAACTTCAAGCGCAGCATCCATCGTAAACAGTCATTTTTAGGAATTTTTTCACAAACTTTTCAACATAGCCATTTTAAGACCTCTGCTCATTAACAGTTCACTGTGATTTTCTTAATGTGTCCCATACATTGATTTCACACACCGACTGCGCCATTGTGCGCTATATGGGTGGAAACACATTTTGGGCAAGATGTGAAAAATGACAGCTGTACTGCTCATAAGGAGGTGTGGTAAAATGGCAATGTTGAAAATCTGGAGTGAAAATATTGAAAATTCGCGAACTTACGAGCGTGCATAGGAACTGCACAAGCACACTCGTAAAACAGTCATTTTTAGGAATTTTTCCACCAAATTTTCAACATAGGCTTTTTGAGAGCCCACCTTATGAACAGTGGCAGTGTCATTTCATTACTTAGTCCCGAAAGGTGATTTCGTGCAGTGACTGTGAAATCACCCTTTGTGCCCGATTAACGCCACGACAGTGAGAGCATTCATAAGAAGGGGTCCCAAAAACCCTATGTTGAAAATTTGGTGCAAAAATTCCAAAAAATGCCTGAGATATGCAGCAAAGTTAAAAAAACGTATCTATCCCATTATACAGCTTACGGCATTTCCTCAGTTCGCGGTCGGCTTTGAAAATTGGAAGCGTGTTCCCGGTCCACGAGGTCGTCGTGCTGGAGTCGGAGTAAGTAGTAGAAGTGGGGAGGGGGTGCACGTGGGTGGGGGCAGAGACTGTGAGGACGTTTTCAGTTTCAGGTTTAGTTTTTTTAAATAGCGGCAGCGGGGCGTTTGCCACTCTGGGGTGGGCTCCCAGCATGCTGGGACGGCTGGGGGCGGCTGGAGCCGGCGAGGGGTTGGGCACCCCGTGGCGATGTATGTTGCCCGCTGGGGTGGGCTCCCAGCATGGCACCCTGTACTCTGGGGGTGGAACCAGTGGAGCCGACAGAAGTTGGGCACCCCGTCGGCTACTTATCGATGTGGCCACGCTTGGGGTGGGCACCCAGCGTGGCATATGGGAACACTGTTTTGGGGCGCGCGGCACAGCCGACGGGGGATTGGGCACCCTGTCGGCTACACAGTGTGCGTGGGGCGAGAGCACGCAGTATGCATGCGCGTGTGTGTGTGTGTGTGTGTGTGTGTGTGTGGGGAGCATGCATGAGCAGGCGATATCTTATCACTGCTCACGGAGCGTAGCTCCCCTTTCAACTGTACGCCACTGCATTTTGGAGCTGTCATAGACAGCTCGAGCAGGCATTGGAGAACTGCGGCCGCGCCTGCAAACACTCTGACTGAATTGGAAGAGGGCTGCCACACCTCTGAAAACTCGGATGATGGCACTATGTTTCTTGCACATGCATGCAAGCAAACATAAAAAGGACTGGATTAACTGCAGGGAAGTATACAGGCAGTAAACGTACAAGGCATACAATTTTTTACTTGAGGTTAGGTTAGCATAATACATACAGTACACAGTGCATCACAGATACATTTCCACATAATATTGAACTACAACTTTGAGCTAGTCACAGCAGCAAACAGAGGAACATTCTCTTGGAACAACAGGAAAGAAGCACTTATGGCAATTGTTCAAAGGTAATAAGTACAGTGAAAGTGTTCCAGTGGAAAGGTCCTCCAGGAAGAGGAGTTCTGCAGCTCTGCTGGTAGAGAATTTCAGTGAGATGTGGCAGAGTTGGCATAGGATATTTTATTCATATTAGTTTTTACCCTGGGTGCCTCAAGCAGATTACAGTTTGAGGGCTTGAGTGAGCGACTCTCAGATTTAAGAACTAATACACCATTGAGACTTGGAGGGGTATGAATTTTATGAAGTTTAAACATCTGGCATAAAAGGGGATACAGCATTCTCCCTTCCAGGGGAAGGCCAGTTTAAGGAGGACAAAATCTCACAGTGATGACTCCTGGGAGGGGCCCCAGATGCAAAGTGACTCATTTTGTTGTATAGTATCTTTAACCTGTTAGTCTCAAAGCTCCTGAGGGACTGAAGTACAGAGGCACCAAATAGCAGCAAGGGGAAGTTCCCCTCTGAATCTTTGGTTTGGTACACCCCTCAAACCTGGAGATAACTTTCCCCAATTTATTCTAGTAGGTAACAGGTATTGCTAATGGGAGTGCCTGATATAAAAAGAGATAGCGGGTGAGAATGTTCATTCCAAAAGTATCAATCTTTCCCAGGACTGACAAGAGCAACAGCCTCCGTTGAGCTCTATCTGCCTGTAGGGTTTAGAAAAGAGGTCTATATTTGACCTAAAACAACTTGTCAAGCTCAGGAGTGACCTGTACCCCTAGGTAGTAAATACGGTTCTGCCTAGCACAAGGAAAAGGAAACAAAGACCTACATTCCACAGTGCAGTGGCCACTACATATCAGGGCTTTGGGATTTCAAATAATTAATCTTGTAACCCAAAAAGTTGTCAAATTGATGTAATATGTTGACCAGTTCAGGGACAGAAAATGAGATACTGGAGAGAAAAAAAATTGAATCATCTGCTCACAATGATATTTTGTGTTTTTGACCTTGTAACTGAGTACCCAATATTGGGGATGTTGACATACCACCTGTGCCAGTGGTTATAAGTTGATGGCAAAAGTAAAGGGGAGAGGGGACACTCTATCATGTTTCTCTCTCCAAGGGAAATCTCTGAGAGAGAGAGGGCCATTAACTTTATCTACTGCCTCTAGGTTACTATATATGCCTCAATACTGTGAATAAATTTAGGGCTGCACTGAAATGAATGTGGAGTATAATTTAAGAACTGGCAATGAACCCTATCAAATGCTTTCTCTACATCCATTGATACTGCCCATTGAAGCTGTGAGTTTGAATTCTGCACCGAAAAGGTATTAAAGAGGAATCTAATATTATCTCAAAACAGCTGACCTTTATAAAGCCCGTTTGATCCAGGTTTACTAAGAATGAGTTATGCTGTTGTATCCTATATGCCAAAATGCCTGTCAATATTTTCAAGTTCCCAAGGCTACAGCTACTGGATGGATGGTATCAAACTGTCCACATCCAATGAGGAGAAGGATCTGGGGGTGCTGGTGACTGGGGAACTAAACCACTTAGCCCAGTGTAGGAAGGCAGCAGCTAGGGCTAACAGGATACTAGGGTGCATAGCAAGGGGGACTACATCCAGATGTAGTGAAGCCATATTGCCCCTGTACAGGTCTCGTACTGCATGCAGTTCTGGCACCTGTACTTGAAAAGGGATATCAAACTACTGCAGTGCAGCAAAGAGCAACAAAGATGATCCAGGGGTTGGGGGATAGAACTTATGAGGAAAGACTAAAAGAGCTCAACATGTATACCCTGAAGGATAGAAGAGAGAGAGAGGGGACATGATAGAGACCTTCAAGTACCTGAAGGGGATGAACAGAGTAGGCTTCCAGGGTGGGTTCACTTTCCAGAATGGAAGAGATACCAGAGGGCACTCCCTGAAGTTAAAGGGGGACAAATTCAGGAGGGAAAGGAGGAGGCACTACTTCACTGAAAGAGTGGTAATGGGGTTGAATGCACTGCCTGAGCAACTCGTATCAGTGCAGACTGTGGGGTGCTTCAAGAGGGGTTGGGACAAATTCAAGGGAAAGTACATACCGGGGCAGTTGGGGAGGGAAGAGTTAATGGGGGGGGCAGCTGCACTCTAATGGACTGAAGTGCTGCACACTCGAGCAGACTAGATAGACCATATGACCTGTATCTGCTGGCAATTTCGTATGTTCGTAAGTTAGCACACAGTAAGGAAATATGTCTATAAGAGTTGCCTTCTGTGGGATCCTTGCCTGACTTTGGAAGAACCGCAATTTGTACTTGCCGTCACGAAGTTGGACATGCTCCTCTGTTCAAGATTTAGTTATATACCTGTGTTAGTAGGGGAGTGACTCTGACTAGCATGGTTTCATAATACTGCTTTTTTTAATCATGCACTGATGTCCACTTTATCATCCTGGCTGCTACCACCTATCCTGTAGCAGGATAGCTCACAGCCCCAAAACTCCCATCTCCAGCTGGGTTATCCCATAGCTTATCCTCCGTGGCATGGCTGAAAGGTGAAGGGATTGACCTGCCAGTGTAATTGAACTCTCTTTCAGTGTGGAAGGGAGTAAAGGGGCCTGCCATACCTCGGCTGTTATCCTGTGTCCAGGAGGTATTTCTTTCCTTTTCTCCCTAGGAGCATGAGCAATAAGCTCAAAGCATGTGTGCATCCTCAAGCAAATTGGTACCAAGTTCTGCACTGCAGGCCCAGGCAACTTGACCTCGACTGGAACATGCCCCAGGGTTACCCAGGTGGCAGAATTGCAACCAGTTCTGAAATCTCCCACTCTCTGAGGAGATGAGCATCCCATGGAATGCTCAGTCTTCCCTGTACCAGCCTTCTGAAGATCTGAGCTTGGGGAACAAACCCGGATCACCAGAGCCATGACTGGCAATGTTACTGCAGCACAGCTGGGCCAACATGCCTAAAACAGAAGTATGTGAAATATTTCATTAACAGTTGCTTTCCTTGCTCTACCCTCTGTGGTTAAGTTCCATTCTGTCTCAGGTCTGTTAACTTACTTTACTCCTCCATACTCTGCTCATCAGGCATCTTGCCAACCATTACTCACTTCCACCCAGCTTAGCACTCATGTTGACTGAGTTTTCAGATTGTCTGTTGCAACCCTCCTTTAAAGAACAGTGTGGTCATTTTTAATGCCCTCAAAATAGTTACTGTCCCTTCTAGTTATTACTGTCCCCATTAAACCGGGCCTGCTGTGTCCATCCATGTTTTGGCAGCTTACCTTCTGTACCACTGTATGACATATCGCTTATACATTCTCACACATAAAAAGGTCAGGCTAGTCTAGTGGTGTGAAGACAGCACATGGCAATGCTACCGGGCAGACAAGGATCTGCATGCTGTCCCTGAATTTTCTTACAAGAACTGGCTGAGGGTATCACAGAGGTGTGGTCCACTGCTCCCAGGTGGAAGATACAGGCTGCTTTGCATTCATATACACCAGCTGGACAGTCATATGATGATTATGTAACATGAGTAAATCCATGAAATCAGTGCTGTGGAAGATGCATACGTGTTGGAATGCATGCTCAACAGGAGAGTATTTTACGTTTGTTCCATCTATTGCTGTTATGTAGAATATGAAACGGACAGCTTGAATAAAGCATTAAAAATATTTACGGTTACTAAGATTCCTTCACTAGAGCCGAAACAGAAGCATACTGATGCTTGGCAGCTAGGGAATGTGAGGAAAGGGGAGTACATTGTCCTGTTCTCCCAGCAGTCCCTAAGGTCAGGCCAGGAGCTGCATGGCTTGTTAAGCATTAGCCCCTCTAGATGCTGAGGAGCTGCCTGTCACTGTCACTACTGTATGTCAGTTGGAGAAGGGGACACACTCGACTCATGCAGTCCAGTGACTGGGTTTTAAGTGCTTCAGGGTAATTATATTTCATGTCATTTAACTTTATTCAGCAATATAACCATTTAGAAAGAACATTCATTTGCAAGGGTGGCCTGTCTAATGTGAACTTCAAGGCTCAGATTTTCAAAAGACGAGACTTGCCCCAAGCCCCCCAGGTGTGTCAAAGATATGGTGCACTGGGCTCGCAGCAGCATAGAGGGATTTTGCATCCTTTGTGTCAAACTGATGCTGGCTAGGCCATCTTTTTGTGGTCTAGCTTGCGTCATTGGTAAGCACCCCAAACACAGATCCTGCAGCCAAACTCTGCCATGAGCTGCGGTAAAGCAGGCAGACTGTTGCAACTGTGTAAGAGATTGTAAAATTGGGTGCAGTTTCAGCAATCGGGAATGCTGCAGCTGTGGCGATGTAAGGGTTTGATGCAGGCTTTGATGCAAGCTGTGCCTCACCCCTTGAAAATCTGGCCCCAGGTGTCAAACATACAAAGTTTCAAAAAGAAAAATAAACTACATATTGATATAGCATATTAATGCAAGAAATAAAGTGAAAAAAATGCACATGAAAACTGTGTAAAGGGAACAGGGACAGAAAACAGCATTCCCTGCTTAGCTTTGTTAACACGGATGGCACTTTACACTGCACACTTCAGGCAGAACTGTGAAATTTACTTTGGAAAAGTAACCTACAGCAAATTACTCATGCAGTGAAGTAATTATTTACATACTGCTGATAACTGCTTCATATTAAATCTATTACTTATTACTTTAGCATTCCAGAAGTAAATCCATAGGCATGCCACTTGATATTTGCTAATATTTGATGTTCTGATAATGGGAGACTTCAACATGCCAGATACAGATTGGTCAATACCAGCAGGAACATCTGCCAGAACTAGACTCATAGTGGATTCCCTGCAGGGGGAGGGCCTCAAACAACTGGTACAGCAACCCACAAGAGACAGGGCTATCCTAGATCTAGTACTGACTAACAAAGAAGGGATCACAGATCTCCAGGTAGAAGGTCACTTGGGGGCCAGTGACCATCACATGGTATGGTTCAATTTGGCTACTACATCTAAATCATCCCATTCCAAAGCAAAAATATGGGACTTCAGAGGAATGACTTTGATAAGATGGCCAACAGAGTTAAGCTAGCCTGGCAAAAAACACAGGTGAGGAGGTACAGGCAAGTGGGCAAGCATTAAGATACAATACTTGAAGCAACATCCCATTGTGTTAGACAGAAAAGGAAGTGCAAAAGAAGAAGGAAACCACTTTGGTTCTCAAATACAGTAGCAGAAAAGGTCAGAGCCAAAAGGCTGGCCTTCAGAAAATATAAGGAACACAGCGGGATGAAGATGGGAGGCATACCAAACTGCCCTAGGGAAGCAGGTAAGGCAGTAAGGCAGGCAAAGTCCCAAACTGAGGAAACACTAGCACAAACAGTAAAGAAGGTGACAAGACTTTCTATAGATACATTAGTGAAAGGAGAAAGTCCAGAGGGGTATTGCTAAGCTAATGGAGAAAAGGGAGCATGTGAGGAGGAGGACCCTGTAAAGGCATCTATCCTAAATAGATACTTTTGCTCAGTATTTACTGAAGAGAAGGTAGGGCGGGCCCACAGCTCACATCATGGACACAGGGGAGGAGGTGAGCACTACTCCCTTCACAAAAGAAAGGGTCCTACAAGAGCTTGCTAAGCTCAGGTGGATAAGGCAATGGGACCTGATGGCATACATCCCAGGGTACTTAAGGAGCTAAAGGAGGAACTAGCAGAGCCATTAGCAGAATTGTTTAGTGAGTCTCTGAGCACAGGAAGGTCCCAGAAGACTGGAGAAGGGCTCATGTGATCCCCACACAAGAGTGGTAGCAGGGAGGAGGCGGGGAACTACAGACCAGTCAGTCTTACCTCAGTAGTAGGCAAGATTATGGAGGCACTCCTTAAGGAAAGGATAGTGTAACACCTGGAATCCATAGGGGCACAGGATCCAAGACAGCATGGGTTTACAAAAGGAAGGTCCTGTCAAACTAATCTCATAGATTTCTTTGACTGGGTAACCGGAGAGGTGGACCAAGGGGAGCAGTTGATGTAGCCTACCTTGACTTCAGCAAAGCTTTGACACTGTTCACATAGAAGATTGATAAATAAGCTGGGTAGGCTCAGGGTGGGTCAGAAGTTGGTCAACTGGGTGGCAAACTGGTTGACTGGCAGAAAACAGAGAGTGGTGGTAAATGGTATACAGTCAGAAGAGATGCAAGTCACAAGTGGGTACCTCAGGGATCAGTCCTGGGGCCAGTCCTATTCAACATCTTCATTAGTGACCTCGCAGATGGACTAGAGGGTAAGGCTTGTCTGTTTGCAGATGACACCAAGATCTGCAACAGAGTAGATGATCCAGATGGGGTGGGCAGAATGAGAAGAGATCTGGATAAACTAGCAGAATGGTCAGAAGAGTGGCAACTGGGATTTAATGCAAAGAAGTGCAAAAATCAGCACATAGGGAAGAGAAACCCTGAAGCCACTTATAGGCTGGGAGGGAGTTGCTAGCAGTCACAAAGGAAGAAAGAGACTTGGGCATCATCATCACTGATGACCTAAAATCATCAAGCAGACCTCTAAAGAAGCAGTAGGTAAGGCTATAGAGGGTGTTAGGGTGTATTAGTAGGGGTATCACAAGTCGTAGAGGAGGTAATAATCCCTCTGTACAAGACATTAGTTAGAGCCCCATCTGGAGTACTGCGGCAGTATTGGAGGCTACACCTTCACAAGGACATTAACCAAATTGAGGCAGTCCAGAGAAGGGCAACCAAAATGGTGCAGGGACTGCATCAGAAGACATATGAGGACAGATTAACGGAGCTCAATATGTATACCCTTGAGCAAAGGAGGGAGAGGTGATATGATCGAGAATTTAAACACCTTAAGGGCATAAACAAGGTGAAAGAGTCTAACATGTTTAAATATAAGAAAAATAGCAGGACAAGAGGACACAGCATGAGATTAGAGGAGGCCGATTAAGGGGGAATGTGAGGAAATTCTTTTTCACAGAAAGGGTGGTAGATGCATGGAATGGCTTACCACAAGAAGTGGTGGCTATGAATACAGTGCAGGGCTTCAAACAGGCATGGGATAGGCATAAGGGAGCAATACAAATGACTATGAATAGATAGGTCACTGACAGAGCAAAGGCCGATGGCACATTTATAAGGTAGAAAAAAGAAATGGGCAGACTGGATGGGCCTTGCGGTCCTTATCTGCCGTCAACTTCTATGTTTCTATGTTTCTATGTAATACCTACCACTGAGATACAGTAGGTCCTCAACACTTCACTAGAGATGGGTGACGTCACAAATGAAGTTTCATGACTTCATGCAGTCTGAAGTGGTACTCTGTGTAGTTCTTTGTCCTGCAAAGTGCCCTCTTCACCGGAGAAGACTACATGTAGCAGCACTTTTGCTAGTGATGATGCCATTATGCATAGTTCATATTGCCTTCACTTGTGTGAAGTGAGCACATCCCCAGGCAAAGACTACACATGCAGTAGAGCCACTTTGCTGGCAAAGTTTCAGTGTGCATATTTTTTAATGGTTTTGTGCAAAAAATACCCCCCATCCACATGGATGTATTGCCCCACATCTCCTACCACACCTTTATATTATGAAGAAGCCAGCAGAAGAAGGCCATTTGGTCTATCAAGTCTGCTCGTATTGCAGGGTCCACAGCTTGAGCTACTGTCCCTGCCCTCCCTCCCCACTCCTCCCGTTCTCCCTACCCATGATCCTTACCTTCCCCCTGTGCCTATCTCAGCCTCTCTTAAAGCTGCCCATTGTCTTCAATGAGATGACCTCTTCTGACAGCACATTCCAAGTGTCCACCACCATCTCTGTGAAGAAGTACTTCCTGACCTCCCTCCTAAACCTCCCACCCTCCAGCTTAAGACTGTGCCCTCTCGTGTTATGGTTGCCACTCAGCTTAAAGAGATTCTCCTTATCAACCTTATTTATCCCTTTCAAGTACCTGAAGGTCCCAATCACGTCCCCTCTCTCTCTCTCTCTCTCTCCTGTCTTCCTACCCACCTCCTCCCACCTCACCCTACCCCACCCTCCTAGCACCCACCTCACTACCTCAGTTCCAGTGAACATTCCTTATTTGTTTAGTAAAATAACCCTCACCTTACCCCATTTGAAGAATTCCTGCCACCAACCACACCTGAACCAGTACAATTCATTGAATACCTTACCCCACTACCATCTCACACCTCACCACATCCTTTCCGTACTTACCCCAAAGGTTATAGGTTTTTTTCTCCACTGGTCCCTGGCCCACTATCTTACTGGCTCCTCCAGCCCTGTCACTTGGCATCTCATGTGCTTGCCTTCCAACTCTATTCTCAACATGTTGTGTCTCTACTCGGAGGCTATGGGGTGGTGGGGCCTTGCCCTGCACCAGCCAAACTAGGTCCCAGATGGAGGAGTGACACATTGCCAGTGCAGGGCCTGCGGAGAGCTGGTAGTCATCCTACTGGGGCCTTGTCTTTTCCCTTGGTTTTCTGAGTCACTCCATAGGGTGCTGGCATCTTGGGTGAACATGTACACACACTGACTTTGCAAGGTGCATGGCACCCACCTACATCCAACCCTCCCACAAACTGCTCCTGGCTGCACTACCACCTGTGGTCACCCAGGTGGCAGTGAAACAGTGGAGCCAGCAACTTTACCTCCCCAGAGGAGGAGAGCATCCTCCTCAACCCTCGATCCTACCCCCCGGCCGGCCCCCGGCGTCCTGTGCTCATTCCTGAATGCGGATCACCGGCATCATGAGCAGTACCACTACCACTGCGCCGACAGGCCAGCTTACCCAAAGGTTATAGTTAAGTAAGTCAGGGAAACCTGAAAGATAAAATATGCCTTGCTATGGCAAACAACCTGCCTCTTCATGAATGAAGTGGTGCTGTGATGATATGACCTAGTAACCTCTTGTTGGTGACTGTTGTCAGCCAATCTGACAGTCTAGTTTTATTTCATTCATTTATTTTACCATTTTTGGCCAGGAAAGACACATTAAGTCAAGGCTTGTTTCTAGGTGCATCCTGGGTGCACAGGGAAGTTAAGTGACTTGCTCATGTCAACACAGTATGCAAGTGGTGGCTGTGGGTTTTAAACCCAGTTCTCTAGGTTTGCAGCTTAATGCTCTTAACCACTAAGCTATACTACCTTATGTTACAGAGGAGCATGTCATCACAGACACCAGTTCATTCATGAAGAGCCGGAGAAAACAGAGAATGATCAGTTGATGCGGTGAGGGACAGTTTTGTCTTTCAGTTTAGGCTGACTCAAATAACTGCTTTCCTTTGAGGTTAGTGGGGGGGGGCCTGGCTGGAGATGATCCAGAGTATGGTGAGGTAGCTATATTTAATTAATTGGACTGGGTCAAGAGAGGGGGGTTGTGTGGCAGGAATTATTCAACTGAGGTGTGAGGAAGGATTAATTTACTATGCAAATAAGAAAACTTTACTGGCACTGGGGGAGGAAGGAGGTGGGTGCTATGAGACTGCTGGGGTCTCGGGGGGAGGGGTAGAGAGGGTTTCTTTGTGAGTGCCTCAAACTCCAGGGCAGAGGAGACCAGGGCTGGAGAACAACAAGTGTTGGAGGGAGGTGGGGGACCATGAGAGGTGCAACAGAATTAGGAACATTCAAAGTGTTGCCCTTAAGGAATAGATTTCAACCACTGACTGGAAGTGAGGAGGGGGTATTAGGAGATGGGGAGAGAGAGGTCAGGTACGGGAAACAGGGGCAGAGGGAGTAAGACTGGAGAAGGGGGTAGGACACTAGAAAGTAGTGGGCTGGCAGTATAGCCTATAGGCTAGAGTAATTAGCTGCAAATGAGTTTGGTACATCCAGCAGACCTGAGTTTGAGTCCTACAACCTCAACTTGCATACTGTGTGACCCTGAGCAAGTCATTTAACCTCCGCAGTACTCCTGAGTCACCCCTGAAAACAGGCACTTGTACCTAGTGGGCCTTACTTGGATACCAAAGAATAAATAAAGGTACTTATGGTGTGTAGGTAAAGGGAACAGAGTGGTAGGAGCTGGGGGGAATGGGGTAGGTGACAGGACAGAGGTAGAAAGGAGGTGTGTGTGGATGACCAGAAGGAAATGTCAGGAAGGGGTGGGAAAGCAGATGGAGGGGCAAGTAGGAACAGTGGGGGAGGGGGCAGTCAAGCAGGGGCTGTGGAGAAGAACGGGGGTGGTACCAATGGTGGGGAGAGAGAACAGATAGGTGGAGGAGAACCTGGTAAGGTAGACAGAGAAGATAAAAAGGGAGACAGAAATGGAGTAGAGGGTGGAAGGGTGGTAGTCCGGGAGGACTCAATAATTAAGGCTATTAACTGGGGAAAGAAGGTGGACCCAGAAACAGGGAGGAAAGTAGTTTGCATGCAAGGGATGATGGTGGAGAGGGTGTGCCCAAAACTGGGAGTTGGTGAGGGTTGCTGGGGGAACCATATGTGGCTATACACCTAGGTACCAATGACCTAGTTGGGGAGACGGTGGAGTAGTACAGGAAAGGTTCAAGGTGGTGGGGAAGACCTGCAGAGAGACAGCCAGATCTCTTGCATTCTCAGGACAGAGAGGTACTATAGCATAGTCATGAAGTAAAGGATAGACGAGTTTAAATGACTGGCAGAGGGAGTGGTACAAGGAGGAAGGGCATGGCTGTATTGGGGACGAGGGGCGACTTGGTCATATAAAACACTTTTTGCACCAGATAGGCTACATGTCAGTAGAGGGGGAAATCAGAGTCCTCAGGGACAAGTTGAGGGTTATATAAAACAAAAACTTAATTTAAACTACTACAGGGCTAATGTGCCTACAGGCCATGAGTCTCTGGGGGGGGATAGGTCAGCAGACTTTTCTCCCACACCAGTAGAGGGGAACTGGGGAGTAGAGGTGGACGGGGAGCAATTGGCTTAGCAATGGGGAGACAGGGGCTACAGGTAAAAGTGAGTAATGAGAAAAGAAGACTGGTGGGAAAGGTGGAAGGTGGTGTCCCTGAATGTACAGTCTATGAAACAAGATGGGTGACCTGCAGACATTGTTAGTGGAGAGAGGAGTGGGCATTGCAGCAGTCACAGAGACATGGGCCACACCTAATCAGACTGGGATCTCTCAATCCCTGGGTTGAAATTTCACTGGAAGGGCAGAGAGGTAGGAAAAAAGGGAGGGGTGGTGGTTTACAACAGAGAGGATAGAAATTGTATGAGGGAGGAGTCAGAAAGGGGAGGGAGGAAGCAATGTGGATTCAATTACTGTCAAGTAGAGGGGAGAAGGTGAGGTTGGGGTGGTTTACAGACCAACAAATCAGGAGGAGGAAAGAGATGGATAATTATTATCACAAAAAAAGACTGCTGCTGGGAAGGGAGAGGTGATAATAGTGGGAGACTTTAACTTGCCGAAGGTGGATTAGAGTGTACTGGCCACAACCTGCACCAGGAGTCAGGTGATCCTAGATGTGCTGCAAAGTGGATTCCTGACACAGGACATCACAGAACCCACCAGGTAGGGGGCAATCCTTGATCTGGTGCTGACAAATGGGGATAATGTTTAGGATATAACTGTCTTGGAACCCCTGGGCAAGAGTGACAATGGCACAGTGGGGGTTCTAGTTGGACATGGGCACGGAAAAGCCCCCCACTAAGACTAAAATCTTGGATTTTAGGAAAGTGGACTTTGGAGAGATGGACGAGCTGCAAAGGAATCACTTGGCAAGCATCCAAGAGGACATGGGGAGGAAAAAAGTGGTCCATCATCAAAGAGGGAATAATAGTAGCCACAAGGGGGTGTACTAGGCTCAAGGAGAAAAACTGAAGGGCCAAAGCTCTTAGCTGGTTTAACACAGAGGTCACCCAGGCAGTAAGGGATAAAAGATCAGCCTACAAGAAGTTCAGGAGGACCCAGAGGGATGAGGTCTGGGAGGGCTACCTGAAGATGGCTAATGTAGCAGGTACGGTAGTCCAGTGGGCTAAAGCTCAGAAGGAACTGCAGCTAGTTGAGGGAATTAAAAGGGTGAAAGGGTCTTTTTCTGCTATATTAGTGAGAAAGGGGACAAGAAAGATGGGATTGTGAAGCACAGGAAAGGAGATGGATGGGTACAGGAAAACGAGGGCAAAACAGAGGTACAGAATGAGTACTTATGTTCAGTCTTCACCAGGGAGAGGGATGGACCAGTGCCACTTGGGGGAAGGAGAGGAGATGGCAAGGAGAGAGAGCATTGATGTTTTGATTGAAGTAGATAGTGTGAGGAAAGGGTTTCTAGCATTAAGGTAGATAAATCCCCAGGCCTGGACAGTATACACTCAAGTGTGCTGAGGAAGCTGGCAAAGGAGCTTGCATGACCCTTGGCTGGCCTGTTCAATGATTCACTTGAGTCAGGAGTAGTACTGCAGGACTGAAGAATGGCACATGTAGTGCTCCTGCATAACAGCAGTCCCTAGGACAACCTGAGGAACAAGACTGGTCAGTCTGATCTCAAGCATGTGCAAGCTCATGGAGATCATACTTAGAAATATAGAAACATAGAAGATGACGGCAGAAGGGGACCTGTGGTCCATCGAATCTTCCCAAGCAAGGTATCCTGGGCCCTATTGTGCACTGGTGTTCTGTCCTCCTAGACACTCAGCCTAGCCCTTGCCAGTGTTTGTTGCCAATCCTTGTCCCACCTGTGCTTAAAGCTTGATATTGACTTTGCAGCCACCACCTCGGAAGGTAATCTATTCCAAGGTTACACCACCGTCTCCGAGAAGTGATACTTTCTGATGTCCCTCTTGAACACTCCACCCTTTAATTTCCACTCATGCCCTCTTGTAGTAGAATTGACATTCCTGGTAAAGAGCTGCACTTCTGGCACCTTGTTGATGCCTTTAAGGAACTTGAAGGTCTCAATCATATCCCCTCTCTCCTTCCTAGACTCTAGCGAGTACAACTTCAGAGCCCCAAGCCTCTCTTCATAGGTGATTTCCTGAATACCATGTATCATTTTTGTTGCCCTTTTCTGGACCACTTCCAATTTGTCAATGTCCTTTCTTAGGCGAGGCCTTCAGAATTGTACACAGTACTCCAGATGAGGCCTCACTAATGACCGATAAAGTGGTAGTATCACCTACCTATCCCTGTCAATGCATCCTAACACCCTGCTAACCCTGCAAAAGCCTTATTGCACTGACTTTGCTGCCTGAGGTCATCCCTAATGATGACTCATAGATCACATTCCTCCATTTAGCTAATATTCTTCCTTGGGATTGGCCCTACCCAGGTGCATCACCTTACACTTCTTAGCATTGAAGTTTAATTGCCATATTTGTGACCACCTTGCCAACTTCTTAAGGTCCTTTGGCAGATGTCTGACTCCCTCTGTACTATCCACTCTTCTGCTGAGTTTCATGTCATCCACAAACAGGGTGATGTTGCCATTTATGCCCTCACTGATGTCACAAATGAATACATTGAAGAGAAACAGCCCCAGGACTGACCCCTGAGGCACATCACTAGTCACCTGCCTCTCATTATGTAACCCCCCCTACAAATGGGGGTTCCCAAAAAGTCTTCCTTGAGCTTGCCTAAATGCTCACTGCCAGGCTGGTGTCCTGCATTTTAGCAGTTTAAATGTGATTACCAGAGCCTGTATAGTCTCTGTGTACTGTCTCTTTAAGAGCTGCCTGATTGCAGCTTAAGTAATCTGAGAGGGAGCTCTGTTGAAAGATGTAACTATTTACTGAAAATCATTTAGAGTGATAATGATAATGTAGTTTGTCTAACCTGCTTTCTTTGTAGCAAGGACTGTTTTGTTTGTCTCCACTATCTTGGTCCTGGACTGCAAATTGCACCAATCAGTTCTGGTGGGACATAAAATGTAGCCGGACTACAGCAGCTGTCTGAATTCAAAATCTGTAGGAACCGTAGTTTGAGCTTTTTGTGCCTTTTTAGCAACTGAAAGGGGAGCTCTTGCTTTGACTGACAGCCAAATCAGCCAACTGAATCCTTTGGATCTTGGGGATGTCCCTGGTTGCTTGCAGTTTTCAGTTAGTTCTGAGCTGTGAAGTGAGAGGAGCTGAAGTGATTTTCGGCAGCAATCCTGAGTGGATTCGCATGGGAAAACTGTGAAAGGGCTAAGTTTCGGCCTGCATGTCTGTCTGCTGCTCCTGAGAGGGAGAGAAGAGAATTATTTTGGACTAAATCCAAGTATGTGTAACTAAAGTAAGCTACTGAAGTGGGCCAGGCTCAACCTGAAGAAGACCGAAGATTTTGCTGAATGCAATCGGCCTGTCAGGAGTTCCAGTTACCCCTAAGCTCCTGGTGTGTGCAGAGACTTTGCAATTGTGACCAGGGAGCACTTTGCCTGGTACAGTAGAATTCCCATACATGTAAATGTGCTATGAGCTGCTAGTGGGTTGTGAGTTAGTTCCCCACTGTGTGAACGTGTTCTGCTTGCTGGAAGCTGTATCCAGCCCAAAACAGATTGCATCCGAATTTGTCTCCATGCGGTCTGGGCCTTGCCAGACTGGCCAAGCCAGACTACCCACTGCACAGAGAAGCAATCGACGAGAGACCTGCCTGGGGATCAGCCCCCTGCTCAACGCTTGAACATGAATGATGCCTCTGCAACTCGTGTGGGCCCTGCTTCTCCTGGCATTCCAGATGAACCACCTGCAGTCTCGATTTTCATCCAGCTTGTGTCCAGTCTTGGGTATCATGAGTAAATACCAGGGTAGCTCCCTGCAACAGCAGCTTAATCTGAGTGTGTCATCTGATTGTCTTGTTTCATTTCCTTTATGAACTGAGCCCTTTGGCTCTGGATTACAAATATTGTGTACTGTGCATGTTGTGTTTTCCATCACAGGGCCCCAACCAGCTGCAACCCCGGGCAACAGTCCTGGCTAGCCCATCTCTTCTCCACCTGGGTACCCAGAGGTGGACTGTGTGGGGGGACTCAAAGCGCATGCATAACTGCTTGATTGATATAACCTTTAAGCTAATTAACCTGATTTTGCCCTTCCTTGTTCAAGTCCCCTGAATAAATCAGATCTAACTTTTTCTGCATGTAATCTGACTGTGGTTCCAGTTTGTGCTCAAAGCACTGTACTGTTGCTATTTGCTGTGCATAACCTTGTTTTACAGGGGGTCCCCAGGGTCGAGCCAGAGGAACCAGCCCTGGTGGTAAGTGCAAACAGTGTGGGTACTTGTGTGGTGTACCAGGGGTATTGTGAAAGTGATTATTGTACAGTGTTCAGGCCACTAGAGGGGAAAGAGGGGGGTTACAGTGTCCTGGAGGGCTGTGCCCAGGTTAGCTTGACCACTACCAACCCTGACCTCCGGGTGGAGGCACCTGTTTCAGAACTCAGGCCCCTTAACCTGCTACTAGCCAAGCAGGCAGGGGTAGTAGCCCTTGGAATAGCACACCTAGGGGTTACAATTAGATTTCACCCCATTTACTACCACCCTTTGTTTTCTGTCCCTCAGCCAACTCCATACCCACTTTACTATCTGTTTTGCTACCCCAAGCTCTTCTAGCTTTTTTAAGAGGCATCTATGCGGGACTGTGTCAAATGCCTTACTGAAGTCAAAGTAAAGCAAGTCCACTGCATAACCTCTGTCCAACTCTTTGGTCACTTTGTTAAAGAACATAATAAGGTTTGTTTGACATGACCTGCCCATCAAAAACCCGTGTTGTTTGTAGTTCTGGAGGTGATTTACTTTGAGGTATTCCACTAGATCTTGCTTGATAAGGGCCTCCCTAAGTTTGTCCACTTCTGATGTGAGGCTAACTGGCCTGTAGTTACCTGTATCTTCCCTGTCTCCACTCTTGTGCAGTGGCACCATGTCAGCCACCCTCCAATCAACTTGAACTATTCCCAACTCCAGTGACCTATTGAATAGGCGAGTGAGAGGCGCTGCCAGCTCTTTTGCAAGCTCCCTGAGCACACTAGGGTGTAAACCATCAAAGCCGGGGGCCTTGTAAAGTCTGATGTCTGAAAGGCCCTTCCTGTCCCTGTCTGTGGTAAACTCCTAGGTGCATATTCCCTGAACCCCTCTTGTCTTGGCTCTGATACTGCTGTCTGGCAGTGGGTCCCGATTCTCCCTCTTGAATACCGAGCAAAAGTATTCATTTAAGGCCTCTGCATTTTGTCCGCTGTCCTCCTGAGCCTCGTCCCCCACTTTTAACCTAACAATTCCTCCCCTTTTTTCCTTTTTTCACTGATATAGCGCAAAAAGGTTTTCTCCCCTGATTTGACTCCATGAGCAATTTGCAGCTCGTTTGCTGCCTTGGCCTCCCTCACTATTTTCCTGGCCTCCTTACTTTTCTGAGTGTACTCCTCCCATTCCCTGTCCCCTTCATGTTGCCCAAACCATTTGTATGCATTCCATTTGGCCCTGATTGCCTCTCTTACTGGAGGGGAGAACCACAGCGGTCTTTTAAACCTATTTTTCTTTGTTGTAGTCCTGATGCAGTCTTTTTGTCTCTAGAATGGTATCCCTAATATGTGTCCGTATTTCCCCCATGTCTGGCTTGTCTCTGATGTTTGTTAACGTATCCCTCACTATCTGCCTCAATCTACCAAAATCAGCCTTCTGAAAGCACAGCACCTCTGTGCTTGAGGTGGTTTTAGTAGCACCCATGGTTATTTCAAACCAGACTGTATTGTGATCGCTATTTGTCAAGGGTTCTTCCACACTCATGTATCTAATTTCTTCAGAGTTTGCAAGGATCAGATCCAAGATGGCATCCCCCCTGGTCAGGTACTTCACTAGTTGAGACAGTAGGCAGTCCTGGAATGTGTCCAGTAAAGCCTGACTTCTGAAGCTGTTGGCTGCTGGAATATTCCAGTCCACATCTGGCAGGTTAAGATCCACAACCACCACTACAGTATGTCACCTTTGCCTGCCATCTTTTGTAACTCCTCAGCTAATTGTTCATCTTTTCCCTCTCCCTGCCCTGGGGGTCTGTATATCACACCCATGCACAATTTCTTTCCTGCATTGTGGCTAAGTGGACCCAGAGTGACTCCAAGCCCCGCCTCTAGCCTTGGTTCTTTCATCCTCTGTTGCTTCGATGCCCTCCCTCACATAGAGGGCAATCCCCCCCCCACCTATCCCCACCTGTCTGTCCCTGTTTATCCCTTCTAAACAGTGTGTAGCCTGGGATGGCCATGTCCAGTCATTGTTGTCCATGTCCTTAAGGAAGGGTTAATAAAATATCTGGAAGAGAATGGCCTCCAGGGTAAGCAGCAACATGGGTTTATGGGAGGGAGATTGTGCCAAAAAAATCTGATTGACTTCCTTAACATAGAAACATAAACTTTAACGGCAGATAAGGACCGCTTGGCCCATCTAGTCTGCCCATTTCCCTACTTACAGGATAGGCCGCAGATCCTAGTTAACCAACAGCCTATTTCTTCCTACCCCCCCACAAGAATTGCCTTATGTCTGTCCCATGCATTATTGAATTCTCCCACAGTTTTAGACCCCACAACCTCCTCAGGAAGGCTGTTCCATGCATCCACTACCCTCTCTGTGAAATAATACTTCCTCACATTGCCCCTGAACCACCCCCTCTATCTTTAAATTGTGTCCCCTTGTTCTTGCACATCTCTTTTTCTGAAAGATGCTACCCTCTTGGACTTTGTTGATTCCACTAAGGTACTTAAAAGTTTCTATCATGTCCCCCCTCTCCCTTCTTTCCTCAAGGGTATACATTTTAAGCTCCTTTAGTCTCTCCTCATACAGCTTCTCTTGCAGACCCTGCACCATTTTAGTTGCCCTCCTCTGGACTGCCTCTATCCTGTCTATGTCCTTGCGGAGATGGGGTCTCCAGAACTGGACACAGTACTCCAGATGGGGTCTCACCAACTG
The DNA here is from genome assembly GCA_016271365.2 of Neoceratodus forsteri. Classification (NCBI taxonomy): domain Eukaryota; kingdom Metazoa; phylum Chordata; order Ceratodontiformes; family Ceratodontidae; genus Neoceratodus; species Neoceratodus forsteri. The sequence goes on from CM057459.1 coordinate 88,386,113, forward strand.
TCTGTACAGAGGGATAACAACTTCTTGTTTTCTGCTGCTGATGCCTCTCCCTATGCATCCCAGTATACCCCCAGCACTCCCTACTGCCTTCCCACATTGCTTGCTAACCTTAAGGTCATCTGATATGATTACCCCCAGGACCCTTTCCTTTTTTGTTATTGTTACTACCTCCCCCCTGTGTATTCTTCCCCTGGGTTCTTGTTTCCCAGGTGCATTATTTTGCACTTCTTTGCATTGAATCCTAGCTGCCATACTTCTGACCATTCCGCCAACCTTGCCAAGTCCCTTCTCATCCTTTCCACGCCTCCTTGTGTATCAACCCTGTTGCAGATCTTTGTGTCATCTGCAAAGAGTCATACTTTTCCTTCCAGTCCCTCTGCAATGTCACTTATGAAGACATTAAAAAAGGACTGGACCCAATACTGAACCCTGCGGTACCTCACTAGTAACTCCTCTTTCTTCAGAGTGGACTCCATTTACAATTACCTTCTGTGTCCTGTTGTCCAGCCAATGTTTTACCCCAGGCTACCACCCTGGGACCCACTCCCAGGCTGGTTAATTTAACTATTAATCTTTTGTGTGGGACTGTGTCAAATGCCTTGCTAAAGTCTAGGCAGGCCATGTCCACAGCCCCTCCCTGGTCTACTACTTTGGTCACCCAGTCAAAGAAATCTATTAGATTCATCTGACATGACCTTCCCGCTGTGAACCCATGCTGCCTTGGGTCCTGTGCCCCACTGGTCTCTAGGTACTCAACTGTTCTTTCCTTCAGAAGTGACTCCATCACTTTCCCTACCACAGAGGTCAGAGTGACAGGTCTGTAGTTTCCTGCCTCTGTCTTGGTCCCACTTTTGTGAAGGGGAATCACATCCGCCTTCCTCCAGTCCTCAGGTACCACACTATCCTCCCATGATTTATTAAAAAGAGTAGCCAGTGGTTTCACTAGTTCCCTCCTTAATTCTTTTAGAATTCTGGGGTGAATTCCATCAGGCCCCATTGCTTTGTCCACCTTCAGTTTTAGGAGTTCTTGCAGAACCCTTTCTTCTGTGAAAGGACTGGGATCGACCCCCTATCAAGAGTGCTTCTGTTAATTGGATTAGGCCACTTCCTCTTTTTGTGAATACTGAGCAGAAATATTCATTCAGTATCCCTGCTTTTTCACTGTCCCCTCTGCCCACCCACGTTCATTCTATTCAGCCTCACTATCCCTCCATTTGTCTTTCTATGCTCGCTGATGTACCTATAAAAGGTTTTATCCCCCTTCTTAACTGACTTGGCTATCTTTTCCTCAGTTTGGGCCTTTTCTATTCTGACTTCCCTCCCTGCCTCCTTCTGCCTTAACTGGTACAGTTCTCTGTCCTGCTCCTTCTGTGTTTCCTTATACTTCCGGAATGCTATCTTTTTCTTCCTGACTTTCACAGCCACCACTTTTGAGAACCATAGTGGCTTTTTCTTTCATTTTGATTTGTTTATTTGCTTCACACAAAGGCTTGTTGCCTCTGTGATGGCAGTTTTGATGATTTCTCATTGTTGCTCCACACCTCCTTCTAGCCTGTTTGCTAGTGCTTTTCTGAGGCACTCTCCCATCTTGCCAAAGTCAGCCCTCCTGAAATCCAGTACCCTCACTTTTGTATGGCTTGACTCTGTAGCTGAGTTTAACGTGAACCACACTGTTTGATGGTCACTTGTTCCCAGATGGCAACCCACTTCTAGATCTGAGATCCTCTCACTGCCCCCCATTTGAGAGTATGAGGTCTAAGATTGCTCTCTCACGAGTGGGTTCTGAAACTAGCTGTCTGAGGCCTGCCACCTGTAGGGCATCAAGAATGGCCCTGCTCTTGGATGTGGCTGCAGCAAATGTGCTCCAGTTAACATCTGGCATATTCAGGTCTCCCATCAACAGTATCTCCCCTTTCTCTGCCATTCTAAGAATGCCTTCTATCATATCCGTGTCCATTCCCTCCCCCTGACATGGGGGTCTGTACACAACCCCTGTGCGGATTGTGGTGCCCTTTCCAGTCTCCAAGGTGACCCACAATGCCTCCTCTCCTCCCTGTTTACTCTTTTGTTTAGTTGCTTTTATCCCTTCCTTTACATAGAGAGCTACTCCTCCCCTTCTTCTCACCTGCCTGTCTCTTCTGTATGTTATGTACCCTGGTATGTTAACATCCCAGTCATGGTTCTTTGTGTACCATGTTTCTGTGACTGCTACGATATCCAAGCATCCCTCTTCCATCAAGACCACCAGCTCAGGGAGCTTGTTGCCCAGACTACGGGCACTGGTACTCATTACCCTCCATTTCCTGATGGCCTTACTCCTTTTTGCCCCATCCCTGTCCTTCTTGCCTTTGTCACTTTCTCCATTTACCCCTGCCCTTCTCCCTATCGACACCTCTATGTTGGTGTTTACCGCACTTACTACCGTGATTTTTTGGGGGGGGCTAGGATTTCCCTGCTCCTTTCCAGTGCCTCCCCCCTTGGTTAGTTTAAATGCTTGCCAATGAAGCATTTAAACCTTGACTGGGTCACTGAAACAGTGGACAGGGGACCTAGCAGTGGACATCCTTTAACTGCACTTTATCAAGGCCTTTGAATTGCACCCCCAAGGGGTTGATCGGAGATTTGGCAGATCTATGGGTTAAAAAGAAGTTGACTGGTTGGGTGGCAAGCTGGCTAAGAGACAGGACCCAGAGTGTGTTGGAGGGAGGTGAGCTCCCCAGCACCAGGGAGTTCACCAGTGAGTTCCCACAGGGCTTGGTACTTGGACCAGTGCATTTCAGTGTCTTCATCAGTGATATTGGACATAGTATTAAGGGCAAAATTTGCCTATTCACTGACTACACCAAGATCTGTAGGAAGCTGGACACAATAGAAGGGGTACAAGACCTAAGGGAAGATCTGGAAAAGCTGGAGAGGTGGCCCAGGATTTGGCAACTTGGTTTCAATGCAAAGAAGTGCAAGTTTTGGGTACATTAGAGCCAAGAACCCATGGACTGCACCCATGGGGGGTGAGGTAGCTTCATCTGAGGAGGAGAAGGACTTGGGGGTGATGATCACTAGTGACCTGAAGCACTCCATGCAACTTAGGAACGTAGCAGCTAAGGCAAATAAAATGGGCTGCATTGCCAGGGGGATCAGCAGTAGGTGAGAGGTGGTGATACTGCCCTTATACAGGTCATTGATGAGGCTACATCTGGACTATGGCATGCAGTACTGAAACCCATACTTTAAAAGGACATAAACCTGCTGGAAACAATCCAGAGGAGGGCTACCAAGATGATCAGTGTCCAGCAGGGTAGGGCATATGAGGAGAGGTTGGATGCCCTGAACATGTACTCCCTAGAGGAGAGGAGATAGAGTCAGGGAACATGATTGAGACCTTCAAGTATTTGAAAGGAATAATTTAGGTGAACAATGAGGGTCTCTTTAAGTTCAGTGGAAATTAAAACACAAGGGGACACAGTCTGAAGTTGGAGGTGTGAGGATTAGGAAAGAGGCTAGTAGGCACTTCTTCATAGTTAGGGTTCTGCTGGGCTGGAAAGGCCTTCCTGAGACGATGGTTCCATCGAAAAGAAATGGGCAGCTTCAAGAGGGGCTGGGATAGCGTTAAGGTGAAAATAAGGGTCAAGACTGGGGTGGAAGGAGGGGAGGGGCTAGTCGAGGAGGTGAGACAGGATCAGTAGCTGATGCTGAGGACCCTGCAATATGAGCAGACTCAATAGACCTAAGGCCTTATTTTTCTGGCTTTGTCATATATTTATATGTTCATATGCTTGTACTTATTAATGCAAAGGTTTGTTGGGAGGGGGTTGGAAAATAGATCAACGTGTGGAAGAGGTATTTTTGTTTAAGTGTTTTTTTAAAAAAAAGAACTCTGCTGTGTGAAGTAGAGGTAAAGTCAGGAAACGTAGCATGAAGATCCCAATATCACACCAGCTTCACAGACGAAGTTCAAATTCACTACTTCTTTACAACCCCAACCACAAAATTCTGTGAAGCACTGTTTATTAATTCATTATGTCTTTGTTTCTTACAAAATCTTGCCAATACTTTTAACAACTAGATCATGCAGAAAAAAGCAGAAAAAAATCCCCATTGGTTTAAAATACTCATTTAAAAAAAAGCAGAAGATGATGTCAGAGAAGCCTAACAGTACCATGTTCTTGTCAGGAATGACATTCTCTTCTTAGGAGTGATATTGTCCTGTCAGGAACCTTCTGGCATGGTTTTCACCTCTATAGCTAAAGAGCTCAGCTCCTTTGCTGTGGCAGCTTCGTGGGGTAGTGGAAAGGTCTATAGCCTCATAAACAAGAGGTTGTGGGTTTGCATCCACACAACATCCCCTCACTTTTCTTTCCTCAGAATTCCACTTGAGTGGTGATCTATGGCAGTGTGGTGTTAGATTAGTAAACCTATATAGGAAAAGTTACTTACTTGGCAGAAACATTAAGTGCAATGAGTGGGTCACCACAGGTGTTATGACAGGAAAATCTCGTGGCAAGCTTTACCAGTCTTGACATGTTAACCCTCCAGAAATGCATAGGTTGGATCAAGTTCAGGCAGTAGTATTTGGAATTTGGGCAAATTACATTCTGAATTATTGAGCCACTTTACTTATCCCTGGATGCTACCACAAACATGGTTGCCACTTGTACTCATTGAACCCCTTCAACATGGACCTAAAAGTAAAACTTCATAAAATAAAAAACACATAATTAAAATTATTTACCCTCATGATCCACTCCTTGCACACATAAACAAATTAAGAAAGTGAAATACTATTCATAGTTTTGAATCCTGGAGTTTTTTTGGTGGCCATGAACATTCCTCCTCTTTTCCAAAACAGTTTGCCAGCGCACTCTGTGCTGCATTCACAGCCACATATAAAACTAAGAACTTGTCTCCATATAAGGCCTTCTTTTGTGTATGAGGGAGTGAACATTCTGCCCGGGGAATTCCACAAAAGTTTGAATTCCTGTATGCCATAACACATTAACATTCTGTCTATTTTGTGGTGATTTATGTAAATAGCCCATGATGCTTTGCATTATGGGGGTATGTGTGATTTTAAAATTCTGTCTATTTAATATGTGGAAAGACCATTGATTGCCAGGTATGGAGGGATTACTTTGTACTAGTTCCTCTACTTTTAACAAAAGAAAATACCTGTTTTTATTTATTTTTTTTATTTTCTAAGTTTACCCATTTCCTATGTACAATAAGACACTCGAGTACATTGGTTGTCTGGCATTTATGCACTTCCAGGCACAAAAGGCACTCGGCACAGGCAACACTAGCCTCACTATAGATCTGGGTGTACATTAACCCCTGACAACCAATGCCCTGTCATGTCTTATTGCTGACAAATGATACATCTCAACTGTGATATGTGATGTGCTTTGTTTATAGAAAATTACATTTTGAATATTAACTACTTGTTTGACAATGGTAATTTTGAAATATAAGGAACAGTAATATAATCGGTCTGTCCAAACTCCCTCTGTCATTTCTAATCAGACCTACCATGTATCTGCTAGAAGTAAAACTCGTCAATTTATTTGCCCAGGTCTAACGTTAAAGATTCTGGAGATGAGTTTAACAATTATTTAAGTTAATCGTGTGCAAGTGCCTGCCTTATGAGACAAATTATTTTGCTGTGATTGAGCACAAAAATAATTTGAGTTTTGAAGTTTAGTGATTCAGTATGTAAGACACTGATTGTTTAATGTAACTGTCAGTTTGGAAGCTAAGCACTGATAAATTCCATCGTTCTTAACTAGGTCACAAAATGTAACAGCATGTGACAAAGATTAAATATAGGGTAATTGCAAATGTATGACAGAGTCAATTCATTATCTTGTACTGTATAAGAGCTAGTTAGTCCCCTCAGACTTGTAGTATTCAGTAGCTATGTCCCTGATGAACATTAATGAATCTTATTTTATCAAATATTAATTAATTTTATTTTCATTTTACTTATTTTACCAGAAACTGGACCTGGGCTGAAACCTGTTTTTGAAGGATCATCCCAGGATCCAAGAAGATGCTTGTATGTAGGCATTAAGAGATTGAGCTATTTTAGAAAGAACTCCAAAATCAGGAAACAGTCCAAGAAAAACACCACATCTGATGGTGCCGCACAACACAACTTACAAAGAAATTAATAAAAGTATGAGCTTAGACACATCAACCTGGGGGCTTATAAATAATTTCCAGACTTTATAACATCAGTAGGTGATAATAATAGGGGAGTATGCATGATGACCAAAGCCCTTATTGGAGCCCTCTGATCCTGGGACTCTTCAAGCACCTGCATTTCCTCTAGCTGATACTGCTACAGTTATAACAACCAAACCCCCATGTGAGGACAAACAATTTTTGGCAGGCAATCACAAATGGAAAATATAGTTAAACAAAATGTCTTTTGACACTCCTGTTTCCACTAAAATTTCTAAACTATTGGAGATTAATACTTCATATAAAGCCCTAACGAAGGATATTAAAATGTTTGCTATAAAATTAGAAGAATTTACACTAAGGTCTGAGTGGAATGAAAGCATTGTCAATGAACTGAATGCAGAGCATGTAGCTGCAGTATTAAAAATAAAATGGCTGTATTTGGTAACAAAATCAAACCCATTAGCACCCTGAATGAAAATGCAGATGTGTGATTCAGGTGCAGCTCAAAGATCCTTAGAAAGCATTGAGAACACAATTAGATACTGAAATCTTAAAGATGATAGGAAACCATTTTTACCCCTCTAGATGCCCTTCTGTTATCCTTCTAGTGTCCATCCAGTATTCAAATATGTTTTTGACATTTTTTGTTAAAGTTATAATCTAATTGTGTTGCTTTTGTAACCACCTTGAGCCCCTTTCTTCCTCAGCAGTTGCAGCTCTCTCATTTCATACTGCTTGATCTTTCTGTTGCATCAATGACACCATTCCAGGCCATTCAGATGAACAGCATGGAATGATGTTATTGATGTCATGGAATGTCTTAGAAGTGTGAAAAGAAAGAGCAATGGCTCGTGAGAAGAGTGGATCTCTATGTAGATCTGAGGGCACCCCAAACTTAGATTATTTATTCATAAAAATTGGTCAGAGCAAACCAGAATACATAACTGCCATGGAATGGAAGACTTGAGGGCAGTTAAATATGTAAAAAATTGTTCCCTAGCTCCTTTAAAATTAAACTAATTTCAGAATTTCAGGGCAGCCATAAAACGGGAGAAGAAGAAACTTGAAAGGAAACCTGCAGTAGTAAACAAAATTAGAAAAAGAACTCAAAAATGTAATAAATAATGTACTTAGTGAGAGGAACTACAGAAACAGGACAGTTGGCCTCCTAGTCATTAATAATAGTGTTATTGGGGACCAAGTGGAAATGGCTAATGAATTCAACAAATATTTCTGTTCAGTATATAATAGTAATTTGGTGTTTGGGACAGTCAAATAGTGTTAGGGGAGAGGCAAGTTCAGCTAAATAACCCAACTCACAGCAAGCTTTGTCAATCAAGCATTAAAATGGTTGGATAAGGGACAGTCTAGTGGTGTGATGGGCTGAAGCACTGATTGCCACATCACCCGCCACAGTGGCCATCCTGGTTTGGGAATGGACCAGGATCACTGGGGGTCAACTGGGGGAAGGAGGATTGAGCATCTGCATACAGCTCTCATCCTTCTGGGAGGAAGGACATAGCAAGCTGCTGCTTGCCTGCCACCCAGTGGAGGCTGGGTGACATAGCAGCAGTGATCACAACCTAGATGGTTGGGGGGCAGGCGCTTGAGTATATATGGCATTTTCATACACTACGCTTCTGCCATTGCACGCATTCCTAACCTCAGGGACTGGAGCTTGGAAGTCAAGAAAGACCCCCCCCAAGTGCCACGATGATGGCTGGCAACCCCAAGGGCTCCACTCCACTGCCTGTGGCACCCACTTACCCAACAAGGTAAGCAACTAGCTGGGTTAAGGACTGGGATGGTGAAGAACAGGGCTGTGGTTCACCATCAGAAAAGGGGCTGCTTGGGGTGAACAGGAGACAAACAAATGATGGAAAACTGCCAGATAAGACAAAATCCACAAGCCTAGATCACCAACATCCATGGCTGTTAAATAAAGGCAACCATCAGTGAACAAACTCAATAACTCTGTACATCTTTTAAAGAATCCAGAGTTCTGGGAGTTACACCAGTGACTGAAGGACATGATAATCATACCTATTCATAAAAAAGGCAGTAAATCAGTAGCAATAAGCTATTGGACCATAACCCTGACACTAGTTGTGAAAGTCCTTAAGCACACATTACAGATTTGGTTGAAAACCATTTGGCCTTACTAGAGGATGAGGAATTAACACAACATGATTTAATTAGAGGAAAATCAGTGGTAGCTTCACTGTCCTGCTATCTCCGAGATTTGTATTTTGTGACTAAAATTATCTATCTAGAAACCTTACTTTGAGCACCTCTTCATTTGTGGAGATTATCCTACCAGGAGTGCTTATTCTTGTTTGCTGTTCTAACCAATTTCTCTGATATAGCACCTGGATCTTCTGGAAGCACATACACACATTTCAGTTGTTCACTAGACACAAGGACCTCAATTGATATATTATACCTAGATCTCAGTGAAGCCTTTGCCTTGTTGCCACAAAAGTGACTAGTGAGAATTTTATAGTTACTGAAACTAACTGGCAAATTTATTATCTAGGTCAGTAACTGGTTTATGGTAGGAGCCAGAGAGTCTGAACAAATGGGTCTAAAGTAACTCTGAGGGGAGGGTCACTAGTTTTGTCCCACAGGGTCTGGTACTGGTGCTCAAAATAGTTTTGTCTTTATACTGCCAGTAGTAGTGGGCGAAGTGGGTGGAATTCACTTCGTGGAGAAATATGCAAAATTCTGTCCATTTCGCATAGCGAAATACAAAATTTCGCCTGGCGGAGTGGTGAAATTTCACCTGGTGGAAAGTGAAATTTCACCTTCCACAAGTTCCATGGCGAAATTTCACCTTCCGTCCATGGGCGAAATTTCAAGGATATAAATAAGTAAAGTTATAAAACTAGATCCCTGGTGGCTGTGATTCCTCCCCATCTGTCCCACATGTAAATAATTATCCATGGTGGCTAGTGGTCCCTCCCTCCACCAGTATTCCGCCCACCATGGAAATGTACAGTAATCCCCCCACCCGCATCCCTCCATATCTCCTTCTCTGACTCCTGTTAAAAAAAATCTCTGGTGGTCTATTGGTTTTGGTAATTAAACTCCCTTCCAATCCCCAGTTCCAAATAAATCCGTGGTGATCCAGTGCCCCCTCACCCAGCCTCCCCAGCAGCCAGATGCCCCCACCACAACCCTGCTCCCACCCCCATCCTAAATCCGGCCGGCAGCGGCAGACCGGCACAGCCCTCCTCCCTCCTCCAAGGCTGGCCTGCTGACTGAGCTGTCATTGAAGCTCATTACATTACAGCTCAGTCAGTGGCCAGCCGTGGAGGGAAGAGGAGGGCTGTGCCAGTCTGCCACCGCCAGCCGGATTTAGGATGGGGTGGGAGCGGGGTTGTGGGGGACATCTGGCTGCTGGGGAGGCTGGTGGGGGCACTGGATCACTATGGATTTATTTTGAACTGGGGATCAGAAGGAGTTTAATTACCAAAACCACTAGACCACCAGAGATTTTTTTAACAGGAGTCGGAGAAGGAGATACAGAGGGATGCGGGTGGGGGGGGTTACTGTACATTTCCGCAACGGGCAGAATACAGGGTGGAGGGGAGGAACCACTAACCACCACAGATAATTATTTACATGTGGGACAGGTGGGGGAAGGGACCACTAGCCACAAGGGATTTTTCTGTACATGTCGGACAGGTGAGGGGAGGGACCACTAGCCACCAGGGATCTAGTTTTATAACCTTACTTATTTATACACTTGAAATTTTGCCCGCTTATGGAAGGCAAAATTTTGTTGCAGAAGGTGAAATGTTGTCCTGGAAGGCAAAATTTCACCTAGGCAAATTTCAGCCTTTTGCGGGAAGATTTTGCAAAGTGCTCCATGATGCGGATTTGACCACTTCGCCTGCACTCCGGGGGCGAAATTTTCATTTGTGCATCACTAACTGCCAGTATGACATTAGAAGCAGAAAACTGTGCCACAAAAATTTGCTGATGATATTAGAAGCAGAAAACAGGATCATAAAATGTTGTGGTGATATTAAAATAATAAGTGGCACCATAATCAGTTGATCATGTCACTTCCATCCAGAGGGATCCCAAATGGTTGTAATAATGGGCTCAGTAATGGGGTATGACATTTAACATGGATAAGTTTGTGGTGTCACACCTAGAAAACAATTAATTCATGCACCCTTAACCATGATTACTATCTTAAGAGTGCCACTCAAGAAAGAAATCTGAAGAAATGGACTTGGGGGTCATTATCACTAAGGACTTCCAATTTAGCTCACAATGGCCCCAATTCATGAAGCCTACACACCAAATACAGTAAGTGCATAGGCTTCACTGTGACCAGCCACCATGCATTGGGGGCACTGTAGACCCCTACGGCATTCATTAAAAGGGCATACGCCCCTTGCCTACCTGATCCCCTGTCCATCCACTGCTTTAAATGCATGGTTGGATGGGGAAGCAGCTGGGGGTGGTGCTAAACTCTGCACCATGCATTAAGGCAAGGAGGGCACAGGCTACAAGGCAGGACAGGTGCAGGAGCCATGAAATCAGCTGGATGGCCAGTGCTTGTAGAGTGAGTTGTCTGCCATGAGCACAACAGTACTCCTTTCCAGAACTATGGCACTTGAGGGAAAAGAACCCATGCACAGAGTCAGATAAAAAAACCCTTATTAAAAAGTAATATGTTCAAACACTGCATGGCGCTCTCATTGGTAAAGCAAGCTGCGACTAGTCACCCCGGCACTGCGACTTGTGCTGAGTCTTCCTCAGGGGCCATATGAGGGCAGGGGACCCTGCCACAGTTCCACAGAGACTGACCACAGTAGAACAGGTGATCACTCTTGCCATCCTGCTCCACCCTTCTGGAAATGCAGGGAGGTGCCACAATTTGAATGCAGGGATTTCATTAGGCAGAAAACCCCTGAAACACAATTCCCCATCTCTTATCTATGTCTAAGAGTAGGAAAGAGATGAGCTGAGCAGAGACTAGGAGGTTTGGCAAGAACTAGACAGATAAGGAAATCTGTATGAGGGGACAGGAGAAATGTCCTTGCTGAAAAGAAATGCTGAATACCATACTTCAATTGAGTTAAAGAAGAGCCCTTGAAACAATTTAGAAGTCATGATTTCTTGAAATCAGGGGGCTATAATGGACATCAAAATGAAATAACCAGTAACAGAAGCAGAAAAGGAATTCAGAGCCAAGGGAAAGGAACACGGTTGGAAGCAAGCCAAGGTACGCACAAAGGGAGAAGATAGAAGATAAAACAATTGCAGTTGTAGCAATTGTCATGGTCAGATATTTCCAGTTATCTTGTGATATTTCTAAAGAGATTCTCTCTGGTGACCCTACAGTGATACTGCAGGCAGAAAAATAATTTCTCTAGAGGTATCACATATATTTCACTAAATATCTGACCCCATGAACTGCTACCACTGTAGGATAAATAAAGAGATGGGAGAAAGAGGATGCACAGAGCAATAGAGACAGGCAAATACAGTACTTCATTTGCTTAAGCAAAAATATTACAGAAGTATGATTTTAAAGCACTACAAAATCAAATTACTTATCTGGATGTCTTTATCAAATTTACCATCACTAGTGGAAAAGTGGTGTTACAGTTCAGTAAACAGCACATAGTATTAGACTGAAGTGTAAGTTGTGGCTGAATAGGCTCAGGGAAACAGTGGATATTTCAAACTTTTTGCTGTCTATGCTAATGGAGCAATAGTGGTAACTAAAAGCAGTAATACGACTTGACTTAAAGCCATATAGAAATGAAGCTAAGTTTTACTTCACTGTTGAAGTTCCATTAAAGTCATCAAGTTTGCCTTTGTGAAGCACTTAGTGAAATTACTGTATTGCTCTAGGAACTACACCTGTAACTTCACCATCAACTTTGCCTGCAACTTCACTGGTGGAGTTCACTTTGTCTGAACTTCGCCCACCACCACCTGGGAATTTGGTAACTTTTTGTAACTTTTGTTTATCAGTTTGTGGTCAGTGGGGATGTACCCCTATATCTGCCCACTGCTTCCCCCACCTGGCATCCCACTTGCCCAGACCACATGGAGAGGCCCATGGCTTGCCCCCACAGTGGGGCTCCTTGGGCTGGGGAGAGGAAAGACTGAAATCTACCTGTGTTTTCCTCAATAAGCTCAGGCAGGCATCATTCAGGCAGGACTGCAGGACCCTGGGTGCATCATGCTGCAAGCTCACAAAGGGATATTTTTTTGCTGCTTTACAGCCTTTAGTGGACTGGACATGCAATGATGTCAGCGCGTGTTGGGTGTGCCCCCACCTCTGATGTGCAGATGTCTGCTGATCCACCAATCCTGGCATCAGTACAGGAGCCCAGTGCACCAGCCCCTAGCATTCGCTCAGGGTCAGAATGTTACCAGGCCCCAGATCCCTCTATATCCCATAGGACAAGAGCAATCTCACGGACCCTCATCCTCCTCCCTGGCCGACCCTCCGACTCTCTGAATTCACTTCTGAACGCTGGTCATCAGTGGTGCAAGTGGTAGCTTGACCACTGCACCAGTGGGACGGCTTAAGGAACTTGACTTTGTATGCAAGGTTCCTGACTTAGTAACTTTTCCAAGTTCTAGAACTTTGTGAAGTTACTATTCACATTGTGAAGGCACTTTTCAAAGGTGGAGAACTTCACTAACTGGCATTGCCAAACAAAGTTAGCCAATTTCACACATCTCTGCAGTCATTGGTGCCTTAGTGCCATTCTGTGCTAGCCTTGTGTGTGGCTTAGTGGTAAGCTCAGATGATATAGATACGGAGTAGATGATTAGACCAGATTTATTGAGATTACACTTCTTTACAGACAGATATTCACTGGTGGATCATTATAGGGAGTATTGGGAGAAAACATCATCAAAAGGGCAAACTACCTTTGTGGGATTATTACCCAGGGCAACAACAAGATGGCTCTGCTAATCTGGATGGTAGACAGCTTTCCTCACCCTTTTTATTTTTTTTTTAATATTCTGCTTATGTCCCCTTCATCACTGCTATGGCCCCTTACTCAGTCAGACAAATTCCTAGAACTATCTGTAGCCTTCTCTGCCACTTGCCCTCAAGTGTGGTGTTTTCAGATGCTCTGACAAGCTTTCTTCAGGACAACTTCAGTTTCAGATTGCAGTAAGCATATGGCTAAGCGTTGGGCCCAAGATTACAAGTGTCATGATGCATGCACCAGGCTTTTTCTCATTTTTTCCCCTGTAGGCACTGATGGTGAAGGTTCCATGACATTAAAGTGCATGCAAGTGCATGCCTACACACCAGAAGGAAGTCCTCCTCCCCCCCACTTGCAGTTTTAACTGCACTACCAACTGTAGTTAGCTAGGTGGCAGTAGCACAGTGGAGCCTGTATCCCACCCTCCCCAGGGGAGTGCAAACTCAAAAGCATTTTCTGGAATGCTTAATCCTCCTTTCCTGCTGCCCACAATAACTCAGGCTTATTCCTGAACCTGGGTCACCAGCGCTTCAAGTACAGCCCTGCCACTGCACCAACCCACCGGGTCAGTTCACTGTATGTAGAACAGTGCATATCAAAACTGCACAACAGAGACAGCGTGGGCAGGAATAGTGACAGGGTGCAAAACATCTAAATGGTCTATGCACAGTTGTGCACCCTGTCTCTATTCCCTCGCAGAGGATAAGTCCTCTGCTTGGAGGGGGGTCCACTGATCAGCTGCCATGGCTCGATAGGATGAGTCACAGGCAGCAATGGAGGCGGTGCGTCTGCGGTCTGGGTATCGAATCCCAGGCCCAGACGTATGGAATATTTCTTTATTTCACACTTTGTGCAATTTAAGTGTAGAACACCCCCTCTCCCCCCGGAGTTCTGGAGTTGATTATTTTATTTTGGGGGGTGCAGCCCCCATAACAGGGGAGAAATGCCACTGGCAATATATCGTGCTGTACTGGCAGCACGGTATATTGCTGCAGCATTTTGTTGTGCGACATTATGACCCCGTGCTGAGAGAGAATCCCAATCCGAGCCCCAACATCCACCAGTGGATAAGGAAGAATGTGTCTAACTACCCTGACTTCTCAGCAGTGAATGAGTTGTAGAAAATTTATTTTTTTATTTATGTATTTGATACATGAATAAAGTAAAGAGAGTAGGTTTATGGCTCAGAGTGGTCCTTGGCTGAAACTTAGCAAGTTGTTATTTAAACAGATTTCTCAGGTTGTAGTGGGGTGGCAGCCCACCTTTTTGCTTTAAATCCAGGGCCAAGCAGCTTGTTTTCAGCTGCCTGGAGGTTCTGGCTCTTGTGTTTGCTGATATGCTGTGGGTCTCTCTTAAGCACGGTTACTACCCATAAGCTTTAAAAAAGTGATAGTGCCTTTCTTTTAGATATTTACTGCAGACCAAGATATTTTGGCAAATTATTTTCCTATTTCCAACCTCTCCACCTATTGTCCTACTTCTAACCTAACTATAGTACCTTAAGTACCGTGTCCAGTTCTGAAGTCTGTGCCTGAAAAAGGATAAGGACCATATATAATCTGTCCAAATATATGCTACAAAGATGATACAAGGACAGCAAAATAAAATCATATGAGGTCCTTCTGACCAATCTGAACATTTACTTACTAGAGTTCAGATGATAGAGAGTGGGCTTGATAGAAACCTTTAAATAAGTGAAGCAATAAACAGGATCAAGTGTCACAATTTGCTAAAGCATAGCGAGGGGTTATCAAGTATGGGACATGAAAACAAACAGGTGGATTTGTGGAAGTATTTAAATGTCAATATAGTGACAGGTTTCAAAAGAGCATAGGACAGGTATAAGGGGTTGGTAAAATCTATGGCAAGGAATGTGGTGAAGGGTAGGCGTGGCAAGGGTGGTCTGCCAATAGGCATATTGCCTAAGCAAGACCAAAGCTGCATAGGTATGTAACCCCCCCTGCAAATGGAGGTTCCCAGAAAAGTCTTCCAGGAGCTTGTTTGAATGCTCCAAGCCTGAATGGTGTTTGGCGTTTCAGCCGTTTATCTGTGAGTGCTTTTAGAGCCTCTGGTACTGTCTCTTTAAGAGCTGTCTGCTTGCAGACATAATTAGTTTGTATGGGGGGACTGTGTGTTTTCCTGCTTGAGTCCCGCTCGAGCTGCTGCCAAATCGCTCTGTTTCTGCCATTGCTAAGTGGGCAGGGGGAGCACTCTTCAAAGATGTAATTGTTTGCTTGTAAGCTGTTATAATGAAAATGCAGTTTGATTTAACCTGCTTTCTTGTAGCAAAGACAGTGTAGAGCAAGCTCCCTCATGTTGGTTCTGAACTGCTGAATTGGACCAATCATGGTGGGGATCCTTTAAAATGGAGCCTGCTCTGGGAGAATCAGAACTTGGACTCTCCTCTGGAGCCTGCTGTAAGGGGATTGTAAAGGCAGTGACTCTGGGAAATGTAGTTTTGACTTCGGCGCCTTTTTTCCACCAACAGGGGGAGTTTACTGTGAGTGACAGCCAAACCAGCCAACTGAACTGGGAGAAACTCAAAGGAAATGCCCGGCTCTGTCTACTGGAAAGATCAGATCAGTTTGGGCTGTGAAGAGACAGAGAGCTGTGTGCTTCTTCGGTGTGTAGTTTTAGCGTGGGGATCTCGTGTAAGGCCCTAAGTTTCAGTCTGCAGTTTGTGCAAATGCTTGTTCGGACTGAAACTGACCTGTGAAGAGAATCAAGGAGATCTGAAGAGTAAAAACCAGGCTCACCCTGTAGAAGACTGAAGAAATTTCTGACTTGCGCTCGGTCTGTCAGGAACTGAATCTGCTGTGTGTTCTCCCGGGTATTGTGCAGTAATTGCGATCGGGATAGAGAAGCAGCCTGCCTGGTATAGTACTTTCCTTTTACATATAAATGTGTGTAGTGCTTGTGGGGAATCACGTTTCAAATCCCCTGTACAGTGAATAGAGTGCATGAAGCTGGAAGTAAACCCCAGTTTAATCCAGACTACATCCATTTGCTCTAAACTGCAGTGGGGTCCAGTCACAAGGATCTTGTCCACATGGTCTGCTCCTCCTGGCAATCCAGGACAATCTGCCTTCCATCCAGTTCCCAGCATTGAGTTTGTGAGTACAAAGCAGGGTAGCTCCCTGCCATCTGTTTATCGAATTGCAAGTGTGTCATCTAATTGTTGTTTTTTTCATTTCTTCACTAACTGAGCCAACCGGCTCCAGATTACAATTTGGGTATTGTGCCAGTGTTTTTTCCATCACAGGGCCCCAACCAGCTGCAACCGATCCTGGCTAGCCCCCCCCCATCCTGGGTACCCAGTGAAAGTGACAATTTGGGACTCTGAATATGCGCACAGTACTGTGATTATTAATGTGTTTAACCTAATTAACCTGATTTCCCCCTTCCTTGTAATAGCTCCTTAAATAAATCAGATCTGTTGGTTTCAGCAAAGTTACACTGGCTGAGGTATTCGTTTATGTTAAAGTATTGTACTGTGGTTTTTGCACTGTATCATCTTATTTTGCAGGGGGTCCCCGGGGTCCAGTCGACGGAGCCAGTCCTGGGGGTAAGTGTACATTGTGAAGATATTCCTAATGCATTGTGTGGGCCACTAGTGGGAAGAAGGGGTTACAGTGTCCCAGAGGGCTGTGACCAAGTTAGTTTAACTACTGCAAACCCTGACCTCTGGGTGGGCACCACGCCACTGGACCTAGGCCCTCAACCTGTTAGTAGTTAGCAGGCAGGGGTAGTAGCCCTTGGGATAGCGCCACCTAGGGGTTACATTTTGGAGGCTCACCGCTGGGATTAGTGTCCTCTAGTGGCCACATTTACGAATTACTGTAAAAAAAAATTAATGGGTACCCCAACAGAAGTGGCTGTACACCAGCTGGTGAAGTGGTGTACTGGGGAGATCGACCCCCAAAATGCTATACTTATCTTGGATATCCCGCTGGGTACCAGTACAGACATTGTAGAGGGAGTACTTTCCAAGGTTGAATGTTTACGAGACCCTGTGGTAGAGGGGTGACAGGCTGATCTGCTCACCCAAACTTTCATGGCCCTAATAGAGTGTAAGGACCCTGTAGACAGTTCTAAAGTGCCACAGACTGTTACCCCCGAGGAAACCCTCACTGTCTGGAGAGTGATAACCAAAGACAGTAAAGACCCCAAGGAGAATGAGCTTTCCCCATTATCTGAAACATTTGAGGAGAAATTTGCTAAATTGTTGTTGGGGGAAGGGAAAACTGTGGAGGATTTAAAGAAACTATTATTGCCAGCTGAGAACGTTCCTCCATCAACACCCTTTTCCCCTCCAGCACCTGTTATTGCCCCTCCTTCTGTGCCAGTGCAAGCCCCCATGTCTGTATCTGCCAATAGTCACGACTCTTACCGCAGGTTGAGAATTTTCTCCTGCACCCTCCCCACCCCACAAGGGGAGGATGATTGGGAGACCTGGATAGACTGTGTTGCCCCTTTGGTATCTGAGTGGCAGTGTGCAGAGGCTGAGAAATGGAAAAGAATCCTAGACAGAGCTTGAGAGGTCCCACTCTGGAAGCCATTAAGTCTTTGAGGTCCATAAACCCAGAGACATCTGCCCAAAAGTACCTAACTGCACTTGAATGCAATTTTGGGAGTATTGAGTCAGGGGAGAGCTTGTGTGGATGTTTCAAGGTACAAAACAATGGCCAGGGGAAAGTTTATCTGCACATGTTACTCGTCTGGAAGGAGCGCTACACAGGGCCTACCAGAAAGGGGAGTGGCCGCCAGTGAGTTAAACCGTGTGAGGTTGGGGCACATATTGCAACCTGCAAAGCAATCAAAATTGCAGCTCCTTCAGTTGAGGCTTCATGACAGGAGAGGTAACCCACCGGATCATTGTGATTTGATGAAAGAAATCCGGGAAGTTGAGGAGGAGGAGGATTTCTCAGAGCCCCGTGTAGTTGTAGCTGCTACAACCTCTGCTCCAAGGGTGGGTCGGCTGCTGACACTAGGGATCACTGAAACCCATGATGAAAGTCAAGGATTAAGTGCCTGCCAAATGAGGATGGCTGTAAACACCTCGCACTGGGAGGAGTTGCTGAGGGAGATTAGGAAAGTAACAGACAGTCTCATCATGAAGGATACTCCTATGAGCACAGGCACTGACACTTGCCCGACTGCTTCTGCTATGGGGGTGGGGGTGCCCACCCAGGCACCTCATGTTGACAACAGTTAGAAACTTGATGCATTGACTACGGAAGTGAGGGAACTGAAGAGATGTCTCCAAATGTCCAACCCACCACTGGCTGAGGTGCCACCAAGTTTTTCTATCGATAGTACCCATGTCGCAGCCCCCACAGTGATGCCTCAGTCACTCCGAACTTCAGCAGACATATTTTGCCATAATTGTGGGAAGGATGGGCACATGAAGAGGGAATGCCAGTCTCAGAAAGACTTAGAGAGAGTGGTGAGCCGGCTACAAGGAGCGCTTCGGAGAACAAGTCAGTGGTTAAGAGGTGCACGAAATGGTCCCAGTGAGGGTCCCAAAAATGCTAACTCACATCCCTCTGTGGCAAGGTCAGTTGCCAGGCCCCTGCTACCGCCTTTCCAGACTGGTCCAGAATAGTGGGTCCCTCCATGGAGACCACTGTAAAAGTGAATGGAATGTCTAGAAGCGCTGTATTAGACAGTGGCTCCCAGGTGACAATTATGTTCCAGGATTGGTATCAGAAGCATTTGTCAGACATACCCTTACAACCATTAGAAGGACTGCATGTGTGGGGTTAAGTGAGAAGGCCTACCCCTACTCCAGGTATATCTGAATTTGGCTGTCTTTCCCCACCTCTGTGGTTGGAATGGCAGAGCAAGTACAGACCCTGGCCTTAGTGGGTCCCCTTACTGGACTGTATGATGGGGTTCCTTTACTAATTGGAACTAATGCACATATGTTTGGATGGCTGGCACAGTTGTGTTATGAAAAACAGGGGTCAAGGACTAGTAGAGCTTTAAGAATTCTGGCCTTGATCAAGAAGGCCTATGATGCACAGAGAGATGCTGACAAAGTGGAACCAGAGGAACTGGTTGGAGTTGTCTGGAAAAAGGATCCTGAGTCTCTGATCCTGGCGCCAAATACCCAGTGTACCCTCCAGGGGGAAGTCCGTATCAGAAAGGATGTCAAGAATAAAATCCTCATGTTGGATGCACCAGGAGATGGGAAACTGCTGGAGAGACTGCTGGTCAAGCCTAGTATTTTGCCTGCTAGAGCCCATGCTTATGCCAGAAGGGTAATGGTTCAAGTTCATAATGTGTCTGACAGAGAGATTCGAGTAAATAGAGGTTGCACCCTGGCTAATGTGCATTGTGCAGACACTGTAGTGCTACTCAGTAGCA
This sequence comes from Neoceratodus forsteri, assembly GCA_016271365.2. NCBI lineage: Eukaryota > Metazoa > Chordata > Ceratodontiformes > Ceratodontidae > Neoceratodus > Neoceratodus forsteri. The sequence continues at coordinate 88,405,639 of CM057459.1, forward strand.
AGAGTTTGGGGAAGAATGACAGAGTAACACCTGACTTGTTTGATTTCAGTGACTCCCCATTGCCAGCTGAATGGAAAGTGAGGATCAGTGAGAAGCTTGCACAGAGAGACCAGGTGTTTTCCTTAAAAGAATGGGATGTAGGATGTGTGCAAGGAGCTGAGCACCACATCTAGCTGCATGATGAAAGGCCATTTTGTGAGAGGTCTCGACGCCTGGCCCCTGCTGACATAGATGATGTGAGACGGCATCTGCAAGAGATGCTAGCTGCTGGTGTAATACAAGAATCCAGAAGCCCATATGCTTCCCCATTGTGGTAGTGAGAAAAAGAATGGGACAGTAAGGATGTGTGGATTATCGCACTTTAAACCGGCGGACATCCCTGATCAGTATACAATGCCCCATTCAGGATGCTTTGGACTACCTGAATAGTAGCAAGTGGTTCTCTGTGCTGGATCTTCGCAGTGGGTACTAATGGATCCCGATATTTAGAAGACCATGAAGAAGACAGCCTTTATCTGTCGTAGCTTCTATGAATTCTTGAGGATGCCTCAAGGGATTTCAGGCACCCCAGCCACCTCTCAGCGACTGATGGAGTGTGCAGTGGGGGACATGAACTTATTAGAGTGTCTGGTATACATAGATGATGTTATTGTGTTTGGCAGCTCACTGGAGGAACATGAAAGAAGACTATTCAAGGTGTTGGACTGACTGGAAGACTTTGGCCTTAAACTGTCCATTGATAAGTGTCAATTCTTTCAAACATCAGTAAAGTATGTGGGACACATAGTATCCACTGAGGGAACAGAGACCGATCCAAGTAAAGTCGAGGCCTTGACCACCTGGCCACAGCCCAAAAATCTAAAAGAACTGCAAAAATTCCTGGGATTCTGTGGTTATTATCGGCGTTTCATCAAGGACTATTCAAGAGTGATCCGCCCTTTACTTAACCTTACTCAAGGGTATCCCCCAACCCACAAAAATTATAAAAAATCAGCGTCCCTCAAGATTGAAAGAGTGTATTTTCATCCAAGTGAAGTATTTGGGACCCGCTGGACTCCTGATTGTGAGACTGCTTTTCATGAGATCATATATCAACTTACCCACGCTCCAGTGTTGGCCTATGCTGATCCAACAAAACCTTATGTCCTGCGCACTGATTCTAGCTTGCAAGGGTTGGGGGCTGTGTTGTACCAAGAGCACGAGAATGGCCTGAGACCAGTGGCCTTTGCCAGCAGAAGCCTGACCCCTTCCGAAGAGAACTATCCTGTATACAAGTTAGAGTTCCTAGTTTTGAAGTGGATCATTGTTGATCAATTCCATGAGTACTTGTATGGGGCTAAGATACTAGTAAAGACTGATAATAATCCTTTGACCTATGTGCAGACTTCAGCTAAGTTGGATGCCACTAGTCATAGGTGGCTCTCTGCCTTATCTACCTATGACTATGCAGTTGAATACAGAGCAGGCCTGAACCACATAGATGCTGATGCTCTCTCCCGGAGGCCTGTTCCCCAGAATGACTGGGTCAGACTGTCAGAATCTGATATTAGAGCACTCTGCCAGAAGTTTGACAGGGAGGAACAAATGTCCACGGATGCAGTGGACTGTATGGTGGATTGTTTGGGACCCTGTGAGAACTGCATATCTGCTGCTTATTGCCACTTTTCTGCAATAGTCGTTAGTGCACTGCCTCAGCTGGACAATGACAATATTCAGCGGGCTCAATCCTGAGATCCCATGATCAAATCAGCTTTAGAAGCCCTATATGCAGGGAAAGATGTGTCCAAATTACATTCCACTGATTTGAGAACTGCATTGTTATACAAAGAAGGTCCTAAGTTGAAACTGATCAATAGACTGTTATACAGAGAAACAGTAGACAGAGGGGGGCAAGTAGACAAACAACAACTAGTGCTGCCCACTGCCTTTCGAGATTCAGTACTGAGGTCCTTACACAACCACATGGGGCACCTTGGTATAGACAGAACACTTGACTTGGTGAGATCCAGATTCTATTGACCTAAGATGGGGGCTGATGTAGAGCAACACATTCAAACTTGTAGTCGCTGCTTACAGAGGAAAGCTTTGTCCCAGAGGGCTGCCCCCCTTGTTAACATCACCACCAGTGCACCCATGGAGCTGGTCTGTATTGCTTTTCTGAGTTTGGAGTCAGATCAAAGAAATATTAGTAATGTGCTGGTGGTCACTGACCATTTTATGAGATATGCCCAAGCTTTCCCCACCAAGGACCAGAAGGCATCCACCGTGGCAAAAGTACTTGTAGAAAACTTTTTTGTTCACTATGGGGCTCCAAAAAGAATCCATTCTGATCAAGGGAGAGACTTTGAGAGTCGTCTGATCAAAGTGATGCTTTCTCTGTGGGGAATGTGAAAGTCTAAAACCACCCCTTACTACCCCCAGAGGGACCTACAGCCTGAACGTTTCAACCACACTTTGCTAGATACGCTAGGCACCCTCCACCCAAAGGACAAGCCTAGATGGAGCCAACAAATTAGCACCCTGGTACATGCCTACAACTGCACCAAAAGTGATGCCACTGGGTTCTCCCCCTACCGCCTGATGTTTGGAAGAGAAGCTCGACTGCCGGTAGATGTCTGCTTTGGGGTCTCTCCTGATGGGGTTCGAGCTGACAACTATTTACAGTATGTGCAAAAGTTAAAGGCCCAGCTAAATCATGCATACCAACTGGCTCAAACCATGGCTGCCAAAAGAAATCTGGCCAACAAAGAATGGTATGATAAAAAGGTGAAAGCACAGGAACCCCAGGAGGGAGATCGGGTATTGCTAAGAAATCTGGGACTAAATGGCAAACACAAGATTGCTGACAGATGGCACCATCTCCCTCACATTGTAGTGGGCAAACTAGATGATCTGCCTGTGTACAAAGTAAGGCCTGAGAATAATTCAAAAGATGTAAAACAATGCATAGAAATCATTTACTGCCCATTGGACAAATCTTTATTGAGTCTGAGCCCCCAGAAAATATCCCCTCTGGACCAGTGACTAGAGCTGCTGCTAAGGAAAAATCAAGAAAGTCTGCACCTATAGAGCTGAATTAAAGCGTTCCCCTCCACAAGTCCCAGCTGAGCATGACTGTCAGTCCATATCAGAGGAACGTGAGTGTGACTTTGAATACTACCCTTCTTACGAACTGAGTCAGTTGTTTCGGAGCAATCCCCTAGTCAATACTGGAGAGGAAGCTGGGCCTTCTGGACTGTCTAAGCCCCCAGCTTTGTCCCTGGAGCCAATGCTCCCAGAAAGTGAAGTGCAAAGCATCAAGTCAGATGATATGGAATCATTGTGTATGGCTGAATTGTCTGAGCATTCAGGGGAGGAAAATGATGGACTGGAACAGACTGGTGACATAACAGAACAAGAAGAGTGTGTTGAGTGCCCTAGTAATTCACTGTCAGTGTCAGAAAGCTCTCCATGTGAGCCAAGTGTTGTGGACTCAGAGACTGTAACTCCTGAAGCTGAAAGTGCCCCAAGTTCTAGCCTCCCTACCCCAATGGAGACTCCCCTGGCAAGTAAAGACAATGCTGAAAATGAGGCTCAGAGTGCAGAGACTGTAACAGTTCCCCCTAGAAAGACTGGTCGAGCTGTAAAGCCTGTGGTGCACCTCAGTTATGCTTCCCCGGGAGGCCTGTGGACTTGCCTCTCAATGTTGTCCATAAAGGAGTGTATGTGTCCCCGAGCTCATTGCCCAAACTGAACATCAGTGCTAACTCCAAGTTACTTGTGTTGCTCTCTAGGTATGAGGCCCCTGCCCCATCCAGTCCCAAGGTAGCTGATAGGGAAGGGCCCCCCTCTCTTCAGGTTTCATGTACAGGAGGTAATATCCTGAGTTATGGTACAATGTGTGTGTAATACTGTGTAAAGAGTGACGTACTGCAAAGTTTCAGAAATGTGTTTCTGGTAAAGTGATATATTGACTGATGATTACATGTATAAGCCTAATGTGATACTGATGTAAATGTATATGGCTGTATTGAAACTTATGGGGGTACTTGCTTGACGTGGACGCCAAGCTTTCCCAGGCCAGGAAGGGTGTAACCCCCCCTGCAAATGGGGGTTCCCAAAGAAGTCCTCCAGGAGCTTGTTTGAATGCTCCAAGCCTGAATGGTGTTGGCTTTTAAGCCGTTTATCTGTGAGTGCTTTTAGAGCCTCTGGTACTGTCTCTTTAAGAGCTGTCTGCTTGCAGACATAATTAGTTTGTATGGGGGGACTGTGTCTTTTCCTGCTCGAGTCCTGCTCGAGCTGCTGCCAAATCGCTCTGTTTCTGCCATCGCTAAGTGGGCAGGGGGAGCACTCTTCAAAGATGTAATTGTTTGCTTGTAACCTGTTACAGTAATAATGAAAATGCAGTTTGATTTAACCTGCTTTCTTGTAGCAAGGACAGTGCAGAGCAAGCTCCCTCATGTTGGTTCTGAACTGCTGAATTGGACCAATCATGGTGGGGATCCTTTAAAATGGAGCTTGCTCTGGGAGAATCAGAACTTGGACTCTCCTCTGGAGCCTGCTGTAAGGGGATTGTAAAGGCAGTGACTCTGGGAAATGTAGTTTTGACTTCGGCGCCTTTTTTCCACCAACAGGGGGAGTTTACTGTGAGTGACAGCCAAACCAGCCAACTGAACTGGGAGGAACTCAAAGGAAATGCCCGGCTCTGTCTACTGGAAAGATCAGATCAGTTTGGGCTGTGAAGAGACAGGGAGCTGTGTGCTTCTTCAGTGTGTAGTTTTAGCACGGGGATCTCGTGTAAGGCCCTAAGTTTCAGTCTGCAGTTTGTGCAAGCGCCTGTTCGGACTGAAACCGACCTGTGAAGAGAATCAAGGAGATCTGAAGAGTAGAAACCAGGCTCACCCTGTTGAAGACTGGAGAAATTGCTGAATCGTGCCTGGTCTGTCAGGAACTGAATCTGCTGTGTGTTCTCCCGGGTATTGTGCAGTAATTGCGATCGGGAAAGAGAAGCAGCCTGCCTGGTATAGTACTTTCCTTTTACATATAAATGAGTGTAGTGCTTGTGGGGAATTGCGTTTCAAATCTCCTGTACAGTGAATAGAGTGCATGAAGCTGGAAGTATTGTAAACCCCAGTTTAATCCAGACTACATCCATTTGTTCTAAACTGCAGTGGGGTCCAGTCACAAGGACCTTGTCCACATGGTCTGCTCCTCCTGGCAATCCAGGACAATCTGCCTTCCATCCAGTTCCCAGCATTGCATTTGTGAGTACAAAGCAGGGTAGCTCCCTGCCATCTGTTTATCAAATTGCAAGTGTGTCATCTAATTGTTTTTTTTTTTTTCATTTTTTCACGAACTGAGCCAACCGGCTCCAGATTACAATTTGGGTATTGTGCCACTGTTTTTTCCATCACAGGGCCCCAACCAGCTGCAACTGATCCTGGCTAGCCCCCTCCATCCTGGGTACCCAGTGAAAGTGACAATTTGGGACTCTGAATATGCGCACAGTACTGTGATTATTAATGTGTTTAACCTAATTAACCTGATTTCCCCCTTCCTTGTTACAGCTTCTTAAATAAATCAGATCTCTTGGTTTCAGCAAAGTTACACTGGCTGAGGTATTCGTTTATGTTAAAGTATTGTACTGTGGTTTTTGCACTGTATCATCTTGTTTTGCAGGGGTTCCCCGGGGTCCAGTCGATGGAGCCAGTCCTGGGGGTAAGTGTACATTGTGAAGATATTCCTAATGCATTGTGTGGGCCACTAGTGGGAAGAAAGGGGGGATACAGTGTCCCAGAGGGCTGTGACCAAGTTAGTTTAACTACTGCAAATCCTGACCTCTGGGTGGAGGCACCCGCCACTGGACCTAGGCCCCTCAACCTGTTAGTAGTTAAGCAGGCAGGGGTAGTAGCCCTTGGGATAGCGCCACCTAGGGGTTACAGGTATGACACAGGTAGGAAAATGGGCAGACATGATAGACTATTAGGGAGAATTTTGAAAAAGGCTGGATGTGGGCACAAATGCATGCTGCATCTGCATCCATCTACTTGTGACCAGGCAATCCTGCTTCTATTTTCAGATGTTGCATTCATTACAAAAAAAAATCACATGAGCCAGACTGGTGGTGTGGCTGGCTAAGCCATCACACCTTTACCTCATGCCACACCAGTGCCCATGTTCGGTGGTGCATGCGGGTCGAAAGGGGGTCAGCCAGGGAGGGAGAGGATCAAGCATCCAGAGGACAGTTCTCTTCTCTCAGGGAGGGTGGCTTCGTGGTCCCTCCGAATGACTGCCCCCAGGTAGAGACCAGATGGCAGAATGGCCATGACAATGCCAACAATGGGAGGGTGCTGTGGAACACTTCTACATGCACATGCTGATGTGTATGTCCCAGCAATGAGGGAGGGAGGGCAGGGAAGAAAATGGAAGACACAGGAATGTTGGCAGGCTACATGAAGCCCGGACCGTGCTCCTTACCCTCTGGTCAACCCCCAGCAACTGGATTGTGTGCATGGGGTGGGGATGGCCTCCTCTCCCGGGCTCTACCATTGGGGGAATCCATGGGGTACTCGGGGGGGGGGGTCAGAAGAGAGCAACACAGTCCTAGGGGTGGATGTGAGCCCTCCTGAAGGGAGAATTGAAGCTCACCTGCCAGCTGCCCCGGGAAAATAGAAACAGAAGGAAATAAAGTCACAATTTGTGCAGACAATGGATGCTGTTGTGAGTTGCAACCAATTTGAATGCACTTGCATCTCTCTTTGGATGCAAGTTTTGGACACTGCAAGGCCATCTAATAGATGGTGTAACAGGTTCAGATGTATCTCTGCTTTAAAAATAATGACAGACACATATTAGGTAGTTCCTTTTTGAAAACTCTGCTTTAAGTCTTTTCTGCTGACACCTTTCTCCATTTCCATTTCTATTCTGAGGAAAGTGGTGTCTAAGGTGGTGGTGTTGCAAGTTGAATCTCACCTTGATAATTATTACATCTCTGAGTCATTCTCATCTTACATTTGATCATGCCATTGCACTGAGACAGGTCTGGTCTGGACACTTGATCTTTTCCTAGCTAGAGATGGAGGGACACAGTCTGTTTTGGTTCTCTTTGACCTCTCAGCAGGATTTGACATGGTAGGCCCTGGTGTTCTAATTAGTGAACTGATGCACCAAGGAGGCTGCAGCTGGACTGGGTTGGTGTATCATGTTTCCAGTCATTCCTTTCTGGGTATGAGGAAAGAGAGTGACTGTGTAGAATGTCTCTTTCAAGTTGTTGCTATTAATTGTAGACTACCCAGGTCTTTTCTTCCTCCAGTGTTATTTGGGTATACCTGGAGTTTGGATGCATTACCTGACACAAGTGAAGAATGCAGCTACTACGTTGCTGGCATATATGCAGATGCTGCAGCATATAACACCAGTGCTATGTGACCTGCATTGGCTTCCTCTATGGCAGCATGTTAGCTTTAAGGTGCTCATGTTAAAATATAAATGAATAGATGATCCCATAATACCTCTGCGACCTCCTGTCTCCACAGATACACAGAAAGTGACAGCAGATAAGGACCGTATGGCCCACCTTTTCTGCCCCTTTTTCCCTACCTAATGCATTACCGCAGACCCTAGTTGGTCTGCAGCTTACCCTCTTTTCCCTATTGCTAGAGTACTCTTATGTCTATCCCATGCATTCATGAATTCCCCTACTGTTTTTGCCCCCACCAGCTCCACAGGGAGGCTGTTCCAAGCATCTGCTACTCTTTCTGTGAAAAAGTACTTCCTCATGTTGCCCCTGAGACAACCCCTCCTCTAGCTTCATATCATGCCAATATGTTACTGCCCATCATTATGCTGCCCAGGTGAGAACAACTAAGCACCCCATGTGTCTGAAATTGAATGGCAACCGGACATTTCAGGTGGTAGCTCTATTTCTATGGCATATCCTTTCTGTTGTAACCCACTGCTCTCCACAGTGCCCCTTTGCAGGAGAGCTTTAAAAGTAATTTAAAAATCTACCTGTTAGTTAGGCTTTTATGGGCAGTGTTTAGGTGGGAAATTTAATTGCATGCCTCATACTACATACTGAGTCTCATCATCACTCCAGTTTCGTTTTGCTGACATTTTGATGGATTGCTCTGTAAAGCACTAAGCGCCTTCTGGGATGGGTGTCACATTCAAAAATAATAAAACTGTCTCACCTAATTTTGCCATAAGGGAGATTTCTGATGCCTAAACAAAATACCAATTTGCTTATCATGTGCTTTTGTTTGTAACTCCCATAGCACTGCCACAGCCATTTGACATTAATATAAAGACTTAAAAGAGATTTGTTTGTTTTGTCAGAAGCGGAAAGCTAGATTTGGATGCACATGGTACCAAGTTTGTCATCAAGGTGAAAGCTGACAAGATATGAGCTGAAGTAGCTTTGGATTAATTCTGTTAAGTAAGGGCCCAGCAGTGTTAATAATGAAGTAAAACAAGCTAGTACAAATATGAGGATATATAAATATATGAAAAGAATATAATCATTGTTTAGGGTTGATATCAACCTAAAACCAGCTGCTTTCAAACTCTGTAATACATGTTTGTGATGTCACCAACATGTATTATGGAGCTCAGGCCTGGAAGTGACTCTGCAGTGCTTACAAAAAAGTCCCTTTTCTCAAACCAGTAAAATAAAAAATAAAGTAACTGACATTAGTGTTGTTCTCATGCTTTTTAACCCCCCTGGTGTGTGACACTTCTATAAACTGCTCAAGCTTTGCCCTTGTGGTTTATCCAGTATCCCACACGTTAGGGTATAAAATCTCTTGTAACACACTGACTTCCATACATTATTCTATATGTAATTGCCTGCTCTAATGTAATGGGAAGTTGTGTGGTCACTGCAGTTTTTTTCTAAGGGAAAAACAATGTTCAAGTATGAAGTTATTCACATCTCAGTAGGCCCAGTCACAATGTGGGCTCTACTGCAACTCCATTCTTAATAGACCCTAGAGGGTATAAATTGCTCCCTCACTGACAATGGGATGTTGCATCAATTGTGTCCCGCCTATACCCAGTTTTACTACTTGGAGACTGAATCAATGAATGATTAAGTGACATAACATCACAGAAATATCCAGGGGCTGCAATAAAATACAGACTTGCATCTACTAGTTTAAACCTACAGTCACTGGCGGCGCTACACTGGGGCACACCAGGGCACGTGCCGTTGTCAAAAAATGCTGTGCCCCAGTTCATGCCCCAGTGCTCCGAGTCCGAAGACGGATAACTTTTTTTTCTGTTGGCATTGCTAGCCTCCATCCTGCAAGCTAGAGCTAAGACCGACAAATGCCTTTTCTGGGTTTGGGCAGGGGGCCCGGGGGGAGTGTCTGCGTCAAGTCGGCAGCCACTTGGATTAGCTCAGGCAGATCCTAATCCCTGCTGAGCCCCGGGGCTCCTAACTTTAATGCTGGAACTGCAGAGCGTGGGAGGGCTAACTACTGATCCTGAGCCAGCCAATTGGAGTGCAGCACAAGGTCTTTAACAGACCAATTGCAATGGGGAGAATTCTGCAGGGAGTTGGCTGCAGCCAATTGATGGCTGCAAAACTCTACCAGTCAGCACCAGGCTTCCTTGTCCAATGAGGTGTGTCGCTTGAACTTTCTTGCGTTTCATCCCGGAAATAAAATAGCATGCCATGTGTACCGACGGAATCGTTTCTTCAAACTGCTGTGCCTGCTACTGTGATAGTGATTGCCAGAGTTCCAGTGCTGCTACGTCCTTGGCTCCTCGGACTGGCCAGTGAAGCTGCTGTCCTGCCTGCTAATGCCACCGCTCTCCTCCTGTTTGCTGAAGCTGTCTGTAGTGCCTGCCGATTGCCAGAGTTCCCCTGCTGCCACTTCTTCAGACTAGCCAGTGAAGCCACTCTCCTGCCTGCTAATGCCACCACTCTCCTCCTGTTTGCTGAAGCTGCCTGCCTTCTGACGCTGGACTGAGGTTGCTATTGCGGAACTCTGTTGCCGCTAACGCTAACATGGACTTTCAATCCCCTGAGGCTGTTAATTTGGAGCTCCTCAAGCTGCCGACTGCAACCGCTCAACCACTTGCTTCCAGAGCCTCTTGCTAAGTGAACCTTTCCTGGACCTCTTCTGGACTGGTAAGGTAAGCATGCTTAATTTTGCTGCAAATTAATGCTGGCCTGTGTTTAACCACAAGAGAGTCTGAAGGGGGTGGAGAGACATGCATGCCTCAAGGCTGGGTGTGTGTATAAGATGGGACTATATCAGGGGAGGGAGGACATACATGCCTCTAGGCTGGTGTGTGTATAAGATGAGACTGTATCAGCGGGGGGGGGGGAGACATACATGCCTCGAAGCTGGGGGTGTTTATGGCTGTCGGTGTTTGCCATTCTTTCACTGGGTCTTCAGTGATGGGCCTGAGTCTTGGGGTGACACGCATGATGCCTCTGACTGTAGTCTGTGAAGCATATTGCCAATGGTTGGGAGTGTTTGAAAGATGGGCCTGTGTCTGGGGGGAGGATACATGCCTCTGTGTCTGCCCAGCATATTATTTATAGTTGGGGTTGTTTCAAAGATGAACCTGTGTTGGGGAGGGTGCACATACATGATGCCTCTGGTGTGCACTGTGCAGAATTTTATGTTTGGGTGTGTTTCAAAGATGGGCCTGTGTCTGGGGAAGATATACTGAATCTGTGAGCTGTTTAAATGGGCTGTCATTTATGCTGCCTGTCTGCACTGTGAAGGGTTGAAGTGGGATTTTTTCCATGGTTGGGTTTGTTCTGGAAAGATGGGTCTGCAATGGAGGGAGGGAGGGTGGGTGGGTTGGTTTGACGTGCCCAGTGGTGTTGCTTGGGGGAATGGGGCCATCCCCACGTCATTCATTATCTGTTTGGCGTGTCTGCCACAGTGCTTGAGACTTGGGAAGGCCTGAGCTTTTCCCCAGTACCATAGGGGAGGCACACCTTGGCAAAGTCTGAGAACTCGACCCTGCTGTACTTCAGTCTGCAGATTGAGAGGCAGAATGGAATTGCTTTGCAGATCTTTCCCTCTGTACTCCATACCCCTCATCCTTCTTTCCCCATAGTCACTGCAGGCAAAGCAAGAGTCAAGACAGCAAGGTAATTAATATATTTATTTTATTTGTAAATTGCAGCAATCAATCATCAACTCATGCTGTCTTGCAAATGTAAAATAAAAGCTCTAAAACATAAAATGGAAATGGCATTTTTATGTCAGAAACATAACATTAATTTTTTCAAATTGTAAATGGATGGGCACGCAGGAATATACATGCATGATTTACGTTCCAGTTTCTATAGGTGCCCTGGCTCCCAACCATGGTGCCCCACCCAGTGCCCTGGTAATGAACAGAAGCTGGAGCTGCCACTGCCTACAGTACATGGTCTGCCCAATGGACCACACTGTCTACACCAATGTCTTACAAACTAGTATTATTTTATAAGAGTTTCAATCCCTATAAACCAAATAGTATTTAATAAAAATTGTTTCAGGTTGTTGCGTGTTACACAGATAGAAAAATACTTTTATGCATGATGTTTCCATGTGAATACCACATATATGGATCAGCTGCTCAACAAATTTGCACTAATAAAAAAAAAGAGGCTTAAAACATTAAACTCATTCCTAGCAGCCCATTCTATATGCAAGCACTTTCCCATGTAAGTTTGAGGTTTTTATTCATTTAATTTCTTTATTTTACTTTATCCACTGTCAGACAGCCTTAGAGTAAGTGCACTTACTATCTTAGGGTAGTGAAGGAGAACTGTGTTTAAGTTCCAAACAGAGAAGTTGTGAATTTAAACACTGCTGGCAAAGTGGGCGAAGCAGCTGAAATTCACTTTTGTGAAGCTTTGCAAGGTTTCTGTGGACACTAGGAACTTCAACTTTAATGAAACTGCTAATTTTTGTTTACCACAAATTGTCTATTTGTTTGGGTGAATTGACCAGTTTGCAAGTGATTTTTGGTAAATTCACCAAAAAAAGGCAACTTCACCATTCAAAACGTCACAAATTCAGTGAATTTGCAAATTAATTTGTGAAGCAAATTTTGGTAACTTTGTCCATCACTAGTTTCAAGCCAAGAGCTTCCACCTCAGGTGCCACAGGCTCAGAGTGTTTCAGATTTGGCATGCTTAAAGGAATTGTTCTGTTTTCTTGATATAGACTAAACTTCCTCACCTCTGCGGAAGTCTATTAGGTATGTGATCCACATTTTTAGTGCAGTGCCTTTCTAGAGGGAAAGGATTATAATTTGGCCTCAAGGAGTCAGCCAGATAATACTTTCCCCTTCCTAGTGTGCTGCCTGCTCCCTCTCTCAGATATTTCATAATGCTTGATTAGGGAGAGTATGGGAGTACACTCAGTACAAGTCTACGGAGCAATTTTTATTAACTTTTTTAGCATGCTATACCCACATTTTGATATAAATCAAAGCCACCACTCAACTAAGAAGAGCATTACCTCACTTAATATTCAAAAAATGTAATCAAACACCATCAAAACATGTAATCAACCTATAGTAAAGGCATTTGGGGTCACTCGAGAAAGGGTTATAACTCATGAATATACTGCAGTTGGCAATGGTCACTTAGCTTTACCAATAGCAACACTGAATGGGGCCCCAGCCCGCGCAATATCCAAAGTGTTTGGTTTCTGGGTCATTCCACCTACCACCACATATACATTCTAATGACTCAAGCCCAATACAAAGCTTCATGGATAGTAGAATGTAAATTCATGTGTGGGGGCAGACTGGCAAGACTTCCCTGAAATAAAGTTATCAGAAAACAGGCTTTCAAACTAACTTGAGGGGTCACAAAAAGGATGAATCCCACATCTGTTGTTTGCCTACTCAGTCTAAATTGAAACAAATGGAAATATCTGAGTCAGGCAACTTCTGAAAAATACACACCCATCAAACATGAAATAACCAAAAGTAAAGTCAGCTGTACCAGTTGTAAGCTACCGTCTGAAGCAATACCATACCATGTTACAATTCTATTCTTCTAATGATAACTCACAGAAGTCCTTTTGCCCATATCTTTTGGTTTAATTGATTGTTTAAAAATGCAGCCGTTGTTTGTTTTTGTAAATTTATAAGGGATGATCGGAGGGCCTCCTATGCATATAAGAGTGTCGCCTCATGCATTTTCAGTGCAAGAGAACTGCAAACCAAAGGTGAGCAGTTCTGGTGCCCTAAGGATGCAAGAGGCAACACTTATATCCATAAGAGGCCCTCCTAATGCCCCAATAAAATTATTATAGGTTGTGGCACCATTTTAAAAACTATCTTTTTGGGGGTCCATTTTTCTGGCACGAGCAGCAGTTATCGAGTATGCCTATTACAGTGTGAGTGCATGAGGCACTCTTAGGCAATAAGAGAACCTCACACACAATGGAAGAAAGCACTATGATTGAACAGTGAGCATCACATGATGCTCCCATAATCTATAATACAATTTATTTACCCAGGATAGCTCAGCTGAGGTGCAACATTTCATTTCCAATGGTGTCTTGGTTCTACACATTTCAGCCGCTAGGTGGACTGAAGCAGTGAGGCTATGTGACTTGCCCAAGGTCACACAATGAGTATTTGGCTATAGTGGGATCTGAACATGTTCATACCCTTCTTCTCAAGTCATTGTTCTAACCACTAGAACAAACTGCCTCCTAGCAGCTACTACCTTTTTCCAATAACCTACTGTTTTTTTGCCTTCAAAAATGAGTCGTTATTTTCCTATCAGAATTGTATGGGTGGGTACATGAAGGTTAGATGCAAAAATAATGCTAGGCACATGTGCTGGAAGAAAAAAATGCATTTCCTCATCATGCCAGGTTTGGGGAGACAGGTGCACATATATCACATCAGTGCTTTCAAGAAAATTATATTTTGTTCACTGTCTAAATAATTAATGAATTTCAAAGGTCAACAATGAAACTGGAATTACTTGTTTAGATAGCATACAGATCTCATTTGCGTAGAATCACTGATATAATAGCACAGCACATGGGGCACATACACATCTTACATCGCACTGTAGCTTCAAGTAAAAGAAGAATGCATAGCCCCATATATTTTCAACCATCAGTCCAACAGCTTATCATCTATCTGGCCATTCTGTTTTTTTTTTTTTTTTTTTATTTAGTAGCTGGACTAATCTAATGATTTTTATTGATATTAGGCCCCAGCTTCGAAAGTCTGGGTTTGCTTCTTGCAAAGGCCCTAACCTGAGTGCAAATTAATGCAATACCCTAAATCTGCTATATTTGAATAAGATCAGAGCACTGTGTGAGTGCACTAAACTTGTTTGACTTTAACTCTCAGATCACAGGCCTAAGGAAGGCCCTAATCAGCGGTCACGGTACACAGTACAACCTCCTGCTGTCACAGAGAGGTATGTACCTATACATAAGATAGGGCATGCAAGGAGGAAGCCTAATTAGGGCATTCCAAAACTTGAGTGTTTTTGCACTAACTAGCTTTATTCAAATGTTCCCATATAAATAACCTCTCTGTCTATGCAGGGTAGTAAGATATCTTTACATCCCTTTGTGGCCTCATTATTATGTAATGCGCCATCTTTTCCCCCATGAATTGTGTGAAGATCTGATCTGCCCTCCCTGCATCTGTGGTGGCATTTTCTTAACACAAAACACCACCTGGTAACTTCACTGGATCCCTATAGCCACACTGTTACAATTAATGTCCCTGGTAGTCTAGTGTGCACCCTTTCCTCTCCCTATCATGGTAGGTTTGCCTATGGGAAGTGGGTGAAGGAGGACAGCCACTAGACTGTTAGGGGATGTTAATTGTAATAGTATGCTTACAGTAGAGGGATTGGGTGCTGGGGGGGTACTGTGCACTAGGTACTCTTTATTTTTGGGGTTGATCATGCACCACTGTGCACATTTGTAAAAGTAGGTTTCTGGCAGCATTTTAAGTAGCATGTCACTGCTGCCAGCTTGTTAGTGCTGCTGAAAACATTTGAATATGCCAGTGCACTGTTTGAAATGCAGCAGTCTGGCAGGCACTATCATTGGTGTGAGATGCCAGTTAGCATTCACACGATAATAGATTTGTGCTGCGCTAATCAGAATTAGAAATATAGTAGCAGCCGAGCAAATAGGTTGTCAATCACGCTATTCACAATTAGTGTGGTGCTAACCTTTTAAATATCTGGCCCATTGTGCGACTAAATTCAGCACCTGTTGAAGAAGATAGCCTGATACAACTGAAGTTAGTGTGACACTTCTGTGTATGTTTGGTGTAAGCTGCATTCTTGTCTTAATTTTCTCTTTATGTTTTTACTTTTATTTTACTCTAAAATCGTGCTTAATGTAATGTGTCACTCTTGATAAAGGAATTGCAATTCCAGTAGCTTAAACAAAGTAAACTAAACTAAACCTGAAACAATCTGCACATGAGGCAGCTTTAATATTTGGGGACAAAGTTAGTCTTAATCAAAACTCTAAACTTACCCACATTGGGATGGGTGATGTTAGCAACTACATTTTAAATAGTCAAAAAAAAAAAAAACTACTGGTATGTATTGTTCCATAGTCCATGCCACAATACAGAGGGGGTGTGAAATTAAAAAAATAATTATCAGTAAATACTTATTTAAACTGATATTAATCAAGTTGTCCTTCTGCCCAACCTGTCCAAGCAAAGTTTTCCTGTACTCCTGTACTCAAAGCACAAAAGCATGAACGTCCTCAACCTTTAGCCTGGAAACCTGTTCCAAAATTGCCATTGAAAAACCTTCTTATGAGGGCCATAATTACTGCTACCTGTTCTTTTAAGTGTTGTACTATGCACGTTCTTGTATATGAGTGGGTAAGGAGATGGGTGAGTGGGGTAAAGAGCCAGTAACATGCCACCTCACACCAACATGCCAAAATTTGCTGAACACTGTTTTGAGAAGTGTTCTGAGAAGTTTCTGTTTTGGTTTAATTTAATAAGTATTTAGTTTTTGTTTACTGCCTTATGTGGTTTTAAGTGGTTTGTGTGTGAGTAGGGGTAAGAAGTCACACCAGAGTGCTGACACGCAGACAAAATGAAGCAAAACCTTGTTGGGCAGCTGTTAAATAAAAGCCACCCTCAAAGTGGAGGCAACCAAAACCTGCTGCAAGGCCCAGAGCAAGAAGGCTAGGGCTAAGAAACTGAGCTTGTTGAGCAAGGAGGTCATGTAAAAGGTAAGGAGGAAAAGAGCTGCCTTTAAGAGGTACAAGAAAACAGGAAGGGTGGAGGACAGGGAGGAGTGCCTGATGGAATCAAAGGAGGTGACACGGGCAGTAAGGGGAGCCAGGGCATCTACGGAGCTCAGGCTGGCACAAGGCATTAAGAAGGGGGAGAAGGACTTCTTTAGGTACATCAGGGAGAAAAGGAGCTGTAAGGACCACATAGAAAGGATTAGGAAGGAGGGGGGTTGGATGGAAGCAGGGTGCGATAAGGCAGAAGCACTAAATTATTACTTCTGCTCGGTATTTATGAAGGAGAAGAGGGGGGAGATACCCAAGGGGGGAGGAATGGCAGAAACAGGAGGGAAGAGGGTGACAGATGGGGAAATCATGGAGGGCAGAGTTCGGGTGGGTTTGAAGGCACTGAGGGTGGACAAGGTGCCAGGCCCAGATGGCATCTACTCCAGGGTACTGAAGGAGCTGGTAGAGGCCCTTGTGGGACCTTTGGCAGTCCTATTTAATGCCTCACTACACTCGGGATGTGTACCTCAGGACTGGAGGATGGCTCATGTGATGCCCCTCCACAAGAGTGGCCCCAAGGATGAACCGGGGAACTACAGACCGGTGAGCTCCACATCCATTGTGGGTAAGCTGATGGAGACTATCCTGAAGGAGAGGCTAGTGGCCCTCCTAGAGGCCAAAGGACTACAGGACAGCAGACAGCATGGCTTCATATGTGGCAGATCCTGCCAAACCAACCTGTTGGAGTTCTATGACTGGGTAACTAGGCAACTGGACAGGGGCCATGCAGTGGATGTCCTGTATCTGGACTTCAGTGAGGCATTCGACTCGATGCCACATGCGAGGCTGGGAAGTAAATTAGAAGGCACAGGGGCAGGTTAAAGCTGGTGAGATTGGTAGGGAACTGGCTTCAGGAAAGGCAACAGAGTTTGGTGGTGGGTGGGGAGCTCTCACACCCAAGGGTAGTGACGAGCGGTGTTCCGCAGGGCTCGGTGTTGGGACCAGTGTTGTTTGGGATATTCATTGCAGACATATCATTGGACATCAAGAGCAAGGTCAGTCTGTTTGTTGATGATACCAAGATGGGAGTGGTGGTGGATGACCTAGGGGGATGGCAGGGGTTGCAGGATGATCTGGCAAAGCTTGAAACCTGGTCAGACACCTGGCAACTGGGGTTTAATGCCAAAAAGTGCAAGATGCTGCATTTTGGGGTGAAGAACCCATGGAGGAATTACCAGCTGGGGGAGCGCAGCTAGCCCAGACAGAAGAGGAGAAGGATCTGAGGGTGCTCATTACAGGGTAATGAACAACTCAGCACAATGTAGGAAGACAGCTGCAAAGGCCAACAAAATGCTGGGTTGCATTGTAAGGGGTATATCCTCAAGGAGGGAGAAGGTGATTCTGCCACTGTATAGGTCATTAGTAAGACTGCACCTGGAGTACTGCGTGCAGTACTGGAGCGCGTATCTGAAGAGGGACATTAAGTTACTGGAGGGGGTGCATCGCAGGGTGACAAAGATGACCAAGGGGCTGAGGGACTTATCGTATGAGAGGAGGCTGAGAGAGTTGAACATGTCCTCGCTGGAGGAGAGGAGGGACGGGGGGACATGACTGAAATCTTTAAGTACATGAAAGGAATAAACAAGACAGGTACAAGGGGTCTGTTCAAAGTAAGGGAGGGGAGGGACACCAGGGCCCTGATATGAGACTGGAATGAGGAAGGTTCAGGAGGGAGATGAGGAGACACTTTTTTACAGACAGGGTGGTAGCTGGGTGGAAGGCATTACCTGCAGAAATGGTATCCAGTAGAACAGTGGACTGCTTCAAAAGGAGATGGGACAGGACAAGGGGGAGGGCCAGTGGAGGGAGAGGGTGGAAGGGAGGGACAGCTGCAGAATAAGGGGTGCTAGCTGCACATTCAAGCAGACTTGATAGACCTCTAAGCCTTTATCTGCCGGCAAATTTCATATGTTCGTATATACTAGCTGCCTTCGATTAGAAGTTGTGGCAAAGCAACATAGTGTAATAGAAGACACAGCTTCTAATTGAAGAAATACTCTCTGTATTTTTGCGTAGTCTCTGCCACAGTGCAGAAGGGGTGGGACTATGCATAGTCATGCAGTTTCAAAACTTTACTGGTTAAGTGCATTTTAATTCTTGAAGTGTGCACCAGAGAGCAGTTCACATGGGTAATTTCCTATTCCAAAGGAGTCACTTGGCTCACACACCAGTAAGATGCCATGGTGTCCTACATTTGCAGTGCAGTTGGAGACAGGGAGCCGAAGGAGTCAGATGTGTCTCTGAATGCTTAACAAATCAGTCAGTTTTGGATGAAAAATCATAGTACAAAACATTGGCTAATTTTGAAACCTAATACTTTTCAGAAGGGATTTTAAAAGCTTTTATTCAGAGGAAATACATTTTTCACAGATTGTTTCACAGGTTTTACCTTTCTATTCTGACAGTGCAACTAAGCAGAACCTGTTTGGGAGGGGGGAGATGCAGCTCTCTGTTTCAGTATTGTTTTATTCAGTGTTTGAAACATTTAATGTTTTTATTACCCATGCTGTGTGCAGCTTTTGCTTTGACTGTGCTAACCACAGATTGCGAATAGCTATAGGTCTCCATATAGTATCTGTGATTCTGAAAGTATGCTGATAATTTTTTTCAAATATAAATCTTACACTATAGAAGTAAATATTTTTTGGCTGTGTCAGACAATATACATTAGTTATTTGTGTAGGACTATGAAACACATCAACATGATGGATAAACACAGTGGCACCAATATTCAGAGTTGCACCCGGCACATCTGCAAAAGCTTGTGCAGCCCAAAGCTGTTGCACTGATGACACACAGGGATATGTTCAAAGGAGATGAACAATGGTGCAACTCCTCTGAATGTATCAGGCAATGCGCACTGTGCAAATACGTTGCGCTGGCACATCCCCCCCACCACCAGGCAGGGCTGAATACCGGGAATGGGAACTGCGCCAGCACAACAGAGTTACAATGTGCGCAAATACCTGATATTCAGCCGGCAGTATGCAAATGATGCCAAAATGTATGCAAGCTGCAGCTGGGGCAATTTGCATGGTATTATAGCCCCATTTGCATGTGTTGTGCAGGGCATGCCAGCGACTTGTGCCTGGCACCCTGCACAGCATGCGGTGCCCCCAGAGGATGGCTAGTGGTAACCCCCACCCTTTCCGTAGTGGCGATCACCATAGGATACACATGTACCTATTCCCTGGCAGTCCGGTGGTACCCGCTTCCCTCCCCGTAGCGGTGATCACCGGTAAATATCCGTTCAATCTCTCCCTAGTAGTCTAGTGGCACCCTCTCCCTCCTGATGCCTCAATCGCCAATTTACATTAACATACTCCCTTCCTGGTAGCCTAGTGGCACCCCCACCCCACTTGTAGCTGCACCAGCCATACATTGGCATGTATCGGTCCCTGGTAGTCTAGTGGTAGCCCCCACCCCACCTGTATCCCCGATCACCAGTCTGTGCCCCGCAGATACTCCCCTGGTGGTCCAGTGGCACCCCCCACCCACACAGGACCCCTGCCCACCCAGCACCCCCATCATCGATGGGTAGCTACAATCCCACCCACTTACCCAGCCTCCTCTTCCATGGGGTTATTGATTCTGATCGTCTGTACGCTTAGCAATTATTCTTCCAATCTGCCCCACCTTACTCTCACTCCCAACCCTCTCTTCTTGACTCTTACTTCTATCACATTCTAGTATCATTCCCCTTGTACTATATTCATTCCCTAATTAGCACTAATGTCAATCTGTTCATGTTTTTTTCCTTCCTTAAAGCATATTGTAGTATAGACTTGTTTTATTCACATTTTCTCTACACTGGTATTACATTCACTAACTGCTCTGTGAAACTATTTGTTAAACTTTTTCTGTACCTGTCTTGAAATGTTTCCCATGTATTGTTGTACTGTACCCTCTCGGGGTCGTGCCTGAAAATAGTCGTTGCTATGGCTAGTGCACCTACCCGGTAAACAAAAACTAAATGAATAAATAAATAAATACTGCCTGGCTGCCTGCCAAATGACAAGTTACAGTAGCAGCTGTAAGCCTATTTGTCCACA
Organism: Neoceratodus forsteri; assembly: GCA_016271365.2. Taxonomy (NCBI): domain Eukaryota; kingdom Metazoa; phylum Chordata; order Ceratodontiformes; family Ceratodontidae; genus Neoceratodus; species Neoceratodus forsteri. The sequence continues at coordinate 88,425,950 of CM057459.1, forward strand.
CTGTGGACAAATGGGCTTGCAGTGTTAACTGTAATAGTCATTCACAAATTCACATATTTGTGAATGACTATTACAGTTGGGACTTGGTCCCAAATGGCCATCTCATCACTGCACACCAGGCACAGAAGCATAAGTATGGGACCAGGGGTGTCAATGGCTCCAGCCAGAATTTTTCAAACTGCCCATTGAGGATATAGTAGCCCATGGAGGACTGACACTGGCTGCCATATCTCTTGGACCCCTGCACCACACAGAGCAGGGGGATCCACTGAAGAACCAAGTATGATGACTGGTGATCCTGATGTCACCCACAGCTCCAGCATGGGTGATCTGCACCTGCAGGTGATGGGGGATGGGGCTGTGGATCACACCCATCCCCAAGCAGTTCTAGAGTGCACAGAAGCACCACTGACTGCATGTGGATTGAGCCCTAAGTCCACACGCATGCGCAATTTGCCATTTTTGTACTTAATTTTAATCATACTTTGTTTTTATGCTGCAGTCTTCAGATTATGGTTGTCAACCAAGGTGGAGGGGTGTCAGTGTTGGTCATCCTCCCTATGACCCATATTTAGATTTTTTATATATGTGTGCACCAGGGCTGGTGTCCTAGTGTTAGAAGGGAAGTGAGTTTGAGATGGTTATGTTTTATCCTTTGGAAATGTTCTCCTAGTGGTCATATTTTTTGTCATTAATGTCCAACACCAGGATTGGGGTTTCATTGTCTGAATCAGGGGTAGGCATTTAGTGAGCCACAGGCACTGGGCACATGTAGGCTGTAGTTTCTTCCAAAAGTCACTTTTTTCGAGCAAGCTGTGTGACAATCTTTTTTATTGTCCTGCAGCTTGCATGAAACTCCATTCATGCTGTAAAGGGCACTTTTTTCATGCAATCTGCATGACAATCTCTTATTTTCACACAAGCTGTGTGGTTTTCTGCTGTTTTCTCAATTTCATGACTGATGACCCAGGAAAGTGGGTTTGCTAGTCATAAAAGCAGGTTCATGAGTGATGAAAAATGGGTCTCTTTTCTTGACTTTCAATGGCCAAATTTGTTTAATATTGTTAAAAGTATTCATTTTATTTAAAAAAAATAAAGAATTAACCCTACGTGCTACAAAATTTACCAGAAAGGTTTCCAACTTAACTTCCAATACATTTTTTTATGTTTGCTGGAGTGTATGATCCCCCTAGTTACATACAGGAAGCACCTATCTGAAAGCACTAAACTGAGTTGGGAAAGAAACAGGATGCAGAATACAAATATACTAGTTTCAAATATGGTAACGGCATGCCAATAATCAACAGAAACACCAGCAATAGTTTATTTAAATTATATATTGTTTGTGTTCCCTTAAAAAGGTCCCTGATACCAGTTGGGTAACTTAAAAAAATGTGAGAGTTAGACAAAATTCAGCTATGTTTCCAATATTTTTGCAGACAATTTTTTTTTCATATGGACTTTATCCTCCTGCCCCTCCCCATCAGCCCCCTTCTGCCATCACACCCCAGCCCTTCACCCCACCTCCAGAATATAACCCATCTACTTCTTACCTGGTTGCGTGAGCGTGTGCCATGGATGGTGGTGGTGTGGTGCCTTTAGGGTCTCAGCTTCATTCTGTACACTTGGGTTCTTTTCCACCTGTTACTTCCCTTGAGTCAGACCTGACGGTGTGCAATGGCACAGATTTAGACCATGAAGGTGGTGCACGTTTTCAATGGCTGCCTCTGACTTTCAATTTTGGTGACTGCTACTGTGCCATGTACCTTCCAGTAGGTGGCAGCCAAGCAGCAGTACACACTGTCTCCCACCTACTAGGGGAAGAACCACTGATGGATGCTAAATCCTCCTGCTCCAAACCAGGGCATTGGCTTGGTGGGAGGTGAGGCATCCAGTGCCTCAACCCTCCAAGTTATTGGCCTCAAGTTTATTGTAGTGCAGATTTCCTCGTGCAATACTGTTTGTGGCCTGAGGGGGCTGAACCTGCAACCCACTGTTTTTTTTTTTATTGTATTCATGCTCCTCTGTTCCATGGCCCTTACATTCTGGGGGAGCCCCAGCCACATCACCCTGACATCCACCATCTGACATTAGCCCCAGGGCTTACCTCACTAGTGGGCTCAGCAGAGGGGGGTCCTCCCCTACCAAAACCAGATACATGTTTTGCACCGTGGCTAGCCAGGTGTGGGGCTTGTGAGCTCCCCATCATCCTCCAGAAGCTGTTTCCTGGTTTTCTTACCCCTGTGGTTGCGCAGCATGCAATGATGCCTGCGATGGGGTGGTGCACACTCCCACACACAGCTCCATCAAGCATCTGCCTCACACCATCTCCATACAGTAGTGGCTCCACCGCGCCAAGCCCCTGCCTCCGCTAGGGGTAAAGTGTGCACCGGCAGCCGAACCCCCCCCCCCCAGAGATGGAGAACATTCCATTGGATGCTCGATCCATCTCCATCTCCATCTCTGCCAACCCCCGGCAGCCCAAGCTTGTTCCAGAACACGGGTCACCAGCGAAGCACAAGGTAAGGTGCCAGCACCTCAGCCCTCAGCACCAACGGACTGGCCTACAACCCACTGTTTCACAGTTCTGTGCTTTCACCCTCTGTATCATTCAGCCAGAACTGTAGTGTGTGCAATCCATTTCCCTTTTTTCTTTATTACCAAAGGAAGTGACATAAAAGCAAGATTACTGTACTATCCCTTGGACTTTATTAGCATGACCTACTTGTCTACACATGACTTCATAATGCCCTGTTTATGACATCATAATTATCTCCACAGCAACAGATTGGGATGTCATAAATAGAATTGTGATCATGGGGGGCACTGTGAGCCCAAGCATGAAGAACACATCTCAATAAAGCTCCATTTATCACCAATTAAGTTTGCATTTAAAACGTTATTTTTTGGGAGCAGTGTGGCTACAAATGCACCAAAACAGTTCTTAAATACTTCCCATCTGCAATGGGCAATCCAAAGAAAAAGAAGTTAGTCACAGAAGTATCTAAATCCCAAACTACTCCTGGTGCACCAGCAACATGATCAATGCAAGGCCATGACCATGAGGGGGTTGAATTGGGTGAAGAGACTTTACAATCGCTCGGACACAAAATTAATTGACTGATCACTTCAGTAGCTGGACTGACTGACAAGTTCAACAGTCTAAGAAATAGAATAACTGGTACCGAAACAAACTTGGAGTCTGTTTCCCTGGCTTCATCAGAAGCAATTAAAAGAGCCAACATGGCTATGGGAGCAGTATCTGCCATAACAAAAGAGAATACACACCTCAAAACTAGATTGGAGAGCCTCAAAAATCAAGCTCGAGCTACCAACCTATGTCATCTAGGTTTGCCGGAATGAACAGAGGGAGACCACTTGCTTCTTTCCATGCAAGAGTAGATGGTTCAGGAACTCAGCGAGGAGGTGACGTCCATGGTCCAATGATTTCAGAAAGTGTACAGGGTAACACCGTGGGGCCATCCGGACAACCCAGAGGCCCTGCGCTTTGTGGTAGTGGTGACTGATGGAGTCGGCTCTTAGGACTCATTGCTCATAGGGGCCAGATGTAAGCAAGTACTCTTGTGTGAGGGCCAACATGTGCTGACATTCCCGGATGTTGAGTATGCTACCCAACAAAAACAAAATAAATTTGATGGATCTAGGGCGATGCTTCATAAAGTTAGGATACTGCTTGGAATGGTGTTCCCAGCATGATTAAGAATTGCACACCATGGTAAATGTTTTCTCTTCACAGATCCCAACAATGCTCTCAAGTGGTGCCAAAAATATGCAGCTCGGCCAAGAGAGGAGAAAGGAGAGGATTATTTCTCAGAAGAAGAGGATACTTGAGATTTTATCATATCTGAACTTAAAATCGGGTTCCCTTTATTAGAGATTAAGGAGTGGGAGTAGTTCAATAAAGTTAGATTTCAGGCCTAGTTAAGTTACTAAGGGCTAAAGAATTTGAGGTTTAAGTGTTAACATGAGGACCATGTTTACTTTGTGCCCTTACTAAAGATAATTATTCCTGATATGTGCCGAATTAGTTATACTGCACTATCTATTATTACTTAATATTCCGTATTTAGGTGGTTTAGTATTAAGAGTACACCAATATTAACAGCTGATATACCTATTTGGAGAGTTATACTGACTGTTCCTATAATTAGTTCTTCGATTATTTAGAGTGATGTTATGGACTCTGTTTGCTTTTTCACCTTATTGTGCCTTAGCCGTTGTTCAGGCATGGGGATAAACTTCAGTTCCTATGGGGAACGAAGTATACAAGACTGAAACACTACTTTTGACATTTTATTTCATATCATGCAGCTCCTGTGCTCATTATGCAGCTATTTGGAATATTTTACATTGGATTTTAAGCTACTGTAACCCCCTATGACGTATCTTTTAATTTTGAATGGTTAAATTGTAGGTATTAAGAGGAGTGGCGTCCCCTTGGTTATATAACTCATGTATTTTAAATCTGGAATTAGTGACTATGACTGTATGTCTACTATATATTAATAAACATAAAGTTAAAAAAAAAGAATTGTGACCGCAGAAGTAGACAGCAAATGGGAAGAGCTCCTGTTTTCATGCAATTATGCTTAGTAATAAACAAATAAGGATGACATTTACAAAAAAAGGTGAACTATAATAAACTGTGTCTAGATATTATGTTTTCAGAGTTGTCCTAATAATATCATGGCCTCTTTAAAACCCTGTTACAAAGCAAGCAAACATTTGGCATTGACAAATGTTTGCTTGTTTCGGATGTGAAAGGGTTTCTTATGATTGCCCCACTTTGACAACCACTAAGGCTCAAGTTTTTCGTGAGTTTTATCTCACGAAAGTGGATGCTTACTCATGATAGTGACATACAATCAATCAATCAATCAAACTTTATTTAATCAGGCAGTTACATCATTGAGCAAGCTCATTTTCAAGATGGTCCTGGACACAGAGGAAACTTTTGCTTACAGTAGACAACACTTCATACAAAAGTAGACATTGGTACAGGCAGTTACAATACACAAAGTCAGTACTTGGATGAATCAGACATATAAAGCAAGTGCAAATATAAGCATTTAAAGTGCAGCATATACAGTTAGTAGAGTATAGAGTACAAGTGAGGAGAGGAAGGAGGGACATAGAGAAGGGCAGTGGAAAGAAAGGGTAACAGGCACATAGTAGAGAGGGAAAATAGGGCAGCCTAATAAAATGAGGCCCCCTGCAAAGCTAATTGATGGGGGGTGGTGGGGGGTGGTTGTCCTAAAAGGATGCTGGCCAACACGGGAAATAGGCGGACCAGGATTACAGAGGTTAAGGGACTCAGTTGAGTCAGGGTAAGGCTTTACCTGAAACAATCACACACCGTTTTCAGGCCTCTGTAGAGCAGCCCCCTAATTTAAAATGGCTGGGCAGCAGGGAGATTTTAAGTAATTTTTGCATGCTGTTCCAAAGAGCTGCTAAGAAGGAGCTAATGGCAGTTGAGCCAAGAGATGTCCTTGTTCGTGGTAGCTTAAAGAGGACAAGGGAGGAGTTCCTTAGTCCATAGGCATCCTTTGAATGTTTAGACAGGTCACAGATATAGGGTGGTTGTTTGTTGGACAAAGCCCGGAATAGCCACATGAGGGCATTTATTTGCCTCCTCATGGAGAGGGGTGGCCAATCTAATGCTTGGTACAACGACCAGTGATATGTCTGCAAGGGCATCAAGAATAAATCTCAATGTGCAATGATAGAGTGTATCCAGGCTCTGGAGTGCATACTGGGGGCAATGGCTGCATAGGAAGTCGGCGTAGTCAATCAGGGGAAGAAAGGTGATTTGAACCAGCCACTTTCTAGCTTCCAGGGTGAGTAGGCATCTTATGCAGTAGAAAATATGGAGGCATTGCCTTAGCTTTTTTGTTAACTCACTTAAGTGAGTTTGTTATCCAACCAGACTCCCAGATATTTACATTTATCCACTAGCTCTAGTGATTCATTAAGGAGGGTAATAATCTGCAGGATCCCAGGTATCCCTGTATTGTGGGATGGAGAGATAATCATAGCTTTTGTTTTTTTTCCATTTAACAAGAGCTTTAGATTCAGCAGGTTGTGCTGGAGCATGATAAAATCCTGCTGTAGCTCCTTGAACATCTGTTTTGTAAAATTCCAGTTACTAAAAAATGCCTGCACATGAACTGCTCATGAGTGAAAATGATGTTTATATTCTTAACAATTTTAAATGTACACATTTTTCATTAAAGTCATCTATAAAGAATCATCCTTGGGCCAATCTCTAAACCCGAAAGCTTCAGGTTTGAACTCACTACCAATCTGTGTTAACATTTTTTATGCATTTTCACCATTCTAGAACTTTTAAATGGCTGAACCAACCAACCAGCCATTATCAAATTTATAGACTATGTGCATGCCAAATTTCACATTATTCCATCCAGGGATGTCCTCATATTAACCTTTAGGCTGCTGACAGAATTGGAATGCATAGTAAATCTGGACTGATACATTAGTCCACGGCACAGCAAGGGTTGAGGGGCCTCATATTCAGAGCCAGCCAGATGCACACGCAGAACAGTGTGTCACACTAAAAAGAAGCGCCAGCCAGCTCTGTTACAATAGTCAAACAGAATACGCAATGGGAACAGATCCTGCATTCTGTATGAATATCGGACCCTGGATGTGCAGCACATGGCAAACAGCCACCATGTATGGCACGGCAAATCCAGGGTGTGGGGCTGAAGACCACCCATAGGGGAATGCGTGGCACATACCTGTATGAGCTGCAGCCCCCATGGATGATATTCAGCCAAAACATGCAAATTAGCCCATTGGGCATGCATGGTACAAAGGGACCATTTGCATGCCCATTATGGGCTCAACTGCATGGCTGCACCAGACAGAATGTATCAAGCCAGCGTCCTCCCCAGACTCAATTCCTTTTGAAATAAAAAAAGGAGATTCGATCCCTCTGTTCTTAGTGTAGTGTGCCCCTCTCCCCAGCCCTGATTCCCGCTGAAATAAAAAAGGAGCTCTGATCACTCTGCTTCCATAATGTAGTGTCCCTAAACTCCAGCCCCAATCCTGATTGAAATAAAAAAGGAGCTCAATCCCTCTCTTTCCATAGTGTAGCGTCCTACCACTCCAGCCCCAATCCCTATTGAAATAAAAAAAAGAGCTCCGATCCCTCTCTTTCCAGAGAGTAGTGTCCCCCAACCCCGAGCTCTGTCATAATGAAATACATCTCTGAGTCCCTTTTTTCATAGTGTAGGGACCCCCTTCCCTGTCTCTATATCATAATGAAGAATCTCCTTGAGACCCTTTTCCATAGTGTAGGGACTCACCACACCTCAACCCCAGTAGGCAGTAACCCACCACCCCGCACCCCCCATCCCATCCCAAGCCAGCAACTGGCACAGCCCTCCTCACCCTGCCTTGGCCAGCCATCGACTGATCATGACCCACTCACATATAGTACATAGCACACTCTCATTGACAACCAATAAGTGTGTACTATTTAATGTACATGAACAGGTAATGATTAGTCAGTGGCTGGCTGTGGCAGGGTGAAGAGGGCTGTGACAGTTGACGGCATGAGACTGAATGGTGGGATGTGGGCTGTTGGATTGCTGCCTATTAGGGTGGAGGATCCCTACACTATGGAAATAGGGTCTCAGGGATATATTTCATTATGACAGCTCAGGGGTAGACAATACACTGTGGAAAGGAGGGATCAGAGATCCTTTTTTTATTTCAGTGGAGACTGGGGCTGGGGTGGGAGGACACTACACTATTGAAATAGAGGAATCAGAGCTCCTATTTTATTTAGCGGGGATTGGGTATGGGGATGGGGGACACTACATGGAAACAGAGGGATTGGAGCTCCTTTGTGTATTTCAACAGAAAGTGGGGTTGGGGAGGAGGTCTCCATGCTACAGAAACATGGCTCGGGGGAGAGGTTGTATATTTCATACTGTATTCGGGGCACGGGGGGCTGTGTACCCGGTCCTTGACCATACAGAGCGCAACAACCTTCCCTGCACATTGTTAAAATTGGGTCTGTAAAGTGTAACTATGCAGTGGTGCAGCCAGCATAGTTATGCTTGGGGGGGTTGAATATTGCGATGTGAGGAATATGCATGAGAAACCCCTCTGCATTCTCACGTTGCAATATCCTATGCAGTGGTACAGTTGGGTTTGCAGGGTGCAGCAGGGGCTTCTAAATATTGCCATGCCCCCAATGGCTCTCACTAGTCCAGAGATGTGCAGGCGCATATAGGGAAGTGCCAGGCATCTCTTCTGAATATGTGGGCCAAGGTGCATAAGTCAGGGATTAACATACAGGTGCCTACTCAACCCTAATAATTGTGGCACTACTGCACCACTATAATTTGCAGAATTCAATGTGAAATATCTTATAGCTGGCACCAATATTTGAAGTATATCCAGCAAAATGGGTTATTTTCTTATTAGTTATGTTTAGCGCATGATGCTAAGTGGCCAAAAGTGCAAAAATTTAATTTAGGGCAAAGCAATTATGGGTTAATTCAATTCTATTGAAAATGAGCGATTTCAGCCAATTAGTACAATTTTATTTTCACACAATGATCACATTGAGCAAAAATAGCAAACAAATTACAGTGAAATACTGTTTTACAATATTTTCTGTTTTACTATGAAAAGAAATCTATTTTTTTTACTGTTTAGTGTTTTTAAGAGCTCTAGAAAGAAAAGTTATTATCGGGGCAAGTAAGTGTAATTTTACACTGAAATTTCTGCAATACATGTATGTTAACAGAACATGTATTTAAAAAACATATATATATATATATATAAATAATAGATAACCCACTCTAGGGTGTGTGGTCGTGCTCTGATATACGCACGCCTTGGTGTGCGTTGTTACACATGAGGCCGCAGGCCAAGTGCATCGACCACGCAAGGCGTGTGTATATCAAAGCATGACCGCAATCTCTAGAGTGAGTTATCTATCTTATAAAATGGTAAAATTGATTTGGAGGGGGGTGAAAGTGCAGGTGTGTGGTCGCGCTGTGATATATGCACGGTCATCTGATGTGTTTCAACCAACCAGATGATTCCTTTCTTACCCATTTATAAATATATATATATATATATATATATATACATATACATATATGTATATTCATGGCAGAAAACTCTATTAATGGATCAGTTAGAGTTGTTTCAAAGTGACAAAAGCAAGGAAATTCGATGTTAGGATTATCACCCCTACCATCCCACCCCAACCCCACCCCCACCAACAGGCACTGGGGTGTGCGTTGGGGTCATTGTGCCTAACTTTCACCCCATTCTTCTATTCTGCACTACCTCAGCTTCTTTACACATGGAATGGGGTGAGAGTTAGGCCAATGACCCCAACGCTCACCCCGATGCCTGTTGGTGCGGCTGGGGTATAAGGGGAGATAACCCTAACATCGAATTTCCTTGCTTTTGTCACTGTGAAAGAACCCTAACTGATGCATTCACACAGTTTTTGCCATGAGTTTCCATTCTTTTTGAAAATGTGCACTATAAATAGGGAATGGTATGTGGTGGTGGGAGCTGCCCATTTCTGCATAGTAGCCCTAACAGTAATGGTAACAGTAACAGTAAGGATAACACTAACAGTAACAGTAACACAAATGGTAATGCTAACAGTAACTTTAAGAGTAACAGTAACGGTAACGTAAGCGCAAACACATATGGTAATGCTAATGGTAACGGTAATGCAAACGGTAACAGAAATGCAAATGGTAATGATAAAGTACCGGTAAGAGAGATGGAAGCAGAAATGCAAATGCAAACACAAGAAGTAACGGTAACGCTAATGCTAATGGTAACCGTGACACAAACAGAAACACGAACACTAACGGTAATGGTAGCAGAAATGCAAAGGGTAATGGTAATGCTAACGGTGACACAAACACAAACAGTAATGGTAATGGCAACAGAAATGTGAATACAAACACAAACAGTAACGGTTACAATAACGCAAATGCAAATGGTAATGCAAATGTAAATGCAAACGCTAACGGTTTTGCTAAGTGTGACACAAACATAAACACAAACAGTAATGCAAATGCAAGGGCAAATGCATATGCTAATGGTAACGTTAACGGTGATGCAAACATGAATGCAAATTCAAACAGTAATAGAAACACAAGCGCAAACGCTAACTGTAAAGCAAATGGTAGCGAAACACAAATGCAAATAGTAATGGTAATGTAAACACAAACGCTAACAGTAACGTTATCAGTAACGCAAATGTAAACACAAATGCAAAGTGAAATGTAATAGCAAATGCTAACAGTAATGCTAACGGTGATGCAAACCGAAACACAAATGGTAACACAAATGGAAGCGTAAACACAAACTGCAATGGTAACAGTAATGCTAATGGTGATGCAAATGGAAACGCTAATGCAAACGGTAATGGAAATGCAAGTGCAAATGTAAACAGTAATGCTGACCATAACGCTAACGTAGTCGCAAATGCAAAGCAAAACGGTAATGCTAACACACATGCTTTGTGTCCAAAACAGGTGCATCAAGAAGCACAGTGAATACAAAGAATGTGGGCATAACAGTTGTCCTCGGACAAGAAAAAAAGCACTTGGAATACTAAAATACTCAAATCTCATGAACCGTACGATGTAGCAAAAAATTTTTTTAAATTTCATATTATTAACGACTTTCCAGGCTAGTTTTCTAAGCATTTTTGTCACAAAAAGTCCATATCTCGAACCGTTTTCGAGATATGGGACCGGAAAGACATGGCAGATGCCGTAATGTTGTCCTATGGGAAAAACTGTCAACTTTGGAGTGCCATAACTTTGGAACCCTGTCATATTTTGGCACCAAACCACCAAAAGGCACATATGTGGAGTCTTGGCTTTCTTCCCTGCAAATTTCAGCTCAAAAGACCAAACCGTTATTTTGCAGGAGGGTGTCAAATATTTCCTATTGTTTTGGCTATACTTTTGCAAATTATTGAAGTTCCGCAAAACAATTTGAGACACTTTCACATTTGAGAAAATATTTTTTTAAAGTACGTTTATCAGACATTTAAAAAACATATTTCTGGGGGGGATTAACCCCCCCAAAAAAGATATGCCTAGCACTCTCAGGACCCGACTAGGTGAACACAACAAGAATTGTGTCCCTAGAGGTTCCCGATTTTAAATGTCAGGCATTTTTCTGAGCTGTAACTGAAAACAAAATGGCTGATTTGCAAAAGTAAAAATGTCCATTTGCAACTCTTTCGCATATATTAACTTTTCCCATAGACTATAATGGAAAACAGTTTTTCTTGAATAACTTTTGAACCATTCAATATATTTTCACAAAATCATTGAAAGGCACATCAGGGCCCCTGGCTGCATGTTCCCTGAAGTTTTTGGACCGAACGCGCAAACCGTGCAGGCTGTAGACGCGAGCAAAGAAATAAGCAAAAAGTCAATTTTTTTGCCTTTTTGGTGCTCTGTAGTTCTACAACCGTACATCTGACCAAAACGCAACATGGCAGATCCAGACCGCACATGCAAATTTTCAGGCAAATCCATCATACGGTAGCAAAGTTCTTGAGGTGCACATTTGAGATCTAACCTTAAATGGGCTACTCAACCTAACTATAAATATATATATATATATATATATATATATATATATATATATTTATAAAATAGAGGTGGTAAAATCATAGAAATTCCAGTAACATGATTGGACAGAATGCATCACATGACGTGCATTATTTCCCAACGACCGCACACCTCCCATTACGACATGCGCCTGAACTACTTTCCATCCCACAGAACCTTCTCACCAGCAGTGAGATCACTTCACCTGGCAGACACAGGCTGCCACACAAACACACACAGGCTGGCACCCACAGCAGTAGCTAAAAGTCCTGTATATAGCTGCCCCACACATCTCTCACTAAACTGTGTATAACCTCTGTTTTTATGGTATTTTTTTAAGTCTCTGACAGTAATGGGGCTAAATAAGCGAGTTGCCTTACTCATTTATTATTTTTGAAGAAGCGTCAGACTGTAATGGGGCTGGCAGGTGAGTCATTCATATCTGTATTGAAGCGTGACAGTGGTTTTATTGACAGTTCAGGGCGTGCTGGCACAGCTTCAAAACAAGGCATTTTACTTGCAGGTACTGTGTAAACTTATTTTTATTTTAAGATTGCTCATACTTCTAGAAAATAAAGCCACTAACTGTACAGAGTGAAGCGGCAGGTCATCGGCTTCCAGAATTGTGGAGGCGGCGAGAGAGCTGTTGCTATAGCAACTCTCGCTCTCGCTTCCGTCTACAATTCTGAAGCCAGCGACTCGCTCGCTCTTTACTCTGTACAGTCAGCGGCTTCATTTTCTAGAAATATGAGCAATCTTAAAATAAAAAGAAGTTTACACAGTACCTGCAAGTAAAATACCTTGTTTTGAAGCTGGGCCAGCACGTCTTGAACTGTCAATAAAACCACTCGGTCACGCTACAATACAGATATGAATGACTCACTCGCCAGCCCCATTACAGTCGGATGCTTCTTTCAAATAAAAATGGTAATTGTTTTTGAGCGTCTGCAGCCAGGTCTATAACTACAGTTTACACTGCTGGATCCGCTACGAGTACAGAAATAATACTAAAAGGGATTACAGTTTAACACACTCTGACAATAGCAGGATAAACCAGATACATATTTTCATCACTATATTATTTAAACCAAGGCAGAATCAACCAGATAAATACCACCTTAAACTTCAAACCCATCACAATAATGACAGATCAGCCAGATAACCTACTGTAAATTAAACATTTATCCCTGCCAGACAGGGACTACCTTTTGTACCTCCTCCCCCTGCCCAAATATTTTTCCCATTTTATAAGATAGATAATCCACTCTTAGGTGTGCGGTCGCGCTCTGATATACGCACGCCTTGGGTGGTTGACGCACTCGGCCTGCGGCCTCGTGCATGCGCACCAGGCGTGCGTATATCGAAATGCGACCCTCTAAGTGATATCTATTACATATATATTATGGTAGCACGGTAGTGCTACCATAGTTAGGGTTGAGGAGCCATTTACATGTTAAACCTAAACTTTTGCACCTTAATAACTTTGCAACCGTTCAATGGATTTGCCTGAAATTTGGAACACATGATCAAGAACCATAGATCTTGGAATTTGCCAACACTCGTACTGTTTGGAGATATGGCTGCAGAGTTATTAAGCATAATCTGCACAAGCATTTACGCTTTTTTGCAATTCTTTGGTCGTCTCTACAGGTTGCACAGTTTGCGCGACCAGTACAAAATCTTCAGGGAACATGCAGCTGGGGTCCCCAATGTGCCTTTTGAATATTTTGTGAAAAAATATTAAATGGTTCAAAAGTTATTCAAAAAACAATTCCCATTATAAGTCAATGGGAAAAGTTAACAAGACGTTCAACACTTTTGCAAATGCAGTTTTTACTTTCGCAAATGGCCCTCTTACTGTCGCAAATCTGCCATTTTGTTTTCAGTTGGTGATCAGAATTATGCTTGGCATTTAAATTTGGGACCCTCTAGCAACACAATTCTTTTTACGTTTACCTAGTCGGACCCTAAGGATGCTAGGCATGTCTTTATTTTGAGGTTAAACACCATAGAAATATGTTTTTCAAGTTTCTGGAAAAAGTACTTTTACAAAGTAGTGTCGCACTCATGAAAGTGTAGCAAATTTCTGTGAAAGCTTTTGCAAATTGCGCCACTACTTTTCCAGGGTATGACAAAATGACAGCAATTATTTGCCACCCTGCTGCAAAAGAACAGTTTGGTCTTTTGGGCTGCAATTTGGAGAGAACGCAGCCAACATCTCACAGATGTGCCTTTCAGTACTTCAGTGAAAAAATATTACAGGGCGGCAAAGTTATGGCACTCCAAAGTTGACACTTTTTCCCATAGGATAACATTACGGCGTCCGCCGCATTACAGGAATCCTTTGCCGCCCTACTGCAAAATAACAGTTTGGTCTTTTGGGCTGAAATTTGGAGAGAAGAAAGCCAACATCCCACAGATGTGCCTTTCAGTGGTTTGGTGAAACAATATTACAGGGAGCCAAAGTTATGGCACTCCGAACTTCTCTTTTATTCCCATAGGATAACATTATGGCGTTCGCTGCGCCTTTCAGGGCCCTTCTCTCGAAAACGGTGCGAGATATGGACTTTTATTTGGAAAAATGCTTAGCTCCCTAATGAGGGCTAAGTACAAAACTAACCAGGAAAGTCATAAATCATATGACTTTTAAATTTTTTTTCGACGTCGCACGGTTCCTGAGATATAAGCAATTTAGTATTCCAACTCATTTTCTGCTCTGAGACCCATTATTATGCATACATTCTTTGTACTCACTGTCTTTATCTATGCAGCTTTTGGGGAAAACCATCCTGTGCACTTACATTACTGTTACCATTACCGATTCCGCTTGTGGTTCTGTAACCATTTCACTTACTGTTCCCGTCTACGCCACCATGTGCGTTACCCTTTGCATTTTCATTTGCACTTGCATTTGTGTTATTTTTACCATGTGTGTCTACAGTACTGTTTCTCTTTCTGTTTTGCTTTGCGTCACCAAGCGTATTACCATTTGCATTTGCGGGCACTGTGTTACTATGTGACAAGACATCACGTGGCGGGAGCACGGGGCCCACTATTTCTCGTTATCATTCTCAAAAAGAAGGGAAATTAGAGGCAAAAAACTCCATTTAATGCATCAGTTGGGTTGTTCAACAGTGACAAAAGCGGGAAATTCGATTATTGGGGTTGGCCCCTTACCCAGCCCACCCCAAACTGGCATCAGGGTGCGCATTGGGGTCACTGGTCCTAACTCTCACCCCATTACCATACCTCTGCTTCTTTACACATGTGATGGGTGAGAGTTAGGGCCCATGACACATAAGCACCCAATCCAGCTGGGGGTGGGAGGGGATGCTGGGGCTTTCAACCCTAACACCGAATTTCCTCGCTTTTGTCACTGTGGAACAACCCTAACTGATGGATTAAATGGATTAGATGGAGTTTTTTGCCTCTAATATAATATAACATATATATTATGGTAGCACGATAGCGCTACCATAGTTAGGGTTGAGTTGCCCTTTTAAGGTAAAAGGGTGAAACTTTGCACCTTAATGACTTTGCCACCGTTCAACGGATTTGCCTGAAATTTGGAAGGCCCAGGGCATAACCATAGTTCTTGGGATCTGCCAACTTTTGTACCAGTCAAATGTACGGCTGCGGAGTTATTAAGTGACATCCGTGTGCATATTTAAATGTTTTTTTGCACATTTTTTACTCGTGCCTACAGGTCACACAGTTTGTGCAACTGGTCCAAAAACTTCAGAGATCAAGCAGCCAGGGTCCCCGATGTGCCTTTTGAAGATTTTGTGAAAAAATATTAAACGGTTCAAAAGTTATTCAAAAAACAAGTTCCCATTATAAGTCAGAGGGAAAAGTTAACAAAAAGTTCAACACTTTTGCAAATGCACTTTTTAGTGTAGCAAATGGCCCTAGTAGTGTCATGAGTCAGCCATTTTTTTCAGTTACTGATCACAGAAATGCTTGGCATTTAAAATTGGAACCATCTAGGGGCATAATTATTTTTGTGTTTACCTATCCGAGCCCTGAGGATGCTAGCCATGTCTTTATTTTGGGGTTAAACACCCCAGAAATATGTTTTTCAAATTTTTGGAAAAAGTAGTGTCTCAAAGTAGTGTCACACTCATGACACTTTTGCAAATTTTGCGAAAGCTTTTGCAAATCACAACACTACTTTTCCAGACTATGGCCAAAATGACAAGAGTTCTTTGCCACCCTGCTGCAAAAGAACTGTTTGGTTTTTTCAGCTCAAATTTGGAGAGAAGGCAGCCAACATCTCACAGATGTGACTTTTGGTGTTTTGGTGAAAAGATATTGCACGGATGCAAAGTTACGGTACTCCAATGTTGATGTTTTTTTCCTGTAGACTAACATGGTGGCATACGCCGTGCCTTTCAGGGCTCGTATCTCCAAAATGGTGCGAGATACAGAATTTTCATCATGACAAAACATAGCCCTATGTGCTATGTGTTCAGTGAAAACATAGCCAGGAAAATCATGAATCATGTGAATTTTTTTTTTCTGCATCGTATGGTTACTGAGATATAAGCAATTTAGTATTCCAACACCTCATTTTCAGCTCTGAGGCCCATTATTATGCATACATTCTTTGTACACACTGTGTTTCTCTATGCAGCTGTTGGAGAAAAACAGGGTATGCACTTCTGTTAATGTTACAATTACTGTTTCCACTTGCATTTACATACCCATTTGCGTTACTGTTTCTGTGTATGCCACCGTGTGCATTACCTTTTGCGTTCTTGTTTGTGCTTGCATTTGCGTTACTGTTACCATTTGCATTTACATTACTGTTTGTGTTTGCATTTCACTTTACATCACCATGTGCATTGCCATTTGCATTTATGGCAGCCCTCTCATTTGCATTTGCGTTTGTCTTTCCTTTTGCGTCTTCACTGCTGTTACTGTTACCATTTGCATTTCCTGTTGCGTTACTGTGCCCGTGCACATTACAGTTCACGTTTCCATATGTGCTTGCATTTCCTTTTGCGTTTCTGTTTCCTTTGGTGTTGTTGTTGCTGTTACCATTACCATTTGCATTTACAATTGTGGTAACATGACCGTGTGCATTACGGTTTGCATTTACATTAGCTTTTGCATTTGCATTAACGTTTCTGTTTCCTTTGGCATTATTGTTCATGTTAACTTTACTATTTGCATTTACAATTACGGTACCATGCCCATGCATGTCACAGTTCGCGTTTACGTGCGTTCTTCTATTCGAGTTTTCGTTTCTGCTCCCTTTGGCATTCTTGTTGCTGTAACACTTAATATTTGCATTTACACTACTGGTGCTGTCACTGTGCATGTACCAGTTGAGTTTTCATACACGCTTGTGTGTCTGTTAGCATCACTGTTCACTTTGGTTTCACTTTACGCTTGCATTTCTATTAACGTTTGCTTTACCATTTACGTTTGCGTTACCATGTGTGTAACCATTGCCACTTGCATTTGCATTGCAGTTCCTGTTACTATGTAACAAGACATCACATGGTGGGAGCACCACTGCATTCCATTCACTATTTATTGTCCTCATTCCCAACAAGAAGGGAAATTAGAGGCAAAAAACTCAGTTTAATGCATCAGTTAGGGTTGTTAAACAACAACAAAGTGAAATTCAGAGTTAGGGTTAAGCCTCTTGGACCTCAGCCCACCCCCAACCGGCATTAGGGTGCGAGTTGGGGTCGTCGATCCTAACTCTCACCCCATCCGATGTGTAAACAAGCTAAGGTGGTGCAGTATAGAAGAATGGGGTGAGAGTTAGGACTGACAACCCCAATGCACACCCCAATGCCTGTTGATGGGGGTGGGGGTGGGGTGCAAGGGTGGGTGGAAACCCTAACATCAAATTTCCTCACTTTTGTCACTGTAGAACAACCCTAACTGATGCATTAAATGGAGTTTTTTGCCGTGAATTTCCCTTCTTTTTGAGAATGAGGACTATAAATAGTGAATGGAATGTGGTGGTGGGAGCGTGGGGCAGCCCCCACTATGAGATTTTTTTGTCACATAGTAATGCTAATGGCAACGCAAACACAAGCGCAAATGGTAATGCACATGGTGACACAAACCTCAATGGTAGTGCAAACAGTGAGAGAAATGCAACTGCAAACATACATGAGAACAGAAATTGTAACACAAACAATAACGCAAACAGTAACGGCAAAAGAAATGCAAACGTTAATAATAACAGTAATGTAAATGGTAATGCCAATGGAAATGCAAACAATAACAAAAATGCAAATGGTGGCACAAACGCAAACAGAAATGCAAATGGTTAAGGCAACGGCACCACAGAAGGAAACAGTAATGCAATGAACAATGGAAATGCAACCAAAAATGCAAACGGTCAGTGATGAAGACACAAACAGTAACGGTAATGCAATTGGAAATGCAAACAGTTACAGTAACAGCAATGATGATGCCAAAGTGAATAGTAATGCAAATGGAAATGGTAACGCAAGCGTGTACGGAAACAGAAATGGTAACACGCATGGTCACAGTACCACAACTGGAAATGCAAATGCTAATAGTAACAGCAACGATGATGCCAAAGGAAACACAAATGGAAACGCAAACTCAAGTGCGTATGGAATTGCAAATTGTAATGCGCATGGTCACGGTAACGCAATTAGAAATGCAAAATGGTAATGGTAACAACAACGATAAATGCCAAAGGAAAGACAAACACAAACGGAAGCACGTATGCAAGTGCAAATGGTAATGCACATGGTGATGCAAAGCAAAATGCAAACAGAAACAGTAGTGGAAACACAAATGGTAACAGTAATGCAAATGCAAGTGCAAATGAAAACACAAAGCAAAATGCACATGGTGGTGTACACGGGAATGCTAATGCAAACGGGTATGGAAATGCAAGTGGAAACACTAACTGTAACAGTAATGGAAGCACACACCCTGTTTTTGCCCAACAACTGCATAGAGAAACACAGTGAGTACAAAGAATGTATGCATAATAATGGGCCTCAGAGCAGAAAATGAGCACTTGGAATACTAAATTGCTTATATCTCAGGAACCATACAACATAGAAAAGAAAATTAATATGATTTATAACTTTCCTGGCTAGTATTTTGTCCGACGAAAAGTCTGTATCTCGGAGCATTTCCATGATACAGGCCCTAAAAGGTGTTGCAAACGCTGCAATGTTAGTCTATGGGAAAAATCGTCAAATTTGGAGTACCGTAACTTTGCATCCTTTTAATATTTTGTCACCAAACCACCAAAATGCACATATGTGGGATGTTGGCTGTCTTCCCTCCAAATGTCAGCCTAAAAGACCAAACCATTCTTTTGCTGCAGGGTGGCAAAGAATTCCTGTTATTTTGGCCATAGTGTCACAAAGTAGTGTCGCAAATTACGACATTTTCGCAAAAAAAAATCATGAAAGTGTCACAAGTTCAACACTACTTTGTGGCACTACAGATTACAAAAATTTGGAAACATATTTCTGGGGTGTTTAACCCCCCAAAAAAGACATGGCTAGCATTGTCCGGGCTCGACTAGGTGAACACAAAAATAATTGTTTCCCTAGAGGGTCCCAAATTTAAATGCCAAGTATTTCTGTGACCACTAACAGAAAAAAATAGCTGATTCATGACACTACAGGGGTAATTTGTAACACTAAAAACTGCATTTGAGACACTGTCGAACTTTTTGTTAACTTTTCCCATTGAATATAATGGGAAATTTGTTTTTTGAATAACTTTTGAACTGTTTTAATATTTTTTCATGAAATCTTCGAAAGGCACATCAGGGACCCTGGCTGCATGTTTCCTGAAGGTTTTGGACTAGTCGTACAAACCATGCAACCTGTAGGCGCGAGCAAAGATTGCACAAACAAGCGTAAATGCACAATGGAATGTTGCTTTATAACTCCACAACCATACAACCAACCAGTACAAAACTTGGCAGATCCAGAGATGTGTGGTACCACTCTGTGCCTGCCAAATTTAAGGTAAATCCATCATATGGTGGCAAAGTTATTAAGCTGCAAAATTTCACACTTTAACCTTAAATGGGGTACTCAACCCTAACTATAGTGGCACTACTGTGCCACTATAATACACACATATCTACATTCTTAGATATTTCATATATATAGCTAAATTACAGTTGACCTGATATACATCCGGAAAATATCTGGAGTATACAGTATGTGTTATGTATGTCCATTATATATTGATGGCATGTATTCACTGTGGGCCCCATATTAAAAAGATTAGCATGGCAAAAAACAGGTTTGTGCCACACTAACTTGGAATAGTACAGGCTGTTGGACGCATGGCCATATTCAAATGCCACCTATGCACAGTGCACCCACAATAGAACCACTGTGCACAATATCGTGCTGTGCTCATGCAACTGAAAGATCTGACATGCATATGTGGTGCACAATATTGACAGTTTCCAGAAGTGCTAAATGAGCACACCCGGAAGTACTTTCCTATAGTATGACAGGAGATCAGGGTTTGGGAGGGGGGACCTGGCCCGGTGCACTCAGCCGGTGCACGGCATGCAGATGAGCTCATAATTGGCATGCAAATGGCCCATTAGTGCAGTGGATGCCCAATGGACTCATCTGCATGTGTGAGCTAAATATCACCCATAGCAGCAATGGCACTGCCAGTGTGTGCTGCGCTTTGCCTCTGTGGGTGGTCTTTGGCCCAGTACTCTGGTAGGATAACACACGACATTGATCATTGAGAAATGGCGAGCTATCAAAAGGTCAAAAGCCTTCTGTAGTTTATAAATTTTCCTATGTGTCCTGTGATTTCCATAAAAGTGTTTAACACTGAGCACTCTTGGAAGTCATTACTTATGCTACAATAAGCAGCTCCCTACCTAAGGATGTCACTTTCTGTTTAACTGCACCTTTTGTTACATCTCAGAGAGATGATACTAACATAACCTTACTGACTGTATCTCATTTTTGCTCTGTCCTCTTTCACTGCCATCACTGTGTAGCGAGTTAAATGGGACCTCTCGGAGCAAGGGTAAAGTTTGTACACTGCACCTAGAACACCCTTTACATCCATCAATGATTCAGATCTAATACATTGTTTTCTCTGGGACCTACGCATCTTTTAGCATTAATGGTGATTCCCTTTGTGAAGCACCCTGCATCTGATTCTCAATATTACCTTTCCTTTTACCACTCCCATGGCTTTTACACATGGCTAGTTCATTTGCAGCTGTTTCTCGTAATACCCAAGCCCTTCCTTCTCAGATGACAGACTACACAATTCTTTTCCACATGACTTTTTCCGTGTTGCAATCCTTTACTACTGACACACCCCTCCATATTACTCAGGCTCTATTCCAACCTTTTTTAAGATCTCTCACAGTTTGTTCTTTCTCTGAGGCCCTTCATATAGCATTTGGACCTCCAGCATGACCTTTAGCTCTTCTGGTATTGAACACACTCTATGGGACATTCCTTTTACTTAGAAGTGATTCTGGGCCTTACCCCTTTCCTCGATAGTTGCTGGTATAAGCTATGCCAAGTACCTTGGGGAAATGAATCCATAGGCTGCCTGCCCACTCCAAATCTATGATCCTGACACTACACTCAGTTCCAGCAGGCAAGCCTCAACCCAGTACACCAAGTACAGAAAATGTGGCTCTGATTGCTACAAGCTCACAAAGCCCACTCAGCTGCCTTGAAGCTAATTTATACTGTATTAGACATACTGTCTCCCAGATGAGGGGAGATCATTTACTTTGAATGGTGAGGAATCATGTCTGGTTGGAACCTCTAGCTGCTTTAGTTCTGTCCTTCTGTACCCAGCTACCTCAGTCTGTATAGGCTGGGGAACAGCTGCTGCTCTCCTCTGCTCTTCTCTCCAAATCTAAATTCAGTGAATCTTCCAGAATAAAAATCATTAAGATCTACCCCAGCTTCCAGTTTACTACCTCAAGCTGCAAAATAGGTCTTTCCTATCTGTAATCCTTTCTGTGCTGGATTACTGTTAGCTCATAAGGACATTCTGCAAGCTCACCAAATGGGTGTTGGGGCTGCAAAACAAATGACTGTGACACCACTACAACACTGTTTGCAAGAGGAGCAGTTTTCTCAGCTGTTTCCATCACCATTTTACTATGACATTTGCATCTCATACTGTATAATGCAATCCATCAACAGGTTACATTTAAACTGCAGTGTACATACAATTATACAAGAAATAGTGTCTGCTACCAAACTCTGCTTTATAGTTCTTGTACTAATTCAAGCTCATTTTGTACAGTTTTCACAGTAGCTGCCATTATACTTGTATTCTGGTGTGTCACTGTGCTTTATTGTTCCCTTTTTACAGGATATAGTCTGACAATCACATTTTAAAAAAATCAATGAATGCAGCTTCACTGTTCATTAATTTACCCACCGCGAACTGACTTTGTTTGTTGATGACTTTGTCACTTAGTAATAAATCACAAGGAACATAATGTTCTAATGAAATCTACTAAACCTCAGAGGATCAGAGCTTTTGTCATCGGGGGAATACTATCCCACGACTCCTAATTTAAATTTCGAAATCATAGTAAGATTAAGGCAGGTAATGATTCCCTTCATGTGTATGCATGACACTCCATAATTTCCAATCTTTTACAAGGGATTTGCTTACTGATTTGCAAAACAAATTTGACTAATTAAATTTATACCCTAGCCCTGTGTGTGTGCAGCTTAGATACTGAAGAACTCAATTGTGCTTTGCATTGTTTACATTACTGTTGCTGTCCAAAAATGTTAGCATAGGTAATAACTTCCTAGCACTCCACTAAGCTTTCCAGAGTATGGCAAGCAGAATTGTTAAACTATCTGTAATTTGTCATCAGGTGTGTGGCCCTTGAGTGATCTAGACTATTTTTAATTTCTTTTTGTTTTTGCCTATTTTAAGTTAATAAATATATATATATATATATATATATATATATATATATATATATATGATAACATAGTTATGGGTTTCCTGCAACCTGGTAAGTCATGAAGATTTTGAAACAAAGGTTCAGGAATAGAACCCACATTGTCCTGCACTTCTACTGTCAACCAGGATGCAGTGCTCTGAGGTATCAATGCCTCCCAGAAACGTGTTATAAAAATTTCTGGCTAGGAAATTTTACCAAGTGAATTTGACACCTTGCAAACTGTTTTACTTAATAGATAAAGACATTCTATAAATTAGACATATCATTTAATTGGTTTAGTCTCAGGAATTCTCCTAAGCATTAAGTGTACCACATGGAATAACATACAATCCATAATTAGTAGATTGTATAATGATTTGTTAAGATTTGTCAGACCCACATATAATTGACCAAAAAAATTGAAGAATTAAGGCTTCATAAATTGAGGAACCCAAAATGCATAAAAGAAAATAATAGATATAACTTGACCAATGTCTAAACATTTTTAAGGACTGCTGATACATGGCACAATACAATATGGACTCAGGATAATGGGACATACACAGTAGTTGTGAAATACATAGAATTTTTAAGCATACGCTGTAGCCCACCATTATCAATTATTATAGGAACACACAAAAAAAAATAAAAGCCAAGCTCAGAGTCCAATTGCAAAGAGTTAAACTTTGATTTCAGCATTGCACTATCAGCATTAAAACAATAAAGATGAATGTGTTGCCCTTATAAACTACATATAAGTAATCATATACAGTAAGCATGTAGGTAGCAGTATGGAGATATTTGCTCCCAGCTCTATAAAGACTGGTTTCAAAGTTATAAGCCATTTCTGTCCTCTTATGTCTCTCAGCAGAATCCGGTGTTTAGTGTCTATGTATTTCTAGGGTTACCCCAACTGAGCAAAAATCCCTTTCAGGGGCAAAATTGAGGACAGTGTTTAACAAGTCTTCAGCAAACAAATGGACAGTTCCTGTCAGCACATTCCTGGGCATCCCAAAGAGCCTTACATTTCTCTCCCTAGAGACATTTTCAAGAAGTCATTTAGTTTTAGCACTCAACATAATAATGTCAAAAACACTTGAAGTCAGAGAGTCTGCCATTTTAACACCTTTTTTGTCTGAGAGATCTTATTCTCATGCTTTTCCAATTGTTTTGAGAGGTTCTGTATAGCCACTGCTGACCATGCAACAGCTGCACTGATTTCACTCAATTGCTGTGTAATTTCAACTGAGTTTTTTTTCTCTGACAGTAGATTGTCAGAGACTTCCTCCAAATCAATGGATTTGGTCTTTGACTCTCACTAAAGCTGTTGGATCTCTCCACTAACAATCTCTGATAGGGAGGGTCCCCGGCTGAACAAAAAGTCATGATGCTCAGTAAGTTCTTTGGCTCACTTGAGAGCCTTTTTTATATTCTGGTCAGCATTTACACAGCACAAGCTTTTCCATTTCTTACTAATCTAAATTTTGTAATTGAGTAAAATGTTTTTGGCAAGGAACAGTTCTAAAGTTCAGAGTCCATTGAGGAACTCCTGAGAGTCACTGCCATCTTGTAACAGATTCAGCTCCTACCATTCGGCACAATTAGCGTCACAGAAGTAACATGAAAGTTACTATGGGTCCTAGACCCCGAAGCCGCCGTTGATCATTGGAATCATGGGCTGAATTCAGGGAAGTTGCAATAAGTTGGAACTGCCCTGAGTTGCAGCCAAAACTGAGTGTAGTCACATTTTTTTAAAGTCCATGACTCTGTCGCAGATTGCTGTAGTTTGCAGCGGCTCCTGCTGCTTGCCTAACGCAGTCCCCCGAAGCCAACTGCTGAGGTAAGGCCAAATAATTTGTGAACACCTGCTGGTCACAGCCCTTACATCCCTCTCTCCTGAGTCCCAACCAATGCCAAGTGCTGCTGCCACTCAGCGCCAGTCCTCCTCTAATAGAATGTAAGAGAGAGGGAGGAGCCAGGAATTTGCACGGCGCGCTGCACATGAGTTCGATCATCAATGATGGGCTGAAGCTTGGGGACACCGAACCAAAGACAACAGAGGAGCGAGTCTGGGAGGAGTAGGGATGGATGGGTTGGTTGTTGCGCAATGTGCAGGGTCCCTCCCTTCCCTGACAGAAACAGCAGGAGGAGTCCCGGATGGACTGAATGAAAGTTGGGGCAGCCATGACAGAGATGTTGAGGTGAGTGGGCCAGCAGGGCCTAAGGAGAAAAAGTGCCTGCCAGCTTCTGAGTACCACAGTACATCGACTGGAAAGCCACCATGCCATGGACAGGCCTGCCCCACACTGAGGTGAGTGACTGACACTGTTAGGGATGGGTGGCACTGCGGGCAGATCTGGGCTGCTGGATTAGGATTTCAGAGACAGCTGCAGCACTTTCCTTGACCTTTACTCTGGCCTGCCGCCTAACAAAATTGTAATCAATCAGAGGTGCGTGCCATGCAGCTCGCACAATATTGATGATAACAACTGATGCTTGGCCAGCTCAGCCCTGGCACCACTTACCCATCATGGCACTGAGTTACAGTTCAAACTTTTGGTGCACTGACAGATCACTGCAGTGCAAGAGGAGATCACAAAGCACCATTTGCAAAGATCACTTGCTGTGACCTGTGCCTGTTTGCCACTGCGGGGAGGTGATTTGCATCCCTTGTCTACATATATTCAAATGCATTGAGAAAGTCAAGCTACAGACTGCACTGGTTGGATTTTTTAACAATATAGGTGTTTGGAAAACAAGCATAATACTGTACTACTGTTTCATACTCATACTTGTCTCAGATATCATGTTTTAATGTATGATCATATTCTTCTTACCAGGACTGTAGGTACAAGAATATAATCATACGTCAGCTATGATATCTGACAAGCATGAGTATGAAACAGTAGTTTGAAAAATTATTGTGAGAGAAGTAAAGAAGAACAGTTAAGGTATGAGCCATTTCCAAAGCATTAATAAACAGCTGGCTGCTGAGGAGGGTTTGGGGGCTGAAGCCAGTCATTAGTCCCCCATGAAATGCCCTGTGCCAAGGTTGTTTTGTGTTACAAATCTATAAGGTGAAGAACTTGTAAAACATAATTTTAACTTTGCTGCTTTATCATCATCATCATCATCAAATCTTTATTTATTCAGGCGAACATCATTGAGCAAGGCTCATTTACAAGATGGACCTGATAAGGTCAAGGTTCAACAGTTGATACACAACAGATACATCATACACTTATATAAAACAGTTATACATACAGGGAAAACGTTTATAAACACAGTGATGTACAGTAACATTCACATGATAAAAATCGGTTACAGGAAAGTTAAGCTAATATTTACAGTATATACATATCCCAGTGGAGGGGCCATGGCAAACACACAGCATAATGTAATACTAGGATGGTGAAGGTATTACTGGGTGCCATAAGATGGGGTGTCTGCCTGGAAGGATTTATGCCATATATGGTTAATTTTTGGGAGGGAGATTGTGAGATGACAAAGCTAGCTCTAGCGGTAGCAACTGCATTTCTCTGTGAAGAAGACTGTACAATGCTGTTTAAAGGATGCAAATGGAATAATATTGGACAATTTTAGGGATTTGTGTAGGGTGTTCCATGCTATAGCTAGAGAATAGCTGATTGCTGCCCTCCCTAGCCTGGTGTTGAATTTGGGCAATTTGAGCAGGATGATGTTGTTGCTTCTTAGGGCATAGGAGCTAGGAATGGTCTAGGTGAAGCAGTCCAGAATATAGTTTGGAAGTTTTTTTGATAACGCCTGTAAATCCATAGGGCTGCATTTCTGTTCCTTCTGAGGTGAAGGGAAACCCATCCAACTGCAGCATAAAGAGAGCAATGACGGGTATTAGATGGCAGATCTGTAATGAATCTTATTGCTCTATGGTATAAGGTATCCAACTTGTGTAGGTAGAAGATGGGGCAGTGACTATAAAGGAAGTCTGCATAGTCAACAACTGATAGAAAAATGGCCTGGACTAACCTCATCTTTGAATCTCTGTTTAGGATCTATAGAGAAGGCCAAGCCTTTGGCGAAGCTTTTTAGCAGTTCTTCTAAATGATGAGTGAAGTCGAGTCTGTTGTCAATCCACACACCTAGGTATTTGAAGTTTTCGACATATTCCAGATTTTCTCCAAGTATAGTGCATAGCTGGGGGAGGATGATTGAAGAGGAGGTGCTGGTGGAGCTTTGATTTGTGAACATCATTGCTTTAGTTTTCTTTGCATTTAACAGAAGCTTTTTCTCAAGTAGCTGATATTGTAACAAGGAGAATTCTGTTTGTAGGATTTCACGAGCAGCTGCAGGTGAAGGGTTGCTGACATACAAAACAGTGTCATCAGCAAAGAGGTGTACAGAGGAATTGGTGAGGTTGAATCAATATTATTTATATAAATGGCAAAAAGGATAGGACCCAGGATAGAACCTTGGGGGACTCCTCTTAACAGTGGTTTTAATGGGGATAGGTCACCTTCAGCTTTTACCTGCTGTGACCTACCGGTGAGATAACATCTGAGCCATTTAAGGGAGGGTGGATCTAGGCCAAGGGGTGCAGGGATGATAGTAGAAGCTCGTGGTCCACAGTATCAGAATGCTTTGCTCAGATCCAGAAATACTTCACAGACATTATTCTTTTTATCTAATTCGGTTTGCCAGTCATTTGTGACCTTGGCTAGTGCAGTGATAGTGCTATGCTTGGCCCTGAATCCAGATTGAGCTGGATTCAAGAGGTTAGCATTGTCAAGATACTCCCTTAACTGGTTACTCACTAATTTCTCCAGCATCTTGGATAGCACTGGTAGAATGGAAATGGGCCTGTAATTATTACGTTCCATAGGGTCCCCTGATTTTAGAAGGGAACCACTTGAGCTATCTTCCACAGTGTGGGAATAGAACCAGAGTTTAGAGATAGGTTAAAAGATGTGTTAGGGGGACTGCAAGTACATGGGACGCAATCTTTAGAAAGTGGGGGTCCAGAGAGTCTGCCCCTGTGCTTTTTTTGGTATCCAGCTACCATAATAGGTCCTCTACTTGCTTCAACAGTATAGATTTGAAGCTGAAGGAAGAGTCAGCTCTCTGAACACCAGTGTAATGGGAGCTTAATTGTTCCCTCAGCAGGTTAGCTGGAGAGGAATCAAAGGCAGGGCCAGCCATTGTGAAGTGGTTATTGAAGGTGCCCAGAATTTCCATTTTGCCAGTGATAGGGCCATAACTGTTGTGTAATTGAGTTGGAAGGGAGGTGCTAGAGTCCTGCCCCACCATACCCTTGATGGTACCCCAAAACCTAGCAGGATTATGATAGGAGGAGTCGAGCTCGGCCAAGTAGAAGGCAGCCTTTGCATCCCTAACTTTCTTAGTGCATCTATTCCTGGCTTTCCTAAAGATCATCCAGTCATTTGCATTCTTGGTTTTTCTTGCCATTTTCCAAAGTTTGTCTCTCTCCAGCAGTGCAGCTTTGAGGTCAGCTGAAAACCAACGACAGGATTTGTTTTTTATTCGGATACTAGAGATTGGGGCATGGGTGTTAAGGGCATTTATTATAATGCTATTTAGCACCTGCTGAGCTTTTTCAACAGAATGGGCAAGATAAAACTCTTGCCAGTGTGGAGAGTGAGGTAGATCATGCAAATATCCTTCAATATTGATGTTTTCTTGGATCTCCTCATGAGGAATTTTGCAGGGTTGTTGTTTTGCTGGTGGATCTTACCCCTGCGATGGGCAGTGATCACTTTATGTGCAGAGAAGCACTCCAGCGTGTGTGAATAGATGTGGTTTATTCACTAGCATGATATCAAGTAGTCTGCTGTTATTACTATTCCTTGCATTAAGTCTTGTTGGCTCATTAATTAGTTGTGTGAACCCATATGTATCACAGAATGATACCAGAGGTGCAGCTGCCTGGGTAAGCCAGTTGAAATTCAGGTCACCTAGAATAATGACTTCTTCAGTGCTGGGCTTGAGCAGATTCCCCAGGTGGGATAACAGCTTGTGTTCAGCAGAGGGGGGGTCTGTAGCATCCAACTAACTGAAAAGCAGCTGTATTGGGGAGAGAGACTTTTAGGGATAGGCATTCAAATCCCTTGGGCATAGAGGTTGCAGCAATACAGGATACAGGTATACCGGATTTTGCATATATAGCTACTCCACCTCCCCTTGTTTGGTGATCCACTCTGAATAGCTGATAGTTGGGTAGGTTAACATCCCTGTCTGCTGTGGTGGGTTTGAGCCATGTCTCAGATACCACGAGAAAGTCTGGCAAGGTATGGGCAACCCAGGCTTGTATCAGTGTAAGTTTTTCAACAGACTGCATACATTAATATGCAGAAAACTGAGGCCTTTAATTGAGGTTAGGTCTGATGGAGGTGATACATTCAGGGGTCAGGGCTGATTTCCACGTTACCAATACAGAGCAATAGAAAGAGCAGGAGTTTCGTGAGGGCTGCCAGTGATAGGAGAGGGGCTGTCTTTGGTTCTCCTTCTCTTATTCTGTTGCCATTCTTTTGGGGTGCTTCATGTGGGATTAAGGAATTGTGTCGAGACACCAAGTAGCAGTTTGGTGGTTAGGCTTAGGGGGGATCTGTACATCCAGTAGTGGTGCCTTGATTGAAATACATGTGTGGTGGTATGTGTCTCTTTTTGGGGGTCACACCACTGTAATTGATGCAGCAGTGGTAGGGCATATGTGAGGGTTTGAGCGTCAACCAAAGGGGATGGTTCAGAGAGACTGGGCAGATGGATCACCCTAGTTTGTGTGACAAGGACATCTTCTTTGTGGAACCCCATGGCTGTCAGTGAAAGAAGTATCAGAAGTAAACTCCCCATTGTGAGAGAGATATTGTTAGTTGGCTATCGGGGGAGTAGTGAAGTTGCTGATTGGTTGGATCAGCAAGCGGTGTGACAGTTTATTGGTTTAGGGTAATGCTGAGGGCGGGAAGAGATTTCAAGGGAAGATGCCTATAAAGTAACACACAAGAGGGGAAGGGTGGGTGGGCAAATATTTTGCAGCTTTCCAGTCCTCCTCGCTGTCCTCCTGGCCTCATGGTTCCCTGAGTTGGCTAAGGTGCCGCGGACCGCCCGCTGGCGGAGCGAAGCCCCGGTGCTCAGCTGGGTGCTGTGGGGCAGGGATGGCAGGCTGGAGAGACACAGAGGAAGGTGCAACAATTAAATAGAGGCAGAAACAAGTGTTTCTGTTCGTCACTGACTAAATCTGCACAACAAAAGGCTGTTGGGGGGGTGCTGTGGCGCCTCAGTGTCTGGCCCACCTTCAAATGCAAAAAAGGATTTGTTGTCACAGTAAAGAGCAATAAATCAGCAGTTTCCCCTTGCAATTACATTAGCAGAAAACAGCACCTTTTAGGTATATTACACAGTTTAAGGATGGAAAGTGGCACCTCAGCGTCTGGCCCACTTCGGATACCAGGGATTTAGAATTACAGCAAAAATACAATTTGGTTTTACTTTTTGTTCTTGTTTGTGTTGCTGTCATCTTGCTGTGTTTTCTGAGCCAGTCCTTTCTAAGACAGTAATAGATGATTGAGGTGCCAAACAGGTTACTGCTTTTGAGAGTGGCACTCTGACTGATGCACTTAAATTTATGGGCACTGATCATGTGGGAGCTAGCCCCAGGGGGTGAAATCAATGCAGAATGTTACTTAATCCAGTGAGAGTTAGCCCTCTAGCCCTCTGGTTTAAAATGATGCATGCCATGAAAAATATATTCTCCCTTTCCTGTAATTGCTTGCATATTTTTCCCCCTTCTTTGGCTATGTTCTGCTGCTCTTTAAAATGTGCCAGGGGCTTTGTTCTGAGTTGACTTTTGGATTAGCTTAGGGAAAATACTGGTTGTTGCTTCATGTTTTTAATTGCTTTTTCTTTTAATTTCACACCAGGAATTGGATAGAAGGTGGAGTTGGCCTAGCTGTAGGTTTCCCTTAAATGGTGTCAGCAACTTTCTAAGGCATACTATTTCCTGAGAATTATTTATGCTTGTAAAAGTTCCAAGAACAAGTTGGGAGTATGAGTGTGTGTGTGTGTGGGGGCAGGAGGGGGTCATCAGTGCCCACTAAGGGTACGAACTCTCTAGCAGACTCGATAGACCGTGTGGCCTACTCTGCTGGCATTCTAGTATGTTAGTAAGTTCATTATTTTCAGAAAATATCTAGTTTTAAACAGTTGTTCCTTTTTCCTTCAATGAATGAACAGACTTCCATGATATCTAAATAGAAAGTTAGCCTCAAATACATGGACATTTCTTGGCCAGTGTCTCTTGTACAGTATTTAATTGTGGAGTTCCCCTCCATGTGCAGCTCTTTTACTAACTGGAACTGGACTATCTAGTCAGGCCTGTTGCAAAATAAAAATAAAAGAGCATTCTACAGGGAGACTTGATGAGAAACTGTTAAATAATTATTTACTCATAATTACAGTGTGGGGGATGTGCCCTTCCTAGTTATGTTTGCTATAATCTTTTTTAGGATAATGAGCTTTCATAGCAATGATTGCACCTTTGAGACTGCAGATGGATGTTGTACAGAGATTAATGCCTGTGCAGGTGTGTGTTATGGGGATTTTCCACACACCTGAGGTTATGTGAAAAACCCTCATAAGACAAACTTTGCACAGGTACAGTTGATATAGTTATTCTTAGAGTGCAGGTGTGTGGTTGAAACTAAAATCTCTCTTTAATATTTCATATTTTTAAACAGCATAATGGGAAGGACGTTGCCGGGGGGGGGGCAGGGTGAAGGCTTGGTTGGGACAGGCATATATTGCCTTTCATTGATTGGATTGGCCATTATCCTTGCAGACCACATTGGTCAAGATGGCACTACATATACCTCCAGGTACTTGCCAATGAGTCCACCCCACCTCACCCAGGAAAGCAGTTGGCAGCTTTCCCACTATAGCAGACACAGCGCAGTTGACTTGGTTGTGCTAAATGTAGAGATTCAGTAAGGCCTAACAGCAGCTACCACAGCAGGACCAGGGCAAGCATCCTCTGTAGTCGGTCATTGTGTCCTAGTGCCAGGCGCAGCCTGGGTCTGTGTCATTGACGGGTGGTGGTATCGGTGTGGCCTGTCTTGCTCTTGCTTGGTGGGAGTCCAGACGGAGCCTGGAGGAGCCATCCTAGGCTGTGGCACAGCACGCATCTCAGTTATTGTGGAGAGAGTGAGTTCACTTAAGTCTGTCTGGTGGAAGGATTTTCAGAGGGAAAATCAGTCTGGATAAGCATTCTGAACTGGAAAACTAAGTAAACTATAAATGTGCTGCAGTGCATTTTTTTTTTTACAGGTTAGAATTGCAGGTATAGGAAAAGGAAAAACAATGTTTGTACTATACTGTGTAGTGCACGAAAAGGAGCTCAGGCACTTCATCTGTGGCTGTGGCAAAAATATGAAAACCTCAGTCTACCCCATCCCCTATTTAGTCAAGACAGTGCATGAGCATCCCACCTTGAACCTCCTAGTCCTCTCCCTGACAGACTCCCCCTGGCATATTTTGTCAGATTCCATAGAAATGAAATAAAGGGAGAGCTCCTTTACTGCTGACCCAGGTTTACATCAGTGGTAGAAACAGAACTGTTGTTACTGTGAATTGATTTTGAACACCCTTCTTGTAATAAAAGTGCTTAAGGTATATGGCACAAGTGCTGTTTTTCTGTTTCTGTTGGTGTCCAAGTCTCCCATCAGCCCATCCTGGTCTACTCCCTCTTCAGTCATGTTGTGTGCCACTCTGCTGAAAAAAAAAGACATATACCTGGGCAGCAAAACTACAACAGATTTTTTCCCTTTAGCACACACACTCAGTTTGTTCATATCCTGAATGGACTCTCACAGTGAGTGGGGGGGGGGGTGATCTTAACATAGTTTTAATAGCCTAAACCCTAGTGCAAATTGAGCAGGGCAAGTGCAGTTACATAGAAACTCTTAGCAGATAGGAACCACTAGCTGCTAGGCCCATCTTGTCTGCCCGTAGGCCCTATACATTGTATGTGGCCACTGACCCTATGTGATCAATGTCTTCATCACTCTCTCCCTCTCAAGATTCCCTTGTGCCTGTCCCAGGCATGCTTAAACCCCTCCACTGTGCTTGCCCCTTAACCTTCTCTGGCAGACTATTCCAAGCATCAATTACACTTTCTGTGTAGAAAAACTTCATCATGTTGCCTATTAATCTACCCCCCTACAGTTTTATATTGTGCCCTCTTGTTCTAGTACTTTTTCTACATTAGAAAAGGTCCCCCACCTGCACCTTGTTAATGCCCTTGAGGTACTTAAAAGTTTCAGTCATGTGTCTCCGCTGTCTCCTGTCCTCCAGTGAGTACATATTGAGGTCCCTTAGTCTCTCCTCATGTTTCGTGGTGCAAGCCCTGCACTATCTTTGTTGCCTTTCTCTGGATAGTCTTCACCTTGTTTATATCCTTGCGCAGGTATTGCCTCCAAAACTGCACACAGTACTACAGGTGAAGCCTTACCAATGTTTTATACAATGGCATCACCACCTCCCACCTTCTGCTATTGATACCACTGCCTATGCAACCTAGCATGCCACTGGCCCTCCCCGCTGCCTTTGTGCACTGCTTTGATACCTTTTTTTTTATACTTTCTTTTTTCTCCCTCCTGGTTTTTCCTGCCCTCTTGGTCCTACTCCTTCGGGCCTCTCAATGCTCTAAGCCGTCCCTGGATCTGCCTCTAGAGTGTCTCCTCTCTTTCCCGGCACAGTGGGGTCTTGTTAGGTGACGGTCTGAGCGGAGAGGCCGTCATCCAGGACCGCGAGGGTGATTTTCCCCTTGTCTTGTTGGTCCCATCCCCTGGGGACGCCAGCGCTTGGGACTAGGTCCCGAGAGGTAACGTGCTGACACGCGTCTGGCCTCTCATGCGCCGTGGGATGTCCCCCCTCCCTGACCCCTAAGTTGGAGTCGCCCGTCCCTTTCAGGAATCGGTGCTTCCACCGATCCTTTATGGGAATGACGGATGCTTACGCGTCCCGGGTATCCCACCCCTGAGGGAGGAGAACATCCGTAGGGACGTCGATCCTCCCTCCCTCTGCCAGTCCCAGCTCCCAGGTCCGTTACCGAACCCGGGTCGCCGGCATAGCGTGAAGTGTGGCATCCAGCACCTCAATCCTCAGCGCCACCGGGCCGGCTCTGCTTTGATACCTTAAGGTTATTAGAGATGATAACCCTTAGGTCCCTTTCCTCCTTAGTGACAGTCAGCTCCCCCCCAACCTGTAGCCCTCCCCCAGGGTTCCCTCTACCCAAGTGCATTATTTTGCACTTTTTTGCATTGAACCTCAGTTGCTAACTTCAGTTAACTCTACTTGTCTGGCTTGACTACTGCATGTTTTCATGGCTGTTAATGAAGCTAAAAAAAGCCTCTATTTAGCAGGTTTTTGTTTCCATGCATGTCTGTCTGACAATTTGCCCCATATTAAGACCAGTGCCCCTCATTTCCCTACATTTTGAGTGTTTGTATCCAACATTTCAGGGACAAAATGCTAAGTGGTATACAAGGTCTGCCCTGCAGGTGGTGAGTTTTATCACAGCCTGACCATAACTTTCCTTTCTCATCCAAATCTCTTAGCTCTGTTCTTTTCCTGGACACCACTGCAGGCCAGACTCTTAAATGACCATCCACAGACCCATAGCTGCCATTGCTTGAAAGTGTCTGGGGTCCCCAGCTCTTCTAAATGGACCAAGCCAACCAACACTGGTGGCTGTGGATACTGTGGAGGGATTCAAGAGGGGCTGAGACAGGTAAAGGGGAGGGTGCATCTAAATGGAGTTAGCATTGGGGGTGCCACCAAGTCAGGGGAAGGGGGAGTCGGACCTTGGGAAGAAGGGGGCAGAAAACAGTTCCCTAAACAGGCACTGATCCCTGAGCAGACTCGCTAGCCCATAGGGCCTACTCTGCTGGTTTTCTTAGTATGTTAATACCATCCAAACGGTCCCATCCTACATTCCTATCCTTATCCCACCCAGCTAAACAAAGCTTTAGATCATGTCTGGTCCCCCCCAAAAAAACTTAATAAAATACATAGTTTTAAAGGTTAAAATAGACATTCCTGGGGTGCATAGATCATCCTATATAGAAACAGAGGTAGTACTGTATAGTGTTATGCACGTGCACTGTGTATGATGGCATTGCAGCTTTTTTTTTTTTGCAGATGGAGCAGGAAGGAATAGGGAAACATGATAAATAATCAGAGTATTTCTTGGCTTGAATTGTTTCCTGTATAAGTGATCAAAATTTTCTATTATAATTGTGGGCTACTGCAATTTGGAATCACCTTGTCCTGCTAGCTAGTGCAAAAAGAGTTTAAGGTTGACCCCTGTGAGTGGTTGTGATGTGTGTACAAAATCGGATGTAAACCAAAGTGTGATTTATTAAGCAACGAGGCATGACTACGGATTAACTGTCTGTTAATCACCCACTAGTGGTGTAATGTGGCATGAGATATGAAGTTAAAAAAGTGACAAACTACTACATAATAAAATGCAATGATGGTGAAAGTTGAAAAAATCGGTTGGATTTTCTTTAGTTAGTTGAAGCCACAAATTTCAAACTAGTTAAAAAAATTAGTCATAATTTGTGGTAAGTCAGTCATAACTGGTCTTTCAACTGACTCCAGGGTCTACGTATGGGTATGTTTATGTTTATACATACCACAGTGAATACATGAATGCAATTTATGTAACGCTTCTTCTTTTCATTCATGAATGTTTTTTATTGTATTGTGGTTTTTATTGTATTATTTAGGACTGACATTATCAATAAAACATTTCAATCAAAAACACATTTCAGAAAGACATCTTAGTACTTTATAGTAAGAAACATTGTGCACCTCACTTGCCAATACTTGTAAAATACCATATATTATTATATTTCTATAACCCAAACCACCCCCTCAAACACACCTCTATTTATAATAAAACATTTAAATCACTCTACCATTTTTTTTCTTTATAGTGCTTGCCTGTGATGCAAAACCTTCAATCCTCCAACACAGTGTACTCTCCACTACAATGCCGGTTCCTGTACCTCCACATAATAAGCACACACTCCCTCCAAAACAATCTACTGGATGTAGAGGAACCACTGGAAACTAGGGTTGTTATAACATGCTAACTTGAACTGAATGATGGAGGGGTGCAATTGGAACCCCAGTTTTTTTTTTTTATTTTATAGTCAAAGGGGTCATAAGAAGGAAGTGGTACCACTGGAAACCAGGTGTAGTTACATAATAGCACCAAATGGGGATTATGTAAGGGACAGCATACCACTAGACATCAGGTATTATAGTGGTGTGGTAGTGCCACTACAGTGAGGGTTGAGCAGGTTGATTAGTGTTAAATCCCAAACTTTGCACCTTAATTGCTTTGCTCCATTCAATGGAATTGCACAAAATTGTGCCTATGCAGTATGGAGGGCAATGTCTCTTGATTAGCTAAGTTTCATTCAAGTCAGATGTGTGGATTCTGAGATCCACATGTTTTTAGTACAAAATTAGACTGCACATGCAAAATGTTTGCAGTTGCATTGAACAAGTGTGAAGCTATTAATATATATATATATATATATATATATATATATACACATACATATACTGTAGTACATATATATATATATATATATATATATATATATCACACTTTATTACAGTGGTATGGTAGCACCACTGTAGTTGGGGTTCAGTAGGCTGTTCAGTGTTAAACCCCTGACTTTGCAGCTTAATAGCTATGCATCTGTTCAAAGAAATTGCACAAACTTCTGGATGTGCAGTCTGGGGGCCAATTTCTCTTGATTTGCCAAGTTTTGTTCCAGTTGAACGTGCAGAATACAAGTTTCGGGTAGTGAGTTTTTAGGAAAAATCGGGGGTTGCAATCGCCTACAGCCCAGACAGTTTGGCATTTTTGTCTGTAATTTTCTGGATTGAAAGGGCTTGCCCCAAAATGGTGCATTACATTGGTTTGGTAAAAAATATTAATCTATTCCCAAGTTATAAGGATTTGAAATTTTGGTTCTGAACACACAAAGTAGGGTCTATAGGATAAACATTTGATACCCTACTGAGAATGCTCAGAACCAAAATTTCCAATCCTTATATCTTGGAAACAAATTAAACATTGTAATTTAAAAACTTCACAATCATTCACTGGATTTGCATGAATGTGTGCAGATGTGGTTTCAGGGGCAGGATCTCTTGATGTGCAAAGTTTTGTCCTGGACGGATGTGCTGATTCCAAGATTCAGATAGCAAAAAAAGTAACAAAAAAATCAGTGGTTTTGTTGTTGTTTTTGTTGTCACCTAGCACCCAGATGGTTTAAAATTTTGATCTGAAATTTTCAAGGTGCACAGGTCTTGTGCCACAATGGTCCCAGTCACTGGTTGGTGAACAAATATTAATCCATTCCAAAGTTATAAGGTTTTAAAAATTCAGTTCTGAACATGCACAGTTTGCTCTTTTGGATAGCTTGGAAGGAAAAAAGAATTACATCCATATGGAAAAAGATTTTGTTTCGTACGCTGCTAATCTTTTTTCATGAGAGAAAATTATTTTTTCCTATGGCCACCATCTTGTTTCCATTTTTTTTATATATTTCAAAACCCATAAAAATGGTATCATTCACAGACACCGGTATATGTATCTTTCTATCAGGATCCCTTTAGGTGGATTCTGCACTTAGTTTTAGGAAAACGACTCACAAATATGTTTTATACACATTTAAAAATCTTTTTTTGTGACTTGATTTTTTTTATCGTTTGTCCTTATGAAAAAAGAATCCCCTATACGAAGCAAGATTGGTGACATCTTGTGACAAATATTCTGAAGTCATTTTGTACTCATTTATCTTCCATATTTCTCTTTTGTCATATCCTATATCTGCAAGTTAGTAGCTTGTAACCCAAAGCCTTCTCTCATCTTTCATGACACGACTCTCAGTCTTCCAAGGTTATGGTCACTGGCTTTCCTCATGGCAGATATTCTTCTCTCTGTGACTTGCAGAAACAGGATATGACAAAAGAAAAACATAGAAGATAAATGAAGATAAATGAATACAAAATGATTACAGAATATTTGTAATAATAAAACCAGCTCTGTGATGAAGGGGTAACTATTTCCCAGAAATGTAGGAAATTTGTATGCTGGAGAGAAAAAAGATGAAAAAAGAATAAGTTTGAAATAAAAGAATATATAATTAACTACTACTGTTTGGTGAGTGGTCCCATTTTGTCCAGTCTGTTTTTTGTCCATATAAAAAACCCTACAAATTAAAATAATGAAAATTTCCATATGATAACATTGAAACTTTAACAAGCCATATGACCAAGCAAAAAAAAATGCTTTTTAGGACAAATGGAAGTTCAGGGCCCAAAGACCCTGCACTCCATCTATTGAGGGAT
Source organism: Neoceratodus forsteri (assembly GCA_016271365.2). Classification (NCBI taxonomy): domain Eukaryota; kingdom Metazoa; phylum Chordata; order Ceratodontiformes; family Ceratodontidae; genus Neoceratodus; species Neoceratodus forsteri. The sequence continues at coordinate 88,463,981 of CM057459.1, forward strand.
GGAAGCTCAAGACCTAACAGGCAAATGCATATGTTGAGGAAGGTCCCAAAAGGACCTGTGTCAATGATGATATGATTATACTATTTAAAAAAGTAAGGAAACTTTGCAAAAAAACTTAATTAAGGCAACTTTTTTTGAAGAATTTTTATATACAGTAATACCAAAAAAAAAAGAAAGGAGAACAGGTGAGGAATGGTGTACCACTGGACACTAGCTATTTTTATACAAAAGCCACTGGGGATCAATTGAGGGAGGAGGTTCCACTGAACATCAAGTATTTTTATATAACAGCAAACAGATCAGGTGAGGAAGGAAGAACATTTTGCTTCTTTTTTTTGTATTGACATCAGTACTAATGGGTGTTTCATGCACCTCTGAGTGCATTGTTAAAATTAGGGATTTAAAAGCATTAACTAGCCTTGCTAAAGTAAACTTTTAGTATTTCCAAAATCCTTTTAATATACCATTGTGCACTGTATGCAAGAGGTTCACCTTATTTGCATGAATGCAGAGGTGTATTTAGCATGAATGTACTAAGCAATTAATGACACAATAAGTTTGTCCTTGAGTATGGCAGTTATCATGCTAACAGGCTAGGGGCCAAGCTACTGTATATCCAAGTAGTGTGGGTTAAGCCTGTTAGTGCTGCACTAATTGACTATTGAACCCTGTGAATATTAAAGGACTACAGACAATAGCAAGTTAATCTCTATACGTCGGAATAGTTTACTTGGCATCTCCCTTGCCTCTGGGCCAGAACTTAGGGGGTTCTGTCACAAACACACTCTGCAGGTCAGGCCCTCTGCTTCCACAGTGCCAAACCTCAAAGTGCAATATGTGAACAGGAGACAAACAGGGTAACCCTCCTGACTGTTTTGAGTTCGAGTCTCCTACTAGCCTCAGGTCCTGAGGTAAAATATGAACCCCTTTTCGCTAACACACCCAGTTAACAGGATCAGATATTGCACCCTCTTCAGGGAAATGCAGTGCAGTTCTTCACCCAGTGGGTACACAGCCTGAATCACAGTTCTGCCCTGTTGGCACAATTTGAGACCTAGGTAATTTCTTACCTTAGCAAGATAGTAACACAGTTAAGCCCTTAACAGTTTTGTCAAAATTATCCAACACTGTTCCAGCATTCACATGTAAAAGAAAAGACTCAAGCAGGATTAAGGAAACCAAACTGTTTACTAGAATTAAAAAAAATAGTAACTACATACAAAACATATAACATAAATACTTATAGTCAAAAGAAATTGGAAATTACAAAAAAAAAAAAAAAGCCTGGTACTTGAGTTTCTAGTTCTAACTCAGTTTGAGTTTGATGTTAATTATTTTACCAGAAGTACCTTTTTGTCCAGAACACACCGTGTGTGTGTGTTCTCTTAAAAGTCTAGAGACAGATGTGTGTCCACTCCTTTCAACCAGAGTGATAATAAGTCAACATGTCCCTCCTATCCTGTGAGGTCACAGCTCATAAGGTCACTGTTAGTCCTGTAATTAATTTGCAACCTGACCAAGTATATCCAAAATGATGTAATTTTACTGCTAGCTAGAAATCTGCAAAGTTAGCAATATCAAAATATGACAGTCCCTTTGATCGGAGCAATCAACTCTGATCCTTAAAAAACACATCCTGACAAACAGTTCTCTTCTAGTGGTGAGAGATGTAAAAGATAGCTATTAGAATTTGTTGCTTCCTATGATGTCATAAAAGATGCATACTTCTATGGCTGTCCTCGACTTCAAAGTAATTGAAGTTTTATAATGTGTTATATAACAGCTAACACAGGCATGACAGGAGATGTCAAAAAGAAACTTCTTAATTAATTCATTCACTGGGTCAGTGTTCCTGTATCCAACTGTTTTCAGCAAGCCATGGCCTTTGGAGTCAAAATGTCAGGTCCCTTTAAAACCTACTGGCTGCTATTTCCCTAAGCAGACATTCAAATAAACATATATTTATATCACAAATATGATACAATATAATGACAAGTAGATAGGCAGAGCATCACAGGTTCATGTCTTGAACTTGGGACTACGGCTCAGATCCAATGTTGCTTTTGCACTGCAGCACTAATGCTGTACTGCTGGAGTTGCCATACAACCTATGAGAGATCACAAAAATATAAATTTGTCTCATGGCCATTCCACATAGAAAGACTCAAACAGGCCAATTTGGGGACTCAGAGGGTCTTGTAAAATAGATTCATTTGGGAACATTAAATATCCTGTGCCTTGAGAGAAGCCCTGTCAGCTGTTAATATTAAATTCCTCACATGCCCCTGATCATCCTCCTTCCATGTTTTGATTCATGAGATGTGGGGCTTTAATCTACCTGACTCTTGAACTAAACCTAATAACAAAATATAACCAATAACTGGTTACAGAGAAACAGTCAACTAATAGGATTGTGGCAGACCAGCTTACTGACTTCCTGGACAAACACAGCATCCTGTGCAAGCAGCAACATGGTTTTAAAAAGGGTCATAGTACCTCCACGGCGCTACTTGAATTTACTGGTGCCATCCACCACTCACTGGACAATGGTTAGCTAACTGGGTCTACTTTCATTGACTTAACAAAGGCCTTTTATAGCATCAACCACCGTCTCCTGCTTGTCCAGCTTCAGATTGCGGGGCTCTCACCCAATTCTGTGAACTGGTTCAAAAGCTATCAAGACAACCAGTCCCAAAGAGTGAAAATTGCTGATATGCTCTCAGATCCTAGACCAGTCCAGTCTGGTGTCCCACAGTATTCAATACTGGGCCTACTACTCTTCAGCCTTTTCTTGAACACACTGCCAGATTCCTGTCCAGAACAAATCTTACTCTACGCAGATGATGCAGTCATCCTTGCCTCACACCATGATCCAATTCATCTCCAAAAGAACCTCCAGCGGGCTTTCAGAACAGTCAGACACTGGTTCTCAAAACACAAACTGATCCTAAACCAGAAAAAAATAAAGACCATGATTTTCAGCAGCTCCCACAACAAAAACAAACACTATCACCTCTCCATCAATACCAAGCAAGGAGTCACTCTTGTACAAGTCCATACCTTTAAATACCTTGGCCTCACCCTTGACTCTAAACTCACCTAAGTTGCCCATATTAATAATGTTGCAAAAGTAGCAAACACCAGGCTGGGCCTACTGTTCCATCATAGGAAACATTTAACCTCCGAAGCCTTGTCTGTCACCATCCAGAGCTCCATTGTTAGCGTTATAGACTATGGACTCATTATTTATGGCTCTGCCACTGACTCCTCTCTCAAACATGTTTCCACCTCCCTCAATAAAGCCTGTTGACTCGTTACTGGAGCCCACTGTCTCACCCATACTTGTGACCTCTACTCCCAAACTGGATGGCTGCAACTGAACAAAAGAATAAAGTATCAAACCTGCATCACAGCAAAGAAAATAATGATGGGCAAGGCTCCCCCTGGAGTCCGCTCCCTCCTCAAACCCAAAATCAACAAGCTCTAAGCTCCAATTCCTGCAAATCCCCCACTGTCACACATCCCAAGGCCAAATGTCCTTTGTTTACAGGGCTCCTGGCTGGCTGAACAGTCTCACTAGTGACATCTCTACCAACGCTGGGTGCTTTCAAGGCTAAGTTCCACCTCTCCCTAGTAGGTACTAGCACCTGTGACTGCGCTGCTTAAGCAATGTTCTCTTTGCTGTTGCCAACAGTCTCTGCTGACTGCTGTTGCCCTCTCTACTAGCACTTTGTCAGTCCTATGCTCATCCATTGCTCTTACCCCTTTTCTTTTCTGACAAAGCCCCTTAGGCTGCTATACTCAGTCCCACCCCACCCATGCCCTCTCCTCCTTTCAGCCCCTTTTCCTTTGTTGTCTACTTCCTCCTAGTGTTTTTATGTACTGTCCATATAAATACGAGTTATGACAACTGAGTTATTGAATGTTTTTCTGTACTTTTAAACCTGTATGATCTTTATGCCTGTACTTACTAATGTGGAACCTTTGCAAAAGAGCCTTGGCTCAAAGGTATTTTGTAATCCTAGACTCAAATAAATAAATAAATAAATAAATAAAATAATAATCCTAACAAGTCGGTAAGCAAAAGATGTGAGTGAAGTTGGTTAGCTGGATGAAGTATGTTATACTATCAAACCTACTAATGTACCCTTGTCCATAGTGGAGTATTTAGAATAATATAGCCTAATAAAAGTGCATAGTCATCTTTGAATAGCAATTCTGAAGCAACTTGGATTATACTGCCACACAGAAGGTATCTCAGGATTCAGAATCACCCTTATTCTTTGGAAACACAGGGAATTTAAAGGGAATAGTGAATTTGTGCTAACTAGTAGCTGTCTGTAATATTATTTTTTACATAAAAGAAAATCATAAGTAACATTTTCAAACAGCCCTTAGATCACCACAGGTTGTGTCAATCTAAGGCTGTGGCAATCTCAGGGTATATCAGGGACCTTGCACGTTATTTAAAAAAACATGTGGTTCCTGGTGCCCAAGACTAGAGATTTGTTGCATCTGCAGGGTTGCACAGAAGAAGTGGCACACCTGCAGGGTATGACAGAAGGATCCATCAACCCCTCTAACTGGTTAAACACTCAATGGGCCAAGAAGGTGGTGGGTGAATATGGCTGCAAGATGGGGACTGGGGGCAGAAGGAGCATGGGGGTGCCCAATGGGGCATCAGGGAAATGGTGACTATGTCAGGGTGGTGAGTTGGCACACAGCAGGAGTGCCATGTGCAAGGGCAAATGGCTGATCCACCTGGGTAGTGGAAGGTTGGCAGGAATGGACCGTGACCTGGCCCCAGATGGGCAGAGCCCTGGCACCTGCCCCTTAGGTACTGAAATCCCCAACCCTACCAGGAGGAGGCAGCCTGCCAGAACATGAGGGGGGTGGGTACCAGGGGATATTTGCAGTGCCTGCAGAACATTCCCTTCCACCACTGGTTATCCTCAACCTGCAGCCACTGCCTCCCTCCTACAGGTTTGGGGATTTTCACACCTACAGGGAAGGTGCCAGCACTGTGCCCACCTGGGGCCAGGTCACTGTCCATCCCTGCCAACCCCCAAACTCGGGCAGACTGGCAGTCTGCCCTAGCACATGGCACCCCCACTGGGTGCCAACTCACCACCTTGACATAGTCACCATTTCTCTGACACCCACTAAGGCACCCCTGTGCACCTTCTGCCCCTGGCCCCCTCCTGGAAGGTCACCCCAATCCCCATATTGTTTGGCAGTGGCACATGGCCCTTAGACCACTTCCTGACTGTTCTAAAGGCATCCCCCTCTTGCAACCATGGTGGGGCTTATGGAGTTGGAAAAAAGGGCTGGTACAGCCCCACCAAGGCACCACCCTTGCTATCTGGTGGACACATGCTTTTGTTGCAAGGGTGGCAAACAGGAGCTTTGCTGCATGGCTTCCCAATTTCAGCGCAGCTGGTGTTTGAAAACTGGGATAGCTACAACCTTTGATGTAAGGTGCCACTTGCATCATACCACTTTTATGCAAGCACCCTGTGTCAAAGTCTTTCTTTTGAAAATAGAGCCCCATACAGTATGTCTAAATGATACCGATTAATTGCACCTGAATAATTTCTGATGCGAAAATGAGATTTGTATTTTTTAGGGACATCATTTTATTCAGTTCTCTTAATATAATCAGTAATTTTACATTTTAAATACTGTATAAGATGGCTTGTGTTCAGAACAATAAACATAAGTTGTTGACCTAGCTGCTTTTGTATACATTACAATATGGATCATTTTGGGGGTAAATACAGTACATATAATTTTAAAATTTAGGAATATTACAAACAACTGCTAATTAAAATTAATTTCCTTTCCTTTTTTAAACTGGTGCTGAATCTGATGATCCCCAGACAGCAAAGAATGTTCATAATATCATTCCTCTTTTCTTAAATTGCAGAGAAGAAATCTTAAAAATTGTGTGCCTTCTTTCCTTGAATCTGAAGGTTCTTATGGCTTCCTTGCTGCCTGGGGGTTCCATATCTTGTCTACACAGTTTTGTATGTATTTGATGACTGGGTGGGGTCTATTCACTAGCACTGACTTTTGAGACAGAGAACTTGGGCTTGATCGATTTTAACTTTGCCACTGTTACAGATGAGCTTGAGTACATGCTATAGCCATTACCAAGAAAGGTTACTGCATTCATCCTCTCCATTCTGTCTGCTATGCCTTTCAGGAGTTTGTTGTTGCTTTATCATCAGTTGTCAAGAGCATCCAAGTTATCAGTTAATGAACAAACTAAACAGTGGTCATATGTATTCTCCCACATAACTTCTGCCATCTGCAACACCTTGCCCAATGAGTTGAAGCAATTAGCTTCAGCTGGTCAATTTAAATCATCACTGATGTACTTCCCAAAATCAAACACACAGGGCCTGATTTTTAAATGGAATGCATTGCCGCAACAGATGTGCGGCAGAGGGGTTTGCCCCAATTGGTGACCTGTGGCAAGCCATGATGCAAGTGCAATTTTGAAAACCACTTGCAGTAACACCCCTGCTGCAAGTATCTTGTGGCGATTCAGCATAGTTACTCCAGCTACCCACTGGCATTCATTTGTGTCTGTGGGGGTGCCATTTTATGAGGCTTGCACCACAGGTTTGACGCAAACTGCCCTAAAAGATGGCACGGTCACAACTTGTGTCCTGGGTATGAAAATTAGGCACAAATTGCAGCAAACATGGGGATGTAGATGCAGCATAAGTTATGAGGATACAGGGCTTGGTTGCATACCCTGCATCCCCCTTTTGAAAACTGGGCCCACAATGTCAATCTTCTGATTGATATACTTGACCTTTGTGTCTGACTACACAATTTTGTTATTCCTGTTCATGGCAATGTAGATTTATTTGTATTTAATTTATGTAACTGTATGTGTAAAAAGAGATTTCAACCATATTGGTCCTTGCAAAACAGGCGATGATGGAAGGTTTGATACCTTCTATTGGACCAACAAGTGTCTTGTACATAGATGAAATTATACACAAGCTTTTTGGGCCACACAGGTCCCTTCTTTAGGTGAATAGCAAAACTGAGCAATAAGCAGTATTTATAACCATTGTGGAGCAATTAAAAATCAGGAAGTGAAGTAGGAAGGTAATAAAGTGGACTAGAGATGAAAGTCTAAGATGCAAAAAATAAAAACATGAGAAGAAATGGGGAGGGAGCATAGTAGGAGCAGGTCAGTAGGAGATCAAAGGAAGCTAAAGGGAAGACAAAAGCATGCAGATAGGATCTGAGATCAGAGGCTGGCTGAAAGAGTAGAACGGGGCAGGAGATGCCTAATAGATGCAAGGAAATCAATAAATTAGTCGAACCAAAAGAACAAAGGCCAAGATAAACAGAGGTGTGAAAACAAGAGGGAGTAGATGGGACTGAGCTCAGGAGTTAATAGGAGAGACAGGAAGGATGTGAGGTATAGGTAAAAAAAACAGAACAGGCAGAACTCGGAGGAAAAAATATAATAGTCAAAGATACAGAACCAAAGTTTGATGAATAGAGACATGATATAGTACACAATAAAAAAGAATTACAGTTTACCATAATGTGTCATGAAACAGATGTCCTGATTCAGTCCAGAAATGTTAGATTTAAATTGTTTTAGATATTTAAATTACATGTCCTTCTGTCCTGTATGTTTCTGAAGTTGCCTCTTAGTATCAAAACAGATAAATCCAGGAGAGAGTGATCTGTTTGTGAAAAATGGTTTCCTACTGGAGTGCTGATAATCTGGTTTATTATAGTGTGGTGGTGGTGATTCATCCTTTTTTTCAGTGGTTGGCTAGTTTCCCCAATATAGCAACCATTTGTGCACTTCTTGCATTGAATTAGGTAAACCACATTGCTGGATTGACATGTGAAGGATCCATTAATTTGTATTATGTTGTTCTGGCTTGTCTTAATGGTGGCCTGTGCGCATATGTGGTTGCAGGTCTTACATCTTGCCTTGTTGCATGGTGTTGTCCCTCATGTTTTCTGGTTATTTTGGTCTGCTGGGAGTTTGCTATGAATCATTATGTTTGAGATGATGGGGGGCTGCTTATAGGCAATGACAGATGGTTCAGGGAAGATGTCTTTCAGTGTTTCATCTTCTGTCAGCATGGGTTGTAGCTCTTTCATAATTTCCTGAAGGGGTTTTAGCATGCGGCTGTAAGTGACCACTAGGGGTGTGCGGTCAGTTTGATATTTTTGCCTGTATTCCAGCAGATTGCCTCGTGGTATCCGTATGGCCCGTTCAAATTCTCTGTCAATTTGGTATCAAACCTTCCATCTTCTCTTGTAACTGTATGTCAAACTTACAGGTTATGGAACTGCTTGAAAATGGGGAATCTGTAACTCCAATGCAGTTTTCCTGTGCAAACTTTTTTTAAATTAAAAAAAACACATTTGACTGCATATTTGGCTTCTGTGAGCTTGATAATAAGGGCAGAAAACATGCTCTGAGACACTTTCTTAATGGTCATCATATTCAGGTAGGCAGCTGGACCACCAGATTCTCCTCTGCCACCTTACAGATTTGAGAGAGTGACTGCAGGCTACATATTTTTGTACTATTTTAAGCTAATATCACTGATTTCATTATTGAAGATGTCAGGAAAGAAATTGTGTTTGTCAGATACAATGTAGCCACATGTAAGGTGTTACTTGGGAAGGACAGATATAGCCAGGACTTTCACAGTGTGTGGGATCCTCTTGTTGCAGTCAATGGAAAAAAAGGACCTGGGGTTATAAAAGTCAAAAAGCCTAAGCAAGACAAGCAGTGCACGATCAATGTAAACAAAGCCAGTGAAATTCTGGGGTGCATCAAAAGGGAGTGATGAGCAGGGGAAGTCAGCCTGCCATTTTACAAGGCCCTGGTCAGGTCTCGCCTGGAGTACTACATGCAGATGTGGTCTCCTCAATAGGAAAAGGACATCAAACAGGTCAAGATGATGCAACACAGAGCCATCACAATGATAAGTAGTATGGGGAAAACCTATGAGGAGAGGCTGGAATCCTTTAAAACCTTCACTCTGGGAGGCTGAGTGGGGACATAATCTCAGTTTTTCACATTCTCAAGCATATCAGCAAGACTGAACAGCCAGAGATGGTTTATTGGGTGTCATACAGTAAGATGCAGGTAGAAACCCTAAAGCTCAGGGGTGGTAAATTCAGGGTAATGTTAAAGAGTATTTTTCCCAGAGGGTGGTAAACCTATACAACAACCTACCAGTGTAAACAGTAGATATGAAAATGGCCAGGTCATTTCGGCAAGCCTGGGCAACTTTCTGCTTTCCTAGATGCCCTGGGTAGTAGAGTGGGTAGAGAATTCCCTATAAATTTGTACAAGTTTACACAGCATACTTATTGTATTCCTGCTTGTGAAACAAGGGGATAAGATATGACAGATGTAGAGCCCCATCCAACCTTAAAATACTATGTTACCATATATAAAGGAACAGAAGACCATTGTGGTATTCCAAGGAGGTAGAGAATAAAGTGAAAGCCCCAAAAATTATATTCAAACAATACAAGACGACACAGGCAGAAGAGGACAGGGAGATGTACCAGGAGAAACAAAGGGAGGAAGGGAGGGCAGTAAGGGATACCAAAGCATAGACAGAGGAGTGCATTGTGAAATCTGGGGTTAGAAAGGATGAAACCTTTTACAGGTACATGAGTGAGAAAAGGAAGGCAAAGGGAGGGATAATGAAGCTGAAAGGGGAAGATGGAAGTAGAGTGGAAAATGACAACAGAAAAGCAGACATACTGAACTGATATTTCTGCTCAGTCTTTAATGAGGAGGGGGCCAGAAAGGAGTAGAAAGGGGAGGAAGGGCACAGAAATGGATACAAGTGCTTTTTCATGGGAAAAAGTTATAAAGCAAGTGGAAGGAAGAAGAGTCAATAAAGCTATGGGGCCAGATGGGGTACACCCCAGGGTGCTGAAGGAGCTAAGAGAGGTGGAAGCTGAACCTCTGGCAACCCTGTTTAACTAGTCACTGGAAATAGGAGAGGTACCCAAAGACTGGAGGACAACTGATGTAGTCCCCCTATACAAAAGTGGGAATAGTGAGGAAGTGGGAAACTACAGACCAGACAGCCTGACCTCAGTAGTGGGGAAGATCATGGAAACACTACTGAAAGGAATAATAGTGGAACTCCTGGCTGCTAATGTCAACAGGACCCAAGGCAACATGGTTTTACTAGGGGGAGGTGGCGCTAGACTAATCTCATTGAATTTCTTGACAGGGTGACAAGGGAGGTAGATTGGGTGGGCAGTGGATGTTGCCTACCTGAACTTTAGCAAGGCCTTTGACTCTGTGCTGCATAGAAGGCTGTTAAACAAGCTGGGGAACATGGGAGTGGGTAGAATGGTTGTGCAGTGGGTGGGGAATTGGCTGCATTGCAGGACACAGGGGGTGGTGGCAAATGGCTGTCACTCCTCAAAGGGAAGGGTGACCAGTGGGGTGCCACAGAGATCAGTGCTGGGTCCAGTCCTCTTCAACATCTTTATCAGTGACATTACAGAAGACCTAGAAGGGAGAATTTGCCTGTTCGCTGATGACACAAAGCTCTGCAACAGGGTAGACATGCTGGAGTCTGTGGAGAGAATGAAGAAAGATATGCAGAAGCTTGAGGACTGGTCAAGGAAGAGGCAGTTGAGATTTAATGCAAATAAATGCAAAATGTCCACATGGGGCACAAAAACCCAGGAACGACATATCAGCTGGGGGGAGGATATAGAATGTTCCAAGCAGGAAAGGGACTTAGGGGTTATTATTTCTCTGATGACCTCAAGGTAGGGAGTCAGTGTGACAAGACAGCAGGAACAGCAAACAGGATGCTGAGATGTACAGGCAGGGGTATCACCAGCAGGAAAAGGGAGGTCATAATGCCACTATGCAAGTCATTGGTGAGGCCACATTTTGAGTACAGTGCCCAGTTCTGGAGGCCTTACCTATTGTATATAAGGCCATAGACAGGGTGAAGGCAGTTCGGGGGGGCAACAAAGATGGTGCAAGAATGACATCACTAAATCTATGAGGACAGGCTGAAAGGCTTAACTATGTACTCCCTGGAGGAAAGAAGGGAGAGGGAGATATGATTGTGACATATAAGTACCTCACAGGGAGGAACAAGCTGCAGGAAAACACAATTTTTCATAGAAAAAGATGTTCCATGACTAGGGGACATGGGATAAAACTGGAGTGAGGGAGATTCAGTGGGAACATGAGGAAGTATTTCTTTATGGAGAAGTTGGTGGACAAATGGAACACCCTGCTGGAGGAGGCAGTGGGGGCTGAAACAATTACAGGATTTAAGAATGCATGGGATATGATCAGGGGATCCTGGTAGTCAGGGGAAGGGGACAACCTAGTTCTAGAGAAACTTGAAGAAGCAAAGTTACGTGCACAAATGAGCAGACTAGATGGTGTGCTATTTATGCCTAACCATGGGGGTGTTTTGATAGTGTAAGTGTAGACTGCATAAATGAGTAAAGAAGGCTTTTTGCTGTTCATGGTTGACTCTGAGTTGCACATCAGTATCAAGTGAGATAATGTATTTGCATACAGAAAACAATAGCATCTCTATATGGTGAAGGTTAGGATGAATGTGTTTCACCTGCTATTTGGTACTTAGCTCCCTATGACATTAAATTGCATTATAAAATCAGTAGAGAATGTCCTGCATCTAAACCAGTTAAAACCATTTCAAAGCCAAGGGCCCAATTTTACAAGGTTAATCCAGGGCTTGCATCAAGCCCTGCATCAACTGCAATGTTTTCATAGCTGAGCCAAACAGTTTGCCACAACTTGCGCCAAATTTTAGTACTTTTGGTGCAGTTGTGACATTTTACTCAATTTACAGCAGCTTACACCAAAACTTTGATGCAAGCCCTGTAAAAAGGATCCTCCATGGATGCAGTTACACCAGGGTAGAGCTGGTCTAACTCATGCAAGGGACTTGCAGCAGGGCTGTTGTGGCAGGAGGCTTGTAAAATCCTGCTTGCTGCAATGTTTGAGGCAAGTCACAGCTTGTGTCCACCTCACTGCAGCAAGTTCCTTGTGGCAATTTAACCACATTGTAAAATCGGGCCCCATCTGTTCACAGAGTGACAACCAATGGTCTTAGAAATATTTCATAAACCAAGATGCAGAACATCAACATATTGTAACAATGCCACCCAAAACACTTTTACACTCACCCTGGATTGCCATCACAAACATGTCCACCATTGTTACTCACTAAAAACCTTCAAATAGGCAACAGATAATAAATTAAATTAAAAAAAAGAAAGATTAAGGAATACTCCAGGGTGGGGATTGTTATGAGTATCTACACTTGCAGGTGTTAAAGACACTCAGCATAAACATGACGTGATGATGTCAGCGCAATAGGGCTATAAAACTGTGGGCTCCAGAGAGCTTTTTAGCTCATCTCCTAGTCTCTCTGCATTGCTAACAGGTACTGCCTACTGTTTAAATTCAAGGACTGTTTTGACAGGGAAATCAGTGTAGAGGCGTTTTTTAAACCCCCTTTTAGAGGGCTTGGAAAACTGGGCAGGCATTGCTCCTCAGTGCTGAAAAGGCAGCCCTTTGCAGCTGCTTTTGGCGTTGATAACTCCGCCTTTATAAAGGCGAGCCATATACATTGCCCGCCCCACTGTTTTGCTTTGTTGTCTCCTTTGATCACCATAGCAACTGCTGACGTCAGCGTGACAGCGCTACATAACTGTCAGCTCCAGCGAGTGGAGTCGAGCACGGAGCAGAAGCGACGCAGGCAGAGGCCAGCGGCGTCTGTTGGCATCCATAGGCGGAAGAAGGTGGAAGGTGACTTTGTGTTTTCCAGACAATCAATACTATTCCTATACTCTATTGTAGCTTGTTTTAAGCTTTACTGTATTTTGTTCAACAGACAGCTTGAGAAGTCAAATACCTTCATAAACTGTAATATACCATCTTGGAGTTAAACTTACTACGTAAAAATATGGAAGATATTATCCAAATAAACAAAGAGTGCTTTGGTTGCAGATGTCAGTCCTGTAATATGTACTTAATCTGAGATAAACAACTTCACCTTGCCCTTTACCTGTGTTAAATGTAAAGTTAACCATGATTTAACTGCCGAATTGGAATTGTTTAACAATAGGTTAAGCTTTTTAGAGACCAGCCAACAGGAAATATCTAGTAGATTTAAAAATCAAATTAGTGATGTTTCCCAACCCACCAAAGTATATGTGGTAGGCAAAAAGCCCAAACGTCAGGGAAAAAAACTTAGACCATTATCAAAATGCCAGAAGGCAAATGAAATTATCACCACTTGTCAAGAACCTATTGAAATACCCCCTGCACAAAAAGAAAGGAAAAAAGTTAGTGTTAAGAGAACAAGGGAAGAAGATCCATCTGATTATGCAGATGAAGATTGGTACACTTTACAAATTCAAAAAAATCCAAAAAAGGGCAGAAGAGCAGACCAATTTACGGTTTCTACTTTCAATTCCTTTGATCCCTTAACATATATCTCGGATACAGGCCATGATCCAGAAACAATAAGTGTCCCCATTTTGAAAATTTTGAAAATATAGAAACCCAACATCTACTATAACAAATATGAATCTTTCAAATGCAGAGTTTAATTTTTCACCTCTTTTTCCCAGCAATCTACAAAATGTTACTGACACCAGAGAGGCCAAAAAACATGACCAAGTTGATGTAAATCCCTTGATTTTACTAGAAAATTGTGACAATTTGTACCTAAATCAAGATGATGTTTGTAAAAAAAAGACAGGTTATAGTGCTAGGAGACTATCATCAAACATATTGATAGAATCATTTGCAACCCTGACAACACAAATAGAACTCTTTCAAGCTTCAGGGGTGTTGGCATTACTGACATCACAGAGATGTCCAGCAACATCTTACAAAACTCAGGTTTTAAACCTTTGGTAATAGTTCACTTAGGAGCCAACAATGTTCTAAAGGATTCTTCTCAAAAACTAAAAGAAGATTATGTTGCATTAACAAACAAATTATTGGATTTAGGATGGGAGGTAGTCCTATCTGAAATCTTGCCTATTCAAAGCAAATCTTTCCCAACAATGTAAAATGAGAGAAATAAATAATTGGTTGAGATGTTGGTGTCTTAAACAAGATATACAATGTATAACTCACTGGGAGGACTTTTATGGTAAATCAAACCTCTATTGTTGGGACGGACTCCATCTCAGCAGAGGAGGTAGTAGGCTATTGGGCGAGAAGCACAGTGCATTCTATCAATAGTTGTTTAAACTTCCAGCAAGGGGGAGTTGTATGTTCTAGATACAACTCTTGAACCTCAATTTTCAACTATTCTTCAAACCCTGCATCCATAATCAACCGTAAATTCCAACGAACACTACTGGTGTCATTTCTAAACCAAATATAAATATTATATTAACTAATGCCAGAAGTCTACACAACAAAAAGAAGAACTTACTTACATCTTTCAAGCACAAAAATATCAATTTGTGGAGTTACTGAAACTTGGTATAAGGATGAAGACTGAACACTGACATAAAGGGATATAATAAGTTTTACAAAACCGAAATGAAAATAAAAAGGGAGGAGGTGTTGTATTGTACATTGATGAACACTTGAAAGCAAACACAATTAAAACTAAAACAAGTAATAATGAGAGCTTATGGGTCAAAATTTTTCTCCCCCATAGTCCACTAGTAATTGGGCTAATATATAGATCTCCTAGTTTAACTAATGATGAAAATCAAAGTTTAATAGAATAAATATCTGAGGTACACATTGATACTCCCTATATACTGATGGGTGATTTCAATCTTCCAGCTGTCAACTGGGACAATTATACATCAGCTTCAAATACTGAAAAGATGTTTATGGATACTTTTCCTGAATCTAACCTAGAACAAATAGTTAATAAACCTTCCCGTGGTAGCAATATCCTTGACATTGTACTCACCAATGTTAATGAGAAAATTGATAATATCAAAATACTTCCTCCTCTGGGTGATAGTGATCATTGCATGGTCAATTATGAATACATAACAGACTTTCCAAGCACAAATGGCATTACTAAAATCAAAAACTTTAATAAAGCAAACTATAAAAAAAAATGATTTTTTATCTAAATGGAATTGGGAGACAGAACTAAATAACCTACATTTATTACAAATTTGGGATTTAATTAATAACAAAATAATATTGTCTCTCAAATTGGGTTCATTATAGAATGAAGTACTGCAACAATAACGTGTCCCTCTTTGGTGGTCCTCAAAATTAAGAAACAATTACAAAAAAGAATATATAGAAAATATAACAAAGTTAATTCCAACAGTCTCCTGGAAAATACAAAATTACAGCCAAAAAATTAAAACACATGATTAAATCATCTAAATCTAAAATTGAATTCAACTTAGTTACTAAAGTTCAAGACAACAAAAAACAATTTTATAATTATATTGGTTCCATGAAAGAAAGAAATCATACAACTAGACCCTTTAACATCAATGATATACCTATTTTAGATGAAACAACTACTGCTACAATTCTAAATGAGACATTTCTAAAAGTTTTCGAATCTAAGGAAGCTGCAAATACACCTCTTCTAGTAAATAATTCTAGTTTTCCTGTTTTTACAAAAATGGAGGTTGCAAAACAAATTAAATCTTTAAAATCAAACAACTCTCCTGGTCCTGATGGTATTCCACCCAGATTTTTACAAAAAATTAGTCATTCAATTTCTGGTCCTCTAGCCGTGTTATTTAATTCATCAATCAGAGAAGGTAAAGTTGTTCAGGCTTGGAGGGAGGCTATAGTTACACCCATATATAAGGGTGGATCCAGACATGACCCTAACAATTATCGCCCATAAGCCTGACTTCCATCATAGGCAAAATTATGGAAAGATTGCTTAAAGCCCATATTATAGATCATTTAGAAAGAAATAAAATAGTAGATATCTTTCAACACGGTTTTGTGACTGAAAGATCAGTTTTGACCAACCTACTACATTTTTTTGAACCAGTAAGCACTGCCTTGGACTTGGGTATTCCGGTAGATGTAATATTTTTGGATTTTTCCAAAGCTTTTGATAAAGTATCACATAAAGTCTTACTACAAGAATTGATCAAAATTAAGTTGCAACTAATATTATAAACTGGATACAGTCATGGTTGGAAAACAGAACTCAACAGGTATCAGTCAAGGGTCACCTGTCTGTGACGGGTGTGGTGACTAGTGGTGTTCCCCAGGGCTCCATCCTGGGTCTGATACTGTTTAATATTATGGTCTCTACACTGCCTACTACTGATAAGATATGGTGCTAAAATATGCTGATGACTGTAAAATGGGTAGTTTGGTAAGCACCTTTCATGATAAATGCTCCATACAAAATCATTTAAACAACCTATCAAACTGGGCAAAGGCTTATGGTATGTTTTTAATGTTGACAAATGTAAAGTCTTACATTTGGGCAAAATAACATCCTTCAATTATTCCCTAAACAATGTTTATCTAAAAAGTATTTTGGAAGAAAAGGATTTGGGTGTCATAATCTCAGATAATTTAACTTTCGAAAAAAATAATATAATTAAAGTTAAAAAATGTAATAAAATAATTGGCTCTATTTTAAGAAATATCAAAAGTAGAGATTCCAAGGTTATTATGCCACTCTACACCAGTCTGGTACGTCCCCACTTGGAATACTGCTCTCAATTTTGTGCACTAACTTCTATAAGGGGTTTAAAACTTGCTGAGGGTGTTCAGCGTAAATTCACTAAAAAAGTATCATCTTTACATAGTAATAGTTACGAAGATAGATTAAAAAAACAACCTATTTTCTGTAAAATACTGACAAATAAGGGGTGACTTAATATTGGTATATCAAACCTTAAAAAATGATTATTCAAGAACCACAATTGGACTTACTACTGCCTCCAACGTCAAATCAACTAAGAGTCATGGTTATAAACTCATTGGAGAAAAATGTATATCCACTAGAAGGAGTCTATTTTTCACACAGAGAGTTGTGGGTTTGTGGAATAACTTACCTGTAAGTGTCGTTAATAGTGATAATTTAAATACCTTTAAGCAAAGATTGGATAAACATACGGGAAATAAAAAATTTGATTTCCACCCATAGGACATATGGGTGGCGAGCATACAATGGGCATCCTTACATATGCCTTCATTGCTCGTACACTTCTATGAACCTATGAACACCTCATATTACACAATGCTGTTGGGTGTCCTGTTATCACATACCAATTCACACCCAGCCATGACTTACTGCTTACTTAAATAAATGTGATTGCACAAGCTAGGATTCTGATAGGAATAAAATACTTGAACGGGTCATGTAACAGCAGTCTGCTCACAGTTTGGACTATGCATGCTCCCTGAAATCATTCATGAGTTTGAGAGCAGCTAGGTTCTCTAGAGGTAGAGTATCTTCATTTAATCTAGTATGCCATTACCTCATAGTTAACTGCTCTCCTTATGTTTTGATAGATCACTATTGCTATAAGACATTCAAAACCCTAGGCTTAAAAGGACAACTTTGGAGACTGAGAGAAAACTGTCTCACAGCATTCCTGTTTGCAACAAAAAGCAGAACTGTTTCCATTGAAATTTTAATACTGGGAATTTTTGTACTCTCCCTTGCTATACATAGGGCATACAATTAATTAAGAGGTAGACATAGCTGACACTATTTCATCCAATAGTGAGCACCAGTTTTGCCCACTCTGTAAACATGCCCAGTATATGAACAGAAGCCTTAACTTTCAGTGAGGCATCAGACATACCATATGATAGATAATTTTAACATCCGGTGATTTTGGAAGGGAAGACATCATAAATGGACTCTGATGTTCATAGCAAAACCCCTTACACTTCCCAGATTGATGGCCCCACCCTCATGCTCAGTCATTTTGTGTATGTTTGGAGAGCATGGGAGCAGAACTGTGTGGAACAGGAAAATTCTGAATCCATGGAATTCTGATGATTAAAGTTAGAGCTCCCAACATTGGGACGTACTCTCTTCTGGTCAATAGACACTAACGTGCTAAATATCATGAAATTTTGATGGACAGTTTTAAACTTATAGGTGCTCAAATGTTATTTTATTGTTTCTGTAAAATGTCATGAATAATTTTTATCTGCATGTACCTTAACCATCTGTTGGGTCAGGGATCTTAAATTTGACATGATTTATTGATGATAGGTGTTCTAACAATGTGCCACATTTCATGACAATACGATGCATCATCTTGAAGTTATATGTGCTCAAAATCTGTTGTTTTATTTTTTTCAGGAAATTTCATGACAAAATGTCACCTGCGTATAACTCAGGCACCTTTGGAGTTAGTCATGTGTAAATTAGTACAGATAATCTCTTTGTAATGCTTATAGAATAATCTAAATATGGACATGATTAGATAAGAGATTTTCAAGTTACAGGGGTTCAAAACTTTATTCTGTAAATATTTACAAAACTTTGTGAAACTATCAAAAATGTGGATGTTTGTAACTACTCTGCTCTTGCATGCATAGAGTTAACATTTGCCATACATATCCATAGTCAGTATATCCTGGTGACTAACACAACTGGATAAATAGGTTAAGCAGTTTTAATTTTGCAGAAGAAAAAAATGATTATTAACTTTTTGTCACATATTTATGATAGCATATACTGTAGATGAAGCATTCAGAATCTTTTTTGTGGAATTAACATTAACAATGCACATATCACTACTTCATTTGATAAGCTGTGCTAAGCTTTTTGCAGTCCTGTTTGGGTGAATCCCCCCCCTTTGGCATAGCCAGACCGACTCAGTAGAACTATTGATCCGATTGATATCTTCTTTGTTCTTTACAGTAACAAACCCCCTTAAAATGTGAGTCACTTACTTCTTTTCCTATCAACCTACCCTGTTGGAATAGGCAGAATTATTTTTTCCTGCTGCCTAAGACATTGTCGTCCTCCACTATATCTTTTTGAGTACCTATAAGTCATAGGCTTGCATGTACAGTATACCAGGCTCCCTGGATTATAAATGTACTGGATGTGATCCTTAAATATCTAGCATTCAGGTTGGAATTGTTGACACTCTGTGCTTTCTTGCTCCAACCTGGGAGTCTACCACTATTGTGCTACCCAGCTCAGCTGCCTATTTCTTAGTGAAACTGTGCATCTACAGTAACTCCAGAACCTGGTGACCCTCTGCGCTACCTGTCTCTTATACCCCTATCCTTTAATTAGAATTCCCCAGATAAGACTAAGTAAAATTAGAAAAATTCAGTTTCATGGAATTGTTCATAAAATTCTACCATTTTCATAAAGACTCATGGGATTTGACTTTAAGCACATGATTTGCAATTTCTTGCATAAAGCAATTAATAAAATTGCCACACACAGTCTCCTTGTAAGGTCTAAGAACCTACCAGATTTTATGGTATTGCATTTTCTAGTTTTAAAGTTTCAGGGGTTTATAAATTTGTCATCTACATTCTTGCAAAATTAAATGTTTAAATGTAACAGTTTTACTACTTTTAATTCAGTCCCATTTAAAGCTGAAAATATGAACATTTTCAGAAATGACCATGTGGTATAGTAGTTTGAATGTTTCAACTCTGGTTAAATCTGGATATGTAGTTTTAAAATTAGAGGGAACTAACTGAAAATTTAATTTTGGCAACAAATTTGACAGGCCATAACTCAACTCCATTTAAGGCAAGACATCTGAAACTATGTGCATATAGAAATGTAGTGATAACCTGTATCCCTGTTAATTTTTGTAACATTTCAATGAATACTATCAAAATTATACTAAAATTATAGAAATCCAAAGTTTGGCAAATATTTGGCTACCTATAACTCGGTTCCTATTAAAGCTTGAGACTTAAAGCAAGGTACATATACACATTTTAGGTGCTTCTCCAAATCCTGATATTGTGGAGAAATTTGGATAAGAAATTTTAAAGTTGTCTAAAAAAAAACTGAAATAAAATGTTGCTTACATGTTTGGCCACACATAACTCCACCCCTTTTCAATCTACAGCTCCAAAATTTGGTACACTCTTGTATGACATGGGGTACTGTTAATGTTCCATATGTGGTGTTATTGGGATGCAAACTTTTAAAATTATAGTGGAATAACTGAAATTTAAAAGTTTGCAAGATTCCGTGGGTGGAATTTTATATTCCGCACAGCTCTACATGGGAGTGCTCTATATAGAAGTAAAGGGGCATTTGTTAACTTGAATTTTTCATATTTCAGACAGTTTGTTGTAAATCAAATAAACTGCTCAACTAAGAAACTTAATGCAGACGTCACAAAAATTTAAGCACGGGGCAGAGCCTTCACTCTGGGAAGTGGAATGGATTAGACTCCCAGATGTATGAAGCCCAGCTACAATCTCTTCTCTTCCAAAAGTGCTGGATGCTAAAATGATAAGGCATGCAAATAATGACTTACTGGGAGGTAACGCATCACTTCACTCATTTAAGGGCTGCTCAAACTTGGTGCTGTTTGATGTACAGCAATTGAATATGTTTATATTATAGCCCTGAGGGATCCACAGTCATACACAGTGGACTACAGTACTAAGTGGGCATTCACCTTATTGAAAATGTACTGTCATTGGGACACAGGACAGTGGCATGGTCAACAGAATGCATTCAGCTGTGTAGTCACCAACAAGGGGTGTTAGTGTCCAAACAATAGATACAGAGTTATGCATTGTTACCCTAATATGCCAATGGGTCACCTGTTTTGGGGATTTATGGGACAGGTCCCCAATGTACGGGCATTAGTTATTCTGACAATGATCATGGAATGCACATGGGTCACTAGCCCCCAAATCCATCAAATTATACTGTTCCATTGACTACAGGTCACAGACCACCCACTTCTCCCCCATGCTAGGGTGGTCTGATTCCAGACCTATGCCCCTTCCAATGGTATGGGTTCCCTACAGTTCATACCTGATGCCTAGAACAGACAGCAGAGGTCTTTAGGCATACTCTGTGCACTTACAAGAGTCAGTGTTGCACTTTGTATGTAGAATGATTGGTCATAATCAACATGCACCACATATAAATGATGGCACATCACCTGGGAGTGGGTTCTGGCCTCTTGCTCAAAATCACTTTTGTTTATGCAAGCCCAACATGTGCACAACCCTTGCTTATGCTGTTGAATATGGTATTAGCAGGCACTACTAGTTGGCAAACATGATATGGGACATTGACCTCACTTAAGTAGGCACTAGCTATTCAAATATGAAGCTCTAAGTATAAAGCAATTCTCTAGTTTTCTTTAAAACACTGACAGTTGGTACCAGCAGGACGCCACTCTTACAACATTATAAAAAAGTGAGATTCCAGGACACTGCATAGCTTATTGTTTAGACATTTGCAGGAAATCAGGCTCTTTGCTTCTTGAACATCATCTGTCCTTGCTGCTTTGCTGCCTTAAACTCATAATCCTCTGCCTTGACATCACAAAATATTAAAAGGGAAATGAGAAGACTGACTTCAAGACAGAAACAGCAGCATATTTAGAAAAGATCCAAAGGGCCTGCTTTTATACAAAATGCCTTCAGTGATGAAAACAGAATGCCTTGCAATTACAATTTTGGGGGAGGTTGGTGTAACGTATTTATGCCAATTCAAACAGTAAATGTTTTGCTGGAAATCAGAAAATTGCTTTAATAACTTTAGTTATGTTTCACCAGGGCAGTGTTTCTTGATAACAAGTCAATACCATGCATGTAAGACAGCATGGTATTAACCACGCTGCATACAGAGTGCATGGATTTATAGCAATGGGGTAGAACAGCGCTAGGGAAATGCCGCTAGTCCTGTCACTGCTTGCTCTTCCTGGGAGTGATCAAGTTGCCATGTGCTGGTGCCTGGTTGAGCCTCTCCCATGGTACAGTGGCTCAGGCACCAGCACACAGTGGAATAGGAGACCTGGGACCATGGTTCGGTTCCCCCCAGGTCTCCCTGTGCTGCAACATTTTGCTGAATTAAAAAAAAAAGAAAGTTTTATCCCCAGTGGAGTCTCTCCCCATCCTCGAAGTCTGCAACCCCCTGGAGTTCATTATCTAAATTCCAGGGGGTGCAGGGTGAAAATCCCCATGTAAAAAAAAACAGGAAGCCCGTGCTTTTTAAGGGCATGCACTGTTCTATGGTCATTGGAATTTTGCCTGATGTTATTTTAGTGCGCACCCATATGCTTGTGGCATTAATGGGTATGGGGTTTTTGTGTGAGGTGAGATGACCCCACGCTGTGTTTCTTCAGCATTTTCAAATGTTTGCCTTTCTCTCAAATAAAAAGTATCAGAGTCCTAACCATTGGGCACCATTCTCAGTTGATAAATACTAATCAAAGTAGTCACAATGAAAAATTTGCATTGGTACATACTGTACTTTGCAACCACTTTGAGCCATGCTTAGTGCAGAAGGTGGAGTGGCAGTTGCAAATCTTTCATTTGCATCCAATAAAGAGCATTGATGGTGCACAGGAAAGGAGATGGGGACCACTATGCAAATGGCAGTAGGGTAAGCCATAGTGCATCCTGTAGCAGCCCACTCAGACTTGCTTATACACCCTGCTTCACCTACTCCCATTTTCCAGCTGTGTAACATGGGCACAAATGTTTAAGCAGGTGCAACCTGTGTCACCAAGCCCTAGAGGCAGCCTGAAATGAGGTGGACCACCAGGGAATGAAAATGCTGTGGGATGATTGAGGAGGAAGCTGCTGAACCATCAGAGTATCTGTTCATGAAAGGAATGAAGAACCCATGGACCATCAGGATTGTATGCTACAGGGGGATGGGGGAACCACCAGACCACCAGCAAACCTTTAATTGGACAGAGGGAGAGGGAAACACTACTTGGCAGGCCAACACACGGTCCACTCTGGAAACACATTCTTGGAGCAAAATTGTCAAGAAAGATTTGACAAGGATCTCCCAGCTGCTTTTTTTCAAAACAGACATCCAAACTGTGAGACCATCTATTAGATATTCTAACAGTGTCCGAATTTTGCATCATATTTGTATCATGTTTTTACTGCAAATTGTGACTTTTATTACATGTGGATGAATCATTTGAAAATAACATTCAGGCAACTGGGCACAATTATGAGGATGCAAACACAGATGCAGCATGCATTTGCTTCTGCATCTGACATGGTTTAAAATCCTGTCCCTCTCGTCTACCAGAGTGAACTTGTTGCCACTACTGCACTTTTATTTTTATTTTTTTCCCATAAAACTTTTTTCACTTTGTCTGATATGGGGGGGGGGCAGCTCTCTGAGCCCTGTCTCTCTCCTTGTCACATACCTCTTTTGTGCCAGGGAGAAGTCTCCCATGGATTCCCCTTGTGGCGGGGCCAGGGGGTGTAGGCCATCCTCCCTCCTGGTCAACAAATTCAGGCCTCCTCAGTCAAGTGGCAGTGTAGGCTGTGAGGCAACAAACAGAGTTTCATAAAACCTGTCCCTCCACTTCTTCCATTTTCTCCCAGACCCCTGCAGTGCTGACACATCAGTACATGCGCATGGAGGTGCACACATCCAGCAGAACCACAGCATCACTCTTAGAGCCACTCGCAACTTGCAGTACTAATGGACTTTCACCTGGTGGAGGTCAGAGGCTAAGACGACTGGCCACCCAACCCCAGGAGAAGAGAACAGTCCCTAGAACACTCAATTCTGTCCCACCCTGCCAAGTATGGTAACCATTGCTTTATCCCAAACACAGGTCACTGGTATGGCAGGAGGTAATGCGTTCAGTGCTTACCCCTCCACACCACTTGGCTGGCCAAGCCAATACGCACTTTTATGGTAAATATAAAAATGGTATCAAGTACACCTAACAACACTAGCTTACAGCCCACCAGCCCCCTGGAAATGCCAGTTACATACATCAAAGTGTACATGATGTGTGCTTCCAAATGGTGACACAGTAAAAATGGTATCACGTCATTTCAGTGCAAGCGCATCAACGCAGCATTTTCAGCATTTCTCAAACCACATAATATATGTAAGCGCATAGGCAATATTAGCGAAATCT
The DNA here is from genome assembly GCA_016271365.2 of Neoceratodus forsteri. Lineage (NCBI taxonomy): Eukaryota > Metazoa > Chordata > Ceratodontiformes > Ceratodontidae > Neoceratodus > Neoceratodus forsteri. Next base: position 88,488,086 of record CM057459.1, read on the forward strand.
ATGTAAGCATATGGAAACATAAGCGTAACTCACAAACAAGGAGTCTCACTTGCACTGCTTTCCCTCTCATTTGTAAAATTGACAGCAATGATTACGGACCCAACTGTCTTACACGGACCCAGTCTCACTCTCACATCTAAGTCTCACTTGCACTGCTTTCCCTCTCATTACGGACCCAACTCTTCGGATATGTTAAAACTTGGCAATAATCTGCACTGTCTCACATGGGGTGTAAATATTATAGTCTGCTTTCCCTCTCACAAACTCTCTTCTCAAATTGGCAACAATCTGTCAGGTCTCGAACTATGTAAGCGTAACTCTTTTCATTATGGACCCAGTCTCACTCTCACAAACAAGGATTCTCACTTGCACTGCTTTCCCTCTCATTTGTAAAATTGGCAGCAATGATTACGGACCCAACTCTTCGGATATGTTAAACTTGGCAACAATCGGCACTGTCTCACACGGGGCGTAAAATTGTAAAACTGTACTCTTACCTGTTCTGTTAAGTTCATCAGAAAAATTTAAAATCCAAAGCTTTATTAAGTCACTGATAAAATCCAAAGTTAAAAGCAATTGTAACTCCAACATATATCATAGCGCGTGATGTCATCAGTGCGCCCTAGTCCTTTCGCTAATCTTTATTTAGACAAGTCATTGTGCAACCAAGTATAGTAAACATGAGCAACTGGATCCTTTTTTTTAAACTTGAAGCTGGAAATTATAAGCAACCCCACGGAGATAGTCATATTCAGAAAGAGTTCCATAACCTTCAACGACAGCAATCAATCTTTTAACTGTATCTCGATACTTCCTTCATTGGCTGGTGGTTCGAGACCTGACAGGTACTGTTCCATCTTTATTTCATTCACACTCTGCTCAACTTTAAGAGCTGTTATCAGCTTCCAGATAGTAGGATGGCTTGCCCCCAACATGCTGTTGAAGCCTTGATGCCACCCTTAGACGGAATTGTTGGTCCTAGGAATACCTTCTTTTACTGCTTCATAACAGTTCCAAAATTCTATAGCGAAGTGCGGTCTGTGATGGCCACAATGACCAATAGGTCTCCCAATCCATGTGTCTTTGAAATAATCAAGCAAAGGAACAAGTTGGTCATCGTGTGCAATATAAAATTCAGTTGACCTCAAATTTTCAAACACAGAAACGTCTTGTGATGAACATATGCTAGGGCTGCTAACATTCTGACTTGCAAGGCATACTCCTCGTCTACTGTATATTGCTTAAGTATATCATAGTTCTCCTGTACCTTTCTCCAGATAGACTGACATAAGTGAAAGAAACATCCCCTAGTTCTTGCCATGGGAAACTCAGTATTAAATGCTTTCACAGCTGCAAGTTCAAAATCAGTCATCAGTGAAGTCAGTGTTAAGTTGGGGCACAATTTTTTTATTTCGCTAAGCACTCTGACATTGCTTGCATAGGTTCTGGAAGACATGAGAACGAATACACTAGGCATGACAGCAGTGTAAGATACACAGTGGATACTGTATAATTGAGCAAATAGAGGTGGAGTGGCTTTAAAGGTCCCATCTGCGAACCAGTGCTTTGTTGACTGCATGAACTGCAAATTTTTCAGAGTGGTAAAGATTAGGAACTTTTCAGAATCATCTTTACCACTGTCACACATCAAGAATTGCTCCCCACGGTCTGTAACTGTGTATTCGGTTGGGAGTTATAAATCAGATAGTGTAGAGGGCTGAATTGGAGCTACCGAGGAGACCTGTCTAGCACGCTGAGTGGTACGCTTCAGATTCTGAAAAGAAATTAGTTTTCCACCTGTGGCTGTATAAATGTTTACTAGATGAGTACACTCTTGAGAGCTCACAGCCCTTTCTTTCATTCTGTTAATTACTTCCCTGACTTCGGTAGAACTGACGTCAGGAACATGACTGTGCTTACCAAGAAATTTTACAATTTCATCTGCTTCAGTGTGACACCTTGCCTTGCATCTGAACTGATCATACTGTAGGCATTTCCAGTACGTACGACCATCGTACATTCGTTCTCCCCTATAGAGGTACCCATGGTGTGCAAGTAGTTGCTGCCCTTTGGTGCTCAGTATGAAATGAAGAGGCATTGCAGCAAACAGAATGCACAACAGGCGTTATGTACATATGTTGATTGGAAATAGCTAACTGCATCATGTTACTACAGTAACTGGAATCAATTAGCTATTCCAGGACATACATTACTTAATTAAATAATTGATATAAAAAAAGGGGTGGCCATGACTAATCATATAAGGTGCTGCACCGTACTCCGTATTTGAGAGTATCACCAAAAATCAGCACATGGGATGTCACATTTGCTCTGTAGTGCCTGGAACATATCCACAGCAAATCTGCCCCCAACTATTAAATCTCAAAGAGTTAAAATCCCATTACATTGTTATCCACCTTAATGTCCAGATTGACCCGGGGATTTGGGGTTGATCCACAGCCAATTATGCATTTTAAACCAGCAAAGGATATTGTGGGGTAAGTCTTGAGTTGTTTACAGGGAAGCAATGAGTAATGTACCTGCCAACCCATTATTTTATCAACAGCGAGTGTTTTTTGGGCTTTTTAAACCAGCAAAGGATATTGTGGGGTGAGTCTTGAGTTTTATTTTATTTTATTGAAATCTAGGATTACAAATACCTTTGAGCAGGAACTGCTCGTTTACAAAGGTTCCACGTCGAAGGAATGGGGGGTATACATACATACAAAGGTCAACATAATAATACATAGTTACACAATAACAAGAAGTAAGAGACTGAGGCTTAGGAAATTCCAGTAATTCAAAATGTGCCAAATGTTAGGTAGCATGACATAACCAGCCAAGGGCAATCTTGGAAATAAGCACTGCAGGTGAGAGGGAAGGGGGTATGCAGGCAGGAAGGCCATTGTCGGAGGGTAGAGGGTGAGGGTAAGAGCTCTAAAGGGGAAGGAGAGGAGTATAGAAGTCAGGAAATTCCCCGGGGGAGGAAAGGGAGAGGGCAGAGGGAGTTTGGGAAGTGATGAGTAATGTATCTGCCAACCCATTATTTTATCAACAGCGAGTGTTTTTTGTACATTTTAAACCAGCAAAGGATATTGTGGGGTGAGTCTTGAGTTGTTTGGGAAGCGATGAGTGATGTACCTGCCAACCCATTATTTTATCAACAGCAAGTGTTTTTTGCGCTATTCGTAACGCGGTGTAAAGGCAATACGCTGACAATTTATACGCTAAAGAAACCACGCTAATATTTACCACGTGGATTTTGTATGCGCGTAAAAGACGTGGGACCAGTAAAAATCTGTACTGAAAAGTGGTGGCATTTAAAAATATCACTGCATTCCTTGCAGCCCAATGCAAGTAAAACTGTACTTAACTGGTCAACTTTCCACCATTCACTAAGAACCACCAACAGCTTAACCTGGTTCAAAATCATTCGTTGTGCACCTGTATCCACCCAGAAGAATGAGGCCAAAAACAGAAAGATTTTCCTAGTCCTCATTTTGGAGTCAACAAAAAATATAAACTAAAATAAATAAATAAATAAATACTGTAAATGTTCTTGAATTATTTACATATCGCTGTTCCACTTCCTATTTCTGTTTAAGCCTTGCAATGACCTGAGGATGCCCTAGTAGCAGGGAATCGTTGACATCAGACGGGTTAATCTAATGTGATTGGTTAATTAACAATTGAAATATATGTCAAAATATCTACATCTATAGCTACAATGTATCTACAGCTATTTCTAGAGCTCAAATTGTAGTGAGAAGGAATAATGTGACCTACTGGGAACTGAACCCAGACCCCCAGAATACCATCCTGCTGCTCTAACCACTGAGCTACAGGCTCACAGGGTTGGACCTGGGGTTCCAGGCCACACTTCCTTTCTCTGGTATTGATATTCTGCAACTAGGAATAGTCAAGATGACAGTTAGAGGCAGAATTCTCAAAGGATATGCACGCAGCACATCTCAAATGCCCCGGTGCAAATAACATGCACCGAGCACAAACTGTGGTAGTCACAGAAGATGCACCAGGGGATGCTCCCAGCACATCCCCTCTGTGAATAACACAGCTGCGCCCAGCCCAGGATGTGACAATGCAACCCCCTGGTCTGGCTGGGTACACAATGGGGCAGCATACCTCATGATGCGCTTCACCAAAAGCTGCCATTCACAGCCATGGATATGCAAATGGGGCCATTAGGCATGCAAGGTGCAATTGAGCCATTTGCATGTAATTATGGCCCCATTTGCATGTGCCTAGCAGGGTTGAGCCCAGTGGAATGCGCCGGGCCCCCTGCAAGGGCTGTGCACTGCACGGTGCACCCACTAATGACACGGTAGACAAATGACACCCACCCCATCCCTCCCTGCCCATGACACCATGCAAGTGCCACTTCCTGCAGCAGTCATGGAAATGCACAGAACCCCCTTCCCTGCCTGCATCCCCATCATAATGCCACTCCTTGTGGCGGTAGTTGTAAAATCACTGAACCCCCTTCCCCACCCGCATCCCTGTTCACAAGCCACACCCTGCAGTGATAATGGTGAACTATTAGAACCCACCCTCACCACCCTGACTGAACGCACTGGTGATGGATATCCATAAGCCCCCCCATAGCCCAGCAGGCCTCCCACCCACTCAGGCACCCCCCATCCTGGCATAATCCCACCATTGGTGAGCAGTTCAACCCACCCTCATACTGCCATGCCTGCCCGTCAACAGAGCTGTCTGTGAATGACTGCTACTTTAAAACTGTAATTCCATTGGTCGACCGTGTCAACCAATCGGCGTAGTGTGTACTGTAGGCTGTCATGCACAACATTGTGAATGACCTGTGTCATTCATAATGTTGTGCATTACAGCTTACAGTACACACTGCAAGCCTATTGGTCAACACGGTCGACCAATGGACTTACATTTGTACAGTAGCTTTCATTCAAAGACAGCTCTGTTGATGGTTAGCCATGGCAGTATGAGGGTGGGTTGAGCTGCCCATTGATGGTGGGACTATGCTAGGAAGGGTGGAGCAGAGTGGGTATGGGTTGAGGGTGCCTGAGTGGGTGGGGGGGTGTGAGGTCCGCTGGGCTACCAAGGGTGGGCTTATGGATGTCCATCACTGGTGAGTTTAGGTCAGGGTGGGGAGGTGGGTTCTGATAGTTCACAATTATTGCTGCAGGCGTGCTTGTGAACGGGATGCAGGTGGGGGTTCTGTGATCTTACAACTACTGCAGCAGGGATTGGCATTATGATGGGGATGCAGATGGGGGGGGTTCTGTCTTTGTCCAATACCACCACAGGGAGCGGTATTCTTATGGGGACATGGGAGGGGGCATACCGGACTGCCAGGGTGGGCAGGCTGCCATGCTGCTGTATGTAGTATGGCAGCCTGCCTGTGGGTGGCATGCAACTTAAGTCTACTTGTTGTAGACTTATCTTTCAGGGGTGCATCTCTGGACTTGCCCCAGAGATGCACCTCCTGGTCAGGCTTTGAATGGGGCTGAGCACCATATGCATGGGCACGCCCCTTCACAGCCCCTCCAGATGTGCTTCATATCATTATGGGTGGTATGCAGTGCATCTGCGATGTGTTGGCACATTGGAGATGTGCCAGTGCATTGGATCCCTGCCAGAATTGTGCCAGTGTGCAAGTCAGGGATGCGCCAGCGCATCTTGGATATGCTGGGTGCATCCCTTCTGAGAATTCTGCCTAAGATAGCTTGTGTAATATTAGCTACTACTATAAGATAATTACAATTGTATTGAGAAAGAAATAATGTGACTCTACTGAGAATTGAATCCTGGTCCCTGGTATCCAGTGGCTGGGTTCAATTCTTAGTATGTCACATCACATTATCACTTTCTCACTACAATTTGTGATTTAACTTGCTTAGCAGCAGCTAATAGTGCACCAAAAAACATCTAACTGTCATCTATTTCCAGATCTCAACATCTATAAATTTACATTAATGGATGGGATTTTTCTTCATAAAAGTGGTTAACAGTTATTTCCCTGTATATCTTTTTCCTGTATATGCAATTGCAATTAAAACAAAACATAACCTTCCTTGTGTATTACATAAAACAAATAGACAATTTGTAATATACTTAACTAAATGTTCCACTGAAGGGTGCTCATGTGGTAATCACTGGCACTCACTTCAGTTCAGCTGTTTTGCACTCCTGTAGATATATGAAAGTTAAGCAGACAGAGGGGAGGATCTTTTCATGGTTCTACTACTCACAGCTTTTCTGACTGTGCTAACACATTATTATGAGTGTGAACAAAAATACCAATATTATTATAAGTGGAAATTTGGGAACTGTGAATCACAGCAATCAGTATTGATCTGAGGTCGTCTTATGGATAGTCTTTCATTGCATGAATGATAAAGAATAGCTAATTATGAATATTATCTTCTGATGGAAGATTATGGGTTGCTAGAAGAAAAAATAAAATGTGTATGATGTAATTAAAGGTACAAGATGAAAGGAGTATAACAATTGTACAATTCCTTATGAAACAGCTGAAGTTTTGGAAAAAAATGTAAACTTGTTTTAACTAAAAATACATTTTTAATCACTGTTACAATTCCATATATTAATAAATGGGGGCTGTAACAACATAATATATTGATTTATATAATACAGGTGAAAGTCAGACCTTACAGAGAAATAATTAATTTCAGCCACTGATGCATTCATAATGCAGATAAATATTTATCTTCATTTCAGCCATTATATTAATTTTAGAAGGTCACACAGAACTCTTAACCAATGGAAGAGCAGCTTTAAATATGCCTGATGACATTAAAATGTAAGTGCTGTACTCTACACAGAGAATTAAAAGCAAACAGAAAGACATCTTAATAAATTAAATTAATTTAAAAGCTGTATACTTTCTAAAACACTGCATAAACTATACACAAATGACATGACTCGGAACGTGCCATTTGTCATTGTTTGTGAGAGGGCTGGACTTACACAACTTACTCTTATCTCTGTTGGTCATAATAGAGTTATTGTCTTTCCCCTCAGTCATGAAGATAAATGGTATGCTCTAAGTCTGGCCATTGCACGTCTGATATGTATCAACATAGCTGACTCCAGGCCTTCACTCAAGCAAAAATATGTTTCAGGCCCTAATAGTTCCAAAGTTAACCCTTTTTGATTAAATTATCTTTCAAAAGGTCTAACATTTGAACCATTTGGGTTAGAAACTTTATTTATGTGTAAGCTTGGAGTGAGTTTAATATCAGTAGATCATACTAACAAAGTTTTAATGTTTCAGTACAACCCTATACATGTTTATAGTCATCAACACATTATTAAAAGTGTACAATGTATATTGACATACTGTATATTGGCACGCATAGATAAAATAACTGTAGTCCTCTTACTATGTTACGAGACCTGTAGCTTAGTCTTTAGTCATGAAGGTAGGGGCCGGGGAGGGGTGCGACTTGGGAATGAGAACAGTAACACCACATTTCCATACTTTTGTGGCTGTTTAAAACTACTGTAACAGATGCAGTACCATAGTGTTTTTTGCAATGATACTAACATACTAAAATGGCAGCAGAATAGGCCTAATGGTCTTTCGTGTCTGATAGATGATAGATGGTTAAAATGGTAGTGATCAATATGAAATAGGTTGAAGTGGCACCAACATTTAGAAAAAGTTTGAAAATGTATTCTTAATTAAAAAATATATACTGTGCCAGTATTTAAATTTTCCATATACTAGTGTATTTATTTATTTATTGATTGATTGAAAACTGACAACTGTGTGAGCAACGCTGAGCTGAGGCCCATTTCCAAGTGCAACCCAGGGTGAGAGGGGAGGGAAGGGGAGAACAAGCCAAACATTACATTAGTCACACATCAGTGACCAATTCCCTGATAGCTTAATATTGCTGGGCACACTAAAAGGTATCAGCTACTACAGGAGATAAAACAGGCAAGCATTTACAACTGGTCATGACAAGGGCATAGTAAATACAATATAACTGCAAGTATGGAGTAAAATGAAAACAGTACATATAGTATATGAAAATAGTAATGCAATATAATGTATATCAATATGTGGGTGATTTGTGGTATACACTGAAAAAAATATATACCTACTAAAGATAATTGAAGAATGTATAAAATTATTACTGATATTATGTATGAATATAGAAATATAACATCCATGATCAGAAGACACTAGTGGTTGTTACATTAAGGAACAAACATGCGTTTTTATACTTTTTGGGAGGCAATGTTGTCTAGTAGTTAGCAAAGGTGTGATAACATCTGGTAAATATTTGCTTGCCAGTCTTACTCAGAGGGGATATTTTATTATTTGTTATTTGAACTAGAAATTGGTAAAAAAGGCTTTAAAAGGTCCCCTCCAGGAGATCAGGTCTAGCCCCATGGCTAATCATCACCCGCCAAATCACCCTCCACCTCCTTGGTACTTGTGGGAGCAAACAAAATTACACAGCCCTGGAAATATAAAATGAAATTTCTATATTTGATTGCAGTGGCACATTTATAACACTATAACCATGTGACAGGAATGCTGATAGGAATAGGAACTGATTAGTTAATTGATTATGTTAATGAAACTATTTACTGTTGTTCGTATTCTGACCAGAGTGCTTCTGCCTGGCATGCTAACTAAAAACACTGGCAACACTACATCACTAGCAGGCAATGCCTCTGCACAAGGTAATAAATCTCAGAGAAGCATGAGGTGAACGAACACACACACACACACACACACACACACACACACACACACACACAGTTTAAGGTGATTGGAGCATTTGAATGGAAACTGGGTGCAGAACTGACCTTGTTGAACACTCATAGATTTTAAGCTGATTGGAGCAATTGAACACAAACTTATTACAGAATTTAAAATGTCCAGTGGGTTTGAAAATAACCTAATCAGAGGGATTTGAGCCGTAGGCCATAAATTCAGAGGTTTAATAACAACACAGGCCTTTTGCCTTCAGGAACATTTGTGGTAAGAACACAGCCTACATTCCAGCCAGCTCTGTGTGGGAGTTAAAAGATGTCTCAAAAAGAAAGGAAATTTGTTGCAAAAAAAAAACCAACAAAAAAAACTTTGTTATTGTATTAGAGTAACCTAATGCCACAAAAGTAGGGAAGTGTGGTATTATGGTTTCCAACTCTAACTTCCCACCCCTTCCCACCAATTAGCAAAAGGAAAAAACACTAGGGTGTGTAGTCTCCAGAGTCTTGGTGAATCAGTGGTGGGGTCCTCCTTGGGGTTATCAACCATAATGCCCACTCCATTCCCTAAGCAAACAACATCACACATGATCTCCTTTCTTCACACATGACCTGCCATGCCCTACATGAAGAAGGCTACAACTAATTGTGTTGGCAACATGTGGTGAGACATAATTGCCCACCTTTGAAGAATATATCACTGTGAAGCATGGGCTTGAAGCTATACCTTATGCTTTGGACTACAGGCTGTGGGGAGAGGGGACCATGAGGGTTGACAACCCCAAGGAAGACCCCACCACTGATTTACCAAGACTCCAAAGACACAAAACCCTAATATTTTTTCCTTTTGCTGCTTTGGGTTGGGGTGAGGAGTTAGGGTTGGAAACCCTAACACCACACTTCCCTACTTTTGTGGTGTTAAGTTACCCTAACTGGTACATTAATGAAGTTTTTGCAAACAATATACAGTATATAAATATTCAGAGATATATTGATAGACAGGCAGACTGACAGATGGATAGATTAGATAGCTAGATAGCTAGACAGAGAGACAGGCAGACAGAGAGACAGATAGATAGATAGATAGATAGATAGATAGATAGATAGATAGATAGATAGATAGATAGATAGATAGATAGATAGATAGATGATAAACTCCTGCCTCCTGCTCTTTGTGAATATATTTCTGAACGTAAAGTTGATTGTGCTGGAAATGTAAACTGTCACCTTCCTCACTAATAAAGATAATTTTAAAAATAACAGCCACTGTCACATTTTTAACACATATGCTTTTACATAAAGGCTGATGAATATCTTGTCTCTTTTACTAGGTTATAGGGTCAATGATGCACTATAGGGCAAGCATACCATTGGGCTTGTTTAAAAAGGAAAATACATACAAACACCAAATATATCTAAACTGTTAAATTTGTCCACAGCATTTTATCTTGCATGTGTCTGCTTAGTGCATACTAACTCAATCATTTAAAGCAGCAGTGCAATGAAATTGGGCAGAAAATTTTGATCCTGCTTTTTTTCCACTATAATAGATGCCAGGCATCTTCCATTTTTTTTGTGGTAAAATGTTCTAGTTCCATCAGAATGTAACTATTTTATGGCTCAAAAAAATGGCCACCACATTCAGCTAAGAAATACCACTGTAAACCTGATAAGTGTTAGGATCAGGAACAAAAAAAAACCTTTAGTTCAATATCCTCAATAATTTATATTATACTCCAGTCAAACTGGCTAAGTTGCATAGGATTGAGTCCTCTCTGTGCTCAGACTGTGGGATCTCTGAAGGTACTCCCTATCATATCTTTTGGGATTGCCCTAAGGTGCTTACATTGTGGTCAACCATACAGCAGAAGTGGATCCCATATTAGGACTTAATGGATGTTTCTTTCCTATCACTATGGAGGTGAGACTTACCGGATGATAATTACCTGGTTCATTCCTTGGTCCCCTCTTGTGTAACTGCACTACATGTGCCATCCTCCAATCCAGTGGCACACATCCTGACTCCAGTGAGGTGCTGTACAGATCAGCCAGTGGCTCCGCCATCTCCCTCAGCACCCTGGGGTGGATACCATCTGGCCCTGGTGCCTTGTCTATCCTCAGTGTCCTCAGTTCCTTTAGGACTCTACCTCCCTCAATTCTTCCATCTGTCACCTCCTCCCTCTGTACCCACCCTCCCAGCCCATGGTGGTAGTGTTCCCCTTTTCTTCCATGAACACTGAGAAAAGTATTCATTCAGTGCTCCCACCTGTTCCTTTCCCTTTTCCGTCCACTCCCCACCCTTTTCTATCCTCATTATTGTCTCCCTGCACTTCCTTTTCTCCCTGATGTATCTGAAAAAGTATTTCTCCTTCCCCCCATTAATTCTCTTCACTAATCTCAGCTACCTCTAGGCCATGGCTTCTCTCACTTTTATGATCACCTCCCTGGACCATCTTGCATACTCCTCACTGTCCCCTTCCTTCCCATCCTCCTATACCTCTGGTGCACCTCTCATTTTGCCCTCACCACCACCATTAACTCACTGTTCAACCAGCATGGTTTCTTTGCTCTGCTCCTCTTACTCTGTGTCTTGGTGCATGCTTCTGTTGCCTCTGTAATTCCTCATTTAATAATATCCCATTTCTGCTCCACATCCATCTCCTGCCTTATGCCCTCCAGTTTCCCTTTCAGTACTTTCCACATCCTCCCAAAGTCCACCTCCCTGAAGTTTACCACCAGGGTTACTGATTTCTCTGGCTCCCCGCACATCGTGATATTAAACCACACTGTTTGGTGATCACTGTCGGCTAGTGGGTCCTCCACCCTTATTTTCCTTACTGCCTCCTCATTCTACAGCACCAGATCTAAAGTGTTCTTTAGCCTAGTAGGTACACTGACCAACTGCATCAGGAGACCCTCCTGGATCACATCAGGAGCACTTGCTCCCTAGCACTGGAGGTGACCAGAATGCTCCAGTCAACCCCTGGCAAGTTGAAATCCCCCACAATGCCCACCTTCCCTTTACTACATACCTTTCTAATCTCTCCCGCTAATTCTCTGTCAGTGGAAAGAATGCATTAACTACCCATGGAAACTAATCCATTGACTAACCATGTCAAAAAAGAGGGATCTAACCACAAATTTATATTTCAGGGACTAGAGCAAGCAGCACTAGAGATAACCTAGAAAACAAGCTCCTAAATATATATCTAGAGCTTGTAAGAGTCCCAGGGCCCTATATTCAAAAGTTTGTCTTGGTGAAAATCCTTGTATGCCTGTGCAAACCGGGTTTTGCAAAGATGTCCTATAGTGAAAAACCTCACTTAGTGTGGGAAAACAGGGTTCGCACCCGGCAAACTATGGGGGGGTGCAATGCAAATTGAGGGGTGAGGACCTGAATATTGGTGCAGTCTAATAATCAGAGTAGTTCCACCGTGCAAGGGCATTTTGCATGATCCCCTTACATGGTGCAAATACCACCGACCTAAACCACGACTTACTCCCGCACAACCCTAGTTGTTGGTGGAGGAAGTGCATTGGCCCCCTCCGACCCCCAACACAGTAATCTCTGGAGTCCAGTGGTGCCCCCTTCTTCTGATCCTACCCTGTATAGAATATATCATGTCCCTAATGTCCAGTGGTCCCTCCTGCCCACACCCATGCCTGATGTTGTACGTATTATTCCCTGGTGTCCAGTTGTCCCTCCCTCCACCTGATCCCAATCCCTATATGGATAAAAGCCTTCCCCCCAGTTTGTCAAGGCCCACTCCCATTGTGACAGCTGTCCCACCACAACCATTGGGGAAGCCGAGTTCAAGGAAGTCTCCCCACACAAGAAAGCACCAGCACCGTACCTCAACAGTGATCTGTGCCCCCCAGCCCATCCCTTGATGGTGGTTAGTGTTCCCCCATCCCAACCATGGCACTGAAAACCCACCCCCTGGTCCCCCTTACCTGATTGTTGGTGCCATGGTGAATCAATGGTGAGTGACACAGCCCTCCACACACCACCTTGGCTGCCCATCATCTAACAGTAACAGGAAGCATGGCTTATTTATAGGGCAAGGCACATCACCATACCCTATAAATAAGCTATTCTCCCTGCTACTGTTAGACTTTGGGTGGCCAAAGGTGTGTGTGGAGGGCTATGTCGCTCACCCTCAATTCATGGTGGCACCGATAGATAAGTGTGACCGAAGGGACACTAACCACCACTTAGGGACAGGCTGGGGTGGGGGCACAGCTCACTGTTGAGGTATGGGGCTGAGGTTTTGCTGTGGAAGGGGGGAATTCCTTGCAAATGGCTTCCTGCACTGCTGTGGTTGGATGGCTGTCACCATGGGGGGCCTTGACAAACCCAGGGGGGCTTACATCCGTATAGGCACAGGGATCAGGTGGGGAGGAGGAACCACTGGACACCAGGGACTAATATGTACAACATCAGGCATGGATGCAGGTGGGGATAGGGACCACTGGACACCAGGGGCATGATGCAGTCTTGTATGTGTCCATTTGAATAGCATGAATTTAGCACAGGCGCAAGCCATTGTGGCACCCTATTTCAGGAGCACAGTCAGGTCCTTGCTAAGTAGCTTAGTCTAGGGCCAACATGGCCCTATATTGAGTAGAATAGCTCTGGTGTGCTATTCCACTGCATATAGCTACTGCAGCACCCAGGCTATTGCTTGCTGCAGTGCATATTTTTGCGCTCTACTTTGTGCATTTTTAAATATAGGGCCCCTGGTCTAAATGATTCATTTCAATTTGGTCCCTACCTAAAATGAAACAGTAAAATATTATTATAGCCCTGACTAATTAAACTAGTGTTTATGCTATGGTAGAAGTCCATTTCATGCTTGCAGTGCTTCCCTTGCTATATTGATATACTGTTTTTGTCCTGTGAGGTACTGCTACTGAGGGGACAAGACTTCCCCAAAGTGAACCCATGCTGCACTGGGAGAATAATCCATACATAACTAAATTCAAGTAACATCAAAATAACAAAAGATGAAATAGCTAGCAAACTGTGTAAAGTAAACATTAAAAAATCATCAGGCCCAGATAGTTTGCACCCCAGACTGACTAAGTAAACTAGTGCCTGGCAAATTAACCCACTATATAAAATATTCAACATGTCCCTGGATAGTGGGGAGGTTCCACAGGACTGGAGAAGGGCAGTGGTGTTTCCCATCTACGAGAAAGGAGGTAAGGGTGAGGTTGGGAACTATAGGCCCATCAGCCTGACATCGATATTGGCAAAACTATTAAAATCTATAATAAAGCATAGACTGCAACAACAACTCACTGAATGTGGCTACAATGATGAAACACAACATGGTTTTAAGCAACATAGATCATGCATGACAAACAACCTTACTTTCTATGAGAAAGTTAGTAGTCTCCTGCATAATAAAATCCCAGTGGACGTGGTTTACCTGGATCTACAAAAAACATTTAATAAAGTCCCCCACTCATTATTCTTGGAGAAGCTGGAGAAGATAGGAATCAACCTAATACTTGTCAGATGGATAAGGGGATGGTTAAATAATAGAACACAGCAGTTTAGAGTTAGAGGACACATGTCAGGCAAGGAAGACATGACTAGCGGAGTGCCTCAGTGCTCTGTTCTGGGCCCCATGCTGTTTATAATATTTATTTCAGGTATGACTGACAACACTACCAACTTCCCCATAAAATTTGTCGATGATAACAAAATTGGAGCAGAGATATCGACTTTACAGCAGGCAGAGTCACTAAAGGATGACTTAATTAAAATAGAAGAATGGGCTAAAGCAAATAAAATGTGCTTTAACCTGGAGAAGTGTGTGATCATGCACCTTGGGAGTAACAACATGACAAATACATATAAATTAAATGGGAAAGAACTCACAACCATAGATAATGAAAAGAACCTCAGGGTACTTGTTACTAATAACCTCAGTTTCAGCAGACACTGTGGAGAGCTTATAAAAAAGACAAACAGGCTTGTGGGATGTATGGCATGAGCACAAACAAGTAGGAATAGGAGTTGTATTATCCCTGTTTATAAAGCAGTAGTCAGGCCACACATGGATTACTGCACCATACGCTGGACCCCCTATTTAAGGAGAGATGTGCAGGGACTGGAGGGGGTACAGGGGAGGGTAACTAGAATGGTCAATGGACTTCAAGGGATGAGCTATGAGAACAGACTGAGGAAGCTGAACATGTATCCCCTGGAACTAAGACATACCAGAGGAGATCTCCTTGAGATGTATAAAATCTCAAGGGATACAAAGTTAATGAGTAGCTTAGAATTCCAGTTCAATAAAAGAGATTTTGCCTTAGAAGCCATGACTACCAGTTAATGTTAACCTTTCCAAAAAAGAAACATAGGAGGAATTTTTTCATTCAAAGAATCAATATGGAATGGACTTCCTAAGGACATAGCTGAAGCCAAAAATTTCAAGACTTTCAGAATTAAAATAGATAAATATTTACTAGGTGACCTTCAGAACAAAGTGCCCTGCTAGAGCAGGGGATGGGCGACATGGGCAATTTCCTTCTGTCCATCCCCAAATCCAAGTATAGATTCAAGTATAGTACAATGTGATCAGCTGTAGTCTGTCCTTTCTATAGAGCATGCATGGTTTCTGCAAACTCTGTATGCTGGGTTAGTTTTGTAGTATTTCCCTTTTTCTTCTATCATCCCTTTATTAAATTGAAATTGCATAGAGAATGTGGTTATAGAATAAATTTGGCTGCCCAGATGATGTGTACCCCTATTAGCCCTTCTACCCTGTGTGACTCCCTGTTTCAGGAGGTTTTCACTGTCCATATATTTCACAATATCATTTGCTTTGTCTGCATAGTCAGACCTGTACCCCCTTGATAGAAATCTACCCTGTAATTCTCCACTTGCCTGTTTAAATCCCTCTTCTGTTGAGCAATTATGTCTCATTCTAATGAATTGACTCTTTGGGATGTTTTCCACAAAATTTCTCAGGTGGCAGCTGTTGAAGTGGAGTTGGGCATTGTAGTCTGTTTCCTTGCTGTACAGACCCATCTGCACTTCCCCTCCACCTCCCTTTGCTATCAACACATCCAAAAAGTTCATTTCATTTTTGCTCCAATGCATGGTACACTTCAAATGGTGGTTCATACTTTCCAGAAACTGCACAAATATTCTTGTTATGTAACAGAACCCTTCCATATCAGAAATAGCTCATCAATAAAACTCTTGTGGAGATCTATCAGATAAAAAGAGGGATTTGTTCTTGCTGTCAAAAGATACTGTTATTCCCAGATGTTCAAGTAGATATTAAAGGATACCTAAACAAACAGGTTTTTTAAAATTGCAAACTCCAAAATCTGGTTCATAGTGAGGTAAAGTAAAGGCTACTGTTTACATTTATGCTAAAACTGCATTTATGTAAATAACATAAATGCAGTTTCATAGCTTTGGAAAAATGTAAACATCAGCCTTTCACTTACTAAAAACAGCCTTGCCTTCTCCCTAAGATGTCTGCCAACTGTGTTAAGTGATGAGTCATGAAGACATCATCGGAGCCAGAGCCAGAGACCAATATAGATTCCTATAGGGTAACTAGTTATTCTTTCCCTGTTTGTTTTAAATTGTTTTACCAAAATGATCAACATCATGTGTTAACATGTGGATTATTTTAGCCAGCCTGGTGATGCTGAGGGCTGAGGCGCTGGCGCCTTACCTCCCGCTACGCCAGTGACCCATGTTCGGGAACGAGCATGGGCCATCAGGGGTCGGCAGGGGAGGAGAAGGATTGAGCATCCGATGGACTGCTCTCCTTCTCCGGGGAGGGGTGTTCCTGATGGTCGGCACTTGCTCACCCCCTGGTGGAGTCTGGAGGACAGGGTGCTGTACCACAAGCTGGTTGGAGTCAGGCCAGACACCTGGAGGAAGCGCATGTGGAAGCGTGCGTGCTCCCCTCCACTGGTGACATTGCATGGTCCCAACTCCTAGGGAGAAAAACTGGAGGAAATAGACTGCCATGCAGGATGGCAGAGGGCACCTCACAGACTCTGCCCTTGGCTAGCCATGGCGCTGGCCAACTATATCCGGACTTTGGTGGGGGAGTTGGGGCCCCCCCGCTGACCCCACCGGGGGGTAAGCCCTGGGGTCAGGTCAGTGTTGGCTGGTAGACACTGGGGGACAGGGCTAGGGATGCCCTCCTGAGATAGCTGGCAGTGGGAAGAGAAAACTCATAACTAAGGGAAAAAAAAATATGGATTATTTTGATCAGTACACATATTAGGCTATGATTTTGTTCATTTTGTTTACGTTAACTTGCTGAAAATGTTTTGCAATCTAGCTGACTTTCTCTTTGTCAAACTGCAGAACAGTACAACACTCCAAATACCAGTTGATCTAATAGTTATGTGAAGCCCTGAATTTTTTTTTGTTAACCAGGAGAGACACACTATGCTATTAAACAATTACTTTGTTAAACTACCTGATCTAAAAATTCCTCAAACAAATGCAGCAAACAGAGACATAAAGGAGTTAAAAACAGGGGTGCAAAATAAAAAGTCACCTAAGTTCAAATTTTGGAAGGTGACTGTTGCAAAAAATTTTTAAGATTGTAAAGAATTTACAGATATAAAAGGCCTGTGGTATGGACGGTATTGAAAACAAGTTACTAAAGGAATCAGCATCAGAAATTTCCCCAATAATTCAAGGTATCATAAACTGGAGCTTGTGTGAGGGAATTTTTCCCCAGAGCTGGAAGTTAGCTAAAGTTATACCAATTGATAAAGATGGAGATCCTACAGACCCAACAAATTACCACCCTATAGCTTTGCTATCAACAATCTCTAAGATTTTTGAGAGAATAGTCCATAGTCAATTAACTGAATATCTGGAAAAACATGAAAAACTGACAAGATATCAATCTGGCTTAAGGAAGGGCAGGTCCACAGCTACCACGGTAGTGGACTTTTTGGATATAGTAGCTACTCCTTTGGGGAGGGCAAGGTCCATTGGCACATTGGTACGTGGACCTGTTCAAAGCATTTCACTTGGTTGATCATAAAATCTTGTTGGAAAAATTAAAAAAATATAGGACTATCACATGAATCTTGTAAGTGGCTCAGTTCTTATTTAAATGGAAAAACCAAGGTAGTAACAGTAAATGGATTTCAGTCAGACACTCTACCAATAACTCGTGGTGTGTCCCAGGGATCGATCCTGGGGCCACTATTGTTTATAATTTACATTAATGATCTCCCTGATGTTGTGAAGCACTCCTGTATTGGCCTTTACACAGACAACACTGTGTTGGTGGCTGAGGGAGGCAGCCCTGGTGTTGTAGAACTGCAGCAGGATTTTCTTGCAGTGCAGGAGTGCTTTGAGTCCTTGGGTTTGATCATTAATAGTAAAAAAACACAAACAATGCTATTTGGTTCTAAGCAATCTAGATCAAAAAGTTTATGTTTACATATAATGACAAGGGAAGGGAAATGTCTGTCTCAAACCCCAATGTACAAATATTTAGGGGTTTATTTTGATCAGCACTTGAGCTTCGACTGCCACATTACAGATCTTATTAAAAAAGTAAACGGATGAATAGGGGTGACAAGAAGGTTTAAAACAAGCACAACTAAATCTGTACACTTAATAATAGCAAATCAATGAATTATACCGATAATAGAATATGGGGATCATATTTACAGACATTCAAGTAAACAGCAGTTCCAAAAACTTGAACATCTTCACAACAGACTGGCAAGATTCGTTTTGAGGTGTAACTATAGAACACACCTTTGTATAATGTACAATAAATTGGGCTGGCCATCACCTGACTTAAAATGTAAGAACACATGGACAAATTTAGTCTGGAGCATGCTTAGTAACAAGTCACTTCAACATATGACAGAGAAATTATAAAAACCAAGGCATAATTTAAACCTACGAAAAAATTGGTCTAGGGACCTGATTCAGCCTAGAATCACAAATAACTTTGGTAAAATTACCTTTGAATTCAGTGCAGCAAGTACCTGGAATGCACTGCCTCCAGATCTGAGAAAATTAGACCTTACAGAGAATAGCTTTAAAATATTGGCTAGACAGCATTTTAGTTTTAGTTGTGCTTGCAATTGATTATTGTAACAATATGTGATTGTTATATGAAGTTTGCTGTTTGTTTGTTTAGTACAGCTCTTGTGGATAGGTGTTAAAACAACCTAAAATAACATGTTAAATGTTGTGTTTATTCATCCTTGTTTCTTTATATTTGTGTTTTTTTTTTTACTTTTGTAACATGTTAGTCATTGTAAAGTGTTGGAAACCAGAATCTTATATGTTTCTTTGCACAGGTACACCTTGTAAACAGGGCGTAAATTGTCCTCATTGTGCTATACTGTATAAATAACATTTTACTGCTACTACTACTAGTTTCAGTCAAAAACATACTAGAAAAGCATAATAGCAGAAAATATAACAGTATCATAAAAATGTTAAAAACTGCATTATCAAGTATGCACACACTCCCAGCACCCCCCCCACCCCCACCCCACTGTAACATCCTGGATCCAGAATAACCATTAAACCACCAGGTTATTCAAGATTAGTACTGCACTGTGGTTTGCCAAAGAGAAAGTCGGTTGGATTAAAACACAATTTCAGCATGTTAAAGTAAACAAAATGAACAGAACCATAGCCTAACAAGCATATTGATCTAAATAATGCACATGGTTTTGACAATTTTGGTGAAACAATTCTATACAAAGGGAAAAAAGGACTAGTTAGCACTATAGAGAGCCATATAGCTCACTGACTTTGGTTCTGATGATGTCATCATTTAACAGATTTGTTGTCCATTTTAAGAAGCAGGTAAGGCAGTTTTTTCAAAACTGGAAGGCTGATTTTACATTTTTCAAATGCTTTTGAACCAGATTTAGGTAACTTATATAAATGTAGTTTTAGCATTAACAAATTCTGCAGCCTTTCCTTTAGTCCTGTTTGAGGTCAGATTTTTGAATAGTTTGTTGTCAAAATGTTGTTTAGTTATCCTTTAAAGATATTAAAAAGAACTCCTCACCAGGCCCAGACCATATTAATGCATACTTCATACATGAAACAGCAGATGAATTATCATCCCCCTTATCCATTCTGTTTAACAAATCCCTAGCTACTGGTGAGATTCCATCTGACTGGAAACGGGCAACGGTGGTCCCAATATTTAAGAAAGGAAATAAATTTCACAACTACAGACCTGTAAGTCTGACCTCAGTAGTTTGCAAATGCATGGAAAAGCTATTGAAAACCAGATTTGAGGATGAAATAAGGGAAAAACACCTTGTGGACGTTCATCAGCATGGTTTCACAAGAGGGAACTCCTGTACCAGTAACCTAATCACTTTCTACGAACCAATTAGTAAAAGTCTTGACAATGGTATACCAGTAGATGTATTACTGTTAGACTTTAAAAAAGCATTCAATAAAGTCTATCATGCAAAACTAATATCCAAAATGACATCAATGGGCCTAAATCCCTATCTGGTGCAGTGGGTTACTAGTTTGTTAACTAGAAAGAACCAACAGGTGCAAATATCTGACACCTTGTCTAGTGACATAGAGGTGACCAGTGGTGTACCACAGGGGTCCATTTTGGGTCCCCTGTTATTCAATATCTTTATCAGTGATTTGAAGGTACTTAGTGCACAGTGTCAAAATTCGCAGATAACACTAAACTTTGTAGTAAAGTGGATTGTTTGTCCAAAAGCAAGCTCCTACAAAATGATTTAAATAAAATTGAGGAATGGGCTAAAAAAATAATTGAATGGAGTTAAATGTGGATAAATGTTCAGTAATACACCTTGGTAATCAGAATTCTAATACTGAATACTTCCTAAATGGTTGTTCAATTAGATCATCAGAGTCCAAAAGAGACTTAGGAATAATAGAAAATAAATATCTGACTTCCACCAACCACTGTAGACAGATAGCATTTCAGGCGAATCGTGTCATAACCTCTATCAAAAAAATTGTTATCAATAGAAGTAGTTCCTGTATGTTAAAACTATATAGATCATATGTTAGGCCCCATGTGGGCTATGCTGCTTCCTTTTGGTCCCCATATCTGAAAAAAGAATTCCATGCTAATAGAGTCAGTCCAAGGAAGGGCCACTAAATTGATCTCTGGCATTAATCACCTACCCTATACTGACAGACTCAGAGAATTAAACCTATATAATCTTTCTAGATGTAGAATTAGGGGGGACTTACTGTTTCTTTTCAACATCCTAAAAGATCCAGTTAGTATGACTGAATATAACATCCAATGGGCTCCAAAACCAGGGGGACTGAGATGCCACAAAAGACAACTAAAGATCTCCAAACACAGTACCAACAAGAGACAGAACTATTTTACATTAAGAGTGTGTAAACTCTGGAATATGCTCCCAGACTACCTGGTGAGCATCACTACAATGGGGGTGTCCAAAAATAGTTTGGATGATTGCCTTCTGAGATATGAGGGATAAATTCACCCTGCTATTGCAGGGAGGGTGGTCTCGATGGGCTAAGGCCTACTTCCACCTTAAAACACCGAGTATTACTGAGTATACCAGCATAATGGGTGTGAAAGATGTCCCCATGGCTGTACCTTTTACTTGTTTGTAATGCTTTCCCAGGAAAGAAAATGTATTACAATATAGTACTTTTTCAGTCAACAATATTAGAAACTCAATAAACTGATTAGAATAGAAGGTGCTAGAACACAGGGCATGGCAGGGGGTGTCCAGACCTCCCTTAGGCGTGATGTTTGTATAGAGGGCCTGAACATCCAATGTGACAAATAGCCAATCCTCCTGTACCTCTGTCCTGCAAAATCTTAAGAAAGTCTGTGCTGTCTTGCAAATAACTGGGGTATGACCAGTTCACTTCCTTAATTTTGTCTTCAATAGATCTAGGCAGGGACTCTGTCACTGACCTTATGCCAGTGACTATTGATGATCCAGGGGAATCCAATATATTTTTGTGGATCTTGGGCAGACAGTATATCATAGATCTGACAGAAATTCTACTATAAGATACTGGTATACTTGTGGAGAAATCTACTTCATCATTAAGTATCAAATAAATGTCTTGCTTTGCCATTTCATCCAGTCTCACTGATAGCACTGTATTTAGGGATTGTACCAGTTTCTCTCCCTAGCAAAAGTTAGAATGTGCATAGTATGCAAGGTAAAATGTTCTTCAAACAAATGGGTTGCCATCTGAGAATATGGAGACCATTGGTGGTACAGTCATGGCCACTTATACTATCCATGGTTATTATGGGCGGTGGTTTTGTATGGGCAAAAGTTGAAAGCCAATTGCCATTCCAGTTGATTTCAATAAAAAAATTTATAGCATATATTGGACATTGTGTGCCTGTTATTTGGGCCATTTTTCTAGGCTATTATGTGTCAAAATCAGCTGATTGGCATTACAGTATTTAAAAGGCAGCATTAATGGCTGTGGTAAATGTCAGTATCCAGTACAGTAATGATTGCCAACAATGTACTACGTGAATGACAATGGCTGCTGATGCTAAATGAAAAGCTTTTTCTTTATCAGAAAAAGCAGAATTATAAAAAAAAAAAAAAATGATGAACTGCCAGGAATGAGCCAGCATGATTTCTCCCAGCACCTGTCTATCCTGAAGTCAACATTTGCTGACTTGCTGAGACAGTAGGACCAGATTCTATTGGAGTGGCACTCAAACTGCAATCCAAACAGGAAGAGAAATTGGGATGGCAAGGATGATGAAGTGGAGGAAGCCCTCCTCACATAGTTTCAAAATGTGAGAAAGCATGATGCTCTCATAACTGGCACACTCATATCTAAAAAGGCAGAGCAGTTGGCAGCAGCTTTAGGGAGGACAGATTTCATTCTGTCTGAGGGATGACTGGGGCACTGGAAAGCCAGACACAACATCAGCTTTCATAGGATACATGGAGAGAAACTAAGTGCTGATGAAGCCAGTGTGGACCACTGGATCACAGAGGTCCTGCCTGGACTGTTGGAGGGTTATGACTCAAAAAAACATTTTCAGTGCAGAAGAGATAAGCATATTTTTCCATCCCCTCCTGCTACAAAAAACTCAAAGCTGTTGGTCATGCAGAACCTGCTGTTAACTGGTTCTTCTCCTATCTGCATGATAGGCAGGAATTAGTTGAAATAGGTAATGCACTGTCCTCTCCTCTCCCTATCCTCACTGGGGTAGCCCAAGGATTCATACTTTGTTCCATCCACTTCTCACTATTCATCAATGACCTTTCCTCAGTCTGCATCTCCTCCAAATTGCACATGTATGCAGATGATACCATTGGCTATACATCTGGCCCTTCTTCTTCCAGTGTGCAATCTCCTGTCCAGGAGGATTTCGACAGAGTACAGTACTGGTTTTAGTCTAACCAACTGAAGAGCAATACAAAAAACACAGTGGTCATGATGTTCAGCTCTAGACAAAAACTAGCCACACTCCCAACTACCCCAGTTTTCTCTACTCCAGACAGCTGTCCCTTAGAGACTGTTCCAGCCTTTAAATATATAGACATCTGGCTGGATAGCCACCTTGACTTTGCCTACCATGTAGATGCTATACAGTATAAACTAAACTGCATCCCAAGCTCACAGTCTTCTACCGCCACAAAGATAGTCTCCCTCTCCCCATTGGCCAGGAGTTAGTCTCCAAGTTGATTCTACATGTCATCGATTATGCTAATGTGGTCTACGGCACTGCTTCCATCAAGTCCCTCTCCAGACTGGACACTCTCCTAAATTCCTTTTATTGTTTCACTCCTGCCATCCTTCCCCTCACCCATCACTGTCTCCTTTATTCTGCTCTCTCCCTAGCCCCTTCATCATATAAGAGGTTGGTACACTGCAGCTCCTTGTTGCTGAGTTCTGGTTTGGCAACCTCTCCTCCTACCTCTCCTCCTGCCTTTCCCCAGAAGACACTTCTACCTTTGTCCTCTGCCACAGAGACTCACCCACTTTTTCCATCCTTCGTTCCCTCTCAGCTGCAGGCCAGTCTGACTTCTCCTATTGTCTCCCACTTCTATGGAACAAACTCCCTTCTGATCTTCAACTATCCTCTTCTCTATTCTCCCTCAAATGACTCCTCAGACTTCTACCCTTTCATCAGTGCTCACAGTGCCTGCAATCCCCATCCCCTGACCCCTCCCAAGCTTCAACCCCTCCTTAGAAGTCTGCACTGGAAGTTCCACCTCCTCCAAATTATCTACTGCACCTCGATTGAACTGTACCTACTGTTCTAGTCAGCATGCTAAAGCATTATTGTTACTTGCTTTGTCCTATGCTTTATTTTTGAGTTTGTAGCTACTTTCTGTATAGGGTCTATATTATTCTATATTATTGTTCCCTTTATGAGTTGTGGGTCATGTAACCAAGACCCTTTAATATTGATTTGTATAGTCTTTCTCCTTGTACCGCTGTCCCTGGATTGCACCTGGAATCGCACCTCAGCTCAGTGTGCCTTTCCTGGTTACCAAATGTTAAATAAATAAATGTGTGGGATACAGCATATTGGCTTTAAACATTGAGAGTGTCCTGGGCCAAAAGAAGGTGAAAGAGTGCATCTCTCTTCTAGTCTACTGTAACATGAACGGCAGTGAGAAGAAGGAACTTCTTGTCATTGGCAAGTCTGCTGTCCCACACTGCTTCTGTGGTATGTACCATCTCCCTATCACTTACAAATGGAACAGAACAGCATGGATGATGGGGTACATCTTCACAGAGTGGATCGGAACCTGGGATGAAAAATGGACACCAAAAAATTGTCCTGATCCTCAACAATTTCTCAGGCCACCGTGTTGTCCCTGGTCTAAAAAACATAAAGCTTGTATTTCTCCTCTCAAACACAACATGTATAATTCAGCCCATAGACTAGGGCATAACCTACTCACTAAAACAACATTGCATTCACTGTATGCAAGAGAGGGTCCTTGATGTGCTTGACTCCAGTGCTGATATGACTGCAAGACAGGGAGTAAGGAAGATAATGTTCCTAGAAGTGGTAAGGTTGCTAAAGCAGTTCTGGGACTTAGTCACATAAGCAACCATCCAGCACTGTTTCCAAAAGATTGGGTTTTGGAAGCCTGAAATGTCAGAGATACCTGAGGAATATGATGAGCAGGAGACTGAACCATCACTGGGACTACAACTGAGGAGTTTATGGAACTCTGTTACATTGGTGATGGTAGTCAGGAGCAACCTGTGATGTAGACAGTCAGTTCTGAGTGCTGTATCATTTCCTTTTAATATAAAATGTATTACTGAATGTCTCCTGCTGAAAATCAAATGCTCTAGGAGTGACCTCACTCATCCACCTCCCCAAGATTTCAGCTGAGAGATGGAAGCCATAAGAAAAATGCTGCAGCATGTGAGTTCACACACTCAGTTTTTAGAGACAATGTGTTACATGTAAGGCTTTAATCAAGGATCCTGTTTCTCTGAGTTAATTACAGACTTGTTTAAATTAATTTTGTTAAGAGAAAATCATAAACAAGGTTTATGATGTTAGAAGCAGGACCTAAGTTGTTACACAGGGGTGCAAGGTTGTAAATGCCCTGTGAAGCCTGTGTGAGGGAAAATACATTATGAAATCAAAAGAAGTGTCATTTGAAGGACATGAATTATGCTGAAGTTGCAGAATGTAGTACTTTTGTTTAAGACATATATTTTCATATATCCTGACAGGGAGGAGCTAGGTGACCTCCTGAAAAGAGGTGGGGTAAAAGCCAGCTGTTAATTTAGTCTGTTTTACTTCACAGAGACACATTTTTACCTAGATTCTGACCATGAAACATCTTGGGAGCACTTTTAAGCAAGTATTTAGAGACTAAGTACTGTAGTAGGAATTGCACTGTTTAAAACCTTGTTCTTTTAATAGATTTGTAATGTCTTGTGATATAACAGTTCTGTATTGTGTTTTACATATTCTTATCTATTCTCGTAAAATTCTTTTTTGAACTTACTTGGTTTGATTTCTTTGTTTAATTGTAAGAAAAGTACATGGTTATAGCAGACAATAGACATAAGTTTGAATGGTGATACCAAACTGGAAACAGAAGTGTTTTAAATCTGAGGTCTTTATTAAAGTTTTAAAATGGTTTAACTCTGTATACCTGGTTGGATGCTCATAGGCAAAGATATCTGGCCTCCCCAAAGACAGATATATCTGAGCCTGTGCATTGGGTATGCTAACAAGAGGTTAATAGTTTGAATCCCTCCAGAACTTGAGACCAAAGGTTGATCCAAACTCACGAAATAGACAAGAGGGTTACCTTGTACTGTTCACTATTCACAAGACTGCGCTCAGAGGTTGGCACTTTGGGAATAGAGGGCCTGACCTGCTGAATGGGTTTGTGAGAGATTGGTTGGCAGCGATGGCATAATTTTGGTATCACAAGCTTATTGTTCTGTGTCAGCTGAGACCGTAAGCTCTCTTACAAAGAAAGAAAAAGGCAGAGTTTTATTTTAAAAAGGAAACAGAACTATATATCACTTGGCGTACAGTTGAGTTCCTATCTGTTTTATTGTTTTTCTAAAGTGCAAGTCAGAGTAGCAGTAGTGAGGGAAGAAGAAGATGGCTTCTGACTACAGCAGGCACACTGTAGATTACTTGAAGCAGTTGTGTGGGGAAAGGGAAGTCCCGTTCGAGGTGACAGCCAAAAAGCAGAACCTCATAGAGGCCCTGATGGTAGCAGATACCCAGAGCAGCGAGTCACTGACCGTGACCAAAAAGGACAGCAGGGCCACTGTCAGTGAAGGGCCACAGCAGCAGGGGATGGTCACCAGTATCCTGAATCCAGAGGTACTTAAACTGCAAATTGAGTTGCACAGGATGGAACTGGAGGCAGAGCGACAACAGAGGGAGGCAGACCATGAGGAGAGTGTGAGCACCAGCGAGCTGCAGAGGAGAAGTGAGAACAAGAATGCAGAGAGGCAGAGGAGAGGAGAGAGGAGCACCAGTGGCAACATGAACTGGAGAAGCTACGACTCTGGCCAGCAGCACCAGAGCAGGTAAGTGGCTTGGGTTTAACCGGGACTGCAGGATGGGGTTACAAATTGAACTTCAAATTAATAACCGAGTTTAAGGAAGGGGAGGACGTGGATGCCTTTTTAAATTCTTTTGAAAAAGTTTGTATTCAGTCTAAAATTCTTAGAGAGTCCTGGAGCTTCCAGCTATCCCCGCTACTTACCGGGAAAGCTCAGGATGCATTGGGTCAAATGAACAATGAGGACAGTGATGATTACAGCAAGTTAAAAACTGCACTGTTAAAACAGATTGAATTAACTGCTGAATCATACAGAGCTAAATTCTGTAAGTTCAGGAGAAGCCCTGATATGAGCTATGAGAAGCTAGCCATGAAGCAACGTCAGTTTTTAAAACATTGATGGGAATGAATTGAGGCAACCTCTGTTGATAAAATTGAAAATGTGATTTTATTAGAACAGTTTTATTGGGCATGCCCAGCAGAGCTAAATACCTGGCTAGAGGACCAATATCCAAAAACAGTGCAAGAGGCTGCTGAACTCTCGGACCACTATGCCAAGAGCAGACCTGCACTGATAGCAGATGGGGTGGGCATGGCAGCACAGAAAGGGAAAAGCTCACCTTCAGGGCAGCTAAAACCCTCACTGCTTCCACTGAAACCAGTTAGCCCCAGGTTTCAACAAAAAGGTTTATCTGAAGTAAGAAACGCATGTTGGTTGTGTAAGGAAACTGGGCATATTGCCAGACAGTGCCCCAAAAAGGTGAGCCAAAATACACAGGGTGCTAGAAAAGTGGGTTGTTTGTGTGTCCCTGGGAGCATGCCAGTGAACATGAGGGAACACATGCACCCAGTCATGGTAAATGGTGTACAGATGCAGGGGTTAAGGGACACAGAGGCATCCCTGACATTGGTAAAGGGGGATCTAGTACAGCCTGGTCAGCTTATACCCAATAAATACGTAACTGTACAAGGGTTTACTGGTGAACAGAAAACATTGCCACTCGGTAGTGTTCTCCTGGACTGGGGTGAAACAGGGGGAACTGTGCAACAGATGGCTGTAGCCAACACAATAGCAGTGGATGTGATCCTGGGTAACAATCTCCAGCAGGAGGTGGTATGTGCAGTTACCCATATCCAAGCAGCAAGGGAAAATTGTAGCTCTCTGAACCCCACAGAAACCAGTGTGGAAACCACTGAGAGGCTGGTTCCCAAGCCTGTGCCTCTAGATGGGGAGACTGATAAAAAGGGGGGTAGAAATTTCCCCAGTAGCAAGTAACCACACAGCTACAGAGGGTTACTCCAAAGAGGAAGGGGTGACCCCTTGTCAGAGGGTTGGGATTGACAGTGATACTGAGGGCCCTGATGCTAGTGCTAGCGACCCTAGTTTAGTGACTGAAGGGACCTGTCCCATGCCTTGGGACTGTGTGGGGGGTTTGCAGCTGCTCAGAAGAGTGACCCTAGTTTAGAGAAGCTGAAGGCTTGGGCAGACTCAGAGGGCACACAGGAAGGTGACGGCAGACATAACGTTTATTGGGAAAATGGACTTATGTATACACAGGCAGTATAGACAGAGGGAGGGATGCTAGGCAGGCAGCTTGTCATTCCCCAGGGATATCGTGAGCAGTTGCTCAAGGTTGCCCATGATATTCCCTTATCTGGTCATATGGGAATCGCATGAACTATGCAGCGGTTAGCTCAGAATTTCTACTGGCCTAACTTCACCCAGCAGGTGAAGGAGTATTGCAGGTCTTGTCACCGGTGCCAAGAAATAGGAAAGGTGGGCAAGAAAACCCAAGCCACCCTGATTCCCTTGCCCATAGCGAAGGAACCATTCCAGAGGGTGGGAATGGATATTGTGGGGCCTTAACATACCCCCAGCTGCTCAGGGAAGAGATTCATCCTGACTGTGGTGGATTATGCTACCCGGTACCCAGAGGCAGTCGCCCTATCCTCTCTGAGGACAGACAAAGTGGCAGATGACTTACTTACGATTTTCCCCCATGTTGGGTTTCTGCAGGAGGTAATCACCGATCAAGGGGGTTCCTTCACATTGGACCTGATGAAAAGTTTATGGGAGAAGTGTGGGGTGGTGCAGAGATGCACGACATAACATCACCCACAAGTCAATGGACTTGTGGAATGATTCGGTGGTACCCTAAAGTCAATGCTCCATGCATTTGCTGAACAGCATGGGAGGGACTTGGAGAATTACCTTCCCACCTGTTGTTTGCATACAGGAGGTGCCCCAATAGTTGATAGGATTTCCCCTTTGAACTCTTGTATGGTCGTGGTCGTGGTCCCTAGACTTGATCCAGGAGGACTGGGAAGGCAAGCACGCCACCCAGGAACTCCCATTGTGGACAATGTCATGAAGTTTAGGGAAAGGCTAAAGGAGCTTATGGGGACTGCCCAGAGCAACAGCTGCAACAGAAACAAAGGTGTGGTGCAGTGACACTTAGGCCAGAGCTCGCTCGTTCATAGTGGGTCAGGAAGTCATGGTCCTTATTCTGATCTGGAAAGACAAGCTGCGAGCTGAGTGGGCAGGACTGTACACAGTGGTTAGGAAGGTAAATGGCATGAACTACATTGTGGAGTTACCTGACACAAGACAGACAGAAAGGATGTACCATGTCAACATGATGAAGCCATATGCAAATAGGGCTGACATGGTGTTGGCAGTGTGTAGTCATGGGAAGGGGATGGACGAAGGAGACCCCCTTCTGGATTTGCTGGAAGAAAGTAAGCGGGAGTCCTCTGTGGAGGCAGTAAAATTGTCTCCCCAGCTGGCCCCGGACCAGGTCCAGAAAGTAAGGGAGGTTTTAGCAGACTTTGCCCCATTGTTTAGCACTAAGCCTGAACTAACCCCCTTAGTGAAACATGATGTGGAGACAGGGACACAGATGCCCATACGGCAAACAGTGTATCGAGTGTCAGAGGCTGTCCAAAATGACATTAGAAGGGAAGTGGAGGAGATGCTGGATTTAGCGGTAATCCAGAGATCCCACAGCCCCTGGGCCTCACCCGTAGTCCTTGTGCCCAAGCCAGATGGCTCAACTCATTTCTGTGTGGACTATCTTGGACTGAATGCAGTCACAAATTCTGACACCCACCCGATGCCCGGGACGGACGGACTTCTGGACAAGTTGGGAGGGGCGACCTACCTTATGGCTATTGACCTGACCAAGGGGTATTGGCAGATAGAATTGACAGGCAGAGCTAGGAAGAGGTCGGCCTTCATCACTCCAATAGGCTTATTTGAGTTTAAAGTAATGCCTTCCGGAATGAAGAACGGCCCCGCCACTTTCCAAAGGTTGGCAAACCAGGTGTTTAATGGTGCTGAGGAGTACGCCGTGGCATACCTGGATGACATTGCCATCTTTAGTACCAGTCAGAGGAACACCTATCCCACCTTAGGGAAGTGCTGAGCAGGATACAGAGGGCTGGGCTCACTGTCAAAGCCGAGAAGTGCCAGGTGGCCATGGGAGAAGTGGCATACCTCGGGCATGTGGTAGACCATGGATAGCTCCATCCTAACCAAATAAAGATAGAGGTGATCCAGGTGTGGCCCAGACCAGAAACCCAGAAGCAGGTCAGGAGCTTTCTAGGGACAGCAGGGTACTACTGGAAATTTGTATCCAATTACACTGCCCTGGCTACTCCCCTATCTGACCTGACAAAGAAAAAGATGCCAAAAAAAATTACCTGGGACCCAGCCTGTGAGGAAGTCTTTACCAGACTAAAGGAGGCACTGTGCAGTGCTCCTGTTTTGACCAGTCCTGACTATAGCAAAACCTTTATAGTTCAGATGGACACCTCAGACTTAGGTATTGGGGCAGTACTGAGCCAGATGTCCAGCCAAGGGACAGATCACCCAGTAGTGTTCCTGAGCAGAAAGCTGCTTCCCAGGGAGCAAGCGTACTCCACGGTGGAAAAGGAGTGCCTTGCCATAGTGTGGGCCCTAAAGAAATTAGAGCCATACTTTTATGGGCAGCATTTTGTGGTGCAGACTGACCACAACCCCTTGGTTTGGCTGATGCAGATGGGACTGAACAATGGCAGATTACTAAAATGGAGTCTTGCTTTACAAGGGTATAATCTAGAAATCATACATAGGGCTGAAGTGAAGAACCAGAACTCAGATGGACTGTCTAGGATCTATGAGGAGTGAACTGATTTGGAAGCTCATCCCATGCAGGGGATAGATCCCCCAAATTCAGTCTAGGTGGGGAGAAGTGTGACATAGACAGTCAGTTCTGAGTGCTGTATCATTTCTTTTTAATATAAAATGTATTACTGAATGTCTCCTGCTGAAAATCAAATGTTCTAGGAGTGACCTCACTCACCCCCCCCACAGAGTTTCAACTGAGAGATGGAAGCCATAAGAAAAATGCTGACAGCATGTGAGTTCACACACACTCAGTTTTTAGAGACAATGTGTTACACGTAATCCTTTAATCAAGGATCCTGTTTCTCTGAGTTAATTACAGACTTGTTTAAGTTAATTTTGTTAAGAGAAAATCATAAACAAGGTTTATGATGTTAGAAGGGGAACCTAAACTGTAACCCGGGGGTGCAAGGTTGTAAATGTCCCTGTGAAGTCTGTGTGAGGGAAAACTCATTATGAGATCAAATGAAGTGTCATTTGAAGGACATGAATTATGCTGAAGTTGCAGAATGTAATACTTTTGTATAAGATATATATTTTCATATATCCTGACAGGGAGGAGTTAGGTGACCTCCTGAAAAGAGGTGGGGTAAAAGCCAGCTTTTAATTTAGTCTGTTTTACTTCACAGAGACACATTTTTACCTAGACTCTGACCACGAAACATCTAGGGAGCACTTTTAAGCAAGTATTTAGAAACTAAGTACTGTAGTAGGAATTGCACTGTTTAAAACCTTGTTCTTTTAATAGATTTGTATGTCTTGTGATATAACAGTTCTGTATTGTTGTGTTTTACATATTCTTATCTAGTATAGTAAAACACTCTTTAGAACTTACTTGGTCTGTCTTTGACTTCTTTTTTTAATTGTAAGAAAAGTACATGGTTATAGCAGACAATAGACATAAGCTTGAATGGCGATACCAAACTGGAAACAGAAGTGTTTTAAATCTGAGGTCTTTATTAAGGTTTTAAAAGGGTTAATCTCTGTATACCTGGTTAGGTGCCCATAGGCAAAGATATCTGGCCCCTCGAAGACAGATATACTGTATCTGAGCCTGTGTTGGGTATACTAACAAGAGGTTAACAGTTTGAATCCCTCCTGAACTTGAGACCAAAGGTTGATCCGAACTCACAAAACAGACAAGAGGGTTACCTTGTCTGTTACACTGTTCATAAGACTGCGCTCAGAGGTTGGCACTTTGGGAGTAGAGGGTCTGACCTGCTGAGTGGGTTTGTGACACAACCCAGTGATAACATTGAGGAGTTTGTCACAACAATGTGGTCCAACAAAGATGAGGATGAGGAGATGGAACGAGGCAATGAGGGGGGTGAGAAAGAGCCGGAAGAGACTGTTATGACCCATATCACTGTTCATGCTGTGCTTCTGATGTTGTGTCAAGTAATAGAACAGAACAAGGATCAGCTGCCTGATTGGGAAGCACTAGCCACTACTGAGCAAACCATGTCCATACTGCTGTGCAAATACTATGCAGAAGAAAATAACTGACTTCTTCCAGTAGGAATACTGTACTAACTAACATTTTCTATTTTTCCTACATTGTTGCAGATTGCTGATTGCTTTCTGTTTGTACAGTATTTATGTTCTGTATAGTAAGTTTTGCAGAGTGCTGTACTCTACCTGTGTGCTGAGTGTTGGTGTTTTTAGTTGTTTTCATTTGATACTATAAAGCATTAATAAACTGATGTGTGTTGATTGGTTGGTTGCTGACACCCCTCCCCCATGATGCATAGTGTGCCAGTGAGCCGACCACTCTGTATGGTGGGCAGAATGATAGAACATGGATGAACCCACTATAAGTACTATAGGCTGTACTGTGAATGGATCTGCTAATGTCTTGCATAATGCAGCCCTAATACAGATGATGACTTTGTCAGCATCTAACTAGCAGCTGTGATTAGCTGTGCAGCTCACTGTGTTCCTCGTGTTCCTAATATTTGAAGAAAAATGGTAAAAAAACAAAGCAAATTAGATGATTCACTCATCACATTTCTTCAGCTTTGTTATTTGCTATGTAAATAAAACCATAATAAATTCAAATTTCAAGCTAGCTTATCCTAATAATAAACACATCACTATGGAAGTGATGGTCCCATGTTCTGCCTTAAACTGCAGTAATTATCTGTGCAGTACATTTTGGGAAACCAGTAAATTTAGAGGTTGCAATAATTAATTGTTTAAACTAGCAAAGTGGAAGGCTGGTGCTAGTGGCATCTTTGGTAGGAACTCTGGTGAGGGACACCCAGCTTGCACTCTTCCAACTGGAGAGGGCATTCAGGGAGTAATAGATAATTCAGACAGGGTATGTGGCAGTGAGATCCACTATGGAGCAGGAATCACAGCTCCTGGGGAGAGTTGTAGAAAATGCAAAATATTACAAGGGGTAAGCAAAGACTAACTGGTCAATGGTAGTATAAAAGAGGGCAACAAAGCTCCTGGAGGGTGCTCTGCATAACTACAAAAATCCATGCCAATAAAATGTGTTACCGACAGGCTGTGGCAGCAGAGGGTAAGCTAGATATAATGACCATAACAGAAAGATGGGCAACATCCAACCATGACTGGGATCTTTGCTCTGGCAGCACCCTTAGCAGACCTGGTCAACTACTTACTAGTAACAGGCTTGATCCCCATCAATTGAAGGCTGTCTGATGTTGTGCCTCTACATAAGAGTTGGTACAGGGGTGACCTGGACAACCACAGAGCAATAATTTTGACCTCCTTCACAGGGAAGCTGCTGGAGAAGACTATTACCAAGGAGTGGTTGGTAGACTTCCTGGAAAATCACTGTCTCCAGGTCTGCAAATGGCATGGATTTGTAAAAGGGAGGTCCTGCCGACTGAAACTCTTTGAATTCTTCAACATAGTATCTCAGGTAGTGGACAAGGACCAAGCAGTGGAAATCATCTATCTGGTCTTCAGCAAGATCTTAGATTCAGTGCTCATAGACATCCTGTGAAGACATTGGGGGCTTGCAGCAGAGGAGACTATAACAATGTGAGTAAAGAGCTGTTTACTGGAAAGCAGCCAAAGAATAGTGCTAAATGGAAGGCACTATGTGGTTAGGAGGTGAGCAGTGGGGTACCACAGGGGTTGTTCCAGGGCCCTGTGCTCTTCAATCAGTTTATATGTGACATTGGTGATGGGGTCCAGGGCAAAAGTTGTTTCTTTATGGACAACACTAAATGTAGCAGGTTGGACACTGGGGAAGCAATTAGGGACATGAAAAAGGACCTGGGGCGTGGCTTGGCAGCTGAATGGAGCAGACGTTCCTTTAGTGAGTTCTGCTGGATTTGGATCCAATATTATATTTAATCCTTATTTGGGCTGCATATTTGAAGCTTCCCTGCTTGATTTTTATGCTGTAACTCCACAAGCTATATGATTGGTAAATCAAAAAACTCAACAGCTTACACTGACTCTTTTAAATCTAAGCCACTTCAGCACTGCGACGGCTGGCCTGCACAGAGTGATGGAGCCTTGGGTACTAGTAGCTCCCATAGTGCTGAGGCCTTGCTAGTTACAGTAGACCCTACTTTAACTCAGTTGGTCAAAACTGTCCATGATCTGGACAGGAAGTTAAAGGCTTTGGCCCCCTAAGTAAGCTCGTTGGAAAACAGAACGGACAGTGTGGAACAATCTATGCAGTGTGCTGAAGGAACAGTGCTTAAATCAACCAAGGCAACAGCTAAATTAATTAAAGAAAACTCCCTTTTGAGAATGTGTTTGGAGAATGTGGAAAACTTAACTAGGGAGAGGAACATTCAGATCACTGGACTCCCAGAGAATGTGGAGGGGGAGAACCCTTTGGGCTTGGCATTGACCTTTATACCACAGTTGTTGGGAGATGTCAGAAGAAGACTCTGTATTTGCCCTGGTGAAGGCTTATAGGGTCACCACTTGTAGGACTGCTCAAATTTCTCCTGGTCCTATGACTTTTTTAGTGGTTTGTAATGGAGTAGGTGTTCAGGATCGCATATTGGGCATGGCGAAAAATAGGCGGCAACTCCGATATGGGAAGTGGTCATTTCAATGTTTCAAGATCTTTTCTTTTCAACGTGTCAAAGGAGGAAAGCTTTCAACTGAGTGCGATCTACGCACTAATGACTGAAAATCCAACACCAGCTCTTCTTGTCTGCCAAGCTCAAGGTTCTCTGGTGAGATTGCACCTGTTTATTTAATGAGCCAACCGATGTGGATAAACTCATCAATCTCATCGAAAAAGACATGACTGAGGGAGTAAGATCATCGTCTGAGGAGGAGGAGATTGAGGGAGCTGATTGACTCTTTTTGTTGATCAAAGGACTCAACTCTTAGTGAGTAAGTGTGCAGTCACTCTGCCTTGGTAGAAATAGTTGAGCTCGTTATTGATTTTTATGGACATTTTCTGTTAGCAAATTGAAGTTCCACCTGTCTGTTTATGTCCTCCTTCTGCCACTCCAGTCGAGAAATGCCAGGCTTTGGCTAAGACATATATGAACAGTGGAAATTATTTTTAAACTGTACATTTTTGCACCTAGTTTCTCACTTACTTATGGGAAGCATGTTAATGTTGACTGCCCAAGAAGAGGGATGGAGGGTTGTTATGACTACAAGTTGGGGTCCAAATGATTTTAATGGCTTCTATCTCATTAGGTAAATGGCAGCCTAATTGTTTAACCACTGTATTTGGTATGGCTAATGATACTTATTGGTTGTAATATAAGCTGAGTTACATTTTGGGTTCACATGTGGGGCCATCCTTAACTACAGAGTTATGTTATAGCATAATTTAATAAGGGACACTACTGGGAGATAAGCCAGTTTGATAATATTTACTACTTACACAGCATTACTTATGCAATTTTTGTCCCTGTAATGCTCCGTGCTGCAATAAGCCATGGGATAAGTGAGTTTTTTGTACTTGTGTATGTATGATTGTATTTTGGTACTTCCCCCTATGTTGTAAATAATGTTTGGGGGTATTGCTTTATCCTATGCTAGTGCTGTAATGTGGAATATCACCTATGTATCCCTCCATGTTTGACTTCAATTGTAAGTTTTCTGTCTGAAACTTATAAATAAATCCGAAAAAAAAAAAGAAAAAGGAGCTAGAGAGGATTGAAAAAGTGGTCCATAATCGGGCGACTGAAATTTCATTCCAAAAAGTCTGTTGTTCACCATCAAACCAGTAGGCAGAATTTCCATAAAAAAATCAAGCTTTTATTCAATATCAACAATGTGCTTTGGCCACTTATAAAACATCCCAAACACTTTTGCCTATGCCCCTAGGCTTTTTCAAGCGAAAGTTATCCTAGTGTACCAATAAATATGGATCCATGTTAGTAATAAATTTTCACTCTAAAGATTATTCATATAATTCATTTTAGCACTGAAAACTAAATGCAGCAAAATCTAACGAAACTGAAATCATCACATCGATATCACAAATACCTCAAATGATGCATTGCTCTTCAGCCCTACCCAGCTGCGCAGATCTGGTTAGGGGGTTCAACCAGGGAGTTAAGGTATCACTGCCTGAGTGATATTGCAGAACACTCCCTATTCCCACCCCATGTCATAGTCCCTTCCCTTAGTGCCTATCAAGCAGGTAATTTATTGAAAATAAGATTATGCCTCCCAAGAGAGCACCGAGAGTACTTGAAAGTCATCACTAGTTTGCTATCTTAAAATATAATTATTGGGTTCCAGCAACATGTAATCCATGTTTTCTTGGAATTGTGCTTAAACCACTTTTAAATTACAAGTTCTAACTACACTAAAATGTGCTTACCAGGAGGTCAGATACAGCAGCTCAAGGTCACCGTCAACAAAACTTAAAGACTGAAAATCCATTCCCTACAACTACATACTGTTGTATAATATTTAATGATTCTTGAATATACATAAGGGAAGCCCAAATTTAAATCTTAGGCTTCATAGCACAACAGAAACGGGAAGTGAAGTGAACCCTAAACTGTTACAATAGGCATGGTAGTGTGGAATGTCTGGTAAACCAATTAATGAAAACGTCATCAACAAGCATTTGTCAATGCTGAATGTTTGCTTGCTGACATTGGCTTTGGTAGTGTAGGAGTTACAGAGCTGCATAATAGGAATGGCAGTGAAGTATTGAACTGAAGCCAACCCCACCACCACCCTACAGATACTGACAGGCACTGGGGTGTGCCTTTGGGTCGTCAAGCATAACGGCCATGCCATTTCACCACACCCTACCCTGCAGACACCGACAAGTGTCACAGTGTGCCTTGGGGTCTTTGGCCCTTATGTTCACCCCATTCCATCAGGAAATATGGTGAGATGGGTGCTGTATAGGAGAATGGGGTGAGCTTTGGGGCCAAAGAGTCCAAGGCACACCTCGATGCCTCTCACTGGCTGCAGGGTGTTGGGGGGGTGGAATAATAATAATAATAAACTTTATTTATCTATGCCTTTCTTAAAACCAAGGCGCATTACAATAAAATACAGAATAAAAACATACTAAAACATAATAAAACTGAATTAACAGCGGGGCAATTAACAGGCATCCAAGTTATCTACAAATGCATTATTCCATAAGAAAGACTTTAGGCCCTTTTTAAAACCCTCCACCATCATGCACTCTCGAATCCAGCATGGTAGAGAATTCCAGAGGGTCAGCGCCACGAACATAAAAGCTCGGGTGCCAGAAGATTTTAAAATGACCCTCGGGATCTCTAGCAACCCCTCGTTGGCTGAGCGGAGTGGTCACGTCAGTCGGTAAGGCACCAGAAGCTCTTTCAGGTTATCCGGACCCAACCCGTGTAGGGCTTTATAAGTCAGGAGACCGACTTTAAAGGTGATCCGCCACTGAATCAGCAGCCAGTGTAGGTCTCGGGGCACCGGTGTAATATGAGAGGAACGAGAGGTCCCCATTAACAACCGGGTGGCCGAGTTCTGCACTAGCTGCAAGCAGCGGATATCAACCCCAGGCAGCCCAAAGTAAAGGGACTTGCAGTAGTCCAGATGCGAGGTCATGGTATGGTATGAGTATTACAGGTGACAATCCCAAGTCACATCCCTGATGCCTGTCAGTCTCTACAGGGTGGGCTGTTATGGTCGGAAACCTTAACGCCTCAGGAGTTCATTGGTATTTTCACTCCAAATTTTTAACATGTTTTTTTTTTACCCTACCTCATGAACAGTGGCAATATCAGTTCGTTAGCGGAAAGCTGATTTTGCACAGCGACTATACCATTTGGCACTACAGGTGTGAAAACACATTTCGAACAGGATGTGAAAAATGACAGCTATACTGTTCATGGGGAGATGTAAAAAATGGCAATGTTGAAAATCTGCAGTGAAAATATTAAAAAAACTGGTGAAGTCAAGAGCGTGCATAGAAACTGTGCAACGCACACCCATAGTGTAATTAGTTTGGGAATTTTTTACAGCAGATTGTCAACACA
The DNA here is from genome assembly GCA_016271365.2 of Neoceratodus forsteri. Classification (NCBI taxonomy): domain Eukaryota; kingdom Metazoa; phylum Chordata; order Ceratodontiformes; family Ceratodontidae; genus Neoceratodus; species Neoceratodus forsteri. The sequence goes on from CM057459.1 coordinate 88,526,468, forward strand.
GGCATTTTGGGACCTCCACACAAGAACAGTGACACTGTGATTTTCTTAATCTGTCCTGAACAGTGATGTCCCACAACGACCATGCATTTCTGCGCTGGAAGTGCAATAACACATTTCGGCCAAAATGTGAAAAATGACAGCTGTACTGTTCATAAGGAAGTGTGGAAAAATGGCAGTGGTGAAAATCTGGACTGAAAATATTACAAATTCATGAACTTACTAGGGTGCATGGAAGCTGCACAATGCTCACTTGTAACACAGTCATTTTATGGACTTTTATCACCAAAGTTTTAACATAGCCATTTTAAGGACTCTGCTCATGAACAGTGTCACTGTGATTTTCTTAATCTGTCCCTAACATTGATTTCGCATACCGACTGCGCCATTGTGCGCTACATGCATGGAAACACATTTTCGGTGAGATGTGAAAAATGACAGCTGTACTGCTCATAAGAAGGTGTGGTAAAATGGCAATGTTGAAGATCTGGAGTGAAAATATATAAAAATCTGTGAACTTATGAGCATGCATAGGAACTGCGCAATGCACGCTCATAAATCAGTCATTTTTGGGAATATTTTCACCAAATTTTCAACATAGGGGTTTTGGGGGCCTACCTCATGAACTGTGACACTGTCATTTCATAAATCGGTCCTGAAAGTTGGTTCCACGCAGTGACCGCAAAATCACCTTTTGGGGCCAATTAACGCCATGACCGTGCCAGAATTCATGGGGAGGGGTCCCAAAAATCTCATGTTGAAAATTTGGTGCCAAAATTTCCAAAAAATGCCTGAGTTATGCATCAAAGTTGAAAAAAAAACTATTTATTCCATTATAGAGCTTACCGGTATTTCTTCAGTTCGCGATCAGCTTTGAAGAGTGCAGACATGTTCCCGGTCCACCGAAGATCATCGCGCCAGCCTCCAGAGGTAAGTATGGGGTGAGGTGGGGGTGTGGGGAGGTGGATGTGCAGACAGTGGGTGCGGGTTGGTAGGCAAGACAATCAATGAGTTTTTTTTCTTTTCAGGTGTTTTTCTTTTCAGGACGACGACGCGGGACTTGTGCCACGCTGGGGTGAGCTCCCAGCATGGCAGCTGGAAGATTTTTTTGGGGGGGGTCAGTGGAGCTGACGGGGGATCAGGCACCCCTGTCAGCCATACAGATGTGTGCCATGCTGGGGTGGGCTCCCAGCATGGCAACTGGAAATCTGTTTCTTTTGGAGGGGTTTAATTGAGCCGACACAGGATTGGGCACCTGTCGCCATTCTAACTTATGCCACGCTGGGGCGGGTTCCCAGCATGGCACCTAGAACTCTGGGGGGTGTGGAGCTGGCGGGGGATTGGGCACCCCCGTCAGCCATACTGTGTGTGGCGGGCAGGGGGGAGCGCTATTCAGAGACACGCAGAGGGTTGGGGAATATTATTGCAATACTGATAAGCTATGTCAACAGACGACAACTGCATCTACTTTTTCAGTCTCCTTGGGGTTCTGTTTTCCTGCTTTGTCAATGCCACTCCTACCCTGAACTCTGACTCAACATTCCAAGGATTTCAATTAGATCTTCTTTGGAAACATTTCAAGGATGTCATTTTAGTCACTTGCCTCCTCCTGGAAAGATAGTCCTAGGAAAAGTTAACTTCAAACTGAATTTATGTTCCAGGAAGAGAAAGCAGAGACGTGTACAAGCAGGATTGCCGGCAATATGCTAATCAACGCTATCGTATCGCTGCTTATTGAAGCGGTCTCTCCCTTTCAACTGTACGCCACTGCATTTTCAACTGCTGTCAGAGACGGGTGCAGCATTCATTTGTGAACTGTGGCTGGGCCTGCAAACACACTGACTGAATTGGAAGACAAGGTGCCATACCTACAAAAACTCAGATGATGGCACTATGTTTCTTGCACACATTTTCTGTTCCAATCTTCTCTCCTAGCTGGTTTCTTAATGTTTTCTAAGACAAAAAAATCTTAGGGTTGGCATCTGGTGATTTCCTGCCAGGAAAGCTTGAATTGTTTATGGTAATTCTGTCTGCTGGTTTGAGGGTGTGCAAAGACTTTTTGGAATGCATACAATGTCCTTTGTACACATCTTGGTAGACTTATAACTACAAGGGCTGTTCCCCAGGGATGCTCACCCCACTTTTAGAGAGATTAACTGAAATTTCATGCCAAAAAGTGCAAAGTTATGCACATGAGCAAATGGATCCTCAAAACACAGTACTAAAGGGGGGAAGGGGGGGTTAAGTCAGGCATAAGAGGAAAGGGACCTGGGGGTTACCAGAAGTAGCAGCCATAAGAACACTGTCAAAGGAAATAAGGGGTATGGAAAAGCCAGCATAATTCTAGGGTACATAGGCAGGGCATTTTCTAGCAAATTGAAGGAAGTGATCCTTCCTCTCTATAAGTCATTGGTGAAACCACACCTAGTATACTGTGAACAATTCTGAAACACTCACCTTAAAAAGTACAAGGAATGCTTAGAATAACTCCAGTGATGGGCAATGAAAATGATACATGAACAGCTATGGAAGATCTATGAGAAAAGACTGGCAGACCAGTATATGTATTCCCTGCAAGCCAGAATGGAAAGGAGTGACATGATTAAAACTCACATTGCTAAAGGGTATAAACATCAGTGACTGCCAGCAACTATTCAGGTAATGTGAGGGGTCTGCATCAAGAGTACTTAATATTAAGTTGGTGGTGATGATGTAGGGGGTGGAAAATTTCAGGAGGGATGTAAGGAAATAATCCTTCATGGAGTGGGTGGTGGACATGTGAAAACATTTACAGGGGGTCAATGTCAAGATAGTTACAGGTTTCAAGCAAGGGTAAGATAGGCACATAGGTATGATGAAAATAAAAGAGGGAGGAGAAGGGTGGTGTGGTGGTCACTCAACTAACAAAGTGAACTTCAAGGTACGGGCACTCGGGGCCTACCAGTGCTATCGTTATGGGGACTAAAGTAAGGAGTGGGCTGGCTCAATGGACGGAGACACTTTTTCTGCTTGTAAAATTGTCTATGCTGCTATTGTAACTGTTTGCACATACAGTATTATTTATCAGTTGAAGCTTTCATGTTCAGTTCTGTCATTGAGCATACCATTTACTGTCAATTTTGCCATTACAAGAGCATGTTTCAGAAAAGATTTTACAGAATATTCAACTTGGATATGACAGTGTTCATTTTATCACCTGCTGCAGTGATCTGTGTTTGTTATTTCAGCAGTCAGTGCAGTTTTATTAGCACAGAAACTAGAGAAGCTTGGATAATCTGTATTGCTATCAGGGTACACCCATACAGTACATTACTTCAGTTTTTTGGTAGTTGGGGGTAATATTGATAATGTAAGCTCAGAGACAGATGATTAATCATTATCCTTATAATACTATACAGGGATCTGGAGTTTGTAAAATATGTTTCCTAGTAAAGGTGTGTAATTGAATTTCCTGTTTCATTTTCAGGTCAAATTTTTCATTGGAGACTACTTTGGTCATTGGAAATGACACTCTGGACTGTGGGACTGGCAGAGAAACTGTTCTTATAACACTTATTAGAAAAATAGTTAAAAATTAAGATTTCACTTCAAATATTTCAAGAAAATATTAAGATTAGGTCATTTATTTAGAAGAGATTCACCAAGAAAGCAACATGAACTGTGAAACAGCTCATTTCCAGAAGCGTCCTGGGAGGTTACATAGGGTGATGGCGAAAGCCAACAATCAAGAGAACAGTGTACAGAGTCATATAGTCTTATACATTCTTCATACAAAACATGAAAAATCAAAACAGGAACACAATTAGAAAATAGAAAATAGCAGGGACACAGTATACAAATATGTAACCAGACACAGCAATATCACTAACACATAGTGCCAATACAGCATTTTTGGGACACAGGGGGCTTACTCCTAGTGACTAGGCCAGGTTGTAATGAAGAGACAGCTGACTACTGAGGACAGTGCTGATAGTACAGGAGTGGAAGCAGGCAAGGACAAGTGCTATAGGGATGGAAGTTCTTAGTCTGGGCACCATTCGTGGTGAGGATAGGGGAGAAGGGCAGAAGGATGGTGTGAGGGTAAGTGGTGCAGGGATACACTAGAGGCACAGGGTAGCCAGGACCTTCACCCCCTTCAGGATACAGAGAACCTTGCAAGGGGATTGGGAGTTGGCAGAATAAAATATAATGATAAGGATAAGGGAGGAGTGGGTAAGTGGGGTTAGTTGCAGTTGCAGCAGTGTACTGTGTACTTCTGAAGGAGAAGTGCAAGGGATTGGCGATTTTGGGCAGAGCAAATTTTGAAGGGGAGAGAGTTCCAGGAGCTGGGGAAGAAGTATGAGAAGGCACTGCAGCCAGTTGATATACGTCATGGAGGGAGGGCAAGTGTTCTGTGCATAGAGGATCGAAGTGAGTATCAGGCGGTGGGAAGGGGGGTTGACAAGAGGGAGGACAGATAAGATGGCAGGGAGACTAACCAGTACTTACCAACTAGGGTTGCTGTGTGGGACAGGTGCCTGACAGTGAGGGAAGGAAAGGAAAGGGAGGAATAGAGCTTGCAGAGTGGGTTAGAGGGGGGCAGCCAAGGGCAAGTGGCAGAAAGAATTGAAGACAGTGTCCAGTCTGGCTAGGGTGGTCTTAGGGGCAGACATGTAGACAATGTCCCCAAAACTGAAGAGTGGGAAAATCATCTTTTGGACAGTTTCTCACCTGGCTTGCATGGGCAGGCAGCTGCGGTGTATGTACAGGGCACCAAGCTTAGGGAGGATTTTTTTGTGAATGGCATCAACATGTACACCAGAGTCTAGATCACAACAGAGCTGCTTGTAGCACTAGTAGTTCTTTCTTAGTATACTGATACTTTTTAGTATTCCAGATGTAAATGCTATACTCAGTGAAGAGGGAGAGGGACGAGAGTTTCTGTCTTGGTTGCCTGGTAGTAATCATCACATTTATGACCGCTAGTGCTGGAGGACTGTAAGTGAAATCAATGTTTGCCTTTTGCAGCATTTGCTGTGAGTAAACTTAAACCATTACTGCTTTTCTGACATGACACCTGCAGTTTCCATTCACTCAGTACAGCAGTGCATATCTGAGAGGCAGAGCAATGAGTAGGCGCAGGACAGCACTTAACCATAGCATTACACACAGCTGCAGTATTTAATTAAACATTTTGTGCAGCTTCGTTTTACATTGTGTCTTGCACTACACTGACTTGAGTACTAAAATAATTGTCTGTCTATGTATGTATGCAAGTATGTTTGTATCTGTCTGTCTGTCTATCTACGTATCTATCTATCTATCTGGCATATGCAGCACTCTTCAGCATTTGATAAAGGAGGCAATTAATTAATTTCCCTGCCTTTTAGTGTAAGCAGAAGCTGAGTGTCATATAAATCCAATAACTGATGCAGATTAACCTGTATACAGCATAGGTAGAACAGTATTTAATACAATTAAAACTGTTGAATTTCATCATAAAATAGCTGACTATGATTAGCTCATTTCATTATGCATTTGTGACTGCAAGTTTCTTGTCCCACAGATTCTATTACTAAAGCATGTTAGCCTGTATTAGAATAGATATTAGGTGCTGCTGCATCTAATGTTGAATTTCATCAGAAAGGATCTAATTATTGGCTCAGTTTTCTTTGTTAGTGATTGTGAGCTGTGTATCACACAAGCACATATAATTTGAGTCATTGTAGGCAAACATATACTGTAGGTAATATACTCGTTATGTTTATGTAAGCAACAAGACACAACAGGGCATGGATAATTATGTGATAAACACCCACCCAGGTGCTTTCTGAGGTGAGGCATTTACACTGGGTGTCTCCAGCAAATGGAAGTGCAGTCATCATATAACTACCAGCACCCTGACATGTCTTGTTGCACTTCTAAATCAGAGAAACTAAGAAATCTTAAAATGGCCAACTTTTTAAAATTAACAACAGGTATTTTCTTTTGTGCAAAGTGATGAGTATAAAGTAATCCATCCCCACTTGTATATCATTTGTCTTTCTACACATTCAATAGATGGAATGTTTATCAAGCAATGCAGGAAATCAATCTTCTGCAGATGTCTACTGGCAGAGTGTTCACCCTTCCCCACACTAAAACAAACAACGGAAGGCATCAGTTATGCCAGGGACTGAATTTTGTTTGGTCATTGACATGTTAGCGTACTGTGCACTAACTGCAAGCAGTTTTTTTTAACCAATTTTAGTCATATCAAAATGCATGGCTGCTGACCCCTGAAGATGCAGTGATTTCACTACCAATTTTATAACATTTCTTGTAAAGGGGCGTTCTTCTCCTTTACTAAAAAACACTACTTTTTCTCTGAATCCATAGTGTTCCACAATATGCAAAACATAACCTACCCTCAATTATCTCCTGCCCTACATTTCCTTCTTCATATTTGCAGACAGTAATTCTGTTAAAAAATGTTGTCACTCTTTGGCACTGTGCCTGAAGCTGAAACTATAAATTCAGTGAGTCCCCACTACCTTTCTGGCCCAAAGGGTCATGTATATGAAGTGGGCACAAGTCCTTAATTTGGAGGGTGAATTTCAGGATAACTCACGAGTCACACTGTGATGTGACAAAAGCAACAATGTATTTAGGCAGAAAAAGGGGAGAAGTGGCCTCATATGATATCACTGATGATGTTACACAGGCTGACCAATCAGTGTGCCAAGCATAATGAATGATGCAAGATTGCTCCTTTCCCATACCCAGCCATGGGGACATGCTGCTGATATCACATAACTTGACTGACAAACAACAAGCTTCAAGTTAGGGAGGGAGGGAGAATCCACTGAGCTACACTTGAATCTATTTATTTATTTATTATTGAAATGTTTCACCAGGAAGACACTCTGAACAACAAGTCACTCGTCTCCTGGTGCAACCTGGGGGTAGGTGGACATGAAGATAGTTTACAGAGATTTGGTACACAATATAAATTTACAATAGATTATATTCAAATAATTTGAGCAGACTGTATAAGAGTAATGGAATAGTGGGATGCTAACAGTTTGGACTAGATAGATACTATGCCAACACTTTTGGACTAGATAAATACAACAACACAAAATAACATTTAGACATACACTAAATGACACATAACTGTGTAGCTAGAAAATGGCTGAATAGAATTGTAGTTTGATCTAGGGAGGTTAGTGAAGAGTAAACACAGGCAGAACAGATTGGCTAAAGTATAAGGTATAACAGAAATGCAAGTTAGCTACAAGTGCATTAGAGATTAGGGGTCAGCCATAACAGAGATGCAAGTTAACTGCAAGTGTATTAGAGATTAGGGTCAGCCATAGCTAGGGCTACATAAGGGGAGAGGGGAAGGTGAGAGAGAGATAGGTATGTCGGTAGTGTAGGTACTGGCCCTTGGTACAACTTTGGATGATTGAGAAATCTCAGTAAGAGAACAATGGAAGGTCTGAAGGGAAGAAATTGGGGGAAGGGAAGGAATGCTGTTTTTTAGGTGGGTGGGGGGGTGGAGCTGCAGCAGGGCATTGCATGGGTACTGAAGGGGGGTAGGGTTTGTCTGGGGCTCAGAGGGGGGAGGTTATTTAGAATGTTTTTCCAAGAAAGGCACACTGAGGGGAAGCTTGTTTTCAGGTGTGACCCAGGAGCACAGATCAGTTAAGTGACTTTTTCAGGATTACACAGTATGAAGGTTAAGTGACTTTCTCAGGATTACAAGCATGAAGGTGATGGTTGTTGTATTTAAACCCTGGACTGCTGGTCGCCAGGTTCATAGCACGGTATTCTAAGGCTATACTGCCTCCCTACAGTTAGACAAGTTTGCCCACTCTCATCCCCCATATTCATAGATCAGTTGTTCAGAAAGGTTTATTTGTGATAAAGGACACCTTGGTGTGGGTGTGGGGTGGTGGAGCATAATGAGTAGACAGTGTCAGCTCCTGCCACCATGAAAGTAGTGGCCTGTGACATAGAAAATATAGTCCTGTATGATTCTAATGACATATCAATTAAAACAAATGGTGTTTAAGCATTTTCTGAATCTATATTCAATGTCAGACAATTTAACAACATTCAGTGCACCAGACATATCATTATCAATCATAGATCCACTACACAAATGCTCTGCTGCACATTTTCACAGAAGCTCTGGACTGGATTCACAAAGCTTTCTGGGACTAAGTGCCATGCTGCAACTCCATCTGAGTACCAAAATCTCCACACCTGAAGAGATTGTTATCAACAGCACAGCAGTTGCAGATGATTTTAAGGCTGTACCCACTGGCTCTAATGGATCGCTGCAGCTGTGGAGAGTTCCTTGGTAACACCACCTGCAAACCACCATAAATGGCAGAGCCAGTCATAATTTTGGCTCTACCTTTGTGAATACCCACAGCTGCAGGACAACTGCAGAAACCTGCAGGTCCGTAAGTGGCCACCCACTTGTATCGGGTTTGTCCTGCAGCTGAGGGTATTTCAGATGTTTATGTGAATCCTGCCCTCTGTCTTTATTGCTTCAAAAAAGTGATAAGATATCAGACTTCCAAAAAATGCATATACCTGAGAATGGCCCACAGCTATAATCCCATGGTGGCATAATGCTAACAACACATCAAAGACCTATTTACTGCTTTGTGCAGAATCTATAAACAGAAGCACTGGTGAGACCCCACCTTGAGTACTGGGTCCATTTCTGGATGCCACAGAATGGACATAGACAGGTTGGAGGCAGTCCAGAGGGGGCAACCAAAATGGTGCAGGGGTTGCACCAAAAGCCCTATAAGGAGAGACTGAGGGATCTCAACATGTATACCCCTGGAATAGACAAGAGCGAGAGGGGGCATGATAGAGACCCACAAGTACATAACAGAGATGAGCAAAGTGCAGTGGAGGATTCTCCTGCAAATGAGAAAGAGCACTAAGACCAGGTGGCATGTGATGAAGCTCAGGGAAAGATCAATGGGATGTGAGGAAGTACTGCTTCACTGAAAGAGTGGTAGATGCCTGGAACAGACTGTCAGTAGAAGTGTGGAGGGGAAAATGGTAGGGGGCTTCAAGCATGCATGGGATGAAGTAGTGGAATATTAATAAATATGCAGAGAGAGAGGGAGGGTCACTGGAGACCATTTAGTATCTGCACAGATAGACTAGGCAAGGATCATCTGGGCAGACTGGGAGGGGCAAGCTGTCCTCTTCTTCCAACAAATTCTGTTTCTCTGTTTTTAACAACATTTTCAGAGATGGAATGTTTGATCTCCTCTCTTGGAGGTGCCTTGTCATGATACTGAGCTTAATCATTGGATTAATTTTGAACCCAGACTCAGCTCGATTAGGTGTGCAGATATGTAACTGAGCTGTATCATCTGTTTCATTTTGAATCCAAGGGATCAAATCCTCTTGAAATGATCCATCAAGCTGCATTTTTAGATAAGCATGAGGCTGTTTTTCTTTTTTTTTTTTTTATGTTATGCTCTAACAGTTTTTTCTTTTGCAGAAGTCCAGCGTTAACTGCATTTTTGTATGCAGACTATGAATGCATGTACAGTAGGTAGAAGAAAAAACATATTTCTGTTTTAATTGGAACTCTTCCTTTCCAGTTTTACAATTCTACAAATCCCAATGGATTGCCTTGTAGACTAGAGCCACTGAAGTAGTATTACCTTCAGAGACCAGCCATCCCCTGCTGCTTGCCCATGAAACCATTGACTGCGTGCATGCATATTGCAGATCTTCTGCTGCTTTTAAACTGAATACCTTCTCTATTACACATGGAGATGGCTTGGGCAGTTTTATTTTATTTGTACTTCATTCTCTTTCTACACTGCCTGAGACACTATCTAACCAGGGAATTTCCTAGCCCATCACCTATTCATGAAGCCCTCCTTATAACTCTTCAGCTTAACACACTCCCCCCCATGGTGGTGCTGAAGACAGGCACCCCCCACCTTCAGAGCAGGGATGAGTGCAGGAGAAGTGGCAACTGTACAGGGCACAAATGTGCCAGGTGTATCCTGCAGCCAGTAGATTTTGTCCTCCATGTACCTTAATCCCCAAGCATGTTAGTCATGAAGTGTGCTCCAATATGCATGAGTGCACACAGTTGCATGACAACAGCCTTCCTTCCCAGCCATTCCAGCCTACACTTCCATCTGTGTTCATGTAGGTGACGGTAAAGAGGTGGAATCAGGCAGCAACCCTTTCCTGGAGAAGGAAAGCAACTCCTGGGATGCTAAATCCGCTGTCCCCCTCTGCTGCTCTCTGACAACCTGGGTTGACTTTAACCAAGGTCGTAGGCATCACAGGAAGCAGAACTATGGCTGTGCTGGCAGGCTGACCTGGTTGTAATCATCTTTATTACAGTTTAATTCTTTCAGGGGAGCCCAGAGGCAGGCTGCATAACCTCCTCAGGTGTAGTGACAATGAAAGACACTCATGCTCCCTGCATGAGGCTGGATAAGCTCCACTGCATTGAATGCAAAGCCCAGCAGGGCATTCTCCTCAGTACCAGGGCATTTTGGTGCAGAGTTCATCACATCTCTCGTTGTATGGCAGACGCTTGACCCTACCCTTCTCAGGCTCTGCTTGAGCAATCCCTCCAACCCGAATGTCTCGGGTCACCTGACAGAATCCCTGATATTACCCGCAATGCATTACACTGCTTTAATTTGACCCCACTCTTCTCTGAGTTCCCTGAGGCATGAGTAGGTTAATGCAAAGCAATATAAGGACAAGAAGAGGAGAGTGTTCCTGGGGATACATTTTTTGCTGGGTCAACGTGATGACTCAAGAGTGTGGCAAGCAAGACAGTGCCCCCGCTGTTGTGGAGATGTTTGTTTCTTACACAATGCCATTTCTAAATACTCTGCATCCCTAAACAAGACAAAATAGGACAAAAGAGGAACATTTAACTTAGCAGCAACTCAGCACATCCAGAAAGAAAAGCAAAATATTGTATAGGTGCTGCAGTTATCATTATGTTCACTTTGTCACTATTCATCAATTTATTCCAGTTTCTAAATACTTCCACGTCCTGTCAATACTTTAGACTCTGTTTCATACTGCATTACTTGTACAGTAGTTATTTCAAAGGTGTTTTATAGAAACATTTGAAAGAAAATCAATTACTCAGTATAAGTCTTTAGCAATTAAGATGTGCTGATTATGGCAACCAGCTGTGCCAAGTGAGATAAGTGCTGGCAGGATGTTTTGAAAAGCTGCAGGAGTAAATTGTCACTGCAGTTCTGTGTGAGCTAAAATATGCTGAATGAATTGTTAAGGAAATGGGTCTGCTGCTTGTGCCAACAGCAAGCATGTGCCAGTATCTTTTGTACGGTTTGTTTATCATGGATAGCCCTGCTGAAACACAGCATATTCTTTTCAGGGGTCATGTCTCTACCTAATTCCACAGCTGAGTGGACTTCATTACATAGTTTAGGTGACTCATAGCATGACCACCTTCAGGCACATTCAGTTATGGAGAAGCCCTATGTTCAGAATGTATATGCAGAAATTATATACAATATCTTATAACCAGGTAAATAAAGTTCCAAAACTGTATGCGCTCTTAAAGGAGAGAAACTGAAAACTGTCCAAGTCAACCAATAAGCTGATTTATTTAGCACCACTGTGGAAGCCCCTAGCGCCTCGGCAATGTGCCTTCAAAGGGGGCTTGTTACAATCTGGCAAGAGCATTGCAAGGTTTAAATAACATTCAACACTAAGGGGCTTCCACAGTGGTGTTAAATAAATCAACTTATTGGTTGACTTGGACAGTTTTCAGTTTCTCTTCTTTAAGAGCACATACAGTTTTGGAACTTTGTATCTTTTAAATTAAGGGTTTGTCACTCTATGTATGTGACCACCTCCTGGTTCTGAGCGTAGCAACTTGCTTTCTGGATTTTTGTTTTTACCAGGTAAATATCCTGGACAAAAGAGAGAATTTCCAAATAGTATGGCTACATTTAGGACAGGTGATTTTCCTCGACTTGCTCAAAGTCACACAGTGAGAAAGGGTTTTGGTGAGATTTAAAGTCTTTGTTGCCCAGTTCCGAAGCCTGTACTCTAATCATTATACCACACTACCATTCATGTTTATAACATACAGTGTCTTAATTTACAAATAACTCTATTTCCCAATGTACATAAAAGAGGACAAAGAACAATAAGTTCTCATCATTTAACTTGTAAAAACACCACCAGGTAGAGATGATAAGGGCCAAAAACGTTTGTTCTTACTGCTTATTCTTGATCAAGCAACATTTCAAGAACTTTGCTGTGACTCTAACCTCTGCAGAAATTGCAGCCATTTTGATAGTTGGCATTTGCAACAGTGCTGCAAGCCTTCAAAACCAATGCATTTGGAGGAAGGCTTTAGCTACCAATATGATAACAATAGCATGCCGGTTTTTAAGCAATTTATATTTTGTGACATTTAAACTCTTTGCAAACAGGAGATACTATTGTATTTGCCCAATGTAAGGGATGGGGGTGTAAGACGTTTTAAAATATTAGTTTTAGGACTGACTGTTAGATGTTATATTGCTTACATAAACATTATCATGTATTGGTTTATGCCAAGATTTTTGTTGCAATTTAAACATTGATTAATAAGCCACAATTGCAATAAAATTTGCTAAACAGAAGAAAGTCTGCAGATGCTGACTATCTTAAAAAAAGATCATACTTCACAAAGCTTGTTTTGGAACAATGTATGACTTACACTAGTGCTAGATTTTGATAAATCTGACCTAATATTATTTAGCTCTTTATTAATGGCTATGTACAGGGCTTCAACCCCCACTATTTGAATATCAGTAACATCGTTTTAAACAAAGATTGCAAAAATGGGCGAGAGAAATTAACCATTGTGATTATCAAAAGCTTGTCACAAGACCATCAGAAAATAGATGTCTTGCTCCATGGCTGCTTGTCAATCAAATTATAAGTGTTTTTTTTTTTTTGTTAACTGAAAATATTTTGTTCAGACGTTTTTCTTCTGAAACAATCCATTTTGTAATGGCATAACTCACTCCAGTGTTTATGAAGTAAGATCAGTTTTGCCATACTTCCCATCTGGTTGAGAGTATGAGATCTTCTCATGCATCATAGCCATGGCATAACAAAAGATTTGTCTTGCTACACACTTTGCCATGGGTTATTTCTCACTTATGAAATGGGCATCAGAATATACAAGTGCTGATTGGTCCATACCTGTGTGATATTCTGTCTAACGCACAGGAAAAAGGACCAGCAGTGCCCTGTGGGCACTAATCCAAGTAAAATGGCAATTAGAATGTTGGCAAATTGAAAATCAGCCATCTTGTTTTCACCAACTGCGAGTGAAATACAAGGCTGCATTTTCAATATGTCAACATATCTGCTGACTGTATGGCAATAAAAAAAGCCCACCACTGGCTCACTCGCTTCTGCCAACCTCCATCCCCTAGGTCGCAACTAGAAACAAGATTTCTGGGCTGTAAGATTAAATTTGAACATTAAATTATGCGACCTCGCTACCCGCTCGCTCACTGAACAGCAATGTATTTTAAGCGAAACAGCAACCTGCCACAGGTTCGCGGCTCACTCGCTTCTGCCTGTTACCTGCATAACTGTAAACAAGATTTCTAGGCTGCAATATTTAACTTTTAACAGCGATCCAGCACGCCGGTCACTCAGCCACGATATGTTTAAAAAGAAAGCGCAACCGCGCCACCAGCACACCTCACTGTACCTGCTCGCTCTGTGTGTCTCTCTGTGTAGCAGCCCACCGCCTGTGTGTCTCTCTGTGTAGCAGCCCACCATCTTCACGTTTAACATTAAAGTATTATAAAAAACAAAACAGATGCATTTTTCCTATGTGGGGGGGTGAAGTGAATACTGCCATGACAACCAGACCTAAAGTACAGAAGCCTTCCTAGGACAAAAAGTCCTTAAGTGCAAAAAAAAAAACACACAGGACACTTAGCGGAAGAACTATTTTATTAAAATGACACAAACATACATGTTTTCTTACTTTAAATTGCAAATTTAAGCTCCAATGCAATTTCCACTAAAGATGGCCATTTCATAAAGCATAATAAGTCACACCAGGGTGTGCGTTAGACACTTTAACACACGGCTAGGAGGCTGGACGCACTCGGCCGATGGCCTCGTGCCTCACTACACCTCCTAACCATGTGTTAAAGTGTCTAACGCACACCCTGTCGTGTCTTATTGCTTACTTAAAGAACATTGTGGTTACTTGTTCTTCTACATAGAAATGGTGTAATAAGGATACTGCTTTCCTGCAAGGGAAGGTTTCTTCCTTTAAACTACAGTGACGATTAAGGTTGTCTTACATTCATAATTTAACTATCTTTTTAAGACTCCTGAACAAGTTTTAGTATAAATAAATTCTAACATTACACTAAAGTGAGCAACTAGCATTGGTTACATACTGTATCTGTACATTCTATATACAGTGCAACTCAAATGGGAATATATGGGTTTCATTTTCAAGGCTACTGATGCATGCATTGCAGCAGTTATACTGCCATAGCTGCATTACTGCAAAGTCACCTAGATGTTGGAGGGCCATTTACAAATGTGTTGATGCATTTATGGCACTTTACAGCAGAACAATGACAAGTGGCTTTATCTGCATGCATGGATCATTTTTGAGGTACAGCTTGCAGCACTTGAAACATGAAATTGGAGCACATTTTCTATGGTCTAACAATCATGTCAGAAGTAATGGAACTGGAGCAAAATTGTTCTGCTGTTCTTTGAAAATTGACAATTTGCTGCTATGATTTGTCACAATGTCTTGTAATCCCATTCTGTTTTACATCTGTCTGAACTCTGTTCCTAATGTTAAATCTTGTTGAGTTTTCCTAGGCTAATGTTTCTGGATATAGCTACAGTAGGTTGCAGTTTTGTGTGCTGATCTCATCACAAAACAGTTCCATGCAGAAAAGATGTATAGTAGTATATAATAGAACCACATTAATGTAAATGAATTCACACAGCACATAGAAATGGACTAAATTTAATTATCTGATATCTGTTGCTCTATCAGTAAAGTGACATATTGCTCAACTCATCACATCACATGACAAACTAGGTTAGCAACAATACTGACTTTAGAGAATTGATGGATCACATTGGTTTGAAAAGCTCCATGCCTTCTGTCCTTTTGAAGTAGCCTCTTTTGTCATTGGGAGGCTGAAGCTGTTTCAGTTCTTGGCAGATGTAACCCATTTTAAGTCATTGCTAGCATGTCACATAATCAACGACTCATGGCTTACTATGGTATTTTAACAAAGTGTATACAGTATATGTTGTCTTACTAGAAATTATATTCCCCCAAATCCCTGTCAAAGAGTCTTTTAAATATGTTTTCGGCTGTGATTCAAAAATATCAGGAAAATTAACTATGTAAACAGTACAGTTAATGGCATAGAGTTTTATAGGAGTGAGGCACAGCAGAAAACAAGTTGTTGCATCAAAATCTTGAACTTTTCTTGGGGTTATAACATATATCACTGAATCAAGGAGGAATGTCATGGCAAACAAATAAAAGACTATAGCTAGTGACTTCATCTAGAATGTCTCTGTGTGATAATTGCCTGGGGCCTAGCACCTATTATTTAAAGAACTCTGATATGGCCAGAACTGAGGAAGCACTTTGAGTGCACATGTCACACACTTCCTATAGTGGGACATGTGTACATTAGATATTGGCATGCAAGCAATGTTAGTTGTTTGTATGTATTCCAAAAGCTGAAATTGGGGGCAGTGGTTTTATTAACCTTTAAAGGCTGGCCACATTGGATGTCAAGGGGCAGCAGCAGGGGGTGCATGTGACAGGCTGACAGACTGGTCATCCTAATTAAAGAGTTTTTACTGGCCTATATCCTCAACAGATCACCACTGCAAGCTGCTGCCATCACAGCCAATGTCATTTTGTAATCAGCCAAAAGGTGGCATGCTGATGCGGAGTGGCCCACACCTTCCCTACCAGAGAACTGAGCACCTTGCCCTCTGAAACCTCTGTGCCACCCCATTGGTCCCTGTAATAATATTCACCTTTGAGACCCCAGTCTACTTGATGAGGTAGACTAGAGTTAAATTATTTTCTTTTTCAAAAACAATAAAAAAAAAACATTTAAAACTCCCCCTTATACTTAACTCCCTAACACCTATAGACTTAGCCATAAAATTGTTACATAAACTGGAATGGCCTAACCAGGAGGCAAGAAGGGATTTTTTTTGAGTATCTCTGCACCATCTGACTTAAACTTCAGCAATCCTGCAACATCTATGAAAGTTTTTACTCCATCTTCATTCTATACAATCCGCCAATGGCGGGACCACATGATGTGACCTACGGCTTGGACGCTCTTTACGCCAGCTCCAGCCAAACACCATTAAAACTTAAAAACTTGAGTCTTTCCTATCCCCATTTTCAGTTTTTGTACCTTACTAGTGAATGGGTAACTTACCTGCTTAGCTATCTGGTAAAAAAAAATCGGCAATCATGGAGGTGGAAATCAGGACACATCCACCAAAACATACTTCTCTGCCTACTCCCAATAAGGCCAGTAAACAAACCAAGGCTCAGGTGTCTTCTGGTGGGTGAGCCAATACTGCTACTCCAGACAAATCTCTGCTCATAGTGGACCACATTTTTTCAGAGTTTTGACCTTTTTGAGAAAAACTCCAATCACTGACATCTGAGTTTAAGACCACGGCTGTGGCCTTAGAATATTTGACAAAGAGGACCAGGGACAGTGAAGCCAGGCTTATATCTTTAGAGAAAAAGGTGGAGAAATTTGATCCAGAGATGGTCGCTACTCGGCAAAAAATGGCTCAGCTTGAAGTGAAAATAGAGAATCTCGAGGGTCGGAGCCGAAGGAATAGTGTAGTTATAGTCGGGTTGCTTGAGAAGAAAGAAGGCTCTGATCTTATTTTATTTACACAAAAGCTTGTGCTTAAATTGATGGGGTCATCTCCCTGCAGTTCTAACTATTCTATCGAAAGAGCGCATAGAGCCTTGTGCCCCATGCCTATGGTGGGACCTATATCACATCCATTCATCTTCAGGTTTTTAAATTATCTTGAAAGGCAGCATTTTCTCACTAAGATCAAGGAGCTGCAAGAAATTAAATGGGAAGATCACAAAATAAGGGTAGCTCAGGATTTACCACCCACTGTTTGGCAGAGACAGGTTACCTTTCATCCCCTGGTGACAAAATTAATAGCAGTGGGTGTAAAATTCAGAATGGGGCACTCTGTTCGATTTCAAGTGCAGCTATTGGGAACCTGGCATTGCTCTAAAGATGCAGGGAAAGCCACTACTGAGCTCAAGAAAGTCGTGCTTGAACTGCTTAAAGATACATGAAGCCTTGACTCCAGGTCATCTTCCTTTTAACTGAGTGAGTATTTACTTGTTGGAGGGTTTTCCTTCGCTTTTGGTATTTTGGATGGATTCCTGATGTACACATCACTTGAGTCGCTCCTGGGGACTAGGATTCTTACTTATACAAGGACTGTGAGTTTTGAGCTGTGCAATGGCTGAGGAAAAGGTGTCAACTATGTTAGTACAAGTATGTTGCGAATGGCGGTCTCGCAGTCTGAACAAGAGAAGGGTTTGCTTTATTTCCTTACTGGACTGAGAGATCCCTGGATGGAGAATCTAATAGTTGTTTATTAAGACTGTTTTGGTACTGAGGGAATGTGCTAATCATGGCTATAGTTAAAGCATGAATCTTCGAAGGGAAGCCCACTCCATTTCCAGCCTGGTAACACCTTTACTCAGACTCCCTCTTGTGGCCACTTGATGCAAAGACCATGGCCGGTAGGAAGCTGTTTCCAAGAAGATGGGTGCAGAGAGTTACCTGGGGCACTTGACATTGAACTGTTGTTTGAGTTTCAGTTTGGATATCTGCGTATGTTAATCTTATCTCCACTCCCTTGTTTTGCTTCCTTTCAGAGTATGGATCTGGACTTGGACCCTGATGGAGATCACCGTGGTTTTATGTTTAGTGGATCATTTTTTTTTGCCCTCCAGGTTTGAGAGAGGTAGAAATTCAGTTTTAATGCAATTTTAAGACAATTCAGAGGAAGTATGTAAAAATCATTTGGGGTTCTTTTACTTTTATTTGCTGGAGATCTCCAGTTTAGACTTTGGCATATCAGTACATGGAGTTTAATGGTAATAGGTGGAGTGGGGAGGGTCTGGCTTTTAGCAGATACTTAATTCAGTTTTGAGGGGGGAGCTCCCCTCAAACCTGGCTTCAGAACACTTAGTCCGATATAACATAAACTTGAGGGGGCCTCCCTTAGTTCCATTTGTTTTCTTTGGTAGAGGCTGGGAGTTATTGGGATCTGAGTAGCAGATTGGCATAATGGACTGATTTGTTTATGATTTGGTGGGAAGGGGGAAGCAGTGTTGGATTGTTAGAATAATATTCTGGCTATTGATAAGTTTGCACATTATGGGCTTCTTTGTTGCTACATGCAGGTGGTTATACTGTGTTTGGGTTGACTGGGGTTGTTATTGGTTGATTAGTGGTAAGTAGATTTGGGGGTTGGTGGGGGAGAGGATGTCAGAATGGTTAATGCTCAGTCGTGAATTTCTGCTAATCATCATCTGGGTATACCATCTTTCAATAAGGTTAAACATAGGGGATGGCTAATTACATGAACATAATTACATGGAATGTGCAAGGGGCATGCAATAAAACTAAGCGCTATCAAATTCTCAAGTATTTTCAGTATCTTAATGGTGACATTTCCTTTCTCCAGGAGATGCATCTGTTGGAGAAGGAATCCACTTTATTTAGGAGGCAGTATATTGGGCAAGTTTATATTACTGGGGAAAGCTCCCAGAGTAGGGGGTGGCTATATTGATATCAAGAAGGGTTCCTTTTGTTTGTTTTCAATGCATACTGGATTCGAAGGGAAAATACATATTTCTTACAGGGACCCTTGATCAGGCTGAGGATTCTTTTGGGATGTGTTTATGGTCCTAATATGGACTCCCCATCCATTTTGATGGAGTTGCTCTCTATACTGTCTCCCTTACTCTCTCTTCCAATTTTTTTAGGAGAAGACTGGAATCTCCCATTTGCCCCAGATTTGGATAAATCTGACAGGTGCCAGTCTGATCTGTCACCAGCTCAAAGATCTTTACATGACTTAACAGACTATTTGAGTCTCTGTGATCCCTGGAGAATGTTATATCCTGGAAGCAGGGAGAATATATTTTGTTCTCCGCTACATGGCACCTCCTCTTGACTTGATTATTTTTTGATAAGCCAATCCCATCTACCAGGTCCTTTCAACTGTGGGATTGACCCTAGAGTGCTATCCGACCACTCTTCAGTCTGGTGTAAAATCTCCTTTTCCCCTTGTAATCAGAAAGAAAGAAACAATCTGGAAACTTAATAATCAGCTTTTAAAAGATGACTGGTTGGTAACCTATATATCTGGTTGTATCGATCAGTTTGGTAAGGATAATCTAGGGATAATGGGAAAGCCAGATATAGAATGGGGAGCATTGAAATGTTATCTCAGGGGGGAGTTTGTAAGACTTGCTGCTACTAGGAAGCATAAGAGAAATCAATTAGCCCTGGATCTTCTTTCCCACATTCAAGATTTAGAATCTCTTCTGACTCCTCAGGCATCGAAACACTCCAGACAAGAACTCCTTCAGCTCCAGGATCAGTACAGCAAACCTCTGCACTAAAAGGCAGAGTTCACTGTCTTGAAATCCCATGCAAAATATTTTGACCAGGGGGAAAAAAATGGTAATTTGTTGGCCATGTGGGTTAACAAGCTACTCCTGGTTAAACTAAAAAAAAAGCAGGAAGCTATCCATTCTCCTTTGGATGGTTCACTTAGAACTACTCTGAAAGTAATAGCGGGGGAGTTTGAGCAGTGTTACCGTACCCTTTATAGCCCAATGCCAGTTCTCCCACCTCAGGATCTGGTAGATGACTTATCTTCTGTCTATACCACTTCCTACTTTGAGTGAAGCTCAAAAGGAATTCCTGGTTACTCTAATCATGCAAGCCAAAATTTTGGGGGCCATTGGTACTTTACCACTGGATAAAGCTCTGAGCCCAGATGGGTTCTGCCCAATTTTTTATAAAACATTTGCAGGCTAGTTAGCAGGGTGGTTGCATAGCTTGTTTCACCATATTCTCACCACAAAACCTTTAGATAGTCAATTATTGGAGGCACTAATTGTGGTGCTTCACAAGCCAGGGAAGGAAATCGAGAAGGTTACATGTTACCGCCTGATTTTGCTCTTGAATTATGATATTAAACTTCTTGCAAAAATTTTGGCAAATAGAATTGGGCAGGTGTTAACATTTTTGATAGGCCCTGAGCAGGTTGGCTTTATGGTAGGGTGCTATTCCTCAGACCATCTTCATAAGTTGGCCCATGTCTTCTCCACAACTGGGGATTCAGTTACTCCAGAAGTGCTGGTGTCTCTGGACATGGAGAAGGCATTCAACCATGTAGATTGGCAATTTTTGTTCTGGATGGTGCACTGATTTGCATTTCCAGGGCAATTTATACAATGGGTTAGGGCTTTATATTTACATCCTAGTGCCCGAATGTATTGTAACAGGGTTTTCTCCTCTACGTTTCCACTACATTTGGGTACTAGGCAGGAATGCCCTTTATCACCTCTGCTGTTTAATCTTTACTTAGAACCACTGCTTGTTAAACTGAAAGAGATCCGTTGTACAGGGCATATGGGTGGGGACCTGGGAGTTAAAGATATCAGCATATGCTGATAACATTCTTTTACTTCTCTCCCATCTTGAGACCTCTAGTCCAGCTGCTCTGGAGACAAATTTGGGAATATAGTTCATATTCAAACTACAAACTTAATCTTGACAAGACAGCAATTTTCCCCTTAAATTCCAGGACCCTTAAGAGAGAGAGAGAGCGAGAGAGAAAGAGATAATTGAGTTTAGGTTATTTTGGACTCCTAAAACACTCAAATATTTGGGAGTTAATTTGGCCAGGAGTGACACAAAACTTAAGCAGCTCAATTTGGTTTTCCTATTACAGGTAATACAGCAGGATTTGTCCCAATGGAGGACCTTGCCTTTATCCCTGTGGGGTTGAGTTATTCTTGTGAAAATGAATATCCTCCCTCATCTGTTTTACCCACTAAATATGTTGAATTTATGGTTACTTCTTTCCTGGCTCCAGAAAATCCATGGTATAATTTCAGACTTTATCTGGTTGGGGAAACCCTCGAGGAGAGTGTATCACAAACTGACAGCTCCTAAAAGGGAGGGCTTCAACTTCTGCTCTTCGGGATATACTATTAGGCAAATCAAGCAACTAAGCAGCTCAGATGGGCCAGACTGGTGGTGGAGGTCAACTCAATCCCGTATGTGGCTATCTGGCTTCTTATCGAGCAAGAGTTGATTTCTTCAGCCGGAGAGTCTCCATTCACTCTTTTGCATATTAAATTGAAGGATTTAACCCCAGTTTTGAGTAACACAGTGATCGTGGTCTCAGTTAAAATTCACTCATAACTTTGTTCTTTCATTAAATATAAACACTGCCGAGATGTTTCTCAACCCCTACTTCCTAACTCTAATTTCCATATAGGCCTTAAACCCCTTCCTTTTTCTTGGCTTTCTCCCTTGGCTTCAGCCACAGTTGGTGAACTGATTAGGGATGGGGTCTGTCTTTCTTCCACAGAGATCATGCAGAGATACCAGTTAGACAGAGCCCTCATCTTTAAGATTTTTCAACTCTGTCACATGATTTGTCAAAGGTTTGGAGCAGATCTGGCAAGAGTGGATGGGGGGAGTTCCTGTATTCACTCTCTCAAATGGCCAAATTGCCACATGCAGTATCTAAACTATATATGGGTATATATGAGAGGGCATTCCCTGGTGAGGAGGGGGTTTCTAGATATTGGGCCTCACAATTTGCACAGCACGAGTTTGATTGGGGGAAATATGGAAAGACTGTTACACTTATGTTAGTCAGGACAGGTTGTGGATAATGCAATTCTAGCTACTAAACAATATGTATCTTACCCTGCTCAAACTCTTTAAAATGGGAAAGGCACAGTCTTCTCAATATGTGTGGTGTCAACAGGCAGAAGGTATCCTTTTTCATATTTTTGGGGAATGCACCAAGGTGGCTCCATTGTGGACCCTCATTAGGCAAAGAGTAGACTCGCTATTAGGCACTGAACATCATTTTGAGCTGGAAATCTGCCTGGTGGGGGCTTACACCTGGGTCATAGCACACGAGTGCAGATACTACTTAGCCATTATGGCAATGTCAGTTAAGAAACTGGTACTGCAACACTGACTTGACTCCGAGCCAATTATTTATACTGAGTGAATGCAGGAGCTTCTCTTCATTCTTCACACTGAGCGGATGATAGCTAGTTTGCATGTTAGCCTTGACAGGTGTGACAACATTTGGGGTAAATTGCAGGCATTCAACTCTCTGCCAGTCATCTCTGGTAACACTATGAGTTAATTAAACCTCAGATTGCAGGTGTACCATTCTGATGCTGGGGAGGGTGGGGATTAGTGGAATTGTGATTGTTGTATGTTGTTTTGTTTGAATATGTGTATTTTTTCATAAAATAAAGTTGACGTAATTAAAAAAAAAAACAATCTGCCAATGGCAACCAGAGGAAAATCTTCAAAAAAACTCAGCTTCAACTGTCATTTCAGCCAACAAAATCAACAGTTTAACTGGACAAGCCTGGAGAGTCTATGTGCCCATCAAACACCCTTGCAGTGGCAGCACAAAAGCAATCAACAGAATCAACCACGATGATAACTTAAACTCCAACTTTAAAGTCTCTCACTGCTCTACTGAATATTATACAGACAGAAATGTGAGCCAGCTTTGAAAACTTAAATTTGCACTATATCCACCTGAAAACAACAGATAATGATCTGGGTTCTTTGACTGACTCCCACAGTAAACAACTGGATGAGCTGGAAATGCAGGTTGCAGACCAGAAAGAAAGAGTCACCATACTAAATCAACAATTTCAACAAGCTCATAAAACAATCAAAGAGCTTGAAGAAATTGCAGATGATCATAAAAACAGGGAAAGATGCAACAATGTCAGGTTGATAGGCCTATCAGAGGGGACCGAGGGCACAGGTCCTATTAAGTTTCTACACACATGGCTTCCCAATACTTTGCAGCTTGAACAAGAAGCTCAGATGGAAATACAAAGGGCACATAGATTGCCAATAAAGAGACCAGAGCCCGAATGACCTCCTAGATGCTTTCTAAACAAGTATTTGTGATACCCAGACCAGCAAGCTGTTCGCACAGCTGTGAGATCTAAAACTGTAATAAAAATGGACTCTGCAGAGATAAAGGTCTTTCTGGACTACACCCAGTGGCTCCAGTCTAAAAGACAAATTTTCAATGGGGTGAAGAAATGACTATATGATAACAATTTGCAGTTTTCTTTTTATATTCTTCCTGATTCATAATCAGATGCTAAGGCTGCCCATCATGTATCTTTACTTCACCGGAGGCGGTAGCAGCTCACCTCAATCAGCAGCAAGCCACTCAGGAAGGCCATTTTGCTCAACATACCACAGGTTGCAGCACTTGAAAATGTTTGCACTTCAAACTAAATTCAATGAGTATGTAACTTTGGGAGGAGTAGTGGTGAGGTCTTCTCTTTGTGCCACAGAAGACTTTGAGTCATGGTAGAGTATCGGCATGGTCATTCTATACTTTTATCTAGTGAGCTGTTGACTTTGAGCAGCCACATATAGTTTTATTAAGAGCTATGTAAATTCTTTTTAGCAACCTAGTCCCAATGTTTGGCTGGATTAAACCAAGAAAACTTGGTGAGCAATAACACAAGGCCTTATCTAAGCATATTGCTTCCCAGCACTTATATGGCTTTCTTTCTTCCCTCTGTTGAGCAATATGGAAGCCACAGTGGTAGATGGAGCCAGATCACCTATTATTAACACTGGCTTCCCTCACATCTTCCCCTTAAATCATGATGAAAGATCCTGGTTAACTCTGAAATCTCCGGGAGTCTACCCCCCCCCACACACACACCTCAAATGGAATGTTTTTCAGCAGAGAACTATCCCAAGTTGGTTTTCACAAGGGAGGTTTATGATATACATTAATGACACCAGATACATGAAGAGAACTGGAGGAGGGGGTGGGGGTAATGCTCTCATTTTCCTTTGTGTTTCGAGGGGCTTGAGGCTATTTTCAGATTGCAACCATATTATGCAATGTTGTGAACAATTACCAGTGCCTCAAAGTAGGATTGCCACCTTTGGAAGAGGCAAAAACCAGATCCTAACTCTGCCCCTAGCCCCACCCCTTTTCATGACTGATAGTGCATTGCTCCTCCTCCAAAGTCATGTGGTTATGTCAGTGAAGACTTTAATGGAGCAGTAAAAGAAAATACTTAAAGCAGCAGTTCAACAAATATGTTACATAGTGTACCTTTTAAATTTAATTTTCTAGGTTCTTCCTAGTTATTCATTGATTTGTTTAGTTATTTATTCATTTAGTTATTTATTGAAATTGTTTTACCGGGTAGTTATACAGAGATAAAGGAAATCTCATTTACAGATATGATTGGGGGGGGGTACAAGGGAAATACAGTAAATAGCATATAATTATATATAATAAACATATTGCTTGTTTGTTTCCTCCCAGGTTGACTGTTTTTTACAAAGAAACAGAAATAGTGACAACAGAACTTATTTGTAACCTGAACATGCAGCTGCAGCAATGAATAATAGGATAAGATCTGTTTTAAATGTATGTGAGCACTCAAAATGGCTCAAATATCTGACTATCAGTGAGCAAAACTGGCTTACCAGATAGGGACTCTGAAAACAGGATTACCGTGTAAAAAAGCTGACATGTGGCAACCCTAGCCTCAAGGACTTTTACACTGCCTTCTGATTTTGTGAATAGCTGCACCGCACGCCATTTTAACAGCTCTGGCAGATGATCTTATGCTAAACTTTTTAATTGATGCAGCACAACTCTGTACTCCACAAGGCTTCCCAGTGCCTGTATGGCTCATGCTCTGTGCAGCACTACAATAGTCATGGTGGTGGTGGGGGAAGGGGGGGAAGTAATGCTTTGACATCTCTCAGCCAAGGAAGAGATCTGCTGGCTGTCCAATATTAAATGCAAACCAGTTGACATTTGATCAAAGCCCCTTGGGACCGTGCTATCCTCCCCCTTCTAAAGTGCAACGCAATGCTCCGATACAAAGACTAGTCAAGTTGTATTCCATAAAGTCCTTATGTGATTGAACACTCAGAGACAAGATTACTCCCTTTCTTTATATCTATTTGGCAGATCACTATGTTCCTGCAGTTCAGCAATTTTCTTTTAATTTGCAGGGAGACGTATGTTCTGTGACTCTGCCACATGAGTGTTTTATTCTGCCATTCAATGTTCTTACAGACTGGATACAAGGCATGCTAAGCACCAGTTCCTGGGGTGCACAGCCTAAATGCTTTATAACTCCAAAAGGCCTATTTTCTTTTCAAGATACTGGATACTGAGTGGTCCTATGGAATAAATTTCTATGAAGTTAAAACAAGTTTAACTTTTCTTCTTGAATTTTTGACTAAAAGTTTCTTTTTCCTGAAGAACTATTGAACACGTACTGTAGGATTGCCATAAAGTTTGTATTAACTATTTCTTTTTCTCTAGAATTTTTTAGGTCAGTCCACTATGCAGGAAAGGCTCAACCATGCTAACTGAAAAGGTTGGCGGGATCCGGGAGGCCTAAAGATTAAGTGAGGAGATATTAAGTTTGTTATTGTCTTTTATCTGTTTATTCAGGTCTAAACAGGATCAGGGAAAAGGGATGATAGGGAAAGGGGATTTGATAGGTTTATTTGCACTATTTGTTATTGCCAGGTTTTATCTTTTATGTTTGTCTGTTGTTTTAAATGTTTAAACAGGTTAGCATCTACTTCACTATTCAGAGTGGTTACTGGGCGGGGGGTTGGGAGGGGCAGTGCAAGACAAGATAAGCAAAAAATGTTTGTAAAATGGATGACATACAAACAATAAAACAGTGGAATGTTAATGGGTTAAAGACAGTGATGAAACAGAAAAGAATCTGGTCATATGTTAAAAAAATGAGACATAGTACTTTACAAGAAACCTACATGACCCCATAGCAGATTACCAAATTCGCACAGAGTTCAGGAGGTACCATGGTAACATCTTGTTCTGGAACTGTGGCCAGGGGTATGGCTATATGGTTTGGACCAGGACTTAAAGTGGTAATGAAACAAACTGCCAGGAATCCACAAGGCTGATACACTGTTGTGGCAGCAGAAGTGAATGCTTCACTACCTACATGTGCCTCTATTTGTGGGCTGAATATAGAATTCCCAGATTGTTTCCATCAATTAGTCATCAATTTGGCACAGTTCCCCACTTCACTGATCCTGGGCAGGGATGTTAACATAACCTGGGACCACATTTTAGATAAATCTACCCCTCCACAGTGTTCTCCCACAAAGAATACAGTAGAATTTATGAGCATGGCAGAAAAATGTGCTGTGGTGGATGTCTGTGGAGAGTCCTACTTCCTACCACCAGAGAATACTCATTGTACTCCTTTGCACATAAATCTTTCACCAGGATAGATCCTATAATGGTGTCCCCTATGGTACTACAAACAGTGGAATCGGCAGAATGTGGCCCAATCGCCCACTCTGACAATGCCCCACTTGTAATGACTATGCAAGGACAGATGGCACCCCGAGGCACTAGCAGATAGAGGATGGATCCAGGGCTCCTGATGGGCGGAGACTTTTGGACCCATTTTGAAAAAGCTTTAATTGAATTTTAACAACATAATAGGAATGGTGACACATCAAAAGGGGTGAAATGGGAGGCCATGAGGAATAACCATCTCTTATGCAGCACACAAAAAGAAGGCAGTGAGGAAAGAGGAAGATTTGCTGGGAAAAAGAGTGACAGAATTAAAGAAAAAGTATATGACCTCACAGAGTCCATTAATTTATGTCACACTCAAAAAACAAAGGGGAACTATAATCTGGTGGTCACTAGTAAAATAGAAGAAAATTTAATTCTAACACAATCCAAATCCTACTTTGAGGGTGAAAAAGGTGACAAATGACTCGCCTGTCAATTGAAAAAGAAAGAAACAGATAGAACCATAATAGCAATTCAGGATGACAAGAGGACCCTTATCACAAATCAACATCAGACTAGTGAGGAATTTAAACATTTTTATTCCACACTGAACATTTCTAAAGTAAAAGTTGATACTAAAACAGTGGTGGGCAACCTGCAGCCCACAGGCCACATGCAGCCCCCAATGTGTTTATCTGCAAACCCCGAGAGCATTTCTGTGAAAGAAAATAAAAAAAAATGCTCACTCTATCTTTAAATTTGCTCCACATTCATTCTGTGTTCTGCTTTCTGATTTTGTTCATTTTGTGGAGCTCTTCCTCCTATCCTATCCTATCGGCTTCCTGATCACGTCTACAGATAGTAAGATGCAGTGTCATTAGTAAGTTTCTGCAGGTCATTCTAATGGCTCATCCTGATGGTTATTTAGTAAGTCTGCACTGTGCTTTGCAAAGAGAGGTCCCAGTTGGATCAGGTGATTTCATAGGTATGTAACATTTTATATCAGGCTGCTGCAGGAATGTTGACCTTTTTAGACATGCAGATTACAAGTTATGTTAAGAGCGAATTTATAGAAGTACTGCTATTACTTGTGATTTGCCTGGCTCAGTGGTGTTCACAGAGTAGAAATCATTCCAGTAATTATGTGCAAAGAGGTGCACAGAGCTCATCTCAGAATCTTTCAGAAAGGTGTGAGAGCTAAGTTAATCCCAAAAGTTAAATGTTTACGATTTAGTTGATACCTCCCCCAATGTAATTCAGATTTGGGTCCTGCTTGTTTTAAATTAAATTACCTGACTTATTCATGCCTCATTTTATTTGTGTTAATGGAAAGAACAAATATAAAAGGTGACTCAATACATCACCAGTACCAAGCCAAACTCCTCTGCCACCACAACGGGACTACACAGCACTGCACTGCTGCAAAAAATGGAAATGTTTCTGATGTGGAGCAGCACAAAGAGTTTGCCTGAACCCAGTTCTCCAAATACAGCAAATAGTGGCAAAGTTTTGGTGGACCAGTTCTCTGAACCTGTGCTGCCCAGCTGATGTCCATGTTCAGGTCCACATACCCAAGTTCATACTAAGGTTCATACTAAGGTTAGGTCAAGAGCGAGAAGGCATGAGCCCATATTGCTCTTATTCTAAGCCAATGAATAGTAGGAAAGGTCATATCCCATCCTTATCAATCTATCCAATCGAGACTTAAAGATACTTATAATGACATGGAGTAATAAACTGTTCCATGGGCCAATAACTCTGAGAGCAAAAAAGTATTTCTGGCTAATATGAATAAAAGATCTCCTTACTAAGTGCAAGGGGTGTCCCCTAATGTCATATGAGTAGTTTTTGAAGTCTAGACCCAATTCACACATAAGGTACGGATCCTGAATAATGTCATACAAAAACATTAGGTCGCCTCTGAGACAATGGGTGGGAAGAGGCATAAGTTTTAAGGATTCTAGTCTGCTTTCATATGGCTCTGTTTTGAGCCCTGAAACTTTTTGGTGAATTTTCTTTGGACTTTTTCTAGCAATTGTCTTTCTGTTTTTCTGTAAGGGCACCAAAGCTGGTAAGCATATTCCAGGTGGGGTCTGATGTATGCTCTGAACAAGGGTAACAGTACTTCTCGATTCCTAGATCTAATGTTTCGGAGGATAGAACATATTACTTTATTGGATTTATTATTAATGCTATGCACATGTTTGTTATGTGTCAAGTTGACTGAAATTATAATACCAAGATCTCTTTCATCATATGTTTTGAGAAGCATAGTGCCAGCTAAGGAATATGGATAATGTATGTTTTTTGCACCTAGATGCATTACTTTGCATTTGGAGATATTCAATATCATATCCCACTTATTTACCTATGTGGAAATGCGGTCTAAATCATTCTGGATTGTGACTGCTTGTAAAACAGTAGCACATGGACCCCCCAATTTTAATGTTATCAGCATATTTGGTTGTTAATAGATAAACAGTTTTTTGTTAAATCTGCTATGAATGCCTGAAAAAGGCAGGGTCCCAAAACAGATCCTTGGGGTACACCACTAGACATGTGACCTTTTACAGATTTAGATCCACTAATAATGACCTGTTGGGTCCAATCTTGCAACCAGTTGTTTCTCCAATTAACAAGAAAGCTATTACTATTCATTTTCAAAAGTTTACTAGTAAAGGCCCAGTGTGGCATAATGTTGAATGCCTTGTTGAAATCAATAAATATGACATCACATGGTAAACTCTTATCAAGAAGTAAACTAATGTGTTCATAGAAACACATTAGGTTAGTGATACAACTTCCGCCACTTTTGAAACCATTTTGCTCAAGATCAGTAAGATTGAGAGTGGGTGAGATCATGTCTTTAATAAGACTCTCTAAGAGTTTGCATACTGAAGATGTCAGGTTTATAGGCTGGTAATTTTCCCAAATATTTTTTGGACCTTTTTTGTGAATGGGAATCACATTAGCTTCTTTCCAATCATGTACAATATAATTTTTGGGAAGGAAATGATCGAACATTATTTTTAAGGCGATGACAATAGTATCTGCTAGTATGAATAATAAATGGCCCGCTATGTTGTCTGGTCCTGGACTATATTTGCCTTTGAAAATAAACAATTTCTTATGTATAGTATCCTTAGAGAAACAAATGGATGGGTCATTATCTGTAATAAGTGGTGTAAGAATTGATGTATTTGGTAGTACATGTGTAAAGGTTTGCAGAATCCCTTATTGAATAAATCAGCCATAGCTTTAGAGTCATAAATAAGATCATTATTTTCAAGTAGTGGACCCAGTTGACATATTGGTTTCTTGAATGGGTTAATATACAAATAGAAATTTTTGCTATTTTTTTTTTTTGGCATTAATAGCCAAATTATATTCCCACCTAGTTTTTGCCTTTCTAATCATATTTTTGCATTTCTTTTGAATTAGCATATATAAGTCCCAATGTGATGTTGATTTGTTTTTAAGATAAATGTTATATGTTTTACCTTTAAGCCTAATGATTCTTTTTATGGAATTATTCATCCATTTTGGTGTCCTTTTCTAATTAACATTTTTTTGTTTTGATGGAATGAATGAATCTCTTAAATGGCTGATAAAGTGCGAAAAAATGTTCTCTGCAATGGGCTATATAAAAGGCAATAAAAGAAACAGAATTACTGATGGTAACCTATCAGCAGAGCTGACATTTGTCTGCACCCAACTTGCTCCTAACATTAGAAAGCTTGTTGAGAATAAGGCAACCCAAAAATCACATTAATATTAGACACTGTATTTATGTACTATTTGATACTGTTTTAAACTTTGAATGATAAATCCATTAAATAAAGGTGTTTTGCATTAAAAGGTCTCAGGTGTGTCAGTTTTGTAGTACAATGGGTCCCATCCAAGTTATGCAAATTAATGCAGCCCTTGAGGTGCCAAACATAATTTCAGACACTTGTTAAATGTTATAAAACTGTGGCCAGGAGGGGGTGGTCGCTTGGCCCAGCCAGTCAACACTTGATGCAGAAAAGGCCTTTGACCAGGTTGAGTTGCCCTTTATGTTTGCCACAGTGAGGAAATTTGGCTTTGGTCTGAGGACTGTATCTTGGATATCTGCCTTGTATAAAACTCTCCAAGCCCTGGTCTTAACTAACAATTGGCTAACTTCTCCTTTTTCTTTGTTTAGGAGCATAAAGCAGGGATGCCCCCTGCCCCCTGTTCCTTATGTGCTAGTTGTGGAAATCTTGGCCTCGGCTATCTAAGTGGACCCAAGAATAGAAGGTAACAGGGTAAAGGGCACCTATCACATCATTTCCCTCCTTGTGGATAATGTCCAACTATTTCACTCAAACCCTGAAATGTCCCTACTGGCATTTACAGAGCCGTTAAGAGTATATGGCCCTATAGTAGGACACAAGGTAAACTGGGGCAAATGTGAATGAATGCCATTTGGTCAAGCAAATTTGACCCCACCTCACATAGGAGGTGTAGCACTACACCTAGTCTTCTAAATCAAATATTAAGGTATCATTCTTCGAAAAAAAACTTCCAGGACTCTGGAAGCTGAATTATCAGTCTATTATTATTTCCATTAACAGATTATGAAAGGTGGCAATCTTTTACTCTAACTATACTGGGCTGAATTAATATAGTTAAAATGAGCAGTTTTTCAAATGCCTCTACATGTTCCAGGTTTTACCAGTATGAGTACCACACAAATTTTTTTGCAGCAGTTATGGGCTACTTGATCCGAAGTCTTTGATGTATTCTGCATCTAAGCTTTATAATGATGTACCCTGTAATGTTGTTGTATGCCAAAAAATGTTCACATTTAAAATAGCTCTTAGAAGAAATCTGTTAGTAAAGTCTGTCTGTAGGTGTTTTAATTAGCACCATTTTTGTATTAATTGTTTTTTATCATCCTGGCTTTGTCCTTGATATGTAAAAGTGTTTGTAGTTTGTAATGTTTTTCATATAATGTATTGAAACTGGACGTCTGTGAAAATGGGCTTTGCCCACAGACCTTTCCAGTATAAAATAAACAAATGAAATGAAACTTGATGAAACATCCTTTTTATGGAAGGGAAAAAGCCACAGTGAGCCAATTGACACTTCAAGAAACTATTAAGGAGGGAGGCCTTCACCTGTCAAACTATCTTTTCTACTGGTTGTGATAAAGCCATCACATCTACAACCATCCTGGGCTCCTTTAGAGTTCAAAGACATGGTAGGCCACATATACTCTAGAATTTAGGTGCTGGCCATATGTTTAGGGGCTACAAAACATTTATGAAACACCTTTACAAGAGCCCTCACTCAAGAGTGGCTTACTGTACATTCCATCATCAATCAGAGGTTAGTGGTGTCTCTGGCAGTGGGAATACTACAAGGTTTGTGGAACTTGTCCCCCCTGAACAGTGGTACAAGCATTGACCAGAAGGAGGATGAAGGGCCTTGAGAAAGTAAATAATTTATATTGTGAAGGTGTATTACGTAGCTTCCAGGTGTTGGTTACTGTCACAAACCCACTCAGCAGGTCAGGGTCTCTACTCCCGAAGTGCCAACCTCTGAGCGCAGTCTTGTGAATAGTGTAACAGACAAGGTAACCCTCTTGTCTGTTTTTGTGAGTTTGGATAAACCTTTGGTCTCAGTTCTGGTGGGATTCAAACTGTTACCCTCTTGCTAGCATACCCAATGCACAGGCTAGATATATCTGTCTTCAGCGGGCCAGATATCTTTGCCTACGGGCACCTAACCAGGTGTACAGAGATGAACCCTTTAAAACTTTAATAAAGACATCAGATTTAAAACACTTCTCTTTCCAGTTTGATACCACCATTCAAGCTTATGTCTCTTGCCTGCTATAACCATGTACTCTTCTTACAAAATAAAAAGAAGTCAAAGACAGAACAAGTAAGTTCTAAAAAGAATTTTACTAAAATAGTTAAAAATATGTGAAACACAAAATACGAAACTCTTGTATCAAAAGACATACAAATCTTTTAAAAGAAATAAGGTTTAAACAGTGCAAATTCCTACTTCAGTACTTAGTCTCTAAATACTTACTTAAGTGCTCACCGATCTTGCTTGGTCAGAGTCAGGAAAAAATGTGTCTGGCTTTTACCCCACCTCTTTGCAGGAGGTTACCTAGCTCCTCCCTGTCAGGATATATGAAAATATATCTTATACAAAAAAGAAACATTCTGCAACTTCAGCATAATTCATGTCCTTCAAATTACATTTTCTTTGATCTCATAATAAGCTTCCCCTTCCAGGACATGAAAGCAGCTTTATGATTTTGCACTTCTATGTAATAACCTGGGTTATTCTCTTCAATGTCATAAACCTTTTTTATAATTTCCCTCTTAAAATGAACTCAAACCAGTCTGTAATTAATTCAGAGAAACAGGATCCTTGATTAAAGTCTTCATGTAACAGATTGTCTCTAAAAACTGAGTGTGTGTGATACACATGCTGTTAGCATTTCTCTTAGCTTGCATCTGTCAGGTGAAAACTGGGGGATTGAGCTCTCTCCTACAGCAATAGAATTTTTCAGCAGAGATAGTCATTAATACATTTTATATTAAAAAATATTATACAGCACTCAGAACTGGCTGTCTACGTCACAGTTACTACCTATCATCTTAATCCTAGAGATTTTTTTTCACATATTTATAGGTCAGACATACACTGATACAGACAAAGGATCATTAGACAGGATGCCTAACCTGTCTCATTTTGAAGCTGTGTTACAGTCCACCAGACAACAGCTATGCCCAATGAAAAAAAATTTACCAAATTTTAATTAACAGCCTACCTGATGTCATGGCAGATTTTCAGTCCAAATCAGCAAAGGATTTAGTGACTCCACAGCTACTCATAGAGCTATGGAAAGAGGCCCCATGGTCCTTAGTACATTGTTTAAAGAATAATTGACTAAGTCAAATACAATTCAACATGCTACACTGAACATATTTTACTCTAGTGTTAGTTCACAAAATCGACTAAAGTCCAACCATTGCCCAAAATGCAAACTGGAGGAAGGCTGCTTCGCACATCTGGTATGGGAGTGTACTCATGTAAATAACTATTTGACGGAGATAGTGAATATTCTGTCCAGGATTCTACACCATAATGACTACTTTTCTGTAGCAACAATTCTCATGGGCTGCACACAGGGATCAAGACAACATAGTAAATAATATAGACACCCTCTGTGGCTCATAGGCCTAGTGACTGACAAAAACGTCCTGGCTCAACATTGCAAAATTTTAAAATTTTGTTTCATGAAATATTTCACAAAATTCACCTGTTTCGCAAATTTTTTGTGGAAGCAAAATTCAGAATTTCACCCACGGAATGCAAATTTCGCTCACGTTATGTGAAATTTTGCCCACAAAATGGCAAAATTCACTTTTTGCCAGTGAAATTTGACTTTTCTGGCAGAATTTGGCATTTTGCACCCCACTAAATATTTTGCATAACGGGTGAATTTTGTAAAATATTTTGTGCAGTGAAAATGCAGATTTTGTGGGTATTTTGCCAGCAAAATATAATTTCACAACATCTCTAGTTAACAGAGACAGGAATTGGAAGCATTGTGGTTCCCATTGTAAAGCACTCCACCAACACCAAAATAATAGATGCTAAGAGAGACATAGTGTGATGGAGCATGTGTGCACTGAACTCATATAAAAGACATTAAGTGTTTCTTATGAAGCTTCTAGGATTAATAAAATAGATGGTGTACAATGCTTTTGACATTTCTCTAGAGTCTCTACAGTCAAACACTACTGTGCATTTTGCATTGTACTGTTAATGTTATTGATAGACTTAGTGGCATTCACTCATCTCTGAGTCCCTGTCTTACCTACCTTAGAAGCTGTACTCCGAAATACATGTATTACTCTCAAATGTATGAAACCTAAATTGTACCAACCTTTGAAAAGTTAGTAAAGTTTGCAAAAAAAGAAAAACGTATACCGCTTTGCTAAAGCAAAATCTTAAAATTTAAATGAACACAGCTAGATTTTCTCATTTCCCTAAATGATCTTTGAATAGGGTACTCACTATAATGTAGTAAGCAGTTGTTAATGTGCATTTTATAAACCTCACAAAATGTTCAGCATTGAGAAAAATCATTAAACCAGCAGTTCCATGTCTCTCTATTAAAGCCTGGCAGAAGTTTCAAATTCTGTTTCCGCTGGAATTTTGAAGAATTTCAAGAACTCTACCCAATTCCATGGATTCACTTTTCAAATGATTATGTATTCCATGGAATATTACTGGAATATAGTAACTGGGTATCATTTTCTTCCTAACAGATACACGGTTATAATTCGCTGTTATAACTAGCTGGTTCTAATGGTGAACACGCATCAGGTTTTCCCAAGGGAAAGCCATGCGCCAGCTTCTTTCACTGAACACTTGTTCAGTGCTTCTTCTTGGGGCCATAATTTAAACACATTTTCTTGCCATTTTCAGTTTTCTGTGTTCCACTTTATACCTCCAAGAAATCAAATTTCAGAATCAGGTTACTCACCCCTGGTTTGCAGTCTCCCAGTTTGTGATCGCACAGAACTAAAGGTAATATGTAGCTGTGAAACCACATTTCAACTGCTCATCCTTTCCAACAGTGCTACCAAATCCTCCCTTTGTTCAAACACTTGTGCTCACATATATTAAAAAATTGAATGAAAGGCCAAAGCAAAAAGATGGACAGAGAGAGAGAGAGAGAGAGAGGCAGCAAACAAACAAACAAAAAAAAACTGTTAGCCACAACACTGAAATAGTAAACAGCAGAACTATCTATTGGCCACACTGTTCCACAGCTTTTTCAACATAAATCCTACAGGTGAGAAAATGGTACCCAGCAATTATATAAAACAACACATGGGTCAGTGTACAAAAAAAATGGATTTTATACATACCCTCAGTGTGAGATGCTTTGATAAACCTCTCATGCTTTTCTCTCAGGGTTTATGTAGCATCCCACACTTCAGGTGTGCATAAACTTCTTGTTATGCACACCTACCTATGTATTATTCTAGATATGATTCACAGTTTACATAGACATGCTTTTTGCAATTCTGCAGAATTAAGAAAGAAATTCCACAAAACATTTTGTAAGCAGAATAACCTTTCCGCACAGATTCCGCTGGCAGAATCCCATGTTCTGCACAGCTCTACTCTCTATGAAGAACCTCTAGTGTAAACTAGACTCCTTCTTAGCTCTTCTCTCTCCTCTCTACCATTTTCTCTGTCAGATATGTTCTTTGATCTAGACAGTCCTGCCCTTTTTTCCATTTCTTACTTCAGCACTGCTACTGGGCAATCCACTTTTTCCTCTTACCTTCCCTCAACCTGGAATAGTCTTCATCCTGTGCTTCACCTTTCCCTTTCCAATTTTTTCTCAAACATCAGCTTAAACTTCTCCTTGCCTCCTCCCTGCTTCACCTGCCCTGGCATTAGCTAACCTACATTTCCAGCTCCCTTTTCTCCTCTTTCTGCCATCAGCCTGTTAGTCAGACATGGGTCAGTGTATCCCCCAAATTGTTTAATCTGGATTGCACCACTATTGTTGGCTTTTTAGAACATTATTCACTGTATAGCTTTTCATGATATGCTTATTTCCTGTTATATGTTCTTATTGTAATTTGCCTAAACAGTCTGAATTGATAAATTAACAGCCTAGCCTGCTCAGTACTGCTTGTAAACTGTTCATGTTAGCACTGTTTGCACTTTACCTCTATGCATATTTTGTCTCCCTGTACCCCGCCCCAGAGTCAAACCTGAAAATAAGCCTGGCTCAGTGTTCCTTTCCCAATTACCAATTTTTAATAAATAAAAAAATAATAAATAGAACCCTGTTTCTAAGGAACACTCTCTCATTGCCTTTCTTCTCTGGTGCAAACATAACTCTGTTGTCATAGAAATAGACATTTTTAAACTTTGACAAACAGAGTTTAATGAAAAAAAAATATTGTCATTAGTGGGAGGTTTATAATAGCAATGCAGACCTTGGTGTTAGTCCTTATCTGGAAAACAATGGCCTGTTGGAATCCTAAGTCCCCACGGTTGCATCTCAGACACTTCAAGATTACAACAAATAATTATTTCCCTGATGAGGGCCACATCTGAGGTCCTTATTGCTTAAGTAACATAATAATTTCAAATCAGTAGGGACTCCGGGTCAATTGCATACCAACCCCTCTGCTTTATAAGCAGGGATGAGTAAACAGGCTTTGCAAACATGTGATGACCAAGTGTTAACCAGTCTATCACTGTAAGAGCAACAGGGTCAAATTTCCCAGAGTGAGGGAGTGCAGAAAGTGCAGAATTCTAAGCTGAAGAACATTTTTATAGTAACTGTTTATTTTTTGCTACAGGATAAGACCAATGAGCACACAGATCATTTTCAAAGGTGCCCTTAGAAACACGCTTACAAATAAAATACATGACATACAAAATACAATTAAAATCATTCTCTGTGTTCCTGTAAAACAGTCCCATGTGGCATTAGCAAGTCACAAATATCAGTACATTCTTGAAAACATTTTTATTTATGGACATTCCAGTCTTCGTTACTGAAGACATTTGCATGAAAATAGACACTTTATCCATTGACATAATCTGGAACTAGTACTTTTCCTGACATGAAATCACAATCTTCTGCTTCTGACAGCAAAATTATTTCCATGGCAACAGGATGCGATGTCAAAAGCTGGGGATCATAACTTCATGGCAGAAATAAACAACATGAGCTGATGAAATCTAAGAGCAAAAGGTTTTTTATTAAAACTTCCTTTGGCAATAAAAAAACAAAAGGTTTTAGGATACAACTTATGGGAGAATGAGGGTGTAACTGAATTCTGCTAAAGTCAACTGCCATTTTTTATTTTATTTATTTATTTGCAGAAACCAGAATACCTGTTTAAAATATAAATACATACTGCATATCAGAGAAAATCCATACAGTATGTCTTTGTGGGATGAGCAATAGTTTCATTAATTCCTGTAAAAGTATCAGTTACAAAAATCCAACACATACAGTCAATCAGTCTCCACATTTTTATATTTGCTTGTGCACATGCGCAAGAAACATTATGCAGCAGCTTAGGAGAGAAGCAGGTTGTGGAGGTGTGGCACTGTGGCAGCCAACGGAGGCATTGCATCTGGGGGCTTGGCAGTGGTGGACCAATGGAGGCACAGTGTACCGATGACACTGGTCTCCAAAAGTGCCACCAAGTAGAAATGCTTTCACCACTGCAATGAGGGGCCACCTCATCACTGCAGTGTCAGCCATTCTGCTGCAATGAGGGAGCGACCTGTCGTTGCAGGGCGGTACCTTCCCCAGTGTAACAATTAAATTAAACATGCTGCCACCTCTTGGCCCCATGAAAGCCGATTGGGGGTGGCCAATCCCTTATTGGCAGCTCCTGGCCCAGTTAATTTGCTGCCAGGCGAGCCCACTTCCCGTCAGCATGACGTAACCCCTTCCCCCATTTGTTGTGTGCCAAGGGGGTGCCCAATCCCCCTTGGTATCATGACCCCCAAACAGTCATTCTTTGCCAATGGGGGGCCCAATCCCCATTGGCTTTAGTACCTCCACCCCAAAAAAGGCTGGTGGCACACTGGGAGCCCACCCCAGTGTGCTGAAAACAAGTCTGAAAAAAAAAACTTCCCACAACGTCTTTTTATTTTTTTTATCTCCCTGAAACAAAGGAAACAGTCCCACGCCAGTCACCATCCTCTCCCCCCAACCTGCACCCACCCACTGTGCACCTGACCTCCCCACACCCCCCTCACCCCCATACTTACCTCTGGAGCTTGGCATAATGATCTTCAGTGGGCCAGGAACACGTCTGCACTCTTCAAAGCCGACCGTGAACTGAAGAAATGCCTGCAAGCTGTATAATGGCATAAATAGGATTTTTTCAACTTTGGTGCATATCTCAGGCATTTTGGGGAATTTGGGTACCAAATTTTCAACATGGGGTTATTGGGACCCCTCCTCATGAATTCAGGCACTGATATGGCATTATTTGGTCCCAAAAGGTGATTTTGCGGTCACTGTGCGGAATCACCTTCTGAGAATGAGTAATGAAATAACAGTGCCAGTGTTCATGAGGTGGGTTCTCAAAAAGCCTATGTTGAAAATTTGGTGAAAAAAATCCCAAAAATGACTGTTTTACGAGCGTGCATTGCACAGTTTCCATGCACGCTCGTAACTTCACACATTTGTAATATTTTCACTCCAGATTTTCAACACTACCATTTTTACACACCTCCTTATGAACAGTACAGCTGTCATTTTTCACATCCTGACAAAAATGTGGTTTTGCACTACCGGCGCAGAATAGCATGGTTGCTGTGGGAAATCAGTGTTTGGGACACATTAAGAAAATCATATTGACACTGTTCATGAGCAGAGGTCCTAAAATGCCTATGTTGAAAATTTGGTGATGAAAGTCCGTAAAATGACTGTGTTACGAGCATGCATTGCGCAGTTTCCACGCATGCTTGTAACTTCATCAATTTGTAATATTTTCACTCTAGATTTTCAACATTGGCACTTTTCCACACCTTATGAACAGTACAGCTATCATTTTTCACATCCTGGCCAAAATGTGTTTTCGTGCTTTCGCCGCAGAATAGCGTGGTCACTGTGGGAAGTCAGTGTTCGGGACAGATTAAAAACAAATTAGAGTGACACTGTTCATGAGCAGATGTGCTAGAATGCCTATGTTGAAAATTTAGTGACAAAAGTTCATGAAATGACTGCGTTATGAGTGTACGTTGCACAGTTTCCTTGCACCCTCATAAGCATTTGTAATATTTTCACTCCAGATTTTCAACATTGGCATTTTTTTCACACCTCCTTTTTCATATCCTGCCCGAAATATGCATTTACACATCTGGCGCAGAATAGCACGGTAGCTGTGGGAAATCAATGTTTGGGACAGATTAGGAAAATCATAGTGACACTATTCATGAGCAGAGGTCACAAAATGCCTATGTTGAAAATTTGATGAAAAAATTCCACTAATTGACTGTGTTATGCAAATGCATTGTGCAGTTTCCACATAAGCCCAGAAGTTCAAGTATTTTTAATATTTTCACTACAGATTTTCAACATTGCCATCTCTTCACAGCTCCCTATGAATGGTACAGCTGTCATTCTTCACATCCTGCCCGATCTGTGTTTTCGTATATCAGGCACAGAATGGCACAGTCACTGTGGGAACTCAAAGTTTGGGACACATTAACAAAATCACAGTGCCACTGCTCATGAGAAGAGGTCCCAAATGCTTTCATGAGGTGGGGGTCACAAAAAGGCCATGTTGAAAATTTGTAGCGTAAATACCAACAAACATCCAGGGAGTTAGGGTGTCTAACCATAACGTTACACCCTGTACAGACTGACAGGCATCAGGGGTATGCCTTTGGATTGCCAACTATAATGCTCATGCCATTCCACCCCCACCCCCACCCTGCAGCCAGTGACAGGTATCGAGGTGTATCTTGAACTCTTCAGCCCCACAGTTCACCCCATTCTCCTATACTGCACCCATTTCAGAGTATGTCCTTATGGAATGGGGTGACTGTACAGCTGAACAGCCCAAGGCACACTTCAACACATGTCGGTGTCTGCATGATAGGGTGACGTGAAATGGCATGAACGTTATGGCCAATGACCCAAATGCATACCCCAATGGCTGTCCGTCTCTGCAGGGTGGAGGTGGGGTTAGCGTGAAGTTCAATACTTCACTGCCATTTTTATTCTGCATCTCTCTAACTCCTGCATTTCCAATGCTAATACCAGCAAGCAAACATTTGGCATTGACAAATGCTCGTTTAAATTGCAGCTATACCTTACATGATTATGGAATAACTGTAAAAAAAAAAACAGCACTGCTGAGGATGTTGTTATGTGGTGATCAAATTTTAAGGCCATTTCAGTATGGGCACAACTTTCTAACTACTGGACTTGGCTAGAAGTTTATACAGCCTACACTACTGAGAATTGCATTTATTTTTCCCAGTGAAGCTGTTTCTCCTAACAGGTTACACATCAGACTCTCTTATCCAGCCAGGCAACCACCCTGCCCCATCAGCCACCTGGTGTCATTCTGCAGCTTATTCCCTGCAAAGAGCCCTATGAGGAGGGCTATCTTTTCAGAGCCAAGAATCCAAATGGGGGAAGTGCTCCATGGTGTGGCGCTTGAGTGTGTCAGTGACAATCATGTAGATGACATGTATGCATGTTATCCTTGTTTTTTATTTCTACCAACCTTTACCGATATTGACTTCAGCCTCCATCAGCATTACTTCATACAGTGCAATGTGTGCATGCATGACCCTGGGGGAGGGAGTGGGATCTCCAGCCCACCATAAAGGGTATTTGTGCAGGTATGAGCTGACATCTCCATTCCCAGGCTGCTCTGCTACCAGCACCATGAGTCTTCTCCCAGACCTGGATCACCAGCATGGAAGCATAACGTGCTTCCTCAGACAGTTGCCACCAGTACCGTAGGAAGGGTAGGGTGGGTGGTACACCTGCCCTGGGCACATGCCTCCAAGGGGTGCACTGCCAACCGCCTGCCTCCTTGCCTGCCACCGTAGTTCATACAAATCTATGCTGGCTGTGAATGAAAAACACATTTTCCATCATGGATGGAATTATTAATTTCTGCCAGCAGGGGCATGTCCCCACAGAAGGATGGGGGGGTCACATGGTCTTCTGTCTCTGAAAAGAAAAAGTCAGGTGGGGTCCAAACAGAGACAGTATATAAGGTAAGGGCGCGGGAGACTCAGAGTGGGTTTTAGAGGGAGGTGATCAAGACGTTGAGAGAGAGGAAAAAAACACAGATAGAGCGAGCGGCGATAATTTAAAGTCAAGAAGAAATTAGGGAGAGAGGAGACAGAGCACAGACTAGAGTGCAGAGACTGGAGACAATTACTTGTTTAAGCAAATTAAAGGCAAGCATCCTTAGCATCTTAAAAAAGCACCCAGATAATAGATTCAAATTCAGGACAAGACTCCATCCTATTCCTCACATCCTCAGGGCTAGTCATTCATTTGCTGCTTGCTGCCTTGCTTGCTCCAATATTCGATCAGGAGCAGTGGGGCCAGGCGTAGATAATTAAAACACACAAGTAATAAGTTAAGTATTATTTACTAGTAAAAGAGTCTTTTAGAGTAAGACAGAGGTGCCTCCTGCGGCCTGCCTAGTACTGAATACAGATGGAATGTTTTTAAAAAATGAATGAATGAAGTAGTAGTAGGTCAGGTCCCGACCTCCACAGGTGGCCTTGCTGCATCTAATCTGACCCACCTCAGGATGGCGCCTCCCACGGACAGTCAGGACAGATCAGATGGAGTGCAGGACTCAGGAGTGGACATGGGGATGATGGGGACTGATCCCAGCCCATTATCCAGGCTAGCTAGAATCTGAGACTGAACCTCCCTGAGTCAGTGACTGGGGTGGTGTCCGTGTCTGAGAGTGGTGGTGTCCCTCAAGTTAACAGAACAGTGAGGGAGTGAGCGAGCTACTAGTGAAGTGAAGAGTCCAACAAGTCAAGCACACCGACTCAACTCGAGTCAGTGTGCAAGCGACCACGAATCCCTGGCTGCCGCTGGCAGCTGTTCCCGACTGACTGTGTCATCTCAGTCTCACTCATCACTACAGCACTTGCTCATCTTGTCTTTTAAGATCAGAAGTGATTAATGATTATGATGTGATGAGAGCGAGAGAGAGACGGGTGGCCGAGAACGGCAGACACACGACTGTGAGAGGAGCCTTCAGCCTGGACTGGATGGAGAGGCGAAGGACGAGCGCGGAGGCTGTGTGAATGCCCGACCTTCTCAACCTCCATCCAGTCAGTCACATCATCATCATCGAGATGATCTTTAGTTTCTCCTCTAGTACCCAGTAGTAGTCGATCATGTAGATCGGTGGTGATCGCAGAATAGAGAGATGATTCTGTATAAGCTTAGTTCATTGAGCTTAAGCTGCAGCCAGCCAGCCTCTCATAACATTTGGGGGTGGGGTGGGGGCAGCACAGGGGAATGATAAATAGGGGCTTAATTAAAGTAAAATAGACACGAGCAAGATGTTATGGCTGCTAATCAATTGGCAGCAATGCAGCATTGATTTATTTCATTTGTGGGGCCATCTGCCAGGGGCTAGTGGGGGGGAGGCATTCACCAGGCACTAGAGAAGCACCATAGATAGAGAGCATCAAATTTTGTATTTGCTGCTTACAAATTGCTCATGCTCAGAGCATGAGTAACTTGTAAGCAGCAAATAAAAAATAAATGAAATGACACAGAAGTTCTGTTCATGCACAAGCACACACTGTATAAGCACAAGCACAGTGACAGCACAAGCAACTGAATGACAGTGACACACAGTTTAGTAGTAGTTTACATCAATAAGGAAATCAAATTACACACACACACACACACACACACACACACACACACACACACAGTAATTTGATTTCCTTGTTGTAATAGAAATGCCCTTGCAGCTCTTCCCTTTCCCTGACCTGAGAGTGAGAGTCAGTTGGATGATACAGTACTTGTATTATTTACTGTCCTGTCATAAAGGAAGGAAGGAACCAAGATACCATATGATGTGGCTGATCATGGTACTCCTTACCAGACAGAGAGGGAGTAGTACTGCAATTAGGCATTTCTTTGTGGAGGACACTGGATTGCTGGAGCTTATTAGGTTGCTTACTTACAGTATAACCTGCTGAAATGCACGCGCAGATGCGTCCCCTGTCACGAAGAGAGATGTCAGAAGTAGAACTATATGCCTGTGTTGTGTTGGGAATAATGCTGCTTGTTATTAATTACAGTATATTCTTGTAATTGTGGGGCTTAGTCTGCCCCCCCCCCATCAATTAAATTGATTGATATTTCATAATTATTGATGGGGCTGTGGGGGTGGAGGCGGAGCCCCCCATTTACAAGAATTACATTTACAATAGGAGATTAACTTCCTCGTACAACCCGATGCAATAATTACAACTGGTCCAATGTCCTCCACTGTAAAATGATGCAGCAGTTGCCCCTGTTACATACTGCACATTCACAGCAATGCCTTTAGTTTTTTATGGTTTATGCTGGTCTTCTGTTTTGTGACATTCTTTCTCTGGGGGCACTCCTCCCACTACAACCCTCCCGGGTCCACCGATGAAGTTGTATTTTTTACCTGCGGAGTGGGGGAGGCAGAGCGGACTAGTATGCAGTTAAATTATTATGGATTCTCAGTCTCCTCTGCCTGTTTGGCTGATTGGCAGCCTGGCACATTGGAATGTGCTCCAGACAAAAGTCAGTCAGTTGTACTGTAATTATTGCATCACGTTGCCTTTGTACGCTGAGGTTAAACAAGCAGTCTTACCGTAAATGTAAAATTCTTATTGGTGGGCTTCACACCCCTGTCAATAATTATGAGTTCCCTCATTGCTAGTTTTCTGATTGTAGAGGTGGTTGGACTTTGCAACAGGAGCATGCCCACAGCGTTACCATTGTATGGTGAGGTTAAACAAGCAGTCTTACCCTAAATGTAAAATTCTTATTGGTGGGCTCCACCCCCCCACACCCCCGTTAATAATTATGAGTTCCCTCTTTGCTAGTTTTCAGTGATTGTGGAAGCGGTTGGACTTTGCAACAGGAGCATGCCCACAGCGTGATCACGCCTCTACTGTAGTGTGTGGATTTTCCAAAAAAGTACACCACCGGTACAACGTCCTCCACAAATGCCCTGCATCCCAACAACTGACTGGGGTTATGGGGAAAAAGTAGTATTATAATCATGTAAATTGTAATTATATTGCAAGGGGTGGGGGCTGATGTGTCATGTCAGTGGTCAGCCGGACACTGCTGCTCACTCTGTTGCCCATTGTTTTTCACAGAATTAGACATCTTTCGATATTTACTGGCATCAGCATCGCGATACTCTGTATCACAGTATCGACGCCAGTAAATATCAAAAGATGCAAATTAGTTAGTTTGCTTGGGTTGGGCTTACCAGGCATCGATGATAGATACACTTACCTGTCCACTGTCTCTCACACTGAATCCTGTTTAATATATGGCCTTATTAATAAAGACCATTGTCTCTTACTACTGTACAAATTTATTTTGAAACTTTTAAGAAATAGGTATGGTAGGCTTCATTCTCTGGGAGCTGAGCTGACAGCAGAATAATACTGTACAAAGTTGGATCTGGCTGTCACCGGTGGGCCATCTGCCCCAGTCACAGAG
The DNA here is from genome assembly GCA_016271365.2 of Neoceratodus forsteri. Lineage (NCBI taxonomy): Eukaryota > Metazoa > Chordata > Ceratodontiformes > Ceratodontidae > Neoceratodus > Neoceratodus forsteri. The sequence continues at coordinate 88,571,427 of CM057459.1, forward strand.
AGCCAGCCAGTGCAGTAGTCACTTCAGTCTAGTGTGGTGTCACCTGACTCCAGTAATTATGTTATCTGACTATTTATCATCAGTCTAGAGGGTAGCAGCACCAGCAGTAGTAGTGGTACAGTACTTCCCGAGTTGGGTGGGTCCCTCTCGGTTTTGTCTGGGTGGGAGTGAGTCAGTTACTAACTTACTCCCACTCAAACAGAACTGTGGGTGACCCACACTGCTATCCTCTAGGCTGATGATAAACAGTCAGAAAACTGGCATAGAGACATAGAGTTAATGGCAGATAAGGACCACAAGGACCCATCTAATCTGCCCATTTTTTCTACCTTATGAATGTGCCACAGGCCTTTACTCTGCCAATGGCCTATCTATTCATACTCATCTGTATTGCTCGGAGCTCCCTTATGCCTACCGTATCCCATGCCTGCTTGAAGCCCTGCACTGTATTTATGTCCACCACTTCCTGAGGTAGGCCGTACTGTTCCATGCATCCACTGCCCTTTCTGTGAAAACAGTTCCTCACATTACCCCTTAATCGGCCTCCTCTAATCTCATGCTGTGTCCTCTTGTCCGTTCTGCTATTTTGTTTATATTGAACCATGTTAGACTCTTGCACCATTTAGCAGTACTCCAGGTGGAGTCTCACACCAACTGTCTGTACAAAGGGATGACAACCCCCTGTTTTTTAATAGCAATGCCTCTCCCTATGCATCTGAGAATCCACAAGCCCTCCTAACTGCCTTCTCAAATTGCTTTCCTACTTTTATGTCATCTGATATGACTACCACCAAGTCCTTTTCCATTTTAGTGAGTACCACAAACCCCAATGTGTAGTCTTCCCTTGGGTTTTGGTTTCCCAGCTGCATTACTTTGCACTTCTTTGCATTGAATCTAAGCTGCCATACTTTAGACCAGTCATCCAAGTTTTGCCAAGTCAACCGTCCCTTCTCATCCTTTCCACCCCTGTTGTGTATCAGCCCACCCTGTTGCAGATCTTTGTGTTGTCTGCAAAGAGGCATACTTTTCCTTACAGTCCCTCTGCAGTGTAGTGCCACTTATAAACATAGAAACGTAGAAACAAAGAAACACAGAATTTGATGGCAGATAAGGACTGCTTGGCCCACCCAGTCTGCCCATTTCTCTACCTAATGGATAAGCTGCAGATCCTAGTTAACCAGCAGCCTACTTCTTTCTACTCCCCCCCGTAGAATTGCCTTATGACTGTCCCATGCATGCTTGAATTCAACCGCTGTTTTTGACTCCACAACCTCTTCCGGAAGGCCGTTCCATGCATCCACAACCCTCTCTGTGAAAAAATACTTCCTTACATTACCTCTGAGCTGCCCCCCCTCTATCTTCAAATTGTGCCCCCTTGTTCTTGCACACCTCTTTTTTTGAAAGATGCTACCCTCTTGGACTTTGTTGATTCCCTTGAGGTACTTGAAAGTTTCTAGCATGTCCCCCCCTCCTTTCCTCGAGGCTATACATACTAGCTCCTTTAATCTCTCTCCATATGTCTTCTGGTGCATACCCTGCACCATTTTAGTTGCCCTCCTGGACAGCTTCCATCTTGTCTATGTCCTTGGAGACTGGGTCTCCAGAACTGCACACAGTACTCCAGATGGGGTCTCACCAGCTGTCTGTACAGAGGATAACAACTTCCTGTTTTCTACTGCCACGCATCCCTGTATTCCCCCAGCCCTCTTTACTGCCCTCTCACATTGCTTGCCCACCTTTAAGTCATCTGATATGACTACCCACAGGTCCCTTTCCATTTGTGTTGTTGTTAGTATCTCACCCCCCATTGTGTACTCTTCCCTTGGGTTTTTGTTTCCCAGGTGCATTACCTTGCACTTCTTAGCATTGAATCTAAGCTGCCATACATTTGACCATTTCTCTAACCTTGCCAAGTCCCTTCTCATCCTTTCCACCCCACCTTGTTCATCAACTCTGTTGCAGATCATTGTGTCATCTGCAAAGAGACATACTTTTCCTTCCAGCCCCTCTGCAATGTCGCTTATAAAGACATTGAAAAGGACCGGTCCTAATACTGAACCCTGCTGTACCCCACTAGTAACCCCCCTTTCTTCAGAGTGGACTCCATTTACTATTACCCTCTGAGTCCTATTCTCCAGCCAATTCTTTATCCTGGCTAACATCTTGGGGCCCACTCCCAGGCTGGCTAACTTGTATATTAATCTTTTGTGTGGGACTGAGTCAAATGCCTTGCTAAAGTCTAGGTAGGCCATGTCCACAGCCCCTCCCTGATCTACTACTTTGGTCACTCAGTCAAAGAAATCTATTAGATTCATCTGGCATGACCTTCCTGCTGTGAATCCATGCTGCCTTGAGTTCTGTGCCCCTCTGGCCTCTAGGTACTTGACAATTCTTTCCTTCAAAAGTGATTCCATCATTTTCCCTATCACTGAGGTTAAACTAATGGGTCTGTAGTTTCCTGCTTCTGCCCTGCTCCCACTTTTGTGAAGGGGAATCACATCTGCCCTCCTCCAGTCCTTGGGTACCACCCCATCCTCCCATGATTTGTTAAAGAGGGTAGTCAGTGGTGTCACTAGTTCTACCCTTAGTTCTTTTAGAATTCTGGGATGAATCACATCAGGCCCCATTGCTTTGTCCACCTTCAGTTTTAAGAGTTCTTTCAGAACCCTTTCTTCTGTAAATGGGCTAGTATCAACTTCTGTATCCAGATTGTTTCTATTGTTTGTTTTAGGTACCTCCCCCTCTTCATTTGTAAATACTGAGCAAAAATATTTGTTTAGTATCTCTGCCTTTTCACTGTCACCCTCTGCCCACTCCCATCCCTTTATTAAGCCTCACCATCCCTCCTTAGTCTTCCTTTCGCTCCTGATGTACCTAAAAGGTTTTGACGCTCTTCTTAACTGAGTTGGCTATCTTCTCGGTTCGGGCCTTTGCTGTTCTGACTGCCTTCCCAGCTTCCTTTGTTTTAACTGATACAGTTCTCTGTCCTGCTCCTTCTGTGATTCCTTGTACTTTCTGAATGCTTTCTTTTTCTCTTGAACCTTCACTGCTACCTCCTTTGAGAACCACAGTGGTTTCTTACATTGTTTTGTTTTGTTTATTTGCTTCACACAAAGGTTTGTTACCTCTGTGATGGCAGTTTTCATTATTCCCCATTGTTCTTCCACCCCTTCTTCCTGCCTATTTGCTAGAGCATTCCTTAGGCACTCACCCATGTTGGCAAAGTCAGCCCTCCTGAAGTCCAGTACTTTTGCCTTTGTATGACTTGACTCTATTGCTGTGTTTATTGTGAACCATACTGTTCGATGGTCGCTAGTTCTCAGATGGATACCCACTTCTACATCTGTGATCCTCTCTCCATCTTCATTTGAGAGAACCAAGTCTAAGATTGCTCCCTCTCGAGTGGGTTCCAATACTACTTGTCTAAGGCATGCCCCCTGTAGGACATCTAGAATAACCCCACTCTTAGAAGTGGCTGCTGCAACAGTTAACATCTGGCATATTCAGATCACCCATCAGCAGTATCACCCCTTTATCTGCCATTCTAAGTCAAAAAGACAATAAAAATGACTGGCACCAGTTCCAACCCTATGGGACTAGTAACCCCTCACTTTCTTTGACATGTACTCCATTGTTTACTATTACCCTGTGTCCTGTTGCCTATGCTCAGCCAATTTTTTACCCTAAGGCTACCATCCCGGGAGGGACCCACTCCCAGGCTTGCTTTCTTTTATATTAATCTTTTGTGTGGGACTGTGTCAAATGCCTTGCTAAAGTCTAGGTGGGCGGCAACATCCACAGCCCCGATTTGTTCTACTGCCTTGCACCTGGGGCCATGTCCCAGCATGCCACTCACCCTCCCTATTTCCAAATTCCATCTAACACTGCATGCCCACCGTTAGGTAATCTGAAATAGTTATGTCTGTATGTAATATGTCTAAGGAGGGGCTGTGCTCGTCAGTGAAAATAACAATAAATAATGTAGTAACTATAGTTGATTATCTACTGTAGTAGACTAGTAGTTAATGTAATGGACTTTTATTTTGTAGCCAGTGCCGAAATTCAGTGCGGTCTGCAGATGACTCCTGGAGTGGACAGGTTTCAGATTCGCATTGCAGGTGAGCGTCCAGGCAAGAACGACACAACTCAGCTGAGTCTTATAAGGTAAGGTAATGGCAATGGGTTTTTAAATTCTGAATTTCAAGTCAGATGTTTAGGTGACTGTGGTATATTATGTCGTATTTCTTTCTCTTTGTTCAGGGGTTACTATTCAGCGCACACAGAATGCAAATTGTTATTGTTAGTCTCAGTACAATATAGAGGATAATGGATGGGGACAGGCAATAACTACGCAGTAATTGCATCAAACAGTTTCCTTGTCAACAATGTAAACTGTGAGATGCGATTACTGCGCGGTTATTGTCTGGTCACCATCCATTATTCTTTATAGTGTGTGAGACAACCGTATGGTGTTACATATGTTTAATTATAGTGCTGGACTATCGCTGGTGCCTTAGATGTGGAAGAACCTCTCACCGCTGCAGCCATCTGTTGTGTGCTGCATGTGTAAAGGATCCGCGCATATGCAAATCCATTCCCATTGTCATGGTATCAATGTGACATACTCAAGAGGGGTTAACAACCTTGATGTAACATCGATACCATAACAACATAAACTTGTCAAAATTGGGACAATAGAAACATAGAAACATAGAAGTTGACGGCAGATAAGGACCGCAAGGCCCATCCAGTCTGCCCATTTCTTTTTCTACCTTATAAATGTGCCATCGGCCTTTGCTCTGTCAGTGACCTATCTATTCATAGTCATTTGTATTGCTCCCTTATGCCTATCCCATGCCTGTTTGAAGCCCTGCACTGTATTCATAGCCACCACTCTTGTGGTAAGCCATTCCATGCATCTACCACCCTTTCTGTGAAAAAGAATTTCACATTCCCCCTTAATCGCCTCCCTCTAATCTCATGCTGTGTCCTCTTGTCCTGCTATTTTTCTTATATTTAAACATGTTAGACTCTTTCACCTTGTTTATGCCCTTAAGGTGTTTAAATGTCTCGATCATATCACCTCTCTCCTCCTTTGCTCAAGGGTATACATATTGAGTCTGTTAATCTGTCCTTATATGTCTTCTGATGCAGTCCCTGCACCATTTTGGTTGCCCTTCTGGACTGCCTCAATTTGGTTAATGTCCTTGTGAAGGTGTGGCCTCAATACTGCACGCAGTACTCCAGATGGGGCCTAACCAATGTCTTGTACAGAGGGATTATTACCTCCTCTTACGACTTGTGATACCCCTACTAATACACCCTAACACCCCCTAGCCTTACTCTACTGCTTTAGAGGTCTGCTTGATGATTTTAGGTCATCAGTGATGATGATGCCCAAGTCTCTTTCTTCCTTTGTGACTGCTAGCAACTCCCTCCCAGCCTATAAGTGGCTTCAGGGTTTCTCTCCCTATGTGCATGATTTTGCACTTCTTTGCATTAAATCCCAGTTGCCACTCTTCTGACCATTCTGCTAGTTTATCCAGATCTCTTCTCATTCTGCCCACCCCATCTGGATCATCTACTTGTTGCAGATCTTGGTGTCATCTGCAAACAGACAAGCCTTACCCTCTAGTCCATTCAGGTCACTAATGAAGATGTTGAATAGGACTGGCCCCAGGACTGATCCCTGAGGTACCCCACTTGTGACTTGCATCTCTTCTGACTGTATACCATTTACCACCACTCTCTGTTTTCTGCCAGTCAACCAGTTTGCCACCCAGTTGACCAACTTCTGACCCACCCCGAGCCTACCTAGCTTATTTAACAATCTTCTATGTGGAACAGTGTCAAAAGCTTTGCTGAAGTCAAGGTAGGCGACATCAACTGCTCCCCCTTGGTCCACCACTCTGGTTACCCAGTCAAAGAAATCTATGAGATTAGTTTGACAGGACCTTCCTTTTGTAAACCCATGCTGTCTTGGATCCTGTGCCCTATGGATTCCAGGTGTTGCACTATCCTTTCCTTAAGGAGTGCCTCCATAATCTTGCCCACTACTGAGGTAAGACTGACCGGTCTGTAGTTCCCCGCCTCCTCCCTGCTACCACTCTTGTGGAGTGGGATCACATGAGCCTTTCTCCAGTCTTCTGGGACCTCTCCTGTGCTCAGAGACTCACTAAACAATTCTGATAAGGGCTCTCTCCATACATTATATTCAAATAACATCATTCCAGTTTGTTACTGTTACTGAGATCACCATATCTGATAGCGATTTTAACTGTGGTGCTATTTTGTCCTGCTGCAGTTCAGTCTGTGTATCACAATAAATTGTTTTCCTATGCATTTATGTGGCCATAGTGCAGATTCATTAATAAGGTAATAAGGCTAAATTACTTGTGTTCGGGTTGGGGGGGGTCCCTTCTCATGTTGAGTCTGAGTCCCATACCCTATAAATGTCAATGCCTGATGTGCAGGTGATAACCACAGTATAACTACCTCTTATGGTTGCTAGGGCAATGTGGCAAACCTCTCGAGATGTGCTCTCAAGATTTACTGATGCTGTAGCAACCACTTGAGGCAATTATACCATGGTTATCACCTGTTCATCAGGCATTATCCTCTATTTAATAACTCAGTTTAAATTTGCAGTGTCAGATAAGGTGACCCTTTTCAAGTATAAATGTTTGAGTAATTCTGGCAGTACCCCCTGTTAGCTCAGCTTCACCCTTGAAAGCTTGTAAGTTAAATAATATGGAGCCAGGGTTATTTTCCATGGTTATCAAAGAAACACCAGAAATAGAAACCATGACTAGTACTTTATTTTTTAATTTCTGTTTGTATGTGTGTAAGGAGGTGCTCTGCTCTTGAGTGAAAATAACAATAAATTATGAACTTTCATTTGTAGGACCGAACTTGAATGTGGACTCCATCAAACATCAGAGATCCTATCCTACACAACTTCATGTTGCAGCAGTCAGCTGAGGTCATGCAAGGAGTCAGCTCCGACTGTCAGTCTTATTAAAGGTAAGTCAATGTGTTTTTAAATTGGGTGACAGGTGCATCATGTTTGCATTTGTGTAGCATTGACTGATACTTTGCCTGACTCTCCAGGTTGGGGTAGGGACAGGAGTGGGGGGGTAGGGGCAGTACCGTAGCAATGGTGGTTGGAGACCATGGCAATGAGTTACTAAGCAACAAGGCACTCCCCGAGGTTAGATTACTAGTCAGTAATCACTACCTAGGGATGTCAATGTAATGTGGCACGAGGCATGGCCCAGTGACATATTGCCCCTAGGTTGTAATTAACAGGCTATTAATCCTACTCCTGTGAGAGCCTTATTGTTATTATAGAAATTTATTCAAAAAAGAAAAGTGTTACAAGTATGGTTTATGAATGTTTACTGTAGCCTACAGTAAAAAAGTGACTGGAATGCTGCATTGTGATTTTGAGCTAGCATTCGAAAACTTTTAATGGAAGAAGAATTTTTTTCATAAAAGTCTATCTTACAATAATGTCAACTGTTTATATCATTTAAATGGAGAAATTTGAGAAAAAAGTTCTTCCACCAACAGTTCAGGAATGTTGGCTCAAAATCATAGTGCAGCATTCCAGCCAGTCAGCAGTGACAGGATGGAATACTAAAACACAGAAAGAATCAATATGCCATGGCAATCAAACTGTACATGACAGTTGAACATGGATTAATGTGAGGCTGATCCTAACAGCCAAGCCAGTCAGATGACTTTAGGCTGGGGGCTGGCTATATAGCCTAGAGGTTAGAGTTATAAGCTGTGAATTTTGAGCTTGTCATCCAGTGGCCTGGGTTTGATTACTACAACCTCCACTTGCATACTGTGTAACACTGAGTCTCAGCAATTCATTTAACTGCCCAGTGTTCCCAGGTCACCCCTGAAAAGAGGCATTTGTGCCGAGTAGGCCTAACTGGTTAGCAAAGTCTAAAAAAAAAAAATATATATATATATATATACTTATATCTTGCACAATGAAACTGCTTTCTGATCTTCAGCATTCTCTCGAGGTTCTATAATGCAGATGTCCTATCACAGATAGGAATGGTATGGTAGGGTACTAATATCACATGAACTTTGGTACAACAGCATTTTGACAAGGCTGGATTTAAGCAATATTGCACAACAGTGCATATGTTGTTGTGAGATTTACACACGCGCCTTGTGTGGTGTGTCACAAGGCACAGCCGAGTGAGTTTATTAACCTCACAATAAGTGTGTAAATCTGACTACTACACGTGCACTGAAGTGCATTACTGTGATTCTATAGGCTAGCTACTGTAGAATCATCAGCACTGTGTGGGGTGATTTGAGATGCTCATTGATCAGTGTTTTGATTACATGTAATGCCATGATCAGTGATAACAAGCACTGCTGTCACACCTGAGGTCTTACTTGCAAATTATACAATGGTGTAGGAAAATCCTGTAACCTCATTGGTCAAAACATGTCACATGACTGGGTAAATAGGTGTATTTAACTTCAGAGCATCCCAGTCAATGTCCTGTCCTACTTCTTGTGTGGTTATGGTTAAGTCACTCGGCTGCATCGCAGCTGCCTCGTGACACACTACACAAGGTGTGGGTAAACCCCCACTAACCCACACCCTGTTGTGCCTTATTGATTACACAAACAGGAAGTTGGACAGGACATTACACTGTACACTTATCTCTTCAGTATTTTGTAAAGGAAGGTCTGATTCTTGAAGATGCCACCGAAGAAACCATTATGGGCAGAGTTTAGAAAACCGCAGAAAGCAAGAGAAGAAGAAAATTAAAAACTCTCCCAGCAGTGGCAAGATTGGCTTACCAAGTCTAAGGAGCAGGAGGGAAGTTCAGCGACTCAGTCAGTAGCAACACCAATTGACATCGATGAGCCTACCCCTACTGAGACAGATGTTGAGGGCAATATTACAGATGAAGAAGAAGTTGAAGAAGAAGAGGATGACTGCCAGTCAAGACAGTCTATGTGCAACTTTGAAAAATATACAGAAGATCCTGCATTAGAAAGTAATGTAGATGCTGTTGCCAATTCAGTACTCAAACTTAATTTTAATGTCCCATTGTCATGGCCTGACATGACTGACAAAGTTAGATGTTGTTTGGTGGAACATGGCCCTGAACAAAATAAAAATGCTGATTTTAGTTTCTCAGTGTCAGGGCAGGCGCTTCTATCAGGATTGGTTCACAAAAATTCTTCCTAATGGAGAAACTGTGGAACGCACATGGCTAATGTATGGTGAGACCAAGAAAGCTATCTATTGCTTCCCATGCATGCTGTTTGCAAAAAAATCATCCACCACATATAGTCTGGCAAATCCAAAAAAAGGATTTTGTGACTGGAGACATTTAAATCCCAGAATTCCAGATCATGAAAACTCCCCTGAACACCACGACAGTTATCTAAGTTGGAAAAATTTTAAAATGAGCTTGAAGACAGGGGCCACAATAGATGATCAGCTGCAAAGGTCTATTGCCTCAGAAAAAGAAAATTGGTGTACCATTCTGAAAATTATTCTTGATGCTATACTTTTCTGTGCAAAGGACAACTTGGCTCTCAGGGGGTCCACAGAGATGATTGGACACACACATTCTGGATTTTTTCTTAATTTGCTAGAACTGATAAATCACTATAATCCAGAGCTTGCAGAGCACATTGCCAACCATAAGAAGGGGTCTACCACTTATTTTTCTCTTACTGTTCAGAATGAGTTTATTAACTTGCTGGGTTCCACTGTGAGACATGAAATAATCTGAAAAATTAAAGAGGCAAAATATTTCTCTGTTATGTTTGATTGTAAGTCAGATGTGGCTCACAAGGAGCAAATGTCTCAACTCATTCGATATGTGAGGATACAGGATAATGATTGCTGTGTTGAGGAAAGTTTCATTGATTTCATCATCTCACATGAAAGACAGGAAGTGGGCTAACTGCAGAAATTGAAAAGAAATTAAGTGATGATGGCTTAGATATAGCTAACTGTCTTGGCCAGGGGTATGACAACGTCGCTAATATGGCAGGAAAGTATCATGGTGTGCAAGCCCATATAGCACAAGTGGATGAACATGCTAGATTTGTCCCATGTGCAGCTGTTTCTCTTAATTTAGTTGGGGTTCATGCTGCGAGTGTATCAGTGGACATGGTATAATTTTTTGGCACAGTGCAGAGATTATTTACATTCTTTGTAACTTCAACAAGCCACTGGGAGGTGCTGTCCCAAGCAGTAAAGGTCACTCTGAAGGGTCACACTGAAACAAGATGGTCTTCAAAGTTTCACGCAGTTCACTCCCTTCATCTTCAAATACCTGATGTTTTAAAGGCATTGTACCAAATAAGTGAAGATGCAACCAATGCTGATGTGGTACCAACAGCCCAGAGCCTAATCAAGCAGATAGATTTCAAATTTCTTTGTACCCTAGCAATGTGGGACAAAATACTGAACCTGACTGAACGAGTAAACCAACTGTTGCAATGTAAGGGATTGCCTGTCGATAGTGCCTCAAAACATATCAGTGGATTAAAGAATGCACTGCAGCACTTGCGGGATGATGGAATAAATGATGTTGTACAACATGCAACAGAACTTGCTGAACAGATGTCACTGGATGCCGAATTCACAGAAAAAGGAAAAAGAAAGGTGAATAGGATGGCTGATGAGAACGTTGAAGATGAAGGGCACTTGATTTCTGCTGAGCAGGCTTTCAAAATGCAGTTCAACAATGTTCTAGACACCCTCATTTCACAGATTCAGTGGGGGTATGAGGCATTGTCTGAAGTGGCTGCTGACTTTAACTTCCTTACAGGGCTATCTTTCTCAACAATGGAAGTTAGCGAGTTAAAGAAATGTGCAGCAGATCTGGCAATGAAATATTCTAAGGATCTGGATGCTTGTGAGATAGTATATCACGGTGAGAGCTGCTTCAAATTTCAGGCAGCTTCAGTACTGCCCAATATTTCTAATGCCACACCCCTCAGCTTGTTGAAGCTCATTCACAAATGGTCTTTGAGTACTTCCTATCCAAACATTTAAATTACTCTCCGACTGTTCTTGACGCTCCCTGTGACTGTTGCTTCTTGCGAACGTAGTTTCAGCAAATTGAAGCTGATCAAGACCTATGTAAGATTATCTATGAGACAAGAAAGACTGTCAAATCTTGCTATACTATCAATTGGAAATGCTGTAGGCAGTGCCATTAACTTCGACAAAGTCATTGACGAATTTGCCTCTTTGAAGGCAAGAAAGGTTCACACATAGACCAGACAGAGAATTGTAAATGTGTACACTGTATCTACTGTGGATATGCAATTCAAATAACATTTTTGCATGAAAACATATAGCATCACCTCTCATCAGTTACCAGGTTTCCATTATGTCCTGATTGCCTTGAGGTTTTTGGTTTAGTACTCAGTGGCCTGTGCTCTTGTGTGTGGGGCATTGGTTCGTTCAGCTCCAGCTCCAGATCTTGTATTGCTGTGTTCCTGTGTGTTGTATAGATTGTTCGTTCAATTCTCACATTTCATAAGTGTATCAATTAAGTTGAAGTACTGAACTGGCATCAGCATCTGCATTACTTTCTAATGCAGAATCCTCTGTTAGCAAACTTTGAGTTTAATTTAAATACTAACTACTGGTTCTCATTTGGCCACTTTTTTTAAAACATAGTTTGTTCTGATTCCATGGTGGAAAAAAAATCTGAAATCAGGGGTTGCTAGGGATACTCAATTCGGAAGAGCATGTAACACAAGTGTGTTTTGGTTCAGTAGGGGAGTGATTTGGTAGTAGATGACCCATAACTACCAAATCAGGCTACAGCATGTAACCGTCTCCCTCCAAGAGCTTCAGTGGTCCTAGAGGACCCCTAGCCCCATGATTTTTGTAGCAATCTTTCACAGTACATTTCAGAAATGCATATAGGGTGGGTGGTTGATGGTGTTGTTCATCAGCCTCTCGACCACAACAATTGTGACTACACGCTCTATACCACCCAGTCAGAGTCTCTCACATCTCATATTCCATGGGAGCAAAATGTTCCCTGAAATCAGGGGTAGGGAACTGTAGCAAAAGTATGTTTTTTCTTCAAGAAAAGCCCCAAAACTCACCACAGAGCATGTAAACCCCTCAGAGCTTTTGGGGGCCTTGTGGCCCTCGGACCCCCTGGCTCTTTTCTTGTGGGGGCACAAACTTAGTCTCTTCCCCAGGGCACCAAAATGCTTACCTACTGCACTGGTTACCACATTTTAATTTTTGAAAAAAAAAGGGATCAATGAAGTTTGTAAGAATTTCATTTTATGTGCATTTGTGTGTACTTTGTTTACAATCATCCAGAAATAAAGCTTGAAAACATTTGGACCAAGAGCCAATCCAGATAACACAAAATTAATCATTGCAACAAATTTGCTTTCCATATGCACAACAATATTACTGTAGACAACATGGATGCAATCTGCATCAATGCAACATATTCAGTGTACAGTAAAACCCATTTTAAAGCAGATACAATACATCTAACACTGCGAGTCTCTTTCTTTGCATCTCAATATGGCCCAATAATGACCCCAGATATGAAATGAAACCTTTTCTAATAACAGTATTTAAGTTAACCTTGGTTTTGAAATCCTTCCCATCAGCTCTTGTTTCTGCACAGGCAAAAGTGTTTCATATGTTGCATCCATAGCAAATGGTATTCTGTTTCACATCAAGGATCCATAGCTTGGAATAGCATTTATTTGAACTTTGCTCACTTCGTCTACAATACAGTGATAAACTACTTGTAACTGTACCACAGCTCTAAGTATCAGTAAAGGGTAACAATCCAATACAAGCCAAGAATTATACCTCCACACTATCACAATACTTGGAAAACCACTTGCTTTGAAAAGACCTTATTTTGATTTAATATTGGTAGGTATTGCCTTTGCAGAAATGCACCTAAAGTAATAATGACACTCCTTTCTTCCTTTAATTACTATCTTAAGCCTCATTCACATGATCCCTACAGTACGATAAAAAATTGATCTGTTCTCAGATGAAAGCAACAGAAAACATGACTGAGTTGTGCTGTTGAATAATGAACCAATGTTTCATCACAGATCTTGTAATTTACTTTGAAAATGCATCGAGTTAAAGACCTTTTTCATTTTCTGATCACTAAAATTCAAATGACAAAAATCCTACTCTTAAGCTAAAACAGGACCAGATATACGTTTTCCTGAATCCTGATTTGTTACCTCCTCAGGAATAAATACACTACTACGGACTTACACCTCCATCAGGTTTCATGATTCATCATAGTAAGATTTTCCAAAGCTATACTGGCAGCCACATATAAGTAGTGATATATCTAAGACACACCACAAAAAAAAATCCCATTTGTTTAAATGGGATATCACAGTTGTATATATGGGACATGATATGGCCTGGAAAAAATATTTTTGTCTTCAGGTTTTGACATCTATGACCTCATGAGTGGCAGAGCAATGTGTAAAGCATATAGATGTCAAGCTCTACAGATACAAATAACTGATATTTTCAGACAGCCCATTGCATATGTCATTTAGAAACATAAAAACCTAGAAAATAATGTCAGAGAACTGTCTAGTGGGCCATCCACTCTGCCCAAGCCTGTCTAGTTTTGGGAATGTGCTACTATCAGTCTTCCTTTCTCCCCCCCAAGATTGCCCTTCTTATGCACTATTCCCAAGAGTCTGTATCATCCACTTTAGAACCCTACCACTCTTTCTGCCTCAGTTACCTCCTCCAGGATCTTGTTCAAGTCTGTCACTAATCTTTCTATAATACAAATACTTCCTGACATTCTTCTTGACCTCCCCCACCAGTTTTAGGGAGTTACCCATATACCTAGAACAAATCATGCCCCATGATGTCATATTCCTTGACTGTGAGGGAGCAGGATTTTCACCATTCGCTTGAGGCTCCACCACTCAAAAATTATGGGCCTGCCTCCTCTCTCTCTCTCTCTCTATTTTAGGGTTTCCAACACTAACTCCTCATCCCATTCCCAAAACAGCAAAAGAAAAAAAAGTAGGATTTTGGGTTCTTGAGTCTTAACGAATCAGTTGTGGGGTCTTCCTTGGGGTTATCTAGCCTAATGCTCTTCCCCTTCCCCTTAGCCAACATGGTCAAGTGTGATCTATTTTCTTTATGCAAGGCCCATAGGGCCGTTTGTGATGAACGCTACAACAGATTTTTTTTGGCAACATGTGGCAAGTTGTATTTCTTTACTTTTGAAAAGTGTATCACTGTGAGGCACTGGATTGGAGCTGTACTTTGGCCTTTTGACAGGAGGCTATGGGCTGGGGGAAGGGGTGAACATTAGGGTTGACAACCACAAGGAAGATGGCACCACCGATTCGCTAAGACACAGGAGATCCAGAACCCTAATGTTGTATCCTTTTGCTGCTTGGGAGGTGGGGGCAGGAGTTAAGGCTGGAAACCCTGGTGCCACATTTCCCCACTTTTGTAGTGTTAAGCTGAATGTTAACTGGATTATTAAGGAAGGTTTTTGCAAAGAATTTCCTTTCTTTTTGAGATAGTGAAATTGTATCCCCATTCATGCAGCTCCCGTGCAGTGACAGATGTCAAAAATTACTGAAGTCAACCAATGAGCATGTGGTGTATACTGTACTTGCTCATTCACAGTTCAGTCGTCAGACAGCTGTGGTGGTGAGAGAAGGGTTGTGCTGGTTGCTGGCTGTGTTTGAGGATGGGGGAATGGGGTGGTAGGTCAGTGTCTACCAGGGTGGGAGGGTGAGGGTCCACTGGACAACCAGTGACATGGGACAGTTTCCTTGTTGTCCAAAGTAGTGGGAGAGGTACAATGATAAATATACATCTATTTATTGGGCAGGTATTCAGGTGGTGGAGGGACTGCTGGACTGCCAGGGAATTAATTTTGTATGGTCAGGATGATGACCAGAGACCAGGGTGGGGGTGGGACAACTAGACTGCAAGGGGATTTTGTACATACAGGGATGGTGATTAGAGATGAGGGGACCACTAGACCACCAGGTATAGTCTTCTTTTTGCAATGAAGGCCATGATCAGGGGTCCTGGAGGGGTGAGGGACCACTGGACTATCAGGGATATTCTTGTTTTTTACAATGGGGACCATGATTGGGGATCAGGAAGGGGGGAAGGACCACTGAACTGCCAGGGTTATTTTCCTTGTTATGGGGACAGTGATCGGTAGATGGAGAAGCACTAGCCCATCCCGGACTACAGCTGAGTGGGACATGGGCTGGAGGGGGGGCTGCACTAAGCCACCCGCAAGCCATGCAAATGAGCTCATACTGGGCGTGCAAATAGCCACCTAGTGCCTTGCATGCCCAATGGCTCATTTGCATGGATGCTTTTGCGAATTTTAAATAGCACACTGATGCTATTCATTGTGGGGCAATTTCAGGAATGCAGCTCAGGGCATTGCTAGTGGGGTTAGTGATAGCAGTAATAGGGTTACGCTGCCTCTACCTACCCCTATTCACAGTCAGGTAGTGCCCTACACTATCTGTCTATGAATAACATGTTTTTACCACCTGGACAATTGCAAAGAACAATGCAAACTTTTGTGCAGCACTTTGTGCTTTTTTGTGAATCTTGCCCCGACCTTTTTTTGTTGTTGTTGGTACTGCACTTCTCACAGGGCTTTGTCACAGAGGACTGTACATAGCCTGTGAGAATAGTAGATCTTGAAAACATCTTATCTGAGCTTATAAAATTTCTAACATGTACTGCATGCTATTGAATCTTCCACTGTTGTCCAGCTCTGACATCAGCTGCAGAGGATTCTGGGCTTCCTGGTTATAGTAAATGTCATCTTGGAAGTCAACAGAATCAGCCTGGCAGAATCTACTATACGACATTAAACAATAAGTAAATAAGATTTTATACACAAAGTGCAAATTGATATCAGCCCACACATGAATGTTGGGATGTTAGTGCTGACTGTTCCCTTTTAATGAATGCTGCATAGGCACGGTGTTTTTCTGCTTCAGTTTAAAATTCAAATTATTTACCTTGCTTCTTTGATCTGGTTGCTACAAAGCAAACATGCACTTTTTAACATAAATCATATGCAGGCCTTCAAATGAAAGTTAATATGACAGAATCTTCTTACCTTCTTTGTCATCATGATGTACGATTGCATCTTGTATCATGTCCGAAAGACTAAAGTGAATTGCATTATTCTTTCCATTCTTCAGTTTTTTCTTGTAGCCTTCCTGTTTTTGAAATGCCTTTTCTCTTTCATAGTATGCTTTTATCTGATCACAGCGCATACGCTTTACCAATCGCTGGCGCTGGCCCAAAGGGAGTGACTCCAGCAAGCACTGGTCTATTTCCATGTCATGTGATCGGAAAACATTACATAGCTGGAAACAACCTGTTAAAGAAATAGAATACAGAATATTTTGCTATGAATATATACTAGAATGTAATGTCCTCATGCTCATGAAAACTTCCACTGTAAATATGTACAAAGAGCTTTCCTGGCTTCAACTTCAACAGTTTTCTTACATTTCAGAATCAATCTAAAATGAACTATTGTGTAAGTTTAACAAAAGTAAAAACAGATTATTGATACATGAATTACCTCCTGTAATGAAATTCTTGTGATCCAAATACCTTCCAAGCATTACCTATTTTACTCTTCTATGCATGCCTTGATGCTCCGGTTATGCACGAAAACAGTCTCTTTGGGCCCATAGACTCAACCCAGTTATCAATGTAAATAGTTAGGGTTCAATGGTCACTCCTATGTTAAACTCAAAATTTTGCAATTTATTAACTCTGCAATTGTTCCAGTGATTTGTATGACATTCTGCATGTGCCATCACAGACAAAAGATCTCTTGATGTGGCAAGTTTTGTTCCGGTCAGATATGTGGGTGTGGTAATATGGAGTGTAAAAAAATGTGAAAATTACTATTTTTGGTTAAATGTTTTGTCATGTGGTTGTGCAAAAACAGCTTCTAATTTTGGTCTGAAAGTTTTAGGGTGCAAAGGTCTAGGGTCACAGATATTCCTTTTGAAGCTTTGGTGAAAAAATATTAATATGTTCCAAAGTTATTACATTTTAAATATTCTCATTATTTTCAATTGGAGCAGTTAGAGGTCCTGCTCGGAAAGAGATCTTTTGTCACAAATGAGAAATCTTTTTTCCTGCTGCCACCATCTTGTTTTCAGTTAGCGATGGCAACAAAATTAAATACCCCCCAAAACTGAGGCCTTTAGTAAACACCAGTGGTTTTGTTTACCTAATCCAGGCCCACAGAGTCCGAGTCTGGATTTACTTTTTTCATATTTGAGTCAGATATGTTGTTTCTTCACATGGCAAAATCCTTTTTTGCAAATTGCAAAAAAGAAATCATGAAACAGGATCCTTTTTCATAATTTGTGCAAAAGGATCCATTCCTTTGCCACAGATTGCAAAAAACCAAGTGTGGGAAA
Organism: Neoceratodus forsteri; assembly: GCA_016271365.2. Lineage (NCBI taxonomy): Eukaryota > Metazoa > Chordata > Ceratodontiformes > Ceratodontidae > Neoceratodus > Neoceratodus forsteri. The sequence goes on from CM057459.1 coordinate 88,588,920, forward strand.
GGATCCTGAACCATGGACAAGGATCCTTTTTCGCAAATTGCAAAAAAGAAACCATGGAGAAGGATTCTTTTTAGCAATTTGCAAAAAAAGGATTTTGGCACCTGAAGAAACAGCATTTCCCTGTTTCAAAACATGTATTCATTCCCTGGTAGTCTAGTGCCCCCCGTTCACTGATCCCCATCCTCATCTATAAAAGTCTATTTCCCTGGTAGTCTAGTGGGCCCTCCCTCCTCCCCAATGTCTGATCGCTGTCCCCTTATTGCTACAAATATTCTCTGGTAGTCTACTAGTCCCCCCAATGTCTGATCGCTGTACCCTTATTGCTAAAACTATTCCCTGGTAGTTTAGTGGTCCCCCTGGATCCCCGATCACCCTCCTCATATTTTATTTTTTACAAACTTGCCTGGTAGTCTAGTGGTCCATCCCTGTCTCTGATCCCTGTCCCCTGAAACAGGAAAAAAGATAACCATGGTGGTTTGGTGGACCCCCCAACCCCTTACACTCTCAGGTACTGAGCGACCACTGCGCTCCCCCAACCTGATACCCAGCTGGTGACCAGCACAGCTCTCATCTCACCACTATGGCTGGCCACTGACTGAGCTGTGAATGAGTGCATACTTATAGCATAGTATGCATTCATTCACAGCTTAGTTGGCAGCCAGCCAGGGTGGCAAGAGGAGAGTTGTGCTGATCACTGGGTGGGGATTGGGTTGGGGAAGCAGGGTGGTGGGTCAGTATCTGACAGGGTGGGGGGTCCACTAGACCACCAGGGTTATCTTTTTACAGTTTACAGGAGCGGGACTGGGGAGAAGGAGGTACCAATAGACCACCAGGTATGTTTATAAAAAAACAATACCGGAAGGGTGATCAGGGATTGGGGGTGAGACCACTAGACTACCAGGAAATATTTTTTTGACTATGGGGGGGGGGTGAGACCAGTAGAGTACCACAGAACATTTTTAGCAATAAGGGGATGGCGAATACACATCTGAGGAGGGGTGTGGGACCACAGGACTATCAGTGAATATTATATATTTTTATATGGGGACAGTGATCAGTGAACAGGGGAGGAGGGAAGGACCACTAGACTACCAGGGAAATATGTATTTTTATAGGGGGACAGTGATCAGTGAACGGGAAGGGGGATGGGCACTAGACTACCATGGAATTAAGAAACTAAGGTAAATGTGATTTAATCTATTTCAATGGGGTTATCAACTTTGGTGCAAAACTTTGTGATTTTACAAAATTTTGACACCTAATTTTCAACGAACTCTTTTTTAGACCCTTCCTTATGAACAATGCTGGTGTCATTTCCCAAGTCCTGCCTGAAAGGTGCTTTCACGGTCAGTTGGTGAAATCATCTTTTGGCCAGATTTGAGCATTTTCACCATACATGTTCATAAGGTGTTGGTTGTAAGAAGGGTATGTTGACAATTTGGGGTCAAAATGTGTTAAAATGGCAAGGATAATGCCCCTATTGACATTTGCTACTCACTAACTTTTGTAATTTTCAGTATTTTCACCCAAATTTTCAACATAGCCATTTTCTTTACATCACCTCATGAATATGATAGCTGTCAGATTTCAATTCCTGGCCAAAATGTGTTTTGTCACCTGTGCCATCGAATGACTTTGCAGTGGGGCAGTGTGACATTTCAGCAGACATTTAAAACTTCTCAAGCCAGTGTTCATGAGGTGGGGTAATAACAAGGCTATGCTGACAATCTGGTTGCTGTTTCAACCGAAATGCTTGCATGGCAACATACATGTTTGCATCTATGGAGGGATGTGAGCACAGGGTCCAGAGGGCCCTGCAATCCCACAAGCAAAGAAGGCTACAATCATACTTTTTCAAAAGTAATGAAATTCTTGGCAGAAAAAATCATTAATGCATCAGTTAGGGTTTCAGCAACTAAAGTTTGGAAATGTAGTGTTAGGGTTTCCAACCTTAACACCCCACTCCACCGTGCAGGCAGTAACAGGTGTGGGGGGTATACCTTGGGGTTGTCAACCCTAACACTCACCCCATTCTCCTATAATGTACCTATCTTAGCTTACTTATACATGGAATGGGGTGAGTGTTAGGATTGACAACCACCACACCCACACACACCTGTTGCTGCCTGCATGGTGAGGGAGTGCTATGTTGGTTCTAAACCTGACACCACATTTCCAAACTGTTGTTGCTAGAACTCTAACTGATGTATTAACAAAGCTGTTTGCCAAGACTATTTATATATATATTTATATATATATATATATATATATATATATATATATATATATATATATATACACACACACACACATATGTACTTTGTTAATGCACTTAGTGAGGTTAAACCAACAAAAGTAGGGAAATGTGGCGTTAGGGTTTCCAACCCTAAACCCCACAAAGGCAGCAATATAAGAAACCATTGTGGTTTGACCTCTCCTACATTTTCACAAATCAGGTGTGGGGTGTGCCTCAGGGTTGTGAACCGTAATGCTCACCTCATTCTCATGTATTCTACACATCTCAGCTTCTTTATTGATGTAATTGGGTGAGTGTTATGGTTGACAAACCTGAGGCACAGCTCACACCTGATTTGTGAAGATGCAAGAGAGAGGTCAAACCATAATGGTTTCTCCTGTTGCAATCTGCAGGGTGGGGTGGGGTGTTAGAGTTGGAAACCCTAAAGCCACATTTCCCTACTTGTGTTAGTTTAACCATAACTAGTGCATTCACAAAGTTTTTTGCAATGAATTTCCTTACTTTTAGAGATAGTGTAATGGTATTCTCATTTGCCTGTGGAAGCAGAGAGTCCTCTAGGCTCTGTGCTCCCATCACTTCAGAGATGCATACATGTATGTTGCTGTGGCTGGGCCCTGCACTTGTATTTGTGTCAAAACAGCAATTTCTTTCCTTCATTGTACAGCTTGTTAAACTTCCAGTGTTATCCTATGGGAAATTGCATTTTCTATTTTGTATGCATTTTGTATATTGTCCCTAAATCAGTGTGGGGAGGGGGGGGGGTTATCATTGTAGTACTCATTACGAATTTTGTATTGATATATAGATTGTCCCATAAAACCAAATATTGAGGGAGTTATGGCTTGTTAAACTTCCGATCTTATCCAATGGGAATTTGCATATTGTAATTTGTGTGCTTTTTAATATGGCCCCTGCATTTTGGGGGGAGAAGGCTGTGTTATTATTCCAGTATTCATGAATAACTTTGTTTTGATATATAGATTGTCCCTTAAATCCAAATATTGAGGGAGTTATGGCTTCTTAAACTTCAATTTTATCACATGGAATTAGATTTTTTAATGTTTGTGGTATTTTAGCCTCTAGATATTTTGTGGAGATTATGTCTTATTCTTACAGTACTCATTAATATCTTTGGTTTTATATGTAGATTGTCCCTTAAATCCACATATTGAGGGATTTATGGCTTGTCGAAGTTCAAATGTGTAAAAAAAATTAGTAAAAATGCTTTTCTGTATGAAGGGATCATTTTTTGTATGAAAGAAAAAACTTTTGAAAAAGGATCCCTTCAAACAAAAAAAGAAATGCGGGAAAAAACTATATTCAAAATCTTCTTCCACACGAAGGGATTCTTTCTCATATGAATGAAAAAATCATACAAAGAAGGATTCCATCAAACAAAAAAAACTGGAAAAAAAACTAAAAGTCCAAAGTCTTTTTCCATATGAAAGGATCCTTTTTTGTATGAATGAAAAAAGCATACAAAAAAGGATCCCTTCAGACAAAAAAAAAGAGAATCAGAAAAAAAACTGGGTCCAAAATCTTTTTTCCGTATGAAGCATTCCTTTTTTGCATGGCAGAATTCCTTTTAGAGGGGATGGGAGCTGGTTTACCCTCAGGTTTATTTCTGGGAGGTGTCCAGCTCCCTACCACAGAACTGGTGCGGGACTTGGGGGTGATTTTTGACAATGAGCTGACACTGTGTTTGCAGGTGTCATTGTCAAACTTTCCTTTTACCATCTTAGAAACATCTCCAAGATTAAGCACCTTGTTCCACCCGCCGATCTGCCTACGTTGGTCCACGCTTTTGTGACCTCACACCTTGATTATTGCAACTCCATTTATCTAGGGCTTCCTGGGGTTGATATCCGCCACTTGCAGCTGGTGCAGAACGCTGCGGCCCAGTTATTGATGGGTACATTTTGTGCCTGCCATATTTCGCTGGTGCTGTGTGATCTGCACTAGCTGCCAATTCAGTGGCAGATCACCTTTAAAGTTGGTCTTTTGACTTACAAAGCCCTACACAGACAGGGTCCAGACTACTTGAAAGAGCTTTTGGTTCCCTACTGCCCTAAGTGATCTCTCCACTCGGTGGACGAGGGCTTGCTAGAGATTCTGAGGATTTCTTTGAAATCTTCAGGTGCTTGTGCCTTTATGTATGCTGCTCCGACCCTCTAAAATTCTCTACCCCGTCCGCTTCATCAGTGTGCATCCATGGAGGAATTTAAAAAGGCCTTGAAGACCTATTTGTGGTCGAAGATTTATTTTAATTAATTATTGTGATTTTAGGAGCTTGGATTATGTTTTATTTATTATATTGTAAAGTATTGTAAGGCGCCTTTAATTTAAGAAAAGCGCAATACAAATAAAGTTTTATTATTATTATTATGAAAAGTTCATATCTGTTTCAATAGAAATGCAAATGCAGTGCCAAGAGAGCCCTGCACTTCCACAGCAACATATAGGTATGCCTCTAAGGAGAGATGGGAGCGCAGAGCCTTTTGGCCCTGCACTCCCACAAACAAATGAGGATACAATTATACTAGCTCAAAAAGTAAGGACGTTCTTTGCAAAAAAATGCGTTAATGCAACATTTAGGGTTCAGGCTAAAATGACAAAAGTAGGGAAATGTGGCTTTAGGGTATCCAACCCTAAAGCCCTACTCACACCCCTAAAACAAATCAGGGGTGCAGTCTTCCCTGGGCTTGTTAGCCCTAAAGCTCACTGCATTCTATATACTCCAGAAACATACACTCCTAAGGTGGAGAGCTTTAGAACCAGCTCTGTTGCTGATAAACAACTCTGAGTTAACTGAAGTGCATGATGTGCTTCAGAAGCAGAGTTAAGAAAACCAAACCATCTCTGCTCCTGCAAACAATTCTCACTTACAGAGCTCCTGCTTTTTCAAAAGCATAGAGTGCAGCTGCCACTTACTGATTACCAACTTAATACTTCTTTCCACATTATCTGATTCCACAGCACACTCATTGGAAAAACAATTGGTTGTGGTTGGTGGCTGGGAGAGAGTGAGACACTCATAACTCAGTATTGCTTACTTAAAGGAAAACTACACACTCACATTATACTTATTGTTATAACTAACAGTTTCACTACTTGGTTGTAACTGAATTTTAGACACAGGGCCATGGCTTGTCACCCTAAATTTGTTTGAGTGGAAGTCAGACATGTGTGGGTGCAAGGCCTAACAGATTGATCTGCATGATGTGAGACATTGTAGGTTGATCCTACGAAGATCGGAGAATTCCATTGCTCGCCAGGTGGCAGCTCCCAAGTGGTGGTACTTCTCACAGCTAATAAATAGTCTGATATTTGTTTTGGAATCAAATATAGATTACATTTGAACCACCTCTTGTGCATAGAGTGAAAACAGGAAGGGTTGTGGTGGCAGAACAGACCCGAGTGTCCTCAATAACATCATAATGTTCATGACTATAAGGGGAACAGCTATTGTTTAAATTGGTTCACACTTATGGAGCTAGAATAATCATTATAGCTTTTCCATCTACAATAATTTCAACTCCAGTAGGCGACATCATTCATCTATTAATCATATTTTTGTGGCAGGGTATTCAATAGTCAAAAATATTTTTAATAGTTCTTGGATATCTTTTGTATATAAATGGTGTATTTTTTTACCAAACACTATGAAAGATGTTTTACCAATTTATTATTTTTTTCTCTTTGGATTCATACAAGGACAAAAAAGGTTAAAGATAATTCTGAGCCAGTAGCTGTGAAGCAATCAAAAATGTATCATGTGATAAGTAAAGAAGCTAGGGGAAAACTGGAGCCATTATTTTAGCGAAATGGTACTGTATGCACCATTTTAGCTCTCCTGTTAATCAAACCATACCAAAATGAGGAAACGTCTTTTCACTTAATTGAAATCAATTTAAGCAAGGAACTCAGAAACTTAAAACAGGCCTACACATACGTAATATGCAGAATTTAACTAATTGCTTGTTGTTACTTTGTTAACAAGTGGCAACATGGACTTGAACCCTGGACCTGGACATCTACATGGCCTGCATGTAAAACACAAGAACACCCATAGCTTGCTAAAAAGATTGATGTACTAAGAGTAAGGGCAGAAAATGTAAACCCAGATATTATGAGGATTACTGAATTATGGCTCCACAAAGATATTTTAGACAAAGAGGTGCAAGCCAAAGGGTTTGGGTTGGTTAGGCAGGATAGAGGGAAACAAGGAGAGGGAGTATTGCTATATATTAAAAATAAACTGGGACCATACAGGATTATTTACTCAGAAAATTTAGAAGGCATGGATTTCCTAGTGGTGGAGCTAATTATAAGCAAACTTATGGTAGGGATTGTATATGAACCCCCCAGTAATAAAGTTGCCAACTTTGACTTTTTAGCAGCAAAGTTATTAGATAATGTTCTACATGGTGATTTCATTTTAATTGGGGATTTTAATGCCAACTGGAACCAACATAGGGGAAGAGATTAAAAGACAGTTTAGATATATTGGGATTGAAACAGGTGATACAAAGGAAAACAAAGTACAAATCACATGGACCAGGGATCTGTATTAGATTTAATATTTTTATCAAAACAATTATTGGTAAAGACTGTTGATGCAATGCCACTGAATTTGGGTGATCATTACCCCACCAGGTATATTGCTGAATGGGTTAATCCAAAGAGGCCAAGGATTGCATCAAACTGGGAGACAAATTAGAAACGTTTTAATATAAAGGCTTTTAGAGAAAGTTTGTTAAGTGTAAACGGGAATCAGTTGACATTATTACCTGATTTGGAATTGGCTATATAGGACTTTACCAATACATTACTTACTGTTATAAATAAGCACGCAGCCACAAAATAATAGCCTAGCCTGCTCAGGCCCAAATAAACCCAGGTTCACAAATGCCCTTTTTCCTCAGTTCCTTCATTTTTCCTTTTTATTTCATTATAGTCCCAATGTTTTGCATTAAAAAATGCTTCATCCGGGGAACTTCTGCAGTAATTTAGAAAGAAAACATACAATAAGTCCTTTTTCATTATACAACACTTTTTATAGAATTCTTTTTTTATTTCCCATATATGCTTTTACTTATCACAATGTATCTTTTAGCAACTCATTGTTTTATATTTAGCTTCCTTTTTACTTCCTTGAACAATTTATTCGATTTTCTACATTGTACTTCACCACAATTATAATAACCACCACCAAAATTTCAAATTAGGTATGTAACAAGACACTGCCTGCTTAAAATAGGGACTCTTTGCCTCAAACACCACAGGTGCTTATGCCTTCATTAGTCTTTTCACAAGCTGTTTATGTACAAAAACATAAATCTTTATTTGTTACTGGTTCATATTGGATAACCCCTCATTCCATTTTCAGGTTTTTTTTTTTATATATTTTAATGTTATTACCTTTCTGCTGGAGTGACATAACTTAGAGTTATTTGTTATGTGCCTTATTTATTTCTTACTTCTGTCTCTTGTTTCTTTTTATTCCCTTGCTGTTGAAACACAAATTTATACAGTTTCATCATCTGAAAGTTATATGCAAAATGCTGTTTTGTTCCCTGCACTACTCATGTCAAACTGTCCTAGCCTTCTGCTTTTTGTGTCTTGCGCAGCTTCTTTCAGACGCACTAAATGTGTCCTATTAACTGTCTTATGTTACTCTCCTAACTGATGACTGCATTCTCTCTCTCTAATGCTGCCCTTAATTTAAAAATCTCCTGCTTAGTTTCCATGTCTACTGAGGCTCTGCATAGGGTCTTTTCCCTTCACTTAAATACTTAATTGGTTAAACACTTTTATTTTTGCTAAAACAGTCTCCTTTTAAAGTGTTGTTTCTCAGAGTGCTCTCCTAACTTTCCTGGCAGTTCCATTGCATTATCATCCACATTTCTTACTGGCCCTGGATCCCCATCCAGAAATAACTCAGGCCACTGCCTTGTCACTTTTGGATGCATGCTGGCAATATTTATTAAAAGGCACGTCTTATATTCATCAATTTACATTCCAATTTCATGTCTAACAATCAGTATTTACAGTTTGGACATAACAGTCCCACATCACTTCTAGGACATAACAGTCCTGTCTTCCCTCTCGTGGTTCTTTCTTTTGATCTCTCCCTCCTTCGCCATTGCTTCTCGGGGTCCAGACAATGAGATCCGGCCCCCTGCTTTTCATCACCATACCCGGATCACTTCCCCCCATCATGTGTGGACACGGTGATCCACCCCAGCTCTATATCCCTCCCCTCCCTTCCCCTGTTACTCCCATGCCTGGGTTCTCTTGTCCTCAGCCCGTGGTACCTACTCCCTCTCTCCTCTGCCTGCCCTCTCTTTCCCCCCTATGCTCCCAAACCTGTCCTCCCTTTTTCCCACCATGCTCCCAACCTCCTTGCCTCCCCTCAAATCCCTCCATTTTTGCTGATACATTCCAGTGGGACTCCACCTAGCCCCCCCCAGACACTGGCCACCTCTCTGCGGCCCCACCTGGCCCATGCCAGTCCCCATTCAAGGTCACTTCCACCCTGTGCCTCCACCTCACTAAGTGCCTATTCCTGGACCCTTCCTCTTTCTTGCAGAAATGGTGGGTGGGGAATTTTACAGCAAGAAGGAGGGCTTACTGAGAGTTACCTGCCCTTAAGTAGCCCCTAAGGATCCCTGATCAGGACCCCTCTGGCCCCTTCCCTGGCCAATAGCCAGCGAGCTCTGGGCCTGGCCGGGTGACATCATCCATGAGGTCATAGTACCTCCCCTTTCCCTGCAGTCCCCTCCCTTCCCTGCCTCTCCCTCCCCCCTCCTCTGTGAACATTCCTGGCTGGGTCCCAGGACAACCTGGCCTTTTAGTGGCAAGCCTAATTCTCATGTTTTTTTTATATATTAAAACTTTCCATCATTATTGAACTTGTTGAATAAACTTACTTTCTAAATAATCTCTTAGAGTCCTGGCACTCCAGCTCCTGTTTCCAATAGTATTAATTTCTCCTGTGATGATTTGGCTAAGGAGGCCTGCCAGGGGCATCATTTAACCAGAAATTTTGGAGGGGCACAAAATCCAAATCTTTCTAGGGGGTCTAGGAGCATGTCTCCCCCCCCAGGAAAATTTTGAAAAATTGAAGTCAAATGGTGCTTTTTGGTGATTTTTCACAGGCCAGGATGCTGTTTTACAACATGCTAAATGCCATCATAATGATAGAGCAATGATACATTTTTTTTCTGTCTTTGTTCAGTCTGTGGACAGTGGCCTTTTGTATTTGCCTCAGCAATGCAGCTCACTTGGTGACAGAACACGGTACCACACACCCAATAATGCAAAGAAGGACATTGAATGATGAAATACACCAGTTCCACAGCTGCCTGACTGACTCCCTCAGAGACCACAGACAGCAAGTTGGGGCGGTGGCAGCCATCCATCCCTACCTTGCCCTGCCACAGACAACCTTTTGGATCAAGAGGCCTCAGTAACAGATCAACAACATGCACAACATTCAAAAATGACTATGGCTACTATCAAGGACCTATTACAGCACTCTGATCATAGAGCAAGATGACTCAGTCAGTCTGAAGTTGTGGATGAATATTAACTGGTGAATTTCACATACATTTGATTTCCCCTAGACAGCACCTATACAGCCAATACCAACCACCCCACCAACATAGTCAGTCCCCTGCACCTACATGGCCAGTGAGTTCTACCATTTCAAGCATTCAGCTTTCAAGTAAAACACCACCAGCTCCTCACTCCTGCAGCAACACAAACAGCCCCTGCACCAGTGCAGCCAGTATCAACCACCACACCAACACAGCCATTCCCCTGCACCAAGGGCCAGTGAGCCTTCCCCTATCCAAGCGACCACCTCCCACTTCACATGGCCAGCTTCCAAAAATGAACACAGTCAGCTCCCCATAAACAGCACTCACACCAATGTGGCCAGTACCCTCCACCACAACACAGCCAGTCTCCTGCACCAACACAGTTAGTCCCTCCCCCCATCCAAGGGTTCAACTCCTGCCATACCTAGGAAGAACCCTCAAAACAAACACAGACAGCTTTCCAGTTCCCACCCTGCAGCAACATAAACAGACTCTGTACCAACACGGCTGACACCGTCATTCCACCAGTATGAATGGTCAGTCCCTCCAACCCACTCAAGCGAACCTGGCCAGCATCTGCACCCCACCAAGTGAACCTGACCTGCATCTTCACCTCACCTAAATGAATCTGACCAGCATCCCACCACATCAACATGGCCAGTTGGCTCCGCCAACTTAACATGCAGTCAGTCCCCTCACCTCACCTGTGAAGCCAACCCCACATCATCTTGGCCCAACAAACAGCTCCTCAGCTGCATCACACCAACATGGCAGCCCCCCACCCCACAAAAAATAAAATAAAAAAAGGCATAAACAAGAGAAAATGTAAATATATGTATACAGTCAAAGTACTGTATACATACATTATGCAATCAATATATTTAGGCCATTTTTTTCATAAGCACCATCCATATATGTAGGCTTTTTTTTTTAGGTGCAGTTTAACCGAGATCGCTGATGCCACACTAGCTCTGTTTCTGTAGATAGATATATAGGAACTATCAACACATTTTTTCATAAAGAACATAAAATACTGTACATAATTCCAGCAGCAACCAGACCCCCAAATCCCCGACTGCATAGAGAAGGTGGTACTCTGAGTGCATTTTGCTCATTTTAGCTTTTTAGTTTACTAAAAAATATTATTGAGCACACATACAGGTGTTCTTGCAACCTGATCCCTACCCCACATCCGAGTGGATCGAAAAGGTGGTTTGATTTTTTCTTAATAAAAAATTGGGCTCACAATACCACAATTTCCTTTCTTGTTTTCTTTACACAGCTTGTATCATTTACACTCAGCACAAACATATACATTGATGGTCACAATCAGCAGCATTTAGAGTATTGGTCTGATTAAAAATAAATTATTGGGCATAGATACTGGTTTCTACAACCCAACCCCACCCCCATCCTCTGAGTGGACACTTCCACTGCTTGTACAAACACTGGTGTGACTTATACTCATCTGATCTGACCCTCCCCAGGAATATATGCTGTTTCTTGTCTTGCAAGTCACTGGATTCAAAATATTCCACAAGCCTTTTCTTTAGAAGTGTCTCCATTAACTTCCCCACTACTGTTGTCAAGCTGACAGGCCTGCTGTCACTTTTATGAAGTGGGACTACATCTGCCCTTCTCCAATCCTATGGAACAACTCCTTTTTCCATTGGTGCAGCCAGTACTTCCCTGAGCTCCACCAACACCTTGGATTCAACCCATCTGTCCCCATAGCTTTGTCCACTTTCAGATTGACAAGTCCTTTCAGGAATGTCTCTTCTGTGAATGGACTTGTATCTACCTCCTTCTCCTTATGCAATCAGATGGCTCCACATCAAGGACCTGGTAGGAGTTGCCATACTGGAGATTTTAGTAGTCAGATGAAGAAAACATTTTCTTAAAGGGACAAGCCTGGAAAGTTGAGGGAATGAATGAACGAACATTCATTGCACTGTCTGGTTCAATCGGTCATTGACCCCCGCATTTAATGTCACACACTCCATCCCTCCTACCTTTACCAGAGAGTTTCAGATGATAAGACACCTCTCTCACAATTCTCTCTCCCCCACCCCACCCCAACCGTGGGTCTCCTTGGGCCACCCCTCAGACCACTCAGCAAGTCCAGCTGTCAGGGTACTGTACACATACATGAAAGTCATGATCTCCCCCTCCCCAAGGCCACTCAGTGAGCAAGCCCAACTGTCAGAGCACCATGAGCAGACTGACTAATAAATATTCATATACTGTATGACTGGTGTCCAGTCTGGTCCTTTCCACCTGGCTCCTTTTAAATATCTGCCCCCCCCACCAGCTGGCCATGAAGCAAGCCCAACTCAGAGCACCAAGCCTACCTGACTCTGAATAGGAAATGTATAATTTTTGTTGAGAGCTCAGCCCTGCACCTCAAATGTTTATTTAGCTATTAAAGAAATTCCGAGTGTCAGTGTCTCAGTCTCTCATTTTGCCAGACCTTTTATTTTTTAACTGAAACAACCAGCAGCTTAGTGAACTGCACAGAATAAATAAGTTGTTTTTCTCTCAATAAACAATTTCTCATCTCAGCCAAAACAAGCTTTCATTTATTCATTTCTAAGTCTCTGGTCTAGTATTGTCTCCTCTGACATGAGGCAGGTGTTTGAGCAACAGAGCAGGAGGGACTTATTGCTTTTTCTCGGCTGCCGGCGCCATATCACCCAACAAGGACTCAGGTTGGTCGGGTCCCCTGTCCCCAAGTCACTATTCCTGCTATCCTCATCACCAGATGACTGCATCGCGGTCTGATTTAAATATTTAAAAAACTACCCAGACTCCTCGACTTGAAAGATTTATTTAGTTTAATTCTCGCATGACTTGTCCAGTCATTGTCTGTCACCATGGTCTAAAAATGGGATGCCTTGGCTCGCGCTGCACTAAGTGGCAAGATTACCACTCAAAACACAGCAGCGGGCGATCACAGAGACATGTTCCGTGGCTGCGCAGTGTTGCAGAAACAGGCCAGGAGCGAGTACAGTGGGGGCATACGCTAGAATGTGCTTCTGCACATGCGCGGACTTGTAAATGGGTCCTATTATGTGTTTGCCATGGGCTTGCTGGTGAATAGGTTTAAAGTCCCTAAATCGGGTCGGACCCACGAAATGTGGGTCACTTGGAGGCTATGCCATTTTTTGCAGTTCCCACCCCTACTACCGACTTCAAAAAACATATATTTTCTTTTGGTTCATGGATTTCTTGAAACTAAAACAAATTTTACTTATTTTGTACTGTAATTTGTGTAATGATATTGGGGGGGGCACATGCCCCCTCGGGTCCTATGGGCATGACGCCACTGAGGCCTGCCCTCTTATGTCCGTGGAATGGTCATGTGATGGCGTATATATGTCATCACGTTCAGGCTTGCTGAACTGTTGCTCTTGGCAACCACCCTTCTCACGGACATGCTTCGGCATTACTTCTCATTCAGTTTACACCACTTATTTACTTCATACAGTGTTCTTTTCACACATACAATATTTAAATCCTAGATACACTTTTTAGTTAGCAATGTATCTACTCATTTACTTATACCCAGCCCTTTTCATGTCTAGTTTCAACTGTCAAATAATTTTTATCCACTGTTCATTTGGTTCCCTCAGTGCCCCAGACTTTTTTTGAAAGCTAAAGCTTATTTTATATAGTTAGGGACACCTGCTTGTACTGTACTTTTTTTCTCACCCACACATCTGCCAGTTTACCTGGTCATTCAACCCCCAGTTCTTGCGAATTACTCCCATGTGGTACATCTACCACATTTCTCTCTGTTCTATAATCTTGTTATAATCTCCTCCTCTATATGAGGGGATACTTGTTCTAGTCCCCAGAACTGGATCTGAACAGGGGGGTGCCCCCTTTCCACATAGTGTCTTCCTATAGATGAATTACTATCCTTGTTCCTTATTCTGCTCCTATGTTCATAGATTCTAGTCCTAAATTCCCTGCTTTGTCTTCCCTATGTAGATCTGGTCACATGGGCACTCTAAAATATAAATCACTCCCTCTGTTCCACAACTTATATGTGTATTAATGATAAATTCTTTGTTCATGTGTGGGTGTTTATATTTTATTTTTTTCGACGTGTGTCCACATGTTGCATGTTTGCCACAGGGAAATGTCCCTTTCTGGAGTGGACCTAGGAGTAATTGAGTCCCTGGAGCTTCACTATGAACATGTTGGGCATGTACTAATCTTTCTTTCAAGGTTGGTGTTTTTTGGAAACCACAAATAGTTTGTTCTTAAAAATGTTTGTGGTAATCGGGTTTTCTTCTAGAACTCTCCAATTTTTCAAAATCGCATCCCTAATATCTATCATATATATGTTATGCTGCTTGCTAAATGTAACATTTCTCTTAGTTGTTTCCTCTTTTGTTTCTAATGTCTGTTGTAGAGAAACCTGTGCTATCTTTTCTGTAGCTTTTTCCAATATTGTTTCATCATATTGTCTTTCTCTAAATCTTTCTTTAATGATAGTTTCCTCCCTTTTATAGTATTTCAGATCACTGCAGTTCCTTTTGGTCCTTAGTAGTTGTGAGTAGGGTATACTTTCTATTAATTTTCTAGGATGAAAACTCCTTCATGAAGCAAGGTATTCCTATCTGTTTTTTTCTGTAAAGCTTTGTTTTTAGTTTACTCTGATGTTTGAAAATAATAATGTCAAGAAGGTCAATTTGCCTCTCACTGCTTTCAAAAGTGAACTGCAGATCCTGGTCCGTAGTATTAATGTATTCCTTAAATCTCTCTAAACTCTCAACTTCACCTTGCCATATCACAAATGTATTTTGTCTATAAAGCATTTCCAGTATAATATATTTGTAGCAAATGGATCCCTTTCTGAAAATATATGTTCCACCTCAAACTGATGTATAAACTCATTTGCATATCCGGGTGTCATGGTGCTACCCATGGCCATCTCCTTTCGCTGACCGTAATACTGATTTTCAAACAGAAAATAACTGTTATATAAAACTAGCTCTGCTAAGCTCTGTAACACCGTTGTTTTCTGTTTCTTTTCTGGAGGTCTTGTATCTAGAAGTTTGCCCATGGCTTCAAGCCCCTTTTCATGTGAAATAGATGTACACAAGTCTTTAAAATCTATTGTTACCAGTAAACAGTGGTCCACTCAAACATTTAGATTAAGTTCATCTGTTAAATGTATCACATGTGTAGTATCTTTAATACAAGTCAGAATTGTTTCAGCTAAGGGCTGTAGGTGAAAGTTTACAAATTTTGACAAGGGTTCAAGAATTGACCCTATGCCAGACACAATCGACCTCCCTGGAGGGTTAATAGGGTCTTTGTGTATTTTTGGTAATGAGTAGAAAAGAGAGGTTCTAGGGAATTCCAAATCCATTTTCTCAATTTCCCATTGTCTCAGCCATCCATGCATTTCCATCTCATGTAGTTCTACTCGTATCTTCCCTCTCATCTCCTCTTTCGGGTCAGTGTCTAATTTTGTGTAATTTTCTTCCTTTTGCAGTAAGTTAAGACGCATTTTTCTATAATCATCCAAATCTTGTATTACTATTGCCCCACCCTTGTCTGCTAGTTTGATTGCCATTGTATGGTCTTCCTCTAAGGTCTTTAGGGCTGTTTTCTCTTTTTTGGAAAGATTTGGTTTTATTTTCCTCAGGTGCTTCTTCAGGATCTCCCTTACTTGCTTTTCTACTATCTGTATATAATTTTCCACTGAATGCTTTAACCCTACCACTGGTATATATTTAGATCTTTTCCCCATGGCTGCTTTTAATTCATGTTTTTCCTTATTGATGTCCACTTGATCAGTAAACTGAACTTGCAGTCTAAGGTTCCTAAAAAACCTTTGATGGTCTGCCTCAATCTGAAAAGGGTCTGTTTCCTTAAAATAGAATAAGACAGTCCCAGGGAAAGAACCCTGCTTTCCTCTGTGGTTGAAGTTCTGTTACTCAAATTAAATATCACTGTCTCATCGGCTGTCCCCTTTGTGGTTTCTGTTGGTCCATTTCCTCTTCCTCCTCCATAACTTTCTTTTGTTTCTCTTTATTCTATGTTTGGAGAATCCCTGCTTCTCAGGTCATATCTTTCTGATGTACCATGGCCTGGGTCTTCCCTGTTGGTATGCTGGTTCCTTTTCTGTGTGGTGAGTGCTTCTCTCCTCTTGTCTAAAAAAGGCCCTGCTGTTGCCTTGCATTTGTTCTATCTGTGTCCTTGGTATAATTTCCTTGTGAACTGTCTGAACTTGAGTCCATATTTATATTATATCTTTTATATTTCTTATATATGTAAACCTTGTTCATATAATCCCCTGTGTCCTTGTAAAACCTTCCTTATTTTAGTCTCTTGTAATGTTTTCTCATACTCCTTTAATTTTCTATTAATGTCCTCTAACCACTCATTGAGTTCTTCTGGTTTAATATACATTTGCAAAGAAACCTCATACTCTCGTATGCTTTCTGCTATTTTCCCCCTACTTTTAATTACTGCTTTGATTAAAGCGTACATGAAATCCACACTAAATAAGCATGCCCCAAAAGTGCAAAGGATTGTAGGTAAAAAAACAACTTTCGTGAATGATGGAAAAAAATTTAAAAGTCCTTAAGAATAAAAAAACATGCTGTGGAAAAAAGTCAAAAGAGCTAAGGTCCTATAGGACTAGAACACAGTCAAAAATGGCATAACAAGTGTTCACACCTGGTGCAGATAGTTAAATCACAATACTACAAAAACAGTATTGCATGTGCAACCGATTTCAAGAAACTTTGGTTTTATATAAAAAAAGCTACAAAACCTAGTAAACTCCAAGAATCCTATACAGTTAATCCATAATAACTTGTTAATAAATGATGAGAAAACAGTGGCCAATTTATTAAACATGTACTATACAGAATTACTTCATTTGGGGTTAGAAAACCCCAAAATGAGTACCTCTGATTTGTCAATACAAGATCTTATTCAGAAGTCTGTAACACCGGGACTTGGGGACAAACATCCATGTTTTAGGTTTCAGGCAGTAAAAACTCAGGATGTAGAAAAATAACTTAAAAAACTAAAAATTAGTAAATCTAGAGTTTTAGATGGGGTGGATCCTAAGTTCTTGAAGTTGGGAGTTGATATACTAGCACTGATTATCTCTTATTTATTTAATGGGAGTCTTAGTATGGCAACATTCCCAGACATATGAAAGATAGGCAAAATTGTCCCCATCTTTAAAGGTGGAGACCCCCTGGTTTTATCAAATTATAAGCCAATTTCCTTGCTCCTGATACTATCAAAGATGCAAGAGAGATTTGTGCATAAGAAGCTTTGCCAGTATTTGGATCAATACAATCTGATCATGAATTGCCAGCATGGCTTCCGAGCGGGAAGGTCCACAGACATGGCCCTAGTTGATTTTAATAACCTCATAGCAACATCAGTGAACTTGGAGTGTAATACAGGAGCCTTGTTCGTGGACTGCAGTAAGACCTTTGATTTGGTGAACCATGGAACTACATTGACTAGAATCCATGAAACTGGAGTACGTAAGGAAACAATTCACTGGTCCAGGTCATATTTGACAAATAGAAGACAATCCATCTCTGTTGGATCATCAGTGTCACTTTTAAGGGAGATAAGGAGAGGGGTTCCCAGGGTTCAATCCTGGGACTCCTTCTTTTTAACATTTATGTTAATAAACTACCTGGCATTATAAAAAATGGGGAGGCTCGGCTGTATGTGGATGATACAGTTTTGCTGGCATCTGCAGACAGCCACGCCACCCTGGAAAGAATATTATAGGAAGATATACTTAGGATGGAGGCATGGTTTTGTGAGTCAAAGCTACTGATGAACTTTAAAAATACTCAGAGTATGAGTTTTTTATTAAGTGCCAAATCAAAGAGGGATCATGACTTAAACATATTCTTTAAGAACAAACAAAAAATCTTTAATGCAGAAACTCATAAATATTTAGGGGTGCTAATTGACCAGAGACTCACGTATGACAAACATATAAATTCAGTAGTAGAAAACTCCAACTAGAAGTTAGGTGCATTAAGAAGAATCTCTTCTTGTCTTGTGAAATCAGTAAGGATTACATTGGTAAAACAACTTATTTTGCCTGTTTTGGACTACAGGGCACTGGTGTACAGATGTGCCCCCCACAAAAAACACTAAGAAAAGTTGATCAAGTATATTATAAACTTGCTAGATTTGCTAACTTTAGCAAATTTGGAGAATATCATTGCAAAATCTATGCTGACTTGAACTGGATTGGTACTGAATTGAAAAGAGATATCCATTGGTCTACTTAGTGTTACAACTTGCTAAATGCAAAAAGCACACACACCCTAAAATCCTTGTTTACTGCAGTATTAGTAAGCAAGAGAATAAATAAGAGCTAAGGAAGAGCTCTGAATGTATGCCATGGCCTAGATCCCAAAATAGGTTTGGAGATATTCTTCTCCAAACTGCAGCAGCTTGAACATGGAATAACATACCTTGGGAAATAAAAGCTAAAAACTCAGCTCCCAAATTCCAGTCAGCTATGAAAATGTTGCTGTAATTGTTACACTTGATTTTACAGATCTTGCAACTGTGTCTTACCCTTTGAATGTAGTTGATACTATCTGTATATGTATGTATGAATTGTATAGACTGTTGGTACACTGTTGTTATATGTTTTTAATGTTTTTGTATAGGACATCCTTATTGAAAATAGGGATATTATTCCTAATGTTTGCATCTAGACAAAAATAAACTTTTATCAATCAATTATATATTGTGTATAAATTTTATTTTTTTGATGTCAACAGACAACACTTTTTGCATAGTTATTAGGGATATATGTGATTGTTTTAGTTTATTTTCAGTTTTCACACTAGTCCCTATAACTGTCCTGGGGGGTTTCCATTTTCTGGTTGTTGAAATCTCACTGTCCCTGAAAGCCACTTTGGCATATCAGAATATGATGTGTCAGCATCCTTTAGACTTCACAGTATGTTCGTCTGCTTAATTGGTGTCCAACAAAAGTTGCAGCAAGGTGTGAAATACCACATTTACCATCAGTTAGCTTTGCAAACTTTCTGAGTTGCAGCGTAAGGGTTTTCACTTTAAAATGAATTCAATGGCTGTGATTCACAAATGGGCAGGTTCCCCCATGAAACAAGTCTAACCCACCCATGAAGCTCCACACCTGCAGACAGTTGGCAGTGGCCGGCTTTCATGATCATCTGCCACCATGCACCTCCTGTCCATAGCCTCTCCCCTGATGCGTTAGTGCATGGCAGGTGGAATGGTGGACACAGGCAGGCAGTCAGTGGGATACCTGTACCCATTCCACAAGAGGATTCCCGGCCCCGTGTGGTGGGGGTTTCTGGGACCAGCAAACTACAATCTTGAAGAAACACTGGGTGAGTGCCCGGGCAGCCCCCCAGACACCCCTCCAGTCCATGAGGTGATGGGAGCAACAATGTTTTGCTGAAGCCAGCAGTAGAACCATGAAGGGGGGCAATGGCTAGGCCAGGATCCCCCCGCATGCAGCATGCAGCCCCAGAATGTCATGCAGTGCCATTGTGAATGGGCACCACATGGAGCACACCCCCTGGCATGCTTCTGCCCCACATCTGGCATGGCACCTGGTGGCTGGCAGAGACTCAAGTGTACAGGGTGCTAGTGTGCCCATTCATGAATTCTGCAGAGGGTGTACAGAGCACCACTGCATGCATTTGGTCCTGGGAATGCCAGTGCACTGCCCTTGCATGGCATGTAGTCATTTGTGAATAGCAGCCAATTTGTGTGTTTCCAGACAATTTTTTTCAGGATACTTGTACTTTCAACGTAGAGATACATGGTATAAATGGATGCTGTGATATCATGTTGCCATATGCTAATGGTATAATGAGATTTCAACAACCATAAAATGGAGCCCCCCTCAGACTGTTACAGGAGATTAGCATGAACAGTGAAAACAAACTAAAGTAAACACAAGCATCCCCAAAAGCAACAGGAAAAGAGTTGTCTGTTGGCATGGAAACAAATACAATTTACAATATATAAGGGTGTAATTTTCTTTCAAATACTGTCTCTACCATGACTAGTGGGTTAGGGTAGAAAGGGATAACATGATGTTGAGGTATGCAAAAAGAGAGATCAGTAGTAGATGCAGGAAGGTGATTCTTCACCTGCATAGGTCCCTGGTACATCCTCCTCCAGAGTACTGTGTAAGGTTCTGGAAAGAACATATGCAGAAGGTCAAAATCAGCATGGAGGCAGTGTAGGGAAGAGTGACCAAACTGATACAGGGGAAATAGGAGAAAACATATGAGGAAAGGTTAAGAGACCTCTACATGTATACCCTGGCAAACAGAAAGGAGAGAGAGACATCAAAGAAGCATTTAAATAACATCAGGCTGTGGTGGTGGTGGGGGGGAGGCAAGACGGACACCGAAAGTGCAACCCATTAATGCACATCACCACCTAGTGAACAAAAAGATAACAGTAATCTATTTTTTTAATAAGACAAAGAACCTCTGTGCACAAGCACTGAGGCAATGGTTACCCCAAACGGCATTTGGCCAGGAAGCCAAGTTTCAAAGAAATACAAAATCACACTTGCCCCCACAATGCAAAGCATCATGGGCTGCATATGCAAATCACCACAGAATATTATGCTGGTTCAACTTTAAGCAGAAATGCATGGTGCCTAAAGGCCACTCACACAGTTTGCAAAGGATGCCAACAGAAGACACAGACATGTGTTTCATCCTACCAGGACTAATCAGTATGCCTCATCTGTTTGACAACCCAGTGGAATGAACCAGCTACCCTAAGATGATCTATCTGGGTTATGTTGTGGTGAACCCAATTAAACCAAAAAACAATTTAGAAGACAAAGAACCTCTGTGCGCAAGCGCTGAGGCAATGGTTACCCCAAAGGGCATTTGGCCAGAAAGCCAAGTTTCAAAGAAATACAAAAATCACACTTGCCCCCACAATGCAAAGCATCATGGGCTGCATATGCAAATCACCACAGAATATTATGCTGGTTCAACTTTAAGCAGAAATGCATGGTACCGATTTTGTTGCAATTTCTCCAGAGGAATACAATTTCTCAACATCTCTATTCATTACCAGTTAATTAAAATAAAAAAAACATGAGGATGGCCACAACTCATTTTTGTTACCCACTCTCAGTGTGTCATATTCGAATAAAGCACTCCAGCTTTGCTTTGATGACTTATTTGATAGCTCACACCTCACTGTTTTTTGGAGGCAGTAATAAGCGCAGCACTGCCAATTATTTACTGCCTCCAGAAACCTGCCAATACTGTATGCACCTATATGCAAGGCACTATCAGCTACTTTGCACAGACACACCAACATATTTTAGGGCCAGTCACTAAGGGGTTAGTGACTAACTAGCCATGTCATTCACTGTGACATTTTGTGGCCCCTCCCTGTTTGGGGTCCACAAAGTGAGTTAACAAGTTGCTTACCAGTTTTGGGATCACTAAACCCATTTGAAATTCTTGTCAATTCTGAAGTACATAGGTGCCCGTTTAAAATAATGCTGCAATTTCATCTGTGCCCTGTGTCAATTGAAATATATGGCACTCTCCATACCTTGGTAAACTACCTCATCTGGTGGGCTAAACTAGGTGATACTGGTCAGTAGCTGTGATAATTGGATGCTATTAAGTGGTAGCATAGGAAATAGCTTGCACAGACATTATATTTATATGACTGTATTAGAATATAAAGTAAATGCAACAACTAGCAGTGATACTAGCTGGACATATAAAAAGAGTTTGCAAGGATAGTATCATATGTATTTTAGAACTGCATGAGAATATTAAGTAAAAGTTATTTTCTGTTGTGTTTTCCAGCATTTTATTTACATAAATATGGACATTTGTAATTCAGTGTATGAGGTGAATTATGTCAGCAATTCCTAATTCATTAAGTATTGTTATTAATTCTGGCTAAGGTATATTGCATGCTTATCAGGAACATAATTTTTATTGTTGTCCTACAGTAAAAAATAGCATAATAGTGTTTGAATGGAGGATAATTAAATTTCACTATGTAAGTGCTAGTCATGTAGACATTACCAGTTAATTTTATCATTAGAAATCTCTTCATTTATTACCTGACAACTGATACATTTATTCATTTTTAAACACTAATCAGACACCCAAAGAAGGGGGTTCATCTTACCCTATAACATTGGTGGTATTTAGTGAACCTGGTGAAGTGTCTTTATGTCATCAGAATAACAATTGACCTTTTTATGAATGATGTGACTGAGCCAGTTTGTCTAATCTGCATGCAATTGTCACAGGCCGTGATTGGATTTGACTTCCCCCTCAGATTGTCTTTTTTTAATCCCAAGGTGGGCTGTACTGGATATTCGATTTCTGTTTTGCTGAGATAACAACATTTCAAGGGGTTGGGCATGAGGCCAATAGCAAGGTGCCTTTTGTCACTGGATGTGGGGTTTGCACAGCACAGTCACACACTTAGGAGTGCCTTTTGCACTTATACTGTATAATGGGTACTACAAGTAAAAATGGGAGAAAACAAAACAAGGGAGACTACTTTTAATAATGGCTTGCAGAGTGCGCACAGGGAGAGTGGTGCTCAGAAACCAACCCAAATAGCCAACTAAAGATTTCAAGCACACACAAACCTCATACAGTTTAGAGGGACACAAAGACAAATTTAATTCATAACAAAGTTTATTGCAGACAACTCAGGGCAAGGTCCCAGACACAATTATGTTCAAAAGAGGGAGGTCTCTGTTCAAGTCCTATTGTCCCAAATCTAATATCACCCCAGTGGATTTAGTAAGTCTACAGTTAGCACCTACAATAATCATCTTTCCCAAACAGAGAGTGAAATGTTTAAAAGCTTGCAAGATGGCCTGGACATTGTGCTGCTGCCTACATGTAAAGAAACACTGCATAGCTATAACATTTTGGTGGCTGATTTAAAGAAAGGCATTCAAGTATACACTGGTGTGGATTTGATAACTGTGGTGGTGCAACAGCAGGCAGCCAGTTTCCCACACTTGAACATTCATTAAAACTCCATTGGCCTGTTAGAAACCCTTCTTTACATCTCCACCCGGCTACTGATTTATCCAAACTGGCAGTAAGGGTTGATTATTTAATAAATATGTCTTCACTTCTGGTGCTCTACTAACAGAAGTGGACAATCACAGATACCTAAGAAAATGATGGCAGTTGAAAGCATGAAAGATCATCCAGTGATCCGCTAAAAGAAGAAATTGTGTTTAACTTCACATCAGCTTTCATAGGATGATAAATCACAGAAGACAGATCAGGTGAATGCAGCACAATATGCAGTAAGCATGCTAAAAAGACAAGTAAAGAGCTTCCCTTAAGTGTCTTAGAGTATACAGGCTAGCAGGCTAGAAAATTCTGAAATGCTCAGACCTCATCTTGACTATACGAGAATATACCAACATTGCCCAAATTAATTAAAACCAGTGGCTGGAGTGAAAATTAATAAGTGCTGGTACTCTAAAACTTCTGATACTTAAGCAATAAAGCACAACAGGTCATGGGTTGTTGTGGGATTTGCCCACACTAGAAGTGGATAAATCTCACAACAACCCACACCCTGGAGTGAATAATTGTGATCATGCTATTACTGCATTAGTAAAAAAAATATTAAAAGTACTCAAAAACTAGGTGTTGTATTTAAGTTTTTTTAATATTTTTATGTAAATACTTTTCCACACTGTATTACATAGTCCCTTGTTGCTGGGGAGAGAACATGGTTCTAGCATGAGCCTGGCATGAAAGTAAAAATGTGTGCAGGGGATTGGTTTTTGTAGATGATCTGTTTGTTGTGGCTGTTCATCCAATAAAAAAACAAGGTGTCTGCTGCATTCAACTAACTACAATTCCTTATTGAGTCAGTGGAGCTAGCTAAATGTGTCAATAGTTCATTTCGCATGATGAAGGCCTCTCAGTGTTGAAAGGTGCCACAACATTATTCAAGCTTTATTCATGAATTAATTTTTATTATCCAAGACAGCAACATTTTGCCTATGCTGGCTTCTTCTGGTGATACTGTAAATTAAAACAAATAAGCTTACATTCAGTTATTTGATAAAAATTCTTTTCTTTTATATTCTTTTAAAAAGTTGTGTTATTAATATCTTTTATCTCAATGCTTTTCTTTAAGAGGGGTCATACTATTAATCATGCTGGCATGATGGTTGCCTAAATAAAATTAAATACACAAAATGAATATTCAGTCCTAATGTAATAAAATCCGAAATGGAACTGTGCTTCCCATAACCAATCATACCAAGCACAAAATGAGCATATTACTGTTTTCAATGGTAGCGGGCTCTGTCAGTGACATCACTTCTTGCCAACCTCTAAGCATTCACTATAACCTTCAGCATGGGCTTTTTTTCTCATTTCACATAATAGTGTTAGAATTTTTAAAACAGTCATAATATTGTTAGAATTCCAAAAAAAAAAACAGTTATGCCACATAACTTATCTGTATGCAATTACTTGTGTTATCTTCTCACTGTAATCCTTATACTGTGTTTGTCTACTCCTCAGACATACCACCATAGTACCACTGTAGTACACCTTGTGCAGTTAAAACCATGCATATTATTCAGACAGTTTAAACCTTGTTCAATATTTATATCATGAAATTAAATTAAATTCTATACAATTTACACACATTTTTATAAGCCTTGCTTATGCCGTACTATAAAAAGATGATTTCAAATATTTTTTCCTAATATTCTATTCACTGTTGTTAACATATAACTTGCATCAACCAATTCCCATTATTTTATTATTCATAGATGTTTGCTACTATCAGCGTAACTATTTCTTTATATTTCAACTGGTCATTTTTTCCTACGGTTTACCCGTTCATTTACCATGATTTGTGTCACCTTATTGAATTGGCTGTTTGTAAAATTTGCACTGTGCACTTTTAAGTTTTCTTTGCAAGAGCTCAAATACCTTTCTGACAGCATGCTCCACTAAAAGTGAGAGCAAATTGAAAGCAGTGAGTGCTTTTGGTGACCCCTCTTATACCCATGGCTTGGCATGGGGGTATGCCAATGTGATGTTGGCAGGCATGAAATGCCATTGTAAAGCAACCACACCCTCAGTCCTGGGGACTAAGCACTGTGCCACCTTTATGCACACAATGTTCAGTGCATTGGTGTGTTTAAATTGTACCCTTTAGCAGTCTATTGTAGTTAGTGCCCAGTTTTAAGTGTAACAGCGTGCTCTCTAGCGTATCACTCCTTGTGGTCGACACCCCAATGGCGAAACACAGAAAAAGACCATTATGGCAACATTCGTGGTAATGGTCCTTTTTCCTGTGTTTTGCCTTCCCCCAGTGTTCTGCGCCCTCCCTGGACCAACTTTGACCTGGAGTTGAAATCCTAGAGTCTGGGTGGGTGCGGTGGGCAGAGACCCCCACATGTGGGGGTGTGGGGGGCACAGTCCCCACAGAAAACAGCAATGGAAGAGGCGGCACAATACCTGCATCAGTATTGTGCCGTTGCCGTGGGGGGAGGTCGGCATTCTCACCGATGAGATATCTTGGTGCTTCCGCTCTCTAGATACACTGTTTATTATGAGCCCTGTGATCAATTTGTTTTTGTCACTTATGATCACACTTACCATCCTATCACTTCATAACTGTAATTTAAATATTTCAGATGACAGTTATTAACAGACCAAAGCTGCTCTGATGTTGCAGGTTTGCAATGATGTGACCAGAATATAAGTTTTTTGGTATTCTAATTGGATCAGATATTTATGCTTGATATTTTGGTCATTTTTGCTACCAGTAGCATGTGAAACCAGATTTCCCTTGAAAAGCAGTTCTGCAATGGTTCACAATGGTAAACAGAGCATACCATGATAGTGCAGTGACATCGCTATTTTTCATTCTAGGCATGCTTGTTTTTACCCTTGGTAGTGCCTATAGCTAACATTTAAAAATCAGTATGCCATAGCCATTGGTGGCCTAATGTGTGGAAAAGTGATTATATGTGCATGCACATTTACCAACACACCTGCCAGTTATTTTCTTTGTTAAGACCCCATGGGCCCTCAATGTCCCTAGCTGAAAAATCCAGCCATTTCCACCTTTTCCAATAATCTGTTATACTCCTAAAAAGGTTGGGAGACATGTTGTAGTCCCAGAAATGCAGGGATGCTCCATTATGTCCTCTGTCCTTAAAATGCATGGTTATACATGAGGTGCTTTCCTGATGTCTAATTACACTTTCATGCTCTGCAATCCATTTTTTTGAGCTCTCTGTTGTGGTTGTTTGGCAGAATGTGTGGCCACAGCATGTGCGAAACGGTAGCGGGTTTTGTTATTGGGTAGTGGCTTGTGCCATCAGGTCCCCACTCTTCCTCCTGTACAGTGCACTCACCAGTTCAATTTTTTTTTTTCAAACAGATTGGTGCCTGGCTAATTTAGCTTGCTCAACCAGTACATCTTGAATGTCACAAATAGATACAAGTGGAAAATTTCAGTCGCATCAATTGTTAGACTTTAGTCACACAAACAGGGATAATATAGGGAGAAGACAGTGCATGGGAACCATTGAGTTGGGGACCAGTACCAGTTAATCAATGTGGTTTACTGTCATGTTAGAATGAGAGAGAAAAGAGTCACAGGCAAAAACCCTGAACTTCTGGAGAGTGGACTTCGTCAGGATGTGAACACTGTGGCACAAGAAGCTAGAATGGGATGAAGGCAGTAAAGGGAGTAGAAAAGAAATTGAAATTGATAAAGAATGCTATATTACTGGTCATGAATCACTGTGTCAGTACCAGGTCAATATGCTGCTGCTGAAACAGCACGGCAAGAACTACGCTGTGTAAAATGCACAAACATTTAGAGTGACAGCAGTATAATAGCATTTGGGAATGACCGCTACCCCTGTCACTCACCACCGACTGGAGGAAGGGCTGAAGATACCTCAGGTACTGTGCCTGGTTGAGCCACTCCTGTGATAGAGTGGTGAAGGCACAAGCACCTGTGGCAGTGGAGAGACCTCGGGATCAGCATTTGGTTCCCCATCTCCCAACATGTTTGTTTTTATGGCCAGAAACAAAGTTTTCCCCCTCCAGAGTTTCCCCTTATCCCCTTGGTCAGCACCCCCTCAGAGTTAATTATTATAATTCCATTTGGTGTGGGGGTATTGGGGGCAGAGCCCAGCCCCCCGCAAAAACAAAAAAATGCTAATTTTTTTCCATTACTTGCTATGGTGTGTGCTCTTTGTGTATCGGTCGGTGTTTTGACTGGCTTTATTTGCACACACATAATTTTGACTGCAGCATTGTTTGACACACTGTTTTTGGTTTTGACACTATGTAGTAGTAGTAAAATGTTTTATTCATGAGTTCATGAACAAGGATAAGGTCAATTGAGCTGCGGCTCATTTACAGTGAGGTCCTATTGCACAACTTGTAATAAAAATACATTACAGGTTACAGTGCCAGATAGACTTAAACTATATATAAAAGTAAGGCTACCTTTTACACATATACTAGTGCATGCATATATACATCTACACAGGCAGTACAGCAGCAGTTAATTAGTTTGACAGCACACATGTAATTGTCTGCACTTTTTGCCCTACCAGCCTTTTAGCCCTTTCCACCCATTCTTCTCCCCTGTAATTCTTAGGTTAGGTGGTAAACTATGCCATGCCATTGCTCCACTATAAAAAACAGAAGCTCTCCCTACCTCCAGGTTACATTTTGGTACCACCATATCTGTACCCTAAGCAGATCTTAGTGAACCATGCTTTTGACTAATGACAATATTGTCCAATATATAATTTAGTACTTGTCCTCTTATGACCTTATTCATAAATGCTGGAATATGGCTATGTCACCTTTCCACCAATCTTTGCCATCCCAATGACGCATACATATAACAACTATGTGTTAACCTAGGTGCTCTCATTATGTATCGAGCAAGTCTATTGTAACAGCTATCCAGTCTCGATAGTTGCTTCTTATTTGCAGATGCAAACAAGATATCCCCATAATCAAGTATTGGTATAATCATAGTATTAATCACCCTTTCCCTATATTTCTTTAGTCGTGCATCATCTAGTCCTAAAATGGGCTCCCAATAGTTTCATGTCCCCATACCACTATATGAGGGTAGTGCGGAAAAACAAGTGGAGCAGAAAACCACTGTGGTTCATACTGTATGGGAGGGAGCAGAGGCTGTGAGAAAGAAGAAGTCCTTCAGAAAGTACAAAAACAGCCATGCCTAGGGTGATAGAGTGGAGTATCTAAACATAGAAACATAGACTTAGATGGCAGATAAAGACTGCTTGGCCCATCTAGTCTGCCCATTTCCCTACCTACAGGATAAGTTGCAGATTCTAGTTAACCAATAGCCTATTTCTTCCTACCCCCCCACAAGAAATGCTTTATGTCTGTCCCATGCATTCTTGAATTCTCCCACAGTTTTAGACCCCACAACTTCCTCAGGAAGGCTGTTCCATGCTTCCACCACCCTCTCTGTGAAAAAATACTTCCTCACATTGCCCCTGAGCCGTCCCCCCTCTACCTTCAAATTGTGTCCCCTTGTTCTTGCACATGTCTTTTTCTGAAAGATGCGACCCTCTTGGACTTTGCTGATTCCACTGAGGTACTTAAAAGTTTCTATCATGTCCCCCCTCTCCCTTCTTTCCTCAAGGGTATACATATTAAGCTCCTTTAGTCTCTCCTCGTATGGTTTCTCTTGCAGACCCTGCACCATTTTAGTTGCCCTCCTCTGGACTGCCTCCATCCTGTCGATGTCCTTGAGGAGATGGGGTCTCCAGAACTGGATGCAGTACTCCAGGTGGGGTCTCATCAACTGTCTGTACAGAAGGATAAAAATGTTCTGTTTTCTGCTGGTGATGCCTCTCCCTATACATCCCAGTATCCCCCCCAGCCCTCGCTACTGCCTTCTCACATTGCTTGCTAACCTTAAGATCATCTGATATGATTACCCCCAGGACTCTTTTCATTTTTGTTGTTACTACCTCGCCCCCCCCCCTTTTGTGTAATCTTCTCCTGGGTTTTGTTTCCCAGGTGCATTATTTTGCACTTCTTTGCATTGTATCCAAGCTGCCATACTTCTGACCATTCCTACAACCTTGCCAAGTCCCTTGTCATCCTTTCCATGCCTCCTTGTGTATCAACCCTGTTTCAGATCTTTGTGTCATCTGTAAAGAGGCATACTTTTCCTTCCAGTCCCTCTGCAATGTCACTTATAAAGACATTAAAAAGGACTGGACCCAGTACTGAACCCTGCAGTACCCCACTAGTAACCCCTCTTTCTTCAGAGTGGACTCCATTTACAATTACCTTCTGTGTCCTGTTGTCCAGCCAATGTTTTACCCAGGCTGTCACCCTGGGACCCACTCCCAGGCTGGTTAATTTGATTGTTAATCTTTTGTGTGGGACTGTGTCAAATGCCTTGCTAAAGTCTAGGTATGCCATGTCCACAGTCCCTCCCTGGTCTACTACTTTGGTCACTCAAAGAAATCAATTAGACCTATCTGACATGACCTTCCCACCATGAACCCATACTGCCTTGCATCCTGTGTCCCACTGGCCTCTAGGTACTCAACAATTCTTTCCTTCAGAAATGATTCCATCACTTTCCCTGCAACAGAGGTCAAACTGGCAGGTCTGTAGTTTCCTGTCTTGCTGCCACTTTTGTGAAGGGGGATCACATCTGCCTTCCTCCAGTCCTCAGGTACCACACCATCCTCCCATGATTTGTTAAAAAGGGTAGCCAGTGGTGTCACTAGTTCTCCCCTTAATTCTTTTAGAATTCTGCAGTGAATTCCATCAGGCCCCATTGCTTTGTCCACCTTCAGTTTTAGGAGTTCTTTCAGAACCCTTTCTTCTGTGAAAGGACCGGGAATGACCCCCCTATCCATAGTGCTTCTGTTAATTAGATTAGGCACCTCCCCCTCCTCCTCCTCTTTTGTGAATACTGAGCAGAAGTATTCATGCAGTAGCCCTGCTTTTTCACTGTCCCTCTCTGCCCACCCACCGTCCATTCTATTCAGCCTCACTATCCCTCCCTTTGTCTTTCTATGCTCTCCCTGATGTACCTATAAAAGGTTTTATCCCCCTTCTTAACCAAGCTGGCTATCTTTTCCTCAGTTTGGGCCTTTACTATTCTGACTTCCCTCCCTGCTTCCTTCTGCTTTAACTGGTACAGTTCTCTGTCCTGCTCCTTCTGTGTTTCCTTATACTTCCTAAATGCTATCTTTTTCTCCCTAACCTTCCCCGCCACTTCTTTTGAGAACCATTTTTGTTTATTTGCGTCACACAAAGGCTTGTTGTCTCTGTGATGGCAGTTCTGATGTTTCCCCATTGTTGCTCCACCCCTCCTTCTAGCCTGTTTGCTAGTGCTTTTTCTAAGGCACTCTCCCATCTTGCCAAAATCAGCCCTCCTGAAGTCCAGTACCCTCACTTTTGTATGGCTTGACTCTGTAGTTGAGTTTATCATGAATCACACTGTTTGGTGGTCACTTGTTCCCAGATGGCTATCCACTTCTAGATGTGATATCCTCTCACTGTCCCCATTTAAGAGTACAAGGTCTAAGACTGCTCTTTCACAAGTGGGTTCCAAAACTAGCTGTCTGAGGCATGCCACCTGTAGAGCATTGAGAATGGCCCTGCTCTTGGATGTGGCTGCAGCAAAGATGCTCCAGGTAACATCTGGCATATTCAGGTCCGCCATCAACAGTATATCCCCTTTTTCTGCCATCCTAAGGGTGCTTTCTATCATATCCTTGTCCATTCCCTCTCCCTGACATAGGGATCGGTATACAATCCCTGTGCAGATTGTGGTGCCTTTTCCAGTCTCTAAGGTGACCCACAGTGCCTCGTCTCCTCCCTATTTACTCTTTTGTTCCGTTGCTTTTATCCCTTCCCTTACATAGAGAGCTACTCCTCCCCCTCTTTTCTCCTCCCTGTCTTTCCTGTAGGTTGTATACCCTGGTATTTTAACATCCCAGTCATGGTTCTCTGTGTACCATGTTTTTGTGACTGCTACGATTTTCAGGCATCCCTCTTCCATCAAGGCCACTAGTTCAGGGAGCTTGTTGCCCAGACTATGGGCATTGGTACTCATTACCCTCCATTTCTTGATGGCTGTAGCCCTTTTTGCCCCATCCCTGTCCTTACTGCCTTTGTCATTTTCTCCATTTACCCCTGCCTCTCTCCCTATTGACCTCTCCATCTTGGTGTTTACCTCACTTACTACCCTGATTTTTTTTTGGGGAGGGCAAGGATTTCTCTGCTACTTTCCAGTGCCTCCCACCTTGGCTAGTTTAAATGCTTGCCAATGAAGCATTTAAACCTATCACCTAGGACCCTGGTTCCACTCCTGGACAGATGCAGACCATCACGCCAGTATAGGCCTGCATCACTCCAGATGGACCCCCAGTCCCCAATGAAGCCAAATCCCTGAGCTCTGCACCAGTTTTTCAACCACTGATTGAATCCCATGGTGTGGAGCACCCTAGCCTCACCCATGCCATAGACAGGCAGCACCTCCGAGAAGGTTACCATGTGTGTTACTTGTCTAAGGCCCCTCCCCAAATCCACAAACTCTTCCTGCACTGCTCTGATCCCTTTCTTGGCCAGGTCATTTGTCCCTAGGTGGACAATGACATCCAGCTCCCTCCCCCCCGTGCAGCTGTTCAAGCGATCCTAAGGATTTGCTCCCTATCCCTCCAAGCGATGGCATCAGGCAGGCACATTGCCTCCCTTTCCCCTTCTTCCCCCAGTTCTACCCCCTAACAATGAAGTCCCCCACTAGGAGTTGTTTCCTTCCCCTGAGGGGTCCCATGCCACCCTCCTGTGGGTCTCCTTTGTGGAGGTTCCCAGCATCCTCCTTGGTCTCCCACTGTGGGTGCCTCCATAGAGGAACCACACTTTGCCAGAACAGCATATGAATTGTGGGGAGGTATAACTGGAGGGATGCACCTCTGTTCCACCACTCTCACCCTCCCTGAGCCCACTGTGGTCCAACCATTTGTATTTCTTGGCAACCTCTGAGGCAACAGCAGTGGCCCTGGTGGTCCCTTGGTGGGAAAGGAGGTCCCCCAAATCCTGGCCAACTCAGCCTTGAGATGAGCAACCTCCTCCCTCAGCCCAGAGAGGTGCCTGCATATGGGACAACACTGCATCCTCCAGAAGGTCTCCTGGAAGACTGCTGCTCCACAGCCACTGCACTGCAACACTCCCATCATGTCTTATTTCTGGCCCCTTAACTGTTGTTTGGAATATTTACTCTTTCCTCATTTATTTTTTTTTTCTCCCTACTTACTTACTGCCTCTGTGCCCTTTTAGCTCCTGATCTTCCTGTTCTGAGACAAGAAGTTCCTATATTACTAAGTAGTCTCCTTACTTGCTCAGAGTCAGACCTCCAGCAGCTGGGGGGGGGGGCGGAGAGCAACTCTTTTCATTCTAGGATGGTAAGTCTTTTGTGAATCTGTGATCACTCACTTCCTGCTCCCAAACAGGATGTTCCTGTTGTCAGTCAAATCCTGTGCCTATAAAAGTAGAACTGGCCTAGGGTGGGAGGGTGGAGGGATGGAAAGGAGGGCAATATAGTCCCAATAGAGAAGTATAGTTATAACAGTTGCTCCTTCCTCTTGGTGTTCTCTGGCAGAAGCTATCTAGGGCAGTTTTTAAATCTGGCTTTAACCTGGCTTCCTTCTAGCTAAGCTACTCCCCCTACTTTACAGCTCTTTCTACACTTAGTTAATTGCACAGATAACAATTCCTTTCAGCCACCTGAGACAAACACCTAGATAACTGCAGAGATAACAATTCATTTCAGCCAACTCAGACAAACAACAAGTTGAAGGAGGCCAGGAATGCTATGTGGAAGGCAAAATCTGTCCTGCAGTTGAGAATAGTTGAGGGAATGAGGAAGGGAGATAACATTTTCCTTTGCAACTAATAAGCAGGGCCACTGGAAAATTGTGGAAAAGGTTACCCAAAATTGCGGAGCGTTTTGCAAAAATTGTGGGAAATTGTGGGGGTTCTACTATAGACCCTGAGTGCTTCACAATAAATCTTTTAATGTTTTCTGCAGCATATATTATTCAGTATAAATTGCTAAATGAATACACTGACACCTGAATATGTTTAAAACATAAAGAAAAGTTTATGTTCCTAATAAGAATACTAAACTGATAAACTATCATAAGCATTGCCTATCTTCCAAAATTTAAAAGCATCTGCCTCATACAATGCTAAATAGATTCTATAAAGTGAGCCACAGCAAATAAATATTGAATAAAGCCAGAAGAAATTTTTTTTTGTTTGTTTCTGGTTGTAGAATAATGAAGCCTAATCAACAGCTGTTTACAGTGCTCTGCCAGCTATTCACCCACATTGGTACAAGAAAAAATAAGCAGACAGAGTGGTGAATAATTGAGTTTTCATAAAATGTTGTTAAAGTGTTTAATGGTCATAATTTATACTGTAGGTACTGTACACTAGTTTTGAAATCACATATCTAAACATTAAATCTGGGGGTTATTGGGGCTGGCAGTATAATCTAGAGGTAAGAGTAACAAACTGTGAATGAGCTGACGACATCTAGCAGACCTGGGTTTGATTCCCACAACCTCCACTTGCATACCGTGTGATTCTGAGCAAGTCACTTAACCTCCTCAGTGCTCCTGGGTCATACCTGAAAACAGGCATTTGTGTCTAGTGGGCCTTACATGGTTACCAAAAAATGTAAAAAAAAATACCAATATATTTTTACTGCATCATACAGTAGTCAGGGTACCCTGTAATTTACCTTTGTTTTACTCTGGCTGCAATGATTTTGTTTAATTAAAAATAAATGTTCAGATACATTTTGTGTTTTATAAGATTGTTTTTAGACTTTGGTCAGGTTTTTATTGTAGTCTGCATGTGAGCATCTGGGGGTAGTTGCTAAGAATGAGATCTCTGTTACCAACTAGCTTATTCAAGTTTAAAATCGGCAGGGTCATCCAAAAATCCTCAGCTGTTTGAATCAAAACTAGTCTGAATGAAAGTATGCTCACAAGGAATAACTTGCCCTGCCACTTACAAAAAGGCTCTAAGGCTTGTCTGTTTGCAGATGACACCAAGATCTGCAACAGAGTAGATGATCCAGATGGGGTGGGCAGAATGAGAAGAGATCTGGATAAACTAGCAGAATGGTCAGAAGAGTGGCAACTGGGATTTAATGCAAAGAAGTGCAAAATCATGCACATAGGGAAGAGAAACCCTGAAGCCACCTATAGGCTGGGAGGGGAGTTGCTAGCAGTCACAAAGGAAGAAAGAGACTTGGGCATCATCATCACTAATGACCTAAAATCATCCAAGCAGACCTCTAAAGCAGTAGGAAAGGCTAGGGGGGTGTTAGGGTGTATTAGTAGGGGTATCACAAGTCGTAAGAGGGAGGTAATAATCCCTCTGTACAAGACACTGGTTAGGCCCCATCTAAAGTACTGCGTGCAGTATTGGAGGCCACACCTTCACAAGGACATTAACCAAATTGAGGCAGTCCAGAGAAGGGCAACAAAAATGGTGCAGGGACTGCATCAGAAGACATATGAGGACAGATTAACGGAGCTCAATATGTATACCCTTGAGCAAAGGAGAGAGAGGTGATATGATCGAGGCATTCAAACACCTTAAGGGCATAAACAAGGTGAAAGAGTCTAACATGTTTAAATATAAGAAAAATAGCAGGACAAGAGGACACAGCATGAGATTAGAGGGAGGCTGATTAAGGGGAATGTGAGGAAATTCTTTTTCACAGAAAGGGTGGTGGATGCATGGAATGGCTTCCACAAGAAGTGGTGGCTATGAATACAGTGCAGGGCTTCAAACAGGCATGGGATAGGCATAAGGGAGCAATACAAATGACTATGAATACATAGGCCACTGACAGAGCAAAGGCCGATGGCACATTTATAAGGTAGAAAAAGAAATGGGCAGACTGGATGGGCCTTGCGGTCCTTATCTGCCATCAACTTCTATGTTTCTTTGTTTCTATGTTTCTATAGTTAGCACCCAATTTAAGTGAATGGGATAATTTGCACCTTTTCTCCCATCTTTTGTTTCAGTCTATGTGTCAAGAAAAAGTTTTCTGATAGACTGCTTCAACACAAAACAAATGTTAAGTGTTTAAGTGTACTTATGCTTGGCAAGTGGATTTTGAAACCAAACAAGACAAAGATTCAAAAGAAATCAGTGCCACATAAAACCCTTGCTCTACCTTGCACTACATTGTTTTGGCCAAACTCAAGTTTGCATGCAAAATTGTCAATATATTGAGAGTATTCTATTAAAAATGTTAATACTTTTTACACAGTTCAATATAAAAACTCAAAAATTGCAAGAAATTGCGGAACATGTCAATTTTTACGGAGAATAGTGAAAATTGCAGATTCCGCATAAAAATTGCAGGCTCAATTTTCCAGTGGCCCTGCTAACAAGTGAAGAACAAAACAGAAAAGGGAACAGACAGAGTGCGTGGGGAAAGACAAGAAGAGGAGGAGAATTTAGAGAATAGTGGATGGGCAACTATGTACAACCAGTGTGTTCTGCCACAAGGGGGGTTCTGATTCCCTGTGACCTCGAGAGCGAAGCACAAGAGGTCCATAGGAATCAGAACCCCAAGGTGGCAGAACACACTGGTTGGGCATAGAGTTGCCTATCCACTATTTTTTATAGTGTATGGTGTCTCCAAAAACAATTTACATCCAGTTTGAGCACTTTTATTTTTAAAGACAAAAAAAGTAATTGTTTGCTGCCACTTCTTATTCTGAGAGTTAGAGCCGGTTGCTAGAGTGAGTTAGCTGCATTGTTCTTAGGGACCAGACAGCCTTACATTTGTATCGTGCACTGTCATTGGTTGACAATCGGGTTTGGGAGGGTTTTAAAAAAAATTTATTTCTCACTTAACAAGAAGACATTCAGTGTGAGGACTGGCATTTTATTTCATGAGTAATTTTTAAATATCTGGTTGATCCTGCATTGTATTTATGTAAAAGTGAACATATAGGGTTGATTGTGCATTGTTCTATGTATCTGGTTAATCCTGTGTCTGTCTAATTGTGCTGCCGCTGCTTTGTTTGTCTGGTTGATCCTGTGGTTTCTATTGTCGCAGATGTTTTTGAATGTGTGTGGCTTATGCGCTTTCCAAATCTACTGGAATGCTTTTCTAC
Organism: Neoceratodus forsteri; assembly: GCA_016271365.2. Lineage (NCBI taxonomy): Eukaryota > Metazoa > Chordata > Ceratodontiformes > Ceratodontidae > Neoceratodus > Neoceratodus forsteri. Next base: position 88,625,056 of record CM057459.1, read on the forward strand.
TACAGAACGGTAGAATCATGTTCCATGACCTTTCAGCTGTGGTAGAACAGCATTTCAGCAGAGATAGAAATTGGGTTTGAACAACATTCCATCATACACTATGAAGGGAAGACAGACATACTGAATCATTTTTTTCTGTTTGACATTTACTATAGAGAATACACATTCATTATCAAACTGTGTAATTATGGCAAGATGAGAAGGAGTGGGATATAAGCAAGGTTCTGATCTCCAGGGAAACGTTGCTGAAAGGACAAAATGCAATGAGGGTTGATAAGTCTATGGCCTAGATTGGCTGCATCACTGGGTACTAAAGGAGACAGAGCAGGTCCAAGCTGCACCATTGGTGGAGCTCGCTAACAGCTAACTGGAGATGGAGTGGTACCCTGTGACTGGAGGATGGTAAATTTAGTTCCCTGCACAAGAACAGAAGTAGGGATGATTCTGGAAACTACAGTCCTGTCTTTTTAAGGTTTCTATTGGAAAAAATGCTAGAAGGCCTGATAAAGAAGAGACAGGTGTACTTTATGGAGGCAAATGGACTTCAGGATGTCAGAAAGGATGGACTCTTAGATGAAGGTCATCTCAAAAGCATCTGATTGAGTGGGGTGACAAAAGGGATGAACAATGGGCATGCAGTAGACACACAGTACCTTGATTTCAGTACAGCTTTTGATACTGTCCACATAGTTGACTGGTTATAAGAAGCAAGTGACCTGGGGTGGAAAGTAAAATCACAAGAAGGATGAACATTTGGCTAAGCAACAGAAACCACAGTCCTGAACTGAGAATACTCAGAAGACAAGGAAGTCACCAGTGGAATGTCATAGATATTGGTTATGAGACCGGTCATTTTTAACATTTTTATTTGTGATATTGGAGTGGGAATCCAAGGGAAGAGCCATCTCTTCAAAGATGACACAAAGGTCACTGGAAGAGTGGACAGTGTGGAGAGGATAAGAAGTATGAAAAAATATCTAGTGGGACTGGAGAAATGGTCAAGGGCTTGGTAGTTAAAATTCAGTTCCAAGAAGAGCAATGTAATGCACACAGGCTCAAAAAATCCAAGGACTGAATACATAATGGTGGGGTTGCTGTGGAAGTATGACAGAAAAAAGAGAGAGAGAGAACTATAGTAGAAGTAATAATATTGGACAAGATGAAGACAACAGAACAGTACAACAGGGCAGTGGACAGGGTGAATAGGATCCTGGGATGTATAGGAAGGGGCATTAGCAACCAGAGGAGTGAAATGATTCTGCCACTGTGCAGATCCCTGGTTCATCTTCACCCAGAGTGCTGTGTGCAGTTTTGGAACCAGCACTTCAAGAAGGGGAAAGTACTACAGAGGAAGGCAACCAAAATGCTCCTGGGCCAACAGAATGCAGAATTACATGGAAAGATTATTGAATCTCAACACGTAAACACCGATGGCGAGAAGAGAGACACGGCATGACAGAGATGTACAAATACCTCCAGAGTAGACAATAGGAGTTGATTGTGCAGAGTGGGAGCTCCAGCACAGTGCACACTCAATAATATTGGAAGTGGAAATTTCAGAGGGATGTCAGACAACATTCCTTCATGAAAAGGGTGGTGGAATGGTGGAAAAGGCTGCCAAGGGAGGTAGTCTGTGCAATATTAGTGGTGGACTCAAGCAAGGGTGGGATATGCATACAGAGCTGGTGACAACAGTAGCAAAAGGGGAAGGAGGACTGGGAGAGTGCTAGGCCACAAGGGCCCTTATATAATCAGCATTAGATAAGACAGGACAGATTTGACTTGTCATGGAGCCTTTTTCTGCTGACAATGTCTATATTTCAATGTTAAAAATATATGCTATTCAGAAGGCCCGATGGCGCAGAGGGTTGAGGAGCTGGATGCCTTACCTCAAGCTATGCTGGTGACTGGGGTTTGGGAATGACCTCGGGTCACTGAAGTGCTGGGGTGGGAGGCCAGAGCAGGATCGAGAATGCTGATGGGCAGCTATCCTCTTCCGAGGGTGGTGAGGGTGGGTTGGCACCTCCCCGTTGTTCCGCTCCCACTGGGTGGAGGTCCAGTGGGTAGCATAGGTGGAGAGAGGGAGGCAAACAGTTATGGGAGGTGGGAGGGGCTGAGCTGGTGCCATGGTGTGTGTGCGTGCCTCCACATGCTCTCATGGCCATGTGCCGGGGCCTCAGGGGGGCAAGGGGAGAAAAAAACTGTAAAAATACCTATGTGTCCCCATCGCCAGTTGGTGGCAGGAGGTGATGGGAACCAAATAGCTCTATAAAAAAATGTATATATATAGATATATATTATACTGGCCTGGTAGGGCCAGTATAGATAGGGTTTGTAGGAGTGTTTAATGTTAAAGGGCAATATTTCCTGGTTAATAACTTTAAATTTGTTTCACAGATTTTCCTGAAATTTGGCATGCATTATCTGCTGGGGAAAGTCTGTTGATGTACCAAACGTGGTTTGAATTCCTTTTGATATTTTTGAGATATAAAGTGTTGAAAATACAGAGATTTCTATGTTTTTTGCTGTTTTTTTGGCCACCTGTATCTCAGAAACGGCTTTAGGTGCTGGGCTGAAATGTCCAGGGTAGAAAGCATTGGCCTCACAGATGTGCCTTTTGAAGGTTTGGTAAAACAACAGTAATCCATTCCAAAGTTATTAAATCTTGAATTTGCCATTATTTCCTATGGGAGAAAAAAAGATGTAAAAGTGAAAGTGATTTTCGCACACTGTTATCCAGTTTTGCATACTTTGCACCTGAATAACTTTGCAACACTCCAACAGATTTGAAGAAAATTTGACGAGCATCAGCCTAGGGCACAGGTCTCTTGACTTGACAAAATTGGTTTGAATCCCATTTTTTTAGTTTCTGAGATACATAGTGTTGGAAAAAAAAACAGATTTTTGAGGGTTTTGCTGTTTATTAATGTTAAAGGGCAATTTTTGGATCTTAATAACTTTGTAATAGTTAAAGTGAGTTCTACAAAGTTTGGCATACATAATTACCTGGGGGAGGTGCTTATAAGTGATAAATTTGATCTTAATAGCTTTAGCCGCTTCTGAGACACAGAGTGTTAAAAATAAAGGTTTGTGGGGTTTGACACTTTTTTTGTCCACCTGTATCTCAGTAACGGCTTTGGCTTCTGGTCTGACACTTTCAGAGTAGAAAGCCTTGGCCTCACAGATGTGCCTTTTGAAGACTTGGTGGGGTAATATAAATTTGTTCCAAAGTTATGGCATGTTGAATTTCCCATTATTTCCTATAGGTAAAATAGATGTCCCACACAACAAAGGATTCTGTTTCGAACTAGGATTCCGCTTTGAACTAGGATTCTGCTTTGAACTAGGATTTTGCTTTGTATGAGCCCTATGGAAAGGGATTCTGCACTGAACAAGGATACTATTTTGCAGTACTAAACCCCTCTGGCATACAGAACCAACACAGCGGGGAACACGAACCAACAGTCAACCAACCCTGCCTATTCTACAGCCTCCAGAGCCCCACCCCAGGCTGCATAAACCCCCTAGAGTGTTTTTTTTTAAAACATAATCTCCACTCTAGGGTGATCTGCCAGGCTTTGTTTTCTGCAACACTGTGAACTGAGATTTAAACTTACTATAGGACTGAAGGGAATGCTGACCTTTTTGCTGGTTTTCCAGCTCAGTGCTTTTCAACTGAGTTTAACACTCTGGTAAGTGCACCTCATGCTTGAAGGCTAAGGGCAGGATTCACGTACAGGGGAGAAGGACCCACAGATGTGGGAAAACCTTGGCACTAGTGGGAAACCACTTGCGAAGCTGCAGGTCACCCACAGCTGTGGATATTCACATAGGTGGAGCTGGACTACGACCAGCTCCACGGAATACAGCGGTTTGTGGATGCTTTCATCATGGACAGCACCACAGCTGCGGGAGACTGCTATGGGCAGCAGAACCCACCGTAGCACCCTCTGCAACTGCCATGGCTGTGAATTGCTACCACCGCAGCTGTAGGCGATTCCAGTCTGCAACAGCAGTTGCAGAGGGAAACTTAGAAATGTCCCCATTGTGGATCCTGCCCTAAATGTTTTGTGCCATTGGGCTACTGTCTTTTGTGCTTTTTGCTATTTCAATATCTTATTCCTCTCCTCCCACCACCACCACCAGCACAGTAGGACACTGAGGAGCCCACTCCCAGTGTCCCAGATAAAGCACCCCTTCCCCCCACCTTGGGACACTGGGGAACCCACTCCCAGTGTCCTGAAATATGTATGTAATGGTTTTGCCAACAGCAGGGTTCCCAATCCCCATGTCAGCACTACACTCACCCCACCAGCAGTGTGTGACTCTAGGGAGCCCTCTCCCAGTGTACATAGTGTACCCAGTTATGTTGTACCCCCCAGAGCAGTGTGGGACATTGGGGAATCCACTCCAGTGTCCTGAGAAATGGTTCTACTGTTGCTGTGAAAAAAGAAAATAGTCCACAGTGTCTTTTTTAAGCTCCTGTAAAAAAAGGTCTTTCATTGTTTCCCCATCCCCCTCTTGCATCCTGACCCTCCCACTGAGCAACCAACCTCCCTACACCCCCTTGCCCTATACTTACCAACCGAGGTTGGTGGCTGTCATATTCTATGGACTGGGACACGGCTGCACTCTTCAAAGTCAAACAGCAAACTGAAGAATAAAGGTAAGTGCCATATAGAGGTGGTCAATGGTATTTTGAACTTACTGTATGTTAATATCTCAGCCATTTGTAGATATTTTACATAGATACATAGACACTGATGGCAGATAAGAGTCTATGGCCCATCCAGTCTGCCCAGTTGAGCTTGTAAGTTCACTTTATGTTTTTCTAGAAGTCTGTTGCCCCTTACCCCTGACCTCCAGAATGTCCTTATGTCTATCCCATACATTCTTAAATCCCATGACTGTTTCAATCCCCACCACTTCCTCTGGCAGGGTGTTCCACTTGTCCAAAACCCTTTCTGTGAAGAAATTCTTCTTCATGTTTCATCTAAATTGCCCTCCCTTCAACTTCATCCCATGCCCCTAGTTCTAGAACATCTTTTTCACTGGAAAATAGTGTATTCCTGCACCCTGTTCCTCCCTGTAAGGTACTTGTATGTATCTATCATCTCCCCCTTCTCCCTCCTCTCCTCCAGGGAGTATATATATTCAGGTCATTCAGCCTCTCCTCATATGACTTGTGATACAATCCCTCTACCATCTTTGTTGCCCTCCTCTGAACCTTCTCTACCCTGTATATGTCCTTACATAGGTAAGGTCTCCAGAACTGCACATTGTACTCCAGGTGGGGCCTCACTAGTGTCTTATATATTGAAATTATCACCTCCCTTTTCCTACTGGTGATGCCCCTTCCTATGCATCCCAGCATCCTTTTTGCTTTACCTGCTGCCTTGTCACACTGTTTTCCTACCTTGAAGTCATTAGAGATGATAACCCCAAGGTTCCTTTCCTACTTTGTGCATGCTATATCCTCACCTTCCCCCAATTGATATGTTGTTCCAGGGTTTTTGTGTTCCATATGCATTATGTTGGACTTCTTTGCATTGAATTTCAACTGCCAAACCCTTGATCATTTGTCAGGTTTCTGCAGGTCCCTCCTCATTCTGTCTACCCCCTCTGGCATGTACCACATTTTCAACAAGGACTTTTTGGGACCCCATCTCATGAACACTTGCACTGTCATTTTGTTACTCTGTCCTGAAAGATGATTTCACTGTGGCTAAAATAAATCACCTTTTGGGACTGAGCAATGAAATGGAAATGCCATTGTGCATGAGGTGGGGTCCCAAAAGGCCCATGTGAAAAATCTGGTGCAAAAATATCCAAAAATGCCCGAGTTATGCATGTTCATTGAAATTTTCCTTCGCACGCATGTAACTTTACCAATTTATATTTTCACTCCAAGTTTTCAGCATAGCCGCTTTTCATACCACCTCATGAACAGTACAGCTGCATTTCTCACACCCTGCCTGAACTGTGCTTTTGCACCTGTGGCGCGGTATGGTGCAGTCGATGTGCAAAATCACCTTTCAGGATTGAGTAACAAATGACAGTGCCAGTGTTTATAATGTAGGGTCCCAAAAAGGCAATGTTGAAATTCTGGAGCAAAAATAACAAAGAATGCCTGACTTACATGCAATCAATGAAATTTTCCTACATATGCATGTAACTGCTAATCATTTACATTTTCACTCCAAAGTTTGAATAATGCTATTTCTTCACAGGCCCTCATGAATACTACAGCTGTCATTTCTCACATCCTGTCCAAAATGTGTTTCCAGTGGCACAGAATGGCATTTTGCTGTGGATTAAGAAATTGACACCTACAGTATGAGGGTTATGAGGTGGAGTGATAAGAAGACTATGTCGAAAATTTGGGGTCACAATGTGAAACAAATTACAAACTTACGAGTATTTGTTGCAATTTTGTTATATACCAATCTCAAAAAGTAAGGAGACTCATTGCAAAAAACTCTGTTTTATAGAACCAGTTAGGGTTTCCATTACACCTTTAAAAGTGTGGAAATTCAGTGCTAGGGTTAATACATGTATCAGCACAACAACACCCATCTCTGCAAACATAAGAAACAAAATAGTTATTTGATGTATTCCTTGGTGTCCTTCCACCTAACTCGTACACCATTTGAGCTGTTAATCAAGTCGTATAGAACAATATATTTGTATGGTGTATGAGTTTGGTGGAAGGACACCAAGGGATATATCAAATAACTGTTTTGTTTCTAATGTTTGCAGAGATGGGTGCTGTTGTGCTGACACACATATTAACCAAAGCATTGCATTTTCATACTTTTAAAGGTGTAATGGAAACCCTAACTGGTGTATTAACTGAGTTTTTTGCAATGAATATATATATATATATATATATATATATATATATATACAAATATATATATATATATATATATATGCTATTCATAACTGATTGTTGTTATCAGTGGTAGCAGTGATCTGCAATTACCTATCTTGGTTTCATTTTTCTAAGACATTGTTTGATAAGATATTGTTTACACCATCTTTTGAAATTAATACAGTTGTATATGTGTGTGCATATACTATCTATGAAATTATACAAAAACTGATGTTATAGGAGAGAAAACATAAATGTCAATATTCTAACCCAAGGAATACCTCACCTAATGGTTACACTCTAAGCATCATCTCCTAGGAGACAGATGCCCCAGAAACAGAACCCTATTCTTATTATTAGAACTTGGAATTATAGAATAGAGGTTTATAAAACTCTGAAGCTGCCTTCTACTCTAGTAGTTGCCAGATTTCTTTCTCTGCCTGGAGAGAACAGTCACCCAACTCAAGCTCCACCACTACTGGGTCTCTGCTCACATATTTATTTTAAAATAATTCGTTTTTTAAGTGTTTAAGTATATATTTTAATACTCTGCATTTAGGTAGGGTATTTTAATTCTTATTACCCGTCATTCTGGCTCCTCTTTTGATTCCCAGGAACCTGAGATCATCCTGTGACTACCTTTTGCATTTGTTGTCTGTTTTTACCAACTTCATCACTTGCTTGCCTACTTTTGGTAAAGTAATCCTGTTTTTCAAGCCATGCTTTACAGAAATGGAAGTGCTTTCACTTTCTATCCCTGCCAGTGTCCTTTCACCCTAATTTTATTTATTTATTGAAAATCAGATTACAACCTTTGAGTCAAAGTCTCATTTCCAAAGGCTCCACATCAGAAATACAAAACATAACAAGAGGCAAAACATTGTACATAGTTACATATGGGTGGCATAAGGAAGAAACAACAGGGTATATATGTTACATGTTGAAAATAGGCAGATTAAGTATGTACAAGCTTGCTGTACAAGAAGCCACAATCTAATCTTTGCCACTGTTTTTGGAGGTAGGAGACATTTTTAACTATTGAGCTCTTACTTTTCTGCTATTTTTTTTGTTTGTTTGTTTTTTGGAATCACTTTGAGTTTTTTTTTTTTACTAGGATCTCTGAGAGACCTAGAGGATGCACAGGCTAAAAAAAGTGTTAACAATGTTTTCAGCTCCTGGCAAAGGCAGACTGCTATGAGATCTGTGTAAAGTGCCTGTAACCAGATATATACTTTATTAACTGTGAGCCCTGCATTATTTTGCTCTAAAACCTAAAAAGAGTAAAAAGACAAATAAATTAGGAGTCATTAAGGCTTTTCAGTCTGCCTCTTTGTCACCAAAAAATAATTAGACAAAAGGCTCTAAGAGAGTTCCCAATTATGGTGGAAAGCATGCATCAGAAGTTTCTGTCTCCTCATGTTTAACAGCAACATCAAAAATGTAAAGGGTGACAAGACAAAAGATACAGTTGCTGACTCATCTGAAAGGCATATTAAAGATGGATCATATACCATGGTGTTTGAAACGGGGAACCCTGAACCCATTAATGGCAAAAATATAGATAAAAGATCCTCTGAGCAGGACACTGGAAAGAGTGCCTGCAAAAAAGAAACTAAAAATATCACTGCTGCTCCTTCTGACTGAAGAAAGGAGCAAGCAGATGACAAAGAAAAAAAAATGCCCTCCTCTGTGGACATATCAAAGATGTGGCAATTTTCCAGGCTATGCGAAGTTTTAATAATATAAATTCCAACCCCCCTCCCTCAGGATTCGGTCTATGTGCCTGCAAAGGAGGAGGAGGAGGAGGAGGAGGAGGAAGATGAGTACTATGCACAAGAGGAAGAACAAAATGGAATCAGAAGGTGCTCCTGAACAAGACTTCAGGTCTTCTCCAGGGCATAATGAAGCCTATACTTCATTTTCCTCATTTGTCAGACATGTGACTGATATTCTCAACACCCACTCCAGAAAACTGAGGAGGATGAAGAAGATGCTGGATTTATGGAGAAGGTGGGTATGGCACCTTCAAGGAGGTAACTAGTCTGGGTATAACATTAAACAGTGACACAAAAACAGCAAAGACCATTACAGCGACAGAATCGGCTGTTCACTGAAATTGTCTGCTGTTTGACTTTGCAGTCTCCGTGGAGTTTGACCCCCTCTCCAAAACAACTCTGACTTGGGTTAGCAATCTATAGAGTGGGGGGTGTGGGGCAGAGCCCCCATGTGGGGTGGGGGCAAGATCCTCAAAACACTTAGGAAACTTCTGATGGCACAATGCCGGCTGTCGGCATTATGCCATCGCTGTACTGCCATGTGACAGAATTACTGTCGATGCAGCTTGGTGGACCCGCTAGTCCCCATACCTGTTTCTTAAGAAGGCCATATCAAAAATCATCTTTGCATCAACTTCTGTAGCAGGCATTGATAAAAAAAAAACTGAAAGAAAATATGAGGTGGACAGACAAGAGGTGGAATTCCTATAAGACCACCCTGATCACCATGGTGGAGTCCAGGCTGCTGCTTGCGAGAGAGCAAAAGTTACACTCTCTGCACAGCCTCTAGAAAATGACTCTTAAGCAATTGAATGCTTTGGCCATGAAAGTTCATACTACAGCTTCCAGCTCATTAATCAGGTATCTTATTCAGCATATATAGCACAATAGCAGAATGCATCGTGACATACAATTTTGCAGTTGCTGACAGAGCAGACAGTGAATCAGTCAGAGGCCTTGGTTGCCACAGCAAGAGCAGCCCTGGACACCACTATGTACCATTTCCACACTACTGTGAATACTAATGACACTGCCACTAGAGTTTTAGCTCATGCAATGTCCTTAAGAAGATTTTTCCTGGTTAAGGACTACCATCTTTTCTCAAAACACACAAACCAAAGCCATGGTTTCTCCTTTGAGGGAAATTCAGTTTTTGTTGACAAAAACAGAGGCATACATGAAAAAAGTTGAATACAAGTCCACTTTAAGAGTAACAATGAAAGGGGGGAGCCTCTGCCTCCTACAGGCACTATGGAAGGGGAGGCAGAGGCAGAGATACTTCCCAAGAACCTATACCCATATGCCTCTTATGAGTATCAGCCACAAAGATGACACTATGGGGACAGGGGCAGAAGGGGTACAAAGGGCACAAAGTGTACTGCCGCTACAGCACCAGCACCTAAGTTCCAGCCAAATCAAAACCTCTGACAATTCCATCCAGGTCACCCATTCATTGCCAGTGTGTGGAAGACTGGCTCTCTTCCTTCAGGAATGGGTAAACGTTACCTCAGGCAAGTGGGTTCTGTAGGTAGTCAGTCTAGGACTGTCTCTGCAGTTCTAAAAATTCTGAGGACTACAGAAATACAAAACCTTTCCAGCACTGTCCCACAGAATGAATGCTGCTGAACTTGAAGTGAAGCAATTGCTGGTAGAAAAAGCTGCAGAAAAGATCCCAGCCTTTCACTGGGGTACGTGCATATTCTCAAGGTACTTTCTGACCTCCCCCCCAAAAAAAAATGGCCAGTGGCAATCCATTTTAGATCTCAGGTATCTAAACAAGCATATAAAGAAAGAGAAATTCAAGATGGTGACACTGAGAACAGTGATGCCATCCCTGCAGTTGGGACACTGGCTGGGATCACTGGATCTGAAAGATGCTTATTTTTATATCTCAGTCAAGCCACCACACAGAAAATATATCAGGTTCAAGCTAAGGAACTTCCAGTACCAGTTCACAGTTCTCCCCTTTGGCCTCACCTAAGCCCCAAGGGTATTGACAAAGTGCTTGGATATAGTGGCAGTACACCTGAGAAAGCAAGGTACAATAGTTTTTCCCTACCTGTATGACTGGCTAGCCTCAGGGAAAACAGAACAGAAGACAAGGCACTCACTTCAGACTGTAAAAAGCACCTTGGAGACTCTCAGATTTTTGATAAGCCTGCAAATGCCAGCTGGAATCTGTTCCAGCACTGGACTTTATAGGAGCCAAGCTAAACATCCTACAGGGAAAGGCTTTCATCCCACATGCCAGAGTTGCAACTTTGATAGCAACAGCAGAGTCCTTCACAACAGATCAGTCAAGCCCTGCAAGGGACGTCCTAAAATTACTAGGAAACATAGCTGTGGTTTCATGGGCTAGGTTCCAAATGAAAGATATACAGTAGAAATTAACAGCCAGCAGGTCTCAAAAATGAGATCCACTCTCAAAGCTAGTGCCAGTGACAAAAGCAATGGTAAAGTCATAACACTGGTGTAAGGAAGAAAGCAATCTCAGAGAGGTAATTTTTTTCCTTCAATAATCACCAACAAGTATTCTCATTACAGATCCCTCATACCTGGGGTGGGGCACCCACCTAGAGGATCTCACAGGGACTAGCACATGGAGCCCATAAGAGTTACTGGAACACATCAACGTCCTGGAGCTCAGGACAGTGCTGCTAGCAACACAGTCATTCTCATTTCAGCTACAGTGTCAGTCTGTCCAAATCAGAACAGACAAACCCCAAAAATGTATTACATAAACAATCAGGGATGGACAGTTTCCTCAAAACTGTATACAGAAGCAATGGAGATCTGGGACCTAGCATACACCTCAGAAGCAAATATTTACGTGGTGCACTTACCAGGCAAATATAATGTCCTGGCAGATTCCTTAAGCAGAATCAGACAGGGAAATCATGAATGGGCCTTGAACAAACAGATCCTGGTCAGAGTGTTCAGAAGTTGTAGCACTCTGAAAAAACAGACCTGTTCTCTTCTTGGGAAAACAATTCACTCCCACAGTTTAGTCGCAGAACACCAGCCAGAGGAACAATCATAGAGGATGCCCTGGTCTTGGAATGGACACAGAGGTTTTTGTATGCCCTCTCACCATTTCTAGTCATATAGAAAGGCCTTCTGAAGCTCAGACTCTTTAACAATGATCCTAATAGCTTCAGACTGGGCCAGGCTGACCTGGTATTCAGTTCTGCTGGCCATTTTCAGTAAGTCTCCAATCAGTCTGCCACTGAGTCAAAATCTGCTGACCCTATCTCAGAGCAGGATAGCATTCCCAAACCCCAAGATGCTACATGTGAGGGCATGGTTCTTGAAGAGTTAGAAAACGTTGGATTAAATCTCTCAGAAGAAGACCTGAAGGTGCTTAGAGATTCAAGAAAACCAGCAACTATGAAAACATACTTATCCAAATTGAAGGGATATTCTTACTGGTGTACCCAAAGAAGAATAATCCCAATAAAGGCAGGGTTGTCTATTGTCTTGGAATACCTGGTACACCTGCAGTTTCTAAGCCTAGGCCTTAAACACTAAAGGTGCACTTATCAGCAGTGTCAGGCTACATATCAGCAGGTGAGGAAAAGTCACTAGCCTGTCAATCTATTTTCAAAAGTTTTTTTAAAGGCCTCAGTCACTTGTACCCACCAGTAAGGGACCCAGTCTCTCCATGGGATCTCAATGTCTGTCTTACCAAGCTCATGGAGGCTCCTTTTGAGCCTATGGACACTGCTAACCTGAAGTATGTCACATAGAAAGCCATATTCTTTATTGCCCTGACCTTAGCTAGGAGGATGAGTGAACTGCATGCCTTCTGCACAAAGTCAAATTACATAATCTTCCTCAAGAAAAAGGCAGTCCTTAGAACTAACAGGAAAATCCTACCCTAAGGTTGTGTCTGATTTCCACTTGAACCAGTCAGTAACACTTCCAGTTTCTGTCCAGAACATTCCACTTCAGGTGAGCAAACACTGCACAACCTTGACTTGAAAAGAGTGTTGGGTATATACATGGACCAGAAAAAAGAGGCTAGGTTCAAAAACACTCAGCTTTTTGTTACCTATGGTGAGTCTGGCAAAGGTAAATCAGCAACCAAGATGGCTACCTCTCATTGGATTGTCTCTGGTGTACAGTTCCATTATGAAAACGCTGAAAATAATTCCACTCAGAGACCTAAAGTTACACTCCACATGGTGCATCCCACCAATGGACATAAACAAAGCAGCTAACTGAAAAATAATATACACTTTCACAAAGCACTATTGTCTGGCCATACATTCTAGAAGGGATGCCAGCATTGATACTCCTGTCTGGTGGAACCTTTTTCCCCAAGTAGGTTCTGGACCAAGTCTCTCAAAGTACTGTTGTGTAATCTGCTTAGGCTGTTACCATTAAGTGAGGGATTCCTGGGGTTAGAAGAAGAATATTGTTCACCATAGTAATACTGTTTCTTCTCAGGGATCCCTCATGATGGTTACACCCTCCCACCCTGCCTTCCATTCCAGAAACTGAAAATAAGGTCTCACAATAATCAGTTCCTTTTATTTAGGTTGCTTGCACATTATTGTTGCAGTTCCTCTACAATTGTAAAGCTGGGATTTTCTTCACATTTTACATATTTTTGCATTTACATGACTGCTTCAGTTTAATCAATGTTTCTCAAATATTTGATTTTTACATAATTTTTGGTTGCCTGTTAGCTAGGTATACTATCCACTGCTTCACTGTGGTTATAGAAACCAATCTGGCAACTGCCAAGTTAGAATCTGGCAACAGAGTTTTTCTCTTTCCTCTATTCTAAATTAGAAATTCTACTAGTTAGAATATAGTTCTATCTCTGTCTCCCAAAAGATGATGTTTAGAGTGTAAGAATGGTGAGGAATCCCTGAGAAGACACAACATTACTATAGTGAGTAATTTTTTTTTCCCAGTTTGATGCATTGCTGTGACTGAAGAAATATGGGTGAGGGTTCTGGACTTCAGGAGGGCAGATTTTATAAAGATGGGTGAATGCCTCAGGGATGACCTGGTGGTGGGGTTGGTGGCCTGGGTGGGGTGGAGGAACAGTGAGAGAACCTAAAAGACAGCATAGTAAAGGCAACAAACCTCTGTGTCAAACAAGTGAGCAAAAGCAAGAGGGAAAAAAGAGTGCTATTGTTCTCAAAAGAGGCGTCTGAAAAGGTAAAGGCTAACAGGGGTCCAATTTTAAAATGATGGCACAAGGGGACTGCATGAAGGAGAAATGGTGCAAAGTGCTCCATGTGCCACACCTTGCACCATTCCTGATTTTCTAAGACAGCCTGCACTACTGAGAGGACTGATTGTGCCAACCAGGCTTGCACCATCCTTGTGACAGTGTGCCATGATGGAAAGGGGCTAGCACAATGGTGGGGCTACATGATCCACTAAGATGAGATTTTGAAGACCCCCTCATGGGTGCACAGACATAGCCATAAGACCAGCCCAAAGCTGATCAAACCTGCTATGTGCCACTGCTGGAACCATCTCTTGCTGGGGGGGAGTGACCCTGTGTCCTCAGGGGAAGGCACCCATACAACTCTCAACACCTGCGAGACCACTGCTGGAGTGGCTGGTGGTCTGTGACAGGTACCTATGCCTCCCCCACATCATGGCACTTCTGTGTTAGCCACCCCAAACAGATCCACATAGTGTAGTTGCCCTTTTGGGGTAAGTTACCACCCCTCTCCCCCCAGCCTGACCCTTCCCTCACACCCCCCACCGTGAGCCTGGGAATGTCCAGAATGACCCACCAGCCACCAGGATAAATGGATGGTGGATCACATTTGCTGGCTGATACTGCTGCAATCCTGCTCCATTGCTTATAGCATTCCCCTTCCAAGTGGCTTTGTAAATGAGCCTCTGGCTCAAAGGTTGCAAATCCAATTGTACAAACAAAAATAAAAAAAAAAAAAATAAAAAGTGCCATTTCTGTGGTGCAGCCAGTGGCTTGTGGCAAACTCATGGACTTTGGTGGCAGGACCCTTCAGTTTCTAAAATCCAGCAGAAAGTTCCTGGTATATCCTGAGTTTACAACACCCAGGGGTCTGGCTCAAATTGCATTGGTCTTGGGGGCTTTCTAAAATCAAGCACAGGGTAGCATTAAAAATGTATAAGGAGATGCAGAGGGAGGAGGATAGGGAGGTGTATTATTGGAAACAGAGGGAAGCAGGTAAAGCAGGAAGAAGCACAAAGGCAAAAACTGAAGAGAGAATAGCCCAAGAAGTAAAGAAAGGGGAAAATACATTTTTAGGTATGTACAGTAAATGGAAAGAGGAAGACCAGAGGTGGGATTCTGAAGTTAAATGGAGAAGGGGAGGTCTGTGCAGAGACAGACCAGGAAAAGACAGACATCCTGAACAAATATTTTTGTTTGGTGTTCACAGAAAACCTAGAAGTGGAGGTGCCACAAAAAAGTAACAGAAGCATAGGAGGGAGGGAGGGATAAGCTTTGGAGGGAGGGTGGGAGGTGGACACTAGTAGTTTTTTGGAGGAGAGAATCCAGAAGGAAATCATCAATCTGAAGGTGGAAAAAGCAAAGTTGTCAGACTGCATGCACCCTAGGGTAATGAGGCAGCTCAAGGAGGTATGGCTACACCTCTGACAGTCCTATTTAACAGCTCACTGGAAATAGAAGTGGTTCCAGAGGACTGGAGGAGGGAAGATGAAGTTTCCTTACACAAAAGTAGTAAGAGGGAGGAGGCATGCAATTATAGTCCAGTCAGCCTGACATCAGTGGTGGGAAAGTTAATGTAATTACTGCTGAAGGAAAGGATTGTGGAATAATTTTAATCCAGTCAGTTACAAGAACCAATGCAGCATGGGTTCATTGGGGGAGGTCATGTCAAACAAATACCATAGATTTCTTTGACTGTGTGACCAAGGAATTAAGTCAGGGTGGTGCCGTGGGTGTGGTCTACCTATATTTTAGTAAGGCTTTCAACACCATTCCACATAGGACACTAGCAATCAAGCTCGGTAGCTTTGAAGTGCATAAAAATGTGGTAAACTGGATAAAGAAATTTGTTAGAGGATATGTGACAGAAGGTGGTGGTAAACTGAGTTGATTCTGAGGAAGGGAGGGTGACCAGTGTGGTGCCTCAGGTATTAGTGCTGGGACCGATCCTTGTTAATGTCTGTATAAGTGGCATTGCAGATGAGCTGGATGGGAAGGTCTGCCACTTTGTAGATGACACCAAATCTGCAATAAGGTGGATAGTCTGGGGTGTGGAAATGGCGATCAGAGACATGAGAAAACTAGAGGCATGGTGAAGGACATGGCTGCTCCAGTTCAATGTGAAAAGTGCAAAATAATGCAATTAGGGCACAGAAACCTAGGGGCAGAGTACAAAATGCGTGGAGTTGCATTGACAACTACCAAGCAGGAAAGAGACTAGGGGGCAATCATATCTGATGACCTAAAGGGGGCCAGGAAGTGTGACAAGGTAGTAGGGATTGGGATGCTGGTGTGTATAGGGAGGAGTATCACCAGCAGAAATAGTGAAGTGGTGTTGCCTCTGTATAGATAGCTGGTAAGACCCCACCTAGAATACTGTGTCCAGTGCTGCAGCATATATCACCAGAAGGACATAGGCAGAGAGGAGGGAGGCCAACTAAAATGGTGTAGTTCTTCATTAAAAGCCCTATGTGGAGAAACTAAAGGACCTCAATATGTATTCCCTGGAAGAAAGGAGGCGGGATATGATAAAGACCTTTAAATACCTCTCAGGGGTAAGTAAGGTACGGGAGGAAATATTTTTCAGGAAAAAAGGTACTCAAGAACAATAGGACATTACAGCTGTGTGGAATATAAAATTCTGCCTGTGTAATGCATGTGGAATGGCCATTCCATTTCTGTGGAATTCCACAGAATTTTTGTGACAATTATACAGAATTTCACAAAATTTTTAATTTCAGTTATTTTGCTATAATTTTAAAAGTACATGTCTGAATAACACCAAATATGGTAGATAAACAGTACTCCATAGTGTACAAGGGTGTACTAAATTTCAGAGCAGTAGATTAAAAGGGGGCAGAGTTATGGGTGGCTAAACATTTAATCACAATTTAATTTTTCAGTTATGTTGAGATCATTTTAAAATTTCTTATCCAAATTTCTCCACAATATCAGGATTTAGATAAGCTCCTAGAATGCACATATGCACCATGTTTTAAGTTACAAGTTTCAATGGGAGCTGAGATATAGGCAGCCAAATGTTTGCCAAAATTTGGATTTCTGCAATTTTAGTATAATTTTGATAGTATTCTTTGCAATGTTACAAAAATTAACAGGTATACAGATTGTCACTACATTTGTATATGCTCATTGCTTCAGGTTTCCAGCCTTAAATGGGACTGAGTTATAGCCTGACAAACATGTTGCCAAATTTTTAGTTTGTTCCCTCTTATTTTAAAACTACATATCCAAATGTAACCAGAGTTGAAACATTTAAACTACTATACCACATGGTAATTTCTGAAAAAGTTCAGATTTTCCAGCTTTAAATGGAATTAAATTAAAAGTAGCTAAACTTTCATAACATTTAAAAATTTTATTTTGCAAGAATGTAAACTACAAAATTATAAGCCCCTGAAATTGTAAAACTAGAGACTGCAATACCATTAAATTTAGTAAGTTCTTAGACCTTACAGGGGGACTGTATGTGTCAATTTCATTAATTGCTTGCTGTGAGAAACTGCAAAATAACATGTGTACTTAAAGTCAAATCCCACGAGTCTTTGTGACAATTGTAGAATTTCATGAAAAATTCAATAAAACTGGAATTTTCTCATTTCACTCAGCCTTATCTGGGGAATTCTAATTAAAGGATAGGGGTATAAGAGGCAGGTGGTGCAGGGGGTCACCAGGTTCTGGAGTTAGATGCATAGCTTCACCAAGAAATGGACAGCTGAGCTGAGTAGCACAACAGTGGTAGACCCCCAGTTTGGGGCAAGAAAGCACAGAGTGTCAGCAATTCCAACCTGAATACAGGATATTTAAGGATCACAGCCAGTAAATTTATGATCTGGGGAACCTGGTGTACATACAAGTCTAGGACTTAGAGGCACTCAAAAAGATGTAGTGGGGGAAGACAATGTCTTGAGCAGCAGGAAGAAAGAATTCTGTCTATTCCAAAAGGGTAGATTGATAGGAAAAGGAGGAGGTGATTCACATTTTAAGGGAGTTTGTCTCTGTAAAGAACAAAGAGTCAGTGAGATCAATACTTCTACTGAGTCAATCTGGCTATGCCAAAAGGGGGACTAAATGTCACCCAGAGAGGAACAGCAGGACTGCAAAAAACTAAGCCCAGCTTATCAAATGAAGTAGTGATATGCGCATTGTTGATGTTAAATTCCACAAAAAAAGTTGGGATGCTTCATCTATAGTATATGCTATCATAAATATGTGAGAAAATGTTACTAATCAATTTTTTTATTCTACAAAATTAAAACTGCTTAACCAATTTATCCAGTTGTGTTAAACACCAGGATACACTGACTATAGATATGCATGTCAGGAGGCAGTATAGCGCAGTGGTTTAAGGCTCTGAGCTGCAAACCTGGAGACCTGAGTTTGAATCCCACAGCCCCCACTTGCATACTGTGTGACCCTGAGCAAGTCACTTAACTTCCTTGTGCTTCCAGGTCACACCTGTAAACAAGCTTCAGCTCAGTGTGTCTCTCCTGGCTAAAAAAAAAAAAAGTAATGATAATAATAATGTCAAATGTTTATGCTATGCATTCAAGAGCAGATAAGTTACAACCATCCACATTTTGAATAGTTTTCACAAAGTTTTGCAAATATATACATAGTAAAGCTTTGAGCCCCGTGACTTAAAAATCTCTTATCTAATTCTGTCAATATTTAGATCATTCTCTAAGCATTAAAAAAGGTTAACCGTACTAATTTACATATGCCTAGCTCCAAAGGTGCCTGAGTTATATGGAGATGACATTTTTTCATGAAATTTCCTGGAAAAATAAAATGACAGATTTTGAGCATATAATTTTGAGACAATGTATCATATTGTCATGAAATCTGGCACATTGTTAGAACACCTATCATCAAGAAATCATGCCAAATGTAAGATTCCTGACCCAATAAATGGTTAAGGTATGTGCAGATAAAAATGTTCATGAAATTTCACACAAACAAAAAAATGACAACATTTGAGCACCTATAATTTTGACTCTATCCATCTAAATTTAATGATATTTGGCACATTGACCCAAAGAGTAGACTTTCCAAATTTCAGAGATCTAGTTGGAAAGATGGCTGAGTTATAGCCAAATTACTAAATGTTGAAAATTCCACAAAATTCTACAGACTTTCACAGAAGTTTGTGAAATTTCATCTATATTCCACAGATTTGGAATGCTCCCATTCTGCACAACTCTATAGGACATACTATGAAGCTGGAGGGGGTAGATTCAAGAGAGATATGAGGAAGTACTTTTTCATAGAAAGAGTGGTGGATTCCTGGAAACGCCTTCATGCAGAGGTGGGGTCAAAAACAGTGGTTGGGTTCAAGAATGCATGGGATAGGCACAAAGGAATCACAGTGGAAAGGAAAGGGGAGGGAGAAAGATCTGTAGACCAAGTACAGTCTGCAGTAATAATGTAGGTGGGGAAAATAGGCAGACTGGGTTGGCCAAGCAGTCCTTCTCTACTGTCAAATTCTATGTGTCTTTGTTTCTGTAATTACAGAAGCACAGAATAAGAAAAAACAACACGTGACCCACAACTGAATAAGAATAAACAAAAGACAAGCAGAGTTTGTCTATATATAATCTAGACAATTACATCATTTCTTTATTTCTTTACAAATTGGTTATTCAGGAAAACGCAATGAGCCAAAGCTCATTCCTAGAGATGCAGCGAAGTTAAACATCGTCAGTGAAGTTGCCACAAAGTGGCAGCAATTTGCCTTTGCAAAGCTTCATGAAGTTTCCAGCAACTTCATCTTCACCAAAATTTCACCACGAAGTGGGAGAACTGGCCACTTTATGGATGAATTTCAGTCATGCACAGCCAAATTTCACCCATGATCTGCACTTCGTGATGCACAATCCTCACAAATTTGCGCTTTGTAAATTTGTGTACTTCTCAAATTACTTCTTGAAGTGAATTTTACCAACTTTTCCCATCTCTACTCACTTCCAGTCATGGTCAAGGAGGAGAAATATTGTGTAGGGGCAGGGTTACAAGAAGAAAATCAACAACTGCTGTGAAAAAATATAAAGAATACCAATATGTATAGTAAAAAATTGCAATAGGAATGCAATGCTAAAATGATTAAAAATGACACATGTATAAATAGGATTGGAGCATTCAACTAAAACACGGTAACACAATTACAGCAATGAATAAGATGTTGCTCCATAGAGGTTCTGGAGGTAGACGCTGTACACCTGGGGATTCTCCAAACAAGGCAAAGGAGTTTTGGCCTGGCAGTATGGGAGCACAGAGAAAAGGGGCAGGTTCACCAAGAAGAGCACAGAGCAGGCAGAGGATGTCCAAAAAGGGAAAGGGGCAGAAGGTGGCAGTAGGAAAAATTAAAGGGTGGGCTAGAAATAGAAAACAGTAGAAGGAAGCAATGGGACGGAGTGAATTAGTTGCAAAGAGAGGGGGATGGGTTTGTTGCAGGCCGATTAGTACACAGTTTGATTTTCCTCCTACAGCACTACCTGTGGTGACAGTGGCTCACACAGTAGCCCTTCAGAACACTGAATATGCCCAAGCTACTAAAATAACTACATGTCAACAATGATGTCCTTTGTCTTACATCACATAATCAGTGCCTCTGACATTGTGGTTAACTCAGCCACTAAAAAATTTAAATGATCACTGTTAAAACATCAACAGACACAAGACATACCAAGTATAGTGGGAGACATTTACATGATTCTGTTTCAAAATGGGGAACTTCAAAGCAATACTAGTCCACATGGGAAAATGACCCACTCACTGGTATCATATTTTCAGATTTTTATTGTACCTTGGTCTCTCTCTGCCTTTTAGCTGGCTTCTTGACATGAGACACTGTATAAAAGGCAGAGTGAGGCCAAGGCAATCATTGTAGGAATGAAATAATTCCACAAGACATTGTAAATTGAATTGAACAACATGAGAAAGAACCTGAAACTATAGGAGAAAAACCTGCTACCCAGGTACAACAGTGTAACACTGGACAAGAGATCAGCATTTATCATAAAACATCAGCAATACAAGGTGCAAAATGCATGTTAACATCATCTTTTCACGAATAAAAATCTGAAAATACTGTACTGATGAGTGGGTGTTTACTCCATATGGGCTAGTGTTCTGATGCCGCTATCACAATTGCTGGATATGCCGTTACCTGCCAGGACCGCACTGGTAGTGGTGGGGGCATAGCTATCTACTCCTTCTCCTCTCTCCAAACCACTACTGTTCTATCTACCACTGACCCCAATGCCTATTATGCCCTTGTCATTAGATTATCTCTGCCCTTTTCTGTACCAATATTTATCACAGGAGCCTATTGCCATCCTGCTCTACACCACTCTGTAGCCACTGATCTAATCACCACTATTGGGTCTCATGCCGCCTCAGGTGAGCTCTATCTGTTAGGGGACCTAAACCTGAACTGGTTGTCATCTATCCTATATAAGATTCATGCTGAAATAGCTGTCCTTAACCTGTCCCAATTAATCATAGAACCTACTCACCTAAACCACAAATCCCATAACCACACTCTCATAGACTGGGATCTTACCTCCCATCCTCACAGGGTAATCCATTCTGGCCTACTGCCAGATGCTCTTAATGATCTTCATATGATCTACATAGTTAGGAAAGTACACAGACCTAAGGCACCCCACAAACTACTAATGATCCGCTCTTACAAAACATTAGACCTTGCCTCTCTACATCATGACTTAACTCATGTTGACTGAGCCCCTATTTCCTCAGCCAAAACTATTGGCCCTGGCTTATTTCAAAGATAATTTCATTAATGTCTGGAACAAACATGCTCCACTGAAGCAAGTTAGAGTGCAAGGTAGTCACCTGTCCTGGGTAACCCCTGAATTCCTGGCCTGTCAACAACTGCATGATAAAGCAGGGAAAACCCACAAATCCTCCAAACTCCCTTATGACTACGCTATCTACTGGACACTCCGAAATGCCTGTACCAAAACCATGTGCCTGGCCAAAGCAGAATATTTCCGGTCCACCTTTAATACTAACATAAACAACCCATCAAAGTTTTGGAAAGTAGTTCACTCACTTTTCTCTCCCCAGACTAAACCCCCATCCTCACTGCTCAAAATAAACAACCAACTCATTGCCGACCATCCTACAGTAGTGGCGGAATTCTATTCCTACTTTACTTCCTGTGCCTTCACCCTGTTAGCCTCCCTCCCATCCCACCTTACTACCTCTTTCCTCCCTCCCTCCTCCCAATTCCTCCCAACACCATCAATTAGTGGAGAGTTTTGTCTTTTCACCCATCTCTCCCAATGACACCTTAAAGGCTGTGCTCTCTATCAACCCAACTAAGGGCAGCTCCCCCAATGGCCTTGACCCTGATCTGCTATACCTCTTTGCTCCTGCAATTTCCCTCCCTCTTGCTGATCTCCTCAACCTGTCTTTCCACACTGCGACTATTCCTGAAGCCTGGAAACATGTTGCAGTTCTCCCCCTACCAAAGGAAGGTGATCCCTCCTTTCCTTGGAATTACCACACCATCTCGCTTCTACCCACTCGGGCTAAACTTCAGGAACAACTTGTTCTCTCCCAACTC